>CM060947.1:32216399-32931399 GCA_030765055.1 Mantis religiosa
ATTTCACTTGTCACTGGTCTTTCTCACCGTCAGATGTTTGCTTCTGTGTAACCAGTTATTACAATTCAATTGTTACCTATACGAGAACATTCTCCAATCTCATTTTCAGAATAGACACGTTTCTTAATTCCTATAATCACAAACTAAACAATTCCCTCTCTCTAATTCTTGTCACACAAAAGTACGTAGGTGCAAGTCTCTCCTAATCTCGGATAGCACAACTTCTACACGTATTGGGTGGAGCACCTTTTACCCAAAAAGGAAATAACGAGCCTTAGGTGAAATGCAGGGCTTGAGGTCCCTGAATTTAAAACATCTTTAGAAAAAAAACCGTGTGTCCGAGATACTCATAAATATCCCCCCAACCTAGTCTCCATAGAACAGTTTTTGAAAACTCTGATTTTATCCAAAATAGCTCTAATAATTATGATTAAAACGACGTATGTTTAAGACAAGTTCATGAAAAGCGAAATGTATATTTCAAATTTTTTGTGAATATCCTCAGAAGTCCTCTTTATTCTGATGACCTTCGTATAACTGCTAAACTGTAGGAGTTACAGAAAATCTCACTACATAAAAATATACTAATTGTCAACACATACAATTTACGTCAAACATTTTGTTTTTGGTATCAACCATTTCCGAGGTATCATTTATTATTGGTCTGAATTTTCCAGGTCACAACCTAATCTAAAATAGTAAGTCGTTATTAATTTTTTATTTCATGAACATACAAAGAAAACGTAATGTTGAAGACATCACTTACCTACCAGCTGTTTAAAACATTTGGCTATCACTTAAAGTCTACTGTATTCCCTTTTAACTACAATAAGATAATGTTTATCTTGAAGTAGATAGAGCAATAAGCGAAACCTTCACCAAGGAGACTTTGTCCGCGCCATTGAAGATGTCTACCGCAAAAGTAGACGAAACGTCTGGTATCTCTATCGCCAGCAGACCACAACATAACAGCCCGGAAATAACTTCCAGTGATATTGACTCCGGCCGTGAAAGCCTACGTTCACTCAAGAGCAATAAGTGTTTGTTAAGAAGAGTAGAGAAAGTCATGTATACATCACATAACGACCAAAACATTTGACTATCACTTAAAGTCTACTGTATTCCCTTGTAACTACAATAAGATAATGTTTATCTTGAAGTAGATAGAGCAATAAGTGTTTGTACAAGGGTAGAGAAAGTCATGTGTACACCACATAACGACCAAAACATTTGATTATCACTTAAAGTCTACTGTATTCCCTTGTAATTACAATAAGATAATGTTTATCTTGAAGTAGATAGA
Source organism: Mantis religiosa (assembly GCA_030765055.1). NCBI lineage: Eukaryota > Metazoa > Arthropoda > Insecta > Mantodea > Mantidae > Mantis > Mantis religiosa. The sequence goes on from CM060947.1 coordinate 32,217,703, forward strand.
GCAATAAGTGTTTGTACAAGAGTAGAGAAAGTCGTGTATACACCACATAACGACCAAAACATTTGATTATCACTTAAAGTCTACTGTATTCCCTTGTAACTACAATAAGATAATGTTTATCTTGAAGTAGATAGAGCAATAAGTGTTTGTACAAGAGTAGAGAAAGTCATGTATACATCACATAACGACCAAAACATTTGATTATCACTTAAAGTCTACTGTATTCCCTTGTAATTACAATAAGATAATGTTTATCTTGAAGCAGATAGAGCAATAAGTGTTTGTACAAGAGTAGAGAAAGTCATGTATACATCACATAACGACCAAAACATTTGATTATCACTTAAAGTCTACTGTATTCCCTTGTAACTACAATGAGATAATGTTTATCTTGAAGTAGATAGAGCAATAAGTGTTTGTACAAGAGTAGACACAGTCATGAGTTTAAATGTAAGATTTGTTTGTAATTGTGACGTATGTTTCTAGTCAAATCAGGGTTGCACAGCTGCAAGTGGAACGTGCAATGTCCTAATGAAGCTGTTGTGACGGCAGCTGTTTTTTGTTTGGGACCAGACATCATAGAGCAGTTACAGTAAATTAAACTCTTGCAGGGAACTGAAGAGGGCTATTTAACCTTCCCCTTCTGCAGTGGTTTCATATTACCCTCTCTCAAACACAGAGGGTTACGTGTTATGTAGGCTAAACACAACTGTAAAAAATAAACTCTCTAGTTTTCATCAATTCTGTAATTAATATCGTTTCCAGTCTCAGACACAGGGATGCCCAAATAAAGTACCTGAGAAATAGCAGTGATTTCGAAGCATGACAGAGGAGGTGCAAATATTGGGTATCAGGGAATTGTAGCAAATGACGAAGCAGATAAACTGACCAGCATAGAACATAATTATGGACGGGTAAAATTTGTAAATGATATAGAAATATAAGGGAAATGGATAAATATCAGTAATAAATTGTCTGCGTTTAAATCAATATACAACACTCATATGTCCTGTCGAATTGTATTAAAGCCCACGTGCTTCTGTTATGGTTGGCTTACACAGTTGATTTATAGGGAGTTAGTAATGGCTGGATAAATGGACTAAATAAATGAATTTATTTTAGTGATCTCCCAGAGTACTATAAATACTATATGTTTCAGTTAGGGAGACGATGTGTTTGAAAACTAATAACATAAAGATTTTCTATACTCTCGTAAAAACACTTATTGCTCTATCTACTTCAGGATAAACATTACCTTATTCTAGTTACAAGGGAATACAGTAGACTTTAAGTGATAGTCAAATGTTTTGGTCGTTATGTGATGTATACATGACTTTCTCTACTCTTGTACAAACACTTATTGCTCTATCTACTTCAAGATAAACATTATCTTATTGTAGTTACAAGGGAATACAGTAGACTTTAAGTGATAGTCAAATGTTTTGGTCGTTATGTGATGTATACATGACTTTCTCTACTCTTGTACAAACACTTATTGCTCTATCTACTTCAAGATAAACATTATCTTATTGTAGTTACAAGAGAATACAGTAGACTTTAAGTGATAGTAAAATGTTTGGGTCGTTATGTGATGTATACATGATTTTCTCTACTCTTGTACAAACACTTATTGCTCTATCTACTTCAAGATAAACTTCTTATTGTAGTTACAAGGGAATGCAGTAGACTTTAAGTGATAGTCAAATGTTTTGGTCGTTATGTGATGTATACATGACTTTCCCTACTCTTGTACAAACACTTATTGCTCTATCTACTTCAAGATAAACTTCTTATTGTAGTTACAAGGGAATGCAGTAGACTTTAAGTGATAGTCAAATGGTTTGGTAGTTATGTGATGTATACATGACTTTCTCTACTCTTGTACAAACACTTATTGCTCTATCTACTTCAAGATAAACATTATCTTATTGTAGTTACAAGGGAATACAGTAGACTTTAAGTGATAGTCAAATGTTTTGGTAGTTATGTGATGTATACATGACTTTCTCTACTCTTGTACAAACACTTATTGCTCTATCTACTTCAAGATAAACATTATCTTATTGTAGTTACAAGGGAATACAGTAGACTTTAAGTGATAGTAAAATGTTTGGGTCGTTATGTGATGTATACATGACTTTCTCTACTCTTGTACAAACACTTATTGCTCTATCTACTTCAAGATAAACTTCTTATTGTAGTTACAAGGGAATGCAGTAGACTTTAAGTGATAGTCAAATGTTTTGGTAGTTATGTGATGTATACATGACTTTCTCTACTCTTGTACAAACACTTATTGCTCTATCTACTTCAAGATAAACATTATCTTATTGTAGTTACAAGGGAATGCAGTAGACTTTAAGTGATAGTCAAATGTTTTGGTAGTTATGTGATGTATACATGACTTTCTCTACTCTTGTACAAACACTTATTGCTCTATCTACTTCAAGATAAACATTATCTTATTGTAGTTACAAGGGAATACAGTAGACTTTAAGTGATAGTCAAATGTTTTGGTAGTTATGTGATGTATACATGACTTTCTCTACTCTTGTACAAACACTTATTGCTCTATCTACTTCAAGATAAACATTATCTTATTGTAGTTACAAGGGAATACAGTAGACTTTAAGTGATAGTAAAATGTTTGGGTCGTTATGTGATGTATACATGACTTTCTCTACTCTTGTACAAACACTTATTGCTCTATCTACTTCAAGATAAACATTATCTTATTGTAGTTACAAGGGAATGCAGTAGACTTTAAGTGATAGTCAAATGTTTTGGTAGTTATGTGATGTATACATGACTTTCTCTACTCTTGTACAAACACTTATTGCTCTATCTACTTCAAGATAAACTTCTTATTGTAGTTACAAGGGAATGCAGTAGACTTTAAGTGATAGTCAAATGTTTTGGTCGTTATGTGATGTATACATTACTTTCCCTTCTCTTGTACAAACAGTTATTGCTCTGTCTACTTCAAGATAAACATTATCTTATTGTAGTTACAAGGGAATACAGTAGATTTTTTTCCCTTGTTCCATTTATACCTCGCCTTTAACTGCTATGGTCATATCGGCGGCCGTTCTCCTTTGGAACATACTGAAGGTGATAACTCGTTATCTTTAGTTTTTTAATCATTATATCACGCAAACATTCACACTCTCATTCATACTTCCAGACTCTGGGGAAGATGGGGAATTATCTTGGTCGGAGAAAAATCCCCACCCCCACCGCCGGGAATCGAACCCGGGACCCCTAGCGCGGCATGCAGGTGCTCTACCGAACATTAGATTTGTTAACCTGGCGGCAAGCGTAATGCTCTCGTTGTGTCTATGTAAATAGCATGGCCAGATCAAAGAAACCCAATAAATTTTAAAACACCAAAAGAAACAAACGGAGTGACTTGCGAGAGATATTGCAGTAGAATTGGGTATCGAGTTTTTTTTTTTTTTTTTTTTTTTTTTGTGGAATACAAAAATAATTTGGAAGACTTGCACAACCGGTTACTAAAATGACAATATTTATGTGGAGCTACTAAAGGAACATTAGGTCGTAAAACAAGAAAGGAAACAAATGAAGTTGTACCGTTCCTTGTTTAATGTATGCACGCCAAACGTGGCCCTGGCGACACGTGGCAGGCTACACAGCGCTGAATAAAGGGACAAGTACAAGAGAATTGAAGGTGAAAAAGGTCCCTTTCTTCTTCAAGTGGCCTGTTCCGGCCTCATCCCATCTCTACCTTGGTCGTCCACTGAGCGGGATGGCTGAGAAGGTTTCGTCTGTGGCAAGCATTGGGGAGTTCCGGGTTCGAATCCGGTGGCATGGTTACCTGAACCATGGGGTTGTTCGGCGTTTTCTCGGGTCGCCAGGAATTTCTGGGAGGTTAGTTACATTCCCCGAATTTCATGCCTGTCCATTTCATCTCCATTGTTATTTCATATCATCTCTCCTCTGGTGGTCTATTTCAGGATAGAACTGTCGGCGGGAGTCTCGGCGCTGCATGACAGGATGATATGCTACCCTTTACACTGTCCTGGCTCCTTGGGACGGCCGCTCACTGTGTCCTCTCGCCCCATCCTTCTTCTCGGGTATGCCCCACTAGGTACAATGGGGGTGTCCCTCAAGGTTCAGTACTTGCACCACTCCTCTTTAATATATAATTTACGATCTTCCTGCTATAGCTGCAATTTGCACAGCTTTATGTGCTGATGATACTGCTCTCTTTTATTCTCACTCCGATATCCGTCATGCCATTCATGAACTGCAAACTGCCCTGGATCGACTAGCTCAATGGTTCTCTAACTGCCGCATTTCCCTCAGCACTAACAAGACAGAGGTGAAGATCTTCTCTTTACGTACATATAGGGATCCTCCTTCACTACAACTGCTCAGGGAGCAGCTCTCATGGTTACCTACCAGTGTGCCAGTGAAATATCTTAGGGTGCTACTGGACAAAGTTAGCGAGGGTACTTACCCGGGCAGTCTATACAGAGTGAAGACCGACCGCCCTTCTGATGATCAGGGAATTACCCAACTGTCCCCGAGGGGGCACCCGACACCTCCGTGGGGCTTTCCATAGGCCAAGACCTAGGGACTAACAAGCCCCCCATCTGGTCCGAGGGACTCAAGACGGGATGGAAGTGGATACGCCACTTACGCGCGTCAACCCCTAAGTGGAAGGCTACCGAACAACCTCGGTAGGTCCGTCTGGTGATCTAGCACACCTTCTACTAGCTATGTTGACTAGCACGAGGGAATATATGGCTTCCCTCAACCCCGTCCGGAGACGTACCCGATCTTCCACGGGTATCGGGAACCACTGCCCCTCGAGTCCACCCCAATCCGAACAACTCCCAATCAGAGAGGGACTCGAATGTTCAGCCCGAGGTTCCTCTAGTAACGTCAGAGGTACCACGAGTGCTAAGGGTCCGCAGCGCCCGCACCACGATAGCTGAAGCAGACGGATCCCCTCCCCTACGGGAGGTGCTACTGGACACTCGACTTACTTGGAACGCCCACATCTGTCGGTCTGTTACACTTGCGACTGCCCGGCTCTCCAAACTGTACCCGATACTCAGCAGGCGCACCTCACTTGGTTCTGAATTTTCCCTTCTTATTTGCACATCTCTAGTCCCACCTATTCTTACCTATGCAGCTCCAGTCTCGGGTGGCACCAGTAAGACTAATCTCCACCGACTGCAGGTATTACAAAACAGGGTGCTCCGTACAGCTACAACAAATACTGCATGGTTCGTCAGAAACCAACAACTTCATCGTGAGTTTGGTCTTCTACCCGTCCACCAGTACATCCGACGGCTGGCACGACCTTTCTTTTACCGTCTCCAGGAGGTTACCTACAATCTCGGCGCTCGCACTCGCCAACCAACTCGCCCTACGCGCGGACTACCACAAGAGCTTCTCCTGAGTGTCCACTCCAGTACATCCGACGGCTGACACGACTTTTCTTTTACCATCTCCTGAAGCTGTTACATACAATCTCGCCGCTCGCACTCGGCAACCAATTCTCTTCAAGCGCAGACTGCCACAAGATCTTCTCCTGAGAGACCTCTCCAGTCCATCCGCTGGCTGACACGACCTTTCTTTTATCATCTGCAGGAGCTGTTACCTACAATTTCGGCGCTCTCACTCGCCAACCAACTCGCCTCAAGCGCGGTCTGCCACAAGATCTCCTCCTGAGTGACCTCTCCAGTACATCCGACGGCTGACAGCACCTTTCTTTTACCACCTCCAGGAGCTGTTACCTACAATCTCGACGCTCACACTCGCCACCCAACTCGCCTCAAGCGCGGTCTGCCACAAGATCTCCTCCTGAGTAACCTCTCCAGTACATCCGACGGCTCACAGCACCTTTTACCACCTCCAGGAGCTGTTACCTACAATCTCGACGCTCACACTCGCCACCCAACTCACCTCAAGCGCGGTCTGCCACAAGATCTCCTCCTGAGTGACCTCTCCAGTACATCCGCCGGCTTACATGCCCTTTCTTTTACCACTTCCAGGAGCTGTTACCTATAATCTCGGCGCTCGCACTCGCCACCCAACTCGCCTCTACCGCAGACTACCACAAGATTTTCTCCTGGGTGACCACACCAGTACATCCGACGGCTGACACGACCTTTCTTTTACCATCTTCAGGAGCTGTGATCTACAAACTCGGCGTTCACACTCGCCAACCAACTCGCCTCAAGCGCAGACTGCCACAAGATCTTCTCTTGAGTGTGCTCTCCAGTACATCCGACGGCTGATGCGACCTTTCCTTTACCATCTCTAGGAGCTGTTACCTACAATCTCGGCGATCGCACTCACTAACCAGCTGGCCTCAAGCGCAGGCTACCACAACATCTTCTCCTGAGTGACCACTGCAGTACATCCGACAGCTGACACGACCTTTCTTTTATCATCTCCTGGAGCTATTACTTACAATCTCGACGCCCACACTCGCCTGAAGCGTGGTCTGCCACAAGATCTCCTCCTGAGTGACCTCTCCAGTACATCCGACGGCTGACACGACCTTTCTTTTAGCCTCTTCTGGTGCTGTGACCTTCAATCTCGACGCCCACACTCGCCTGAAGTGCGGTCTGCCACAAGATCTCCTCCTGAGTGACCTCTCCAGCACATCCGACAGCTGACACGACCTTTCTTTTACCATCTCCTGGAGCTGTTACCTACAATCTCACCGCTCGCACTCGGCAACGAACTCTTCTCAAGGGCACACTGTCACAAGATCTTCTCCTCAGTGACCTCTCTAGTAAAGTCTGTTTAGCCAACGTGTGTGCAGTTCCCAGTCAAAGGGACCTCAAAGGACGGGACCTCCTCGCCCACTAATGACCGTCATAAATCTATCTCCACACTTCAGAAATGGAACACTCACGTTGGGACCAATAGCAGCCCCCATTTGTTGAAAATGACAGTTGCATGTCTACTGCGCGTGGAGTCTCAGTTGCCAAATTTCCAACTTCCAGTTGTTCTGTTTCATTAGGTGCAAGACGGTGATGTTAAAATGTTGCAACATTGTAGAAAGGACCGTCAGGAGGAGGGTCCATGTTGTAAAACGATTATGAGGGTTTGTCAAAGAAAGCGGCCGCCGTGCACTTGCGTTGGGTAGACAGACTTTACATCCGACGGCTGACACGACCTTTCTTTTACCATCTCCAGGAGCTGTTACCTACAATCTCGACACTCACACTCGCCTGAAGCGTGGTCTGCCACAAGATCTCATCCTGAGTGATCTCTCCAGTAGAGACGACTCAAACGAGTGATAACTATCAGACCTAATGCCGTCCATTTGTGTTACAGTAATCCTGACATATTTAGATACAGGAGTCATTCACGGCTACCTCAATTGTTACGTATACAAAGTTTCTCTATAACAAACATCTATAAAGCATACTTGATGATCGATTGATAATAAATTGAAAACAAAAGCTGGTCGCAGTGCCCCATTCTCTCTGTAGTATTCCTAACACTAATCCAAGTATTCGATGTCATCAAGAGTATCAGGTGCCATTCCTATAACATCAGTTGCACAGTTTCACTCACATGCGAAGTAAATCTTTTACGACTGCAGGCTATGAATTTTTCGCATCCAACTTGTAAATCAGTAAGAGTTTATTACAGTATGCACTTGAGCGGCGGTTCCTCTCTCTGTAAGATGAATAATGGAGAGCCCTTTCAAGTTAACGGCCTTCTCCTCACAACAAATATTTTATGAGCGCCCATTCAACCGCCAAGGCAAAGTTAAACGCCTGCGTCTGTAGACGCTGGGGGTCGTTTCTGAAGATACAACACAATGATTTATTTCACTACCTCCTAGAAATTGATAACACTGCTTCTGGCACGTGAATACTCAAAATGAGGGGAGCTACGTACACTTTACTCCAAAAGGTATTCCTCCAACTCAGCGTTCTCTGTTTAAGATTGTATGGTGGAAATCACAAATGTCGATGAGCGGAATGTCGTACGTAATCACTATTCAAAAATGAAAAAAATTAAATATGGAGTTCCCCATGGATCCATACTAGGACCCATCCTCTTTTTAATATTCATAAACGACTTCCCAAATTATTTAAATCCAACTCGAGTAACTATGTTTGCTGACGACACAAATGTTATAATGAAGGGAAATGAAAATGCAAAAAACATAACCAGTAAAATTGAAACTTGGTTTGCTGAAAACAAATTGATTATTAATACAAACAAATCTTCAGCAATATCATTTCACCACAAACAAAATAAAAATGTTGGCAAACCTGACATCAAGTTGTATGGTGCATGTGTTTCTTATAAGACAGAAGCAAATTTTCTGGGAGTATGGATAGATCAGCATTTAGACTGGGAAGCACACATAAAATATCTAATAATAAAGTTAAATAAATTCTACTTCTCATTAAGAGTAATAAAAAATGAGTTGAATGCAAGTGACATGAGAACCTTATATTTTGCATATGCAGAAAGTCTAATGAGGTATGGCATTATATTTTGGGGGAATAGTAAAGACAGTCACTTGGTTTTTAAAGTACAAAAAAGGATTGTTAGATGCCTAATGTCAGGAAAAAAATATGACTCCTGCAGGAACTTCTTTAATGAATTGAAAATCTTGACTCTGCCCAGTCTGTATATATACTGTTTGCTATGTTATACAAAACAAAACCTTGAAAATTTCACCACAAATAATCAAATACATCATCATAACACCAGAGGTAAAACAGACTTAAGAACAATAACACATAGAACTACACTTTATTCCAAAGGATTTAGATATTCAGCAGTCACCCTGTATAATAAACTACAGGCAAATCTGAAAAACATAAAATCCATGTGGTGTTTCAAACTATCGTTGAAAGAAATTTTATTAAGTGATTCATATTATGACATAAGTGAATTTCTAGATACACTGTAGCTGGCCATATAATTGTATATATTTGTGATGCATTTTAAATGCTGTCTCGTTGTAGAGCCATGCAACTATATATATTTATGAGTTCATGCTTAGATCTTATTAATTACACTTGATGCAACTTATTTTTTATTTTTATACTTATATTATTTGTATTGTTCTAAATATTTGTATTGACGTATCCAATGTCATTGTATTGACTTAACGGATGAATAAAACTACTACTACTACTATAGAACTGGAAAATTCATAGAACGAAAAACGGCAGTAAAATTGGCCAGTTTATTAAATATTGAAAAGCAGATTTTTATTTGCATAAACATCGTAAACTTGTAGCGGGATAGGCGGCTCAGTGGACAAAATCGAGTATCAACCTGTCATTAAATATTTGTTTTTGAAAGACAATACGCCTACGCAAATCAAAGATGAGTTGGATTCTGTGTATGGGGATTCCGCACCATCATTTACCATAGTGAAATTTTGGGCAGCTGAATTTAAACGTGGCCGTAAAAGCTTGGGAGAACGTTCGGGACGTCCAAAATATGCAACTACCGACGAAAACATCGCCAAAGTTCACCAAATGCTGCTAGACGACCGCCCAATTAAAGTGAAAGGGATAGCAGAGACTATGATCATGTCAAAAGAACGTGTTTGTCACTTATTAAATCAGCATTTAGACATGGGAAAGCTGCCCGCGCGTTGGGTGCCGCAATTGTTCATGTTAGACCAAAAACGTGGTCGAATGAACATTTCCAACGCTCTGTTGGCGCAGTTTAGGCGCAATAAATCCGAGTTTTCGCGCCGATTAATTGCTGTAGATGAAACTTTGATACACCATTATACGCCCGAAACAAAAATACAGTCCAAACAGAGGACTGCAAAGGGGGAACCGGCTCAAAAAATAAATAAATAAATAAATAAATAAATAAATAAATAAATAAATAAATAAATAAATAAATAAATAAATAAATAAATAAATAAATAAATAAATAAATAAATAAATAAATAAATAAATAAATAAATAAATAAATAAATAAATAAATAAATAAATAAATAAATAAATAAATAAATAAATAAATAAATAAATAAATAAATAAATAAATAAATAAATAAATAAATAAATAAATAAATAAATAAATAAATAAATAAATAAATAAATAAATAAATAAATAAATAAATAAATAAATAAATAAATAAATAAATAAATAAATAAATAAATAAATAAATAAATAAATAAATAAATAAATAAATAAATAAATAAATAAATAAATAAATAAATAAATAAATAAATAAATAAATAAATAAATAAATAAATAAATAAATAAATAAATAAATAAATAAATAAATAAATAAATAAATAAATAAATAAATAAATAAATAAATAAATAAATAAATAAATAAATAAATAAATAAATAAATAAATAAATAAATAAATAAATAAATAAATAAATAAATAAATAAATAAATAAATAAATAAATAAATAAATAAATAAATAAATAAATAAATAAATAAATAAATAAATAAATAAATAAATAAATAAATAAATAAATAAATAAATAAATAAATAAATAAATAAATAAATAAATAAATAAATAAATAAATAAATAAATAAATAAATAAATAAATAAATAAATAAATAAATAAATAAATAAATAAATAAATAAATAAATAAATAAATAAATAAATAAATAAATAAATAAATAAATAAATACATAAATAAATATATAAATAAATAAACAAATAAATAAATAAAAATAAAATGGCAAAGTTATTTTTCGGTTTTTGGAAAGTGATGGCGACTGTTTTTTTTTTGGAGGGGGGCGGGGAATAGTCATGGAGTTATTTTAATCGATTATCTTCAAAGAGGAAATGGCCACGCCGTGGCTCAGTGATTAAACCGCTTGGCTCTCACCAAGGCGGCCCGAGTTCGATCCCAGGCGACCGCAAAGTGAGATTCGTGGTGGACAACATGGCGCTGGGGCGGGTTTTCTCCGGGATCTCCGGTTTCCCCCGCCATCTCATTCCACCAGTGCTCCATCTTCATCTCATGTATCATCAGTGTCACCGCCTGCGGTGCCGTATGTAGTAAAAGCGGGCGTTAAACACTACACACATTTGTAGCGGGATGTCTTCCTGGTAGTACAATGTTGAATATACCCTGATGATGCCCCACGTTGTGACGATATGTGTAGCAGGATTCCTGCTCGTAGCTCATTTCCCGTCGTTGGTCTTACTTCATCAATCTTGCCTTCGTCCAAAATATTATGACTTGATGAAGAAGATGTTCCCCGAAGTTATCAGGAAAATCCTTAATTAATACTTACGTAATGTAGTGACGTAGTAGTAAATCAGCCAATCATATAAAAGTAATATATAGGTAGCGATAATAACGAAGGATGATACGAAATTAAGGTCTGCCATAAGTAAAGAATCATGATGGATGTCAAAGGAATGTTGGTTCTTTGTTACAAAATGGGCAAGGCCAGTTGAGGTGAATAAAAGCTTGGGGGAAAGTTGTTATAACAAAAGCAATGTAAGAAACAGTGTCCTTAGCAGTTTTCTAAAGGGGCTCACTTGACTTGTATGAATAGGGTATTGTCACCCAATTGGCGGAAGGCATGACGGCAACAGCTGTGAGGAAACCAGAGGCAGCCGAGCCACGCCTCCCATTAGTCTCTGTCACTGAGGGGTGATTAGGGAAATGTCACTCGTACCTGGACGTTTCTCTCCCCTTCTCCTATCATCTGGAACCTTCGCGTGGAAACTAGAGAAGTCGAGAAGACGGCGAGATGCCTATAAAAAGGGCTGCAGCGAGTGGAGTCAGTCAGTGCTTGACGTGCTAGCGAAGGAGCGCCGTGTTAATGAACGAGAAGACTGTGCAACGGAAGACTTTACGTGATTGTGTACGTGCATCGGAACGGTAACGGACGAACTGGTGAATCGTAATTGTGTGCATTACGTAATTTTGTGTAATTGGCAAGTGTTCAACTGTAAGTCGGTGGAAATAAAGAACATTGTTGAGATTGTGTAATTGGACTTTTTATTTCACGAACCCACAAAGTCACAGTATTCTTTGAACCATTCATAATGGCGACAAAACAGCCACAAAGGGATCTTTGGTTGAAGAGAGGGCTTTTAGAAAGTGAAAGTGACATATACACCCACGTGCATCTGTGGTCATTCAAAGGGTCTTCGGCGTCAGGCCGATCAGAGCGGTCCTAGGCGTGAGGGCGAGTAGGGCAGTCCTCTTGTTCTGTCTTGGATATTTGTCGGTTCATATATACGTGAAGAACGAATAAAGTTTATCGAGTAATAAACATTCCGCCGTCAGTAACTCTAAACAGGGATATTGGTAACCCTTGCTCGCCACCATCTTCTTATTGCTTCAAATTGGCGCGCCAACGCGGGACTCGATACGAGAAGGAGGTTTGACACGAGCAGCAGATTCAACCCGAGGAGGAGGTTCAACTAGAGAAGGAGGTTCAACCTAGAAGGAGGTTCAACCCGACAACGAGGAGGAGAAGGAGGTTCGACACGAGGACGTTCGACAAGCGGATCTACAACGGTTCTACTGGAAAGAAGAGAGACCGGCATCTTCAGTGATATCAGGAGCCAGTAGAAAATCAAAGGTACAGAGTGTTAAACTATATACTAGACTATTGTCAATGTATTTGAGGAGTGGAAAAATGCTGAGTCAAAATTCTGTAGAAAGCATGGAAGTTCAGGAGGTTGGTGATAGTAGCAGTAGGCAGGAAGTCGAAGTAGCAGAGTTTAGTATAACTGTACCGAATAATGTAGCAACGGATAGGAATATGTTTGTGGCACTCAGAGGAATGTTGGAAAGTTTAACAAAAGACAATGAAAGTTTTAGAAAAGAGATGAGGAATGACTATGAAAGTTTAAGTAAAAAAACAGATGACAACAATCAACGTTTAAGTGAAAGTTTAAGTGAAAAGATAGATGATAACAATCAAAGTTTAAGAAAGATAGAAGAAAAGTAGGAAAATAAGGTTCAGAAGTTAGAGGTTGGACAAATAGAATTAGGAAAGAAGTTAGAGAATCAACAACAGGCGTTAGAAAATTTCAGGAAAGTTAGTCAGGAAGTAGAGAACGTAAGAGAAAAAGCTGGTCAGGTAACAGACAATGTAGGAAAAGACGTTAGTGAGGAGACGCAGAACGCTGAAAATGAAGTTTTAAATGTAGTTAGTGAAAAATCAGATAATGAAAATAAGAAACTGAGGGAGGAAATAGTAAAGAAATTAGACGAAGAAAGAGCAATGGCTAGAAAAGAGTTAGGAGAAACTAGGAGTAGACTAGAAGTATCAGAGTGAGAAAATAGAATACAGACGAGGAATTTGGAGGAAGTCACAAATGAAATGAACGAGGTAGCAAAAGAGATCACGGCGACGAAAGAAACTGAAGTATTCAACCTAGTTAGTGAAAGGTCAGATAGTGAAAACAGAAAACAGATGGGGTTAAATAATCTTGGTGCAGAACCCGAAAGAAAATTCGAAGAAATCGGACGCTCTTTAAAATGCTCGAAAATATTTAAGTGTTAGTTCAATTTGCAGTATTAGATTGATTCCGATCACAGTAATACATAATAGTATTTCGTCCTTTTATATCTTGACCAATGAAACATAATGTAATTTGAATGACAAAACAGAAGCAACCAAACATTTGACTATCACTTAAATTCTACTGTATTCCCTTGAATACAGTTTATCTTGAAGTAGATAGAGCAATAAGTGTTTGTACAAGAGTAGATAAAGTCATGTATACATCACATAACGACCAAAACATTTGACTATCACTTAAAGTCTACTGTATTCCCTTGTAACTACAATAAGATAATGTTTATCTTGAAGTAGATAGAGCAATAAGTGTTTGTACAAGAGTAGAGAAAGTCATGTATACATCACATAACGACCAAAACATTTGACTATCACTTAAAGTCTACTGTATTCCCTTGTAACTACAATAAGATAATGTTTATCTTGAAGTAGATAGAGCAATAAGTGTTTGTACAAGAGTAGAGAAAGTCATGCATACTTCACATAACGACCAAAACATTTGACTATCACTTAAAGTCTACTGTATTCCCTTGTAACTACAATAAGATAATGTTTATCTTGAAGTAGATAGAGCAATAAGTGTTTGTACAAGAGTAGAGAAAGTCATGTATACATCACATAACGACCAAAACATTTGACTATCACCTAAAGTCTACTGTACTCCCTTTTAACTACAATAAGATCATGTTTATCTTGAAGTAGTTAGAGCCATAAGTGTTTGTACAAGAGTAGAGAAAGTTATGTATACATCACATAACGACCAAAACATTTGACTATCACCTAAAGTCTACTATACTCCCTTGTAAATACAATAAGATCATGTTTATCTTGAAGTAGTTAGAGCATTAAGTGTTTGTACAAGAGTAGAGAAAGTTATGTATACATCACATAACGACCAAAACATTTGACTATCACTTAAAGTCTACTGTATTCCCTTGTAACTACAATAAGATAATGTTTGTCTTGAAGTTGAAAGAGGAATATAGGAGATTACTGGGTAGAGAAGTTGAGGCGAATGTAAGGGATGAGAGCTTTTCGTTTAGACCAAAAGAGAAAATCAGTTGAGTACGTGATAAAGCACCTGCCGGGTTGTGTTAGGACACAGGAATGCCAACTCATCGTTTGCAGAAAAACAAGCAATTAACGAGAGTGGTGACCTTCAAGTGTTTCCTGGCGCCAGGTGCATCTGTCAAAACACAACTAACATGGTTTCAGATCAGTTCCTGCGATTAATATCTCTTACGGTCCGGAAGTTGAACATCTCTGCATTGTGTAAATAAAAAAAGGCCTCAATATTTCTTGAAAAGGTTAAAAAAAAGCTAAGAAAATAAAAGTAAAATAAATGTTACGCTTGCAATAACACTTTCTCGTCTATCTACTTCATTATAAACATTATACAACAGATGGTAATTTTAGCTGTCGAAGATGAGCTGTACCGAGTTAGGTTGAACGGTGTAGCCAAATAAACAGGTCACGTGGAATGAAGAAGAGGTTAGAAGTGGTGACCAACACAGCCCACCTGTCAGATCGCACCATATATTGATCACCACGGCCAGAGCGGCATTTTTCAATTAAACTGGGTACCTCCCACTATGACATAGGACTGTTAGATCGACTATCGCCGTTATTTGACATTCACATGACCTTCTACCCTTCTTCGGCAGTAGAGACTTCCTTGTAGGCCATACTTCCAACTGAAAGATATCTGCCAATATCAACATACCACGTGTCCCGCCATTGTATTGTAGCGTGTCTGCCTGACGTTCAGGTGCTCAGGGTAATAATGCTTTATCTGGCGTATTCCCTTATCATGAAAGATGAATGTTTGGTAACTCTGAGCCCTATGTACCCTGTACTCATTTGAACATCATTTCATTCACGTCCGATATGACTTAACGTTGGAGGTTTTCTCTTATCCTGAAAGATGAATGTCTGGTAACTCTAAGCTCTATGTACCGCTTACTCATTTGAACATTATTTCATTCATCGTCCGATATGACTTAACGTTGGAGGTTTTCCCTTATCCTAAAAGATGGTTGCCTGGTAACTCTAAGCTCTATGTTCCCTGTACTCAATTGAACATCATTTCATTCATCGTCCGATATGACTTAACGTTGGAGGTTTTCCCTTATCCTGAAAGATGAATGTTTGGTAACTCTAAGCTCTATGTACCGTGTACTCATTTGAACATCATTTCATTCATCGTCCGATATGACTTAACGTTGGAGGTTTTCTCTTATCCTGAAAGATGAATGTTTGCTAACCCTAAGCTCTATGTACCGTGTACTCATTTGTACATCATTTCATTCATCGTCCAATATGACTTAACGTTGGAGGTTTTCTCTTATCCTGAAAGATGAAGGTCTGGTAACTCTAAGCTCTATGTACCGTGTACTCATTTGAACATCATTTCATTCATCGTCCGATATGACTTAACGTTGGAGGTTTTCTCTTATCCTAAAAGATGAAGGTCTGGTAACTCTAAGCTCTATGTACCGTGTACTCATTTGTACATCATTTCATTCATCGTCCAATATGACTTAACGTTGGAGGTTTTCTCTTATCCTGAAAGATGAAGGTCTGGTAACTCTAAGCTCTATGTACCGTGTACTCATTTGTACATCATTTCATTCATCGTCCGATATGACTTAACGTTGGAGGTTTTCTCTTATCCTGAAAGATGAATGTCTGGCTACTCTAAGCTCTATGTACCCTGTACTCATTTGGACATCATTCCATTGATCGTCCGATATGACTTAACGTTGGAGGTTTTCTCTTATCCTAAAAGATGAATGTCTGGTAACTCTAAGCTCTATGTACCCTGTACTGATTTGAACATCATTTCATTCATCGTCCGATATGACTTAACGCTGGAGGTTTTCTCTTATCCTGAAAGATGAATGTCTGGTAACTCTAAGCTCTATGTACCCTGTACTCATTTGAACATCATTTCATTCATCGTCGGATAAGGCTTAACGTAGGAGGTTTTCTTTTATCCTGAAAGATGAATGTCTGGTAACTCTAAGCTCTATGTATGCTGTACTCATTTGATCATCATTTCATTCATCGTCCGATATGACTTAATGTTGGAGGTTTTCTCTTATCCTGAAAGATGAATGTTTGGTAACTCTAAACTCTATGTACCCTGTACTCATTTGGACATCATTTCATTCATCGTCCGATATGACTTAACGTTGGAGGTTTTCTCTTATCCTGAAAGTTGAATGTCTGGTAACTATGGGTTTGATGTATCCTATGCTGCAGTGTTTTGTTATAAACATCGTAGGTCACGTCCACTATAGTACTTAGTGCTATAATCTCCTTTCGCCTGAGAGGGCGCTATAAACGTAGAGTTCAGAAAACAAAAACAAAGCGTGCATGCATCAGTGAAACGGCGCGCTGTAATATCGAGAGCGTGTTTGTAGCGGCTTAAAAACGCTATCCATTTCCATCCCCCACCAAAAATAATATTTTATTTATGTCCGCGGCTTTCAGCGGACTGAATGGATTCCGGAAGGTTTTTGTTTCCCTGTGGCTTCCTGGCAGATGGTGGACGTCACACGTCAGGGGTTTGTTTTACTTTCCAGTCTGGTTCATCAAATAGTTTGTTGGAAAATAATTCCATTTCTCACAGAGAGGCGGTAACTTTTAGACTCACATTAGACAACCGACCATGCTGACTGAACGTCTTCTCAACCCAGCGGTAAGGCTTAGGAGGTTTAGTCTGTGACCCTTATTTGTGAGTTTCGCATTCGATTCCCGTGGCCTGCCTACCTTACCCATGGTTTTTTCGCGGGTTTTCTCGGATGGTTAGACAGTCGCAGGGAAGGTGAATTACATAAAATATATAATATAATGTACAGACTAACCATCAAAACATTAGAAAGTATTACCTGTCTGACGAATGAGTACAGTTGTTATGAGAGGTCGCTGGTGTAGAGAGATCAGAGAAGGCGGGAATATAGTGCAGTACTGTCTGACCATCAAAACATTAGAAAGTATTACCTGTCTGGCGAATGAGTACACTTGTTATGGGAGGTCGCTGGTGTAGAGAGATCAGAGAAGGTGGGAATATAGTACAGTACTGTCTGACCATCAAAACATTAGAAAGTATTACCTGTCTGACGAATGAGTACAGTTGTTATGGGAGGTCGCTGGAGTAGAGAGATCAGAGAAGGCGGGAATATAGTACAGTACAGTCTGACCATCAAAACATTAGAAAGTATTACCTGTCTGACGAATGAGTACAGTTGTTATGGGAGGTCGCTGGAGTAGAGAGATCAGAGAAGGCGGGAATATAGTACAGTACAGTCTGACCATCAAAACATTAGAAAGTATTACCTGTCTGACGAATGAGTACAGTTGTTATGGGAGGTCGCTGGAGTAGAGAGATCAGAGAAGGCGGGAATATAGTACAGTACAGTCTGACCATCAAAACATTAGAAAGTATTACCTGTCTGGCGAATGAGTACAGTTGTTATGGGAGGTCGCTGGAGTAGAGAGATCAGAGAAGGCGGGAATATAGTACAGTACAGTCTGACCATCAAAACATTAGAAAGTATTACCTGTCTGACGAATGAGTACAGTTGTTATGGGAGGTCGCTGGAGTAGAGAGATCAGAGAAGGCGGGAATATAGTACAGTACAGTCTGACCATCAAAACATTAGAAAGTATTACCTGTCTGACGAATGAGTACAGTTGTTATGGGAGGTCGCTGGAGTAGAGAGATCAGAGAAGGCGGGAATATAGTACAGTACAGTCTGACCATCAAAACATTAGAAAGTATTACCTGTCTGGCGAATGAGTACACTTGTTATGGGAGGTCGCTGGAGTAGAGAGATCAGAGAAGGCGGGAATATAGTACAGTACAGTCTGACCATCAAAACATTAGAAAGTATTACCTGTCTGACGAATGAGTACAGTTGTTATGGGAGGTCGCTGGTGTAGAGAGATCAGAGAAGGCGGGAATATAGTACAGTACAGTCTGAGTATCAAAACATTGAAAGTATTACCTGTCTGACGAATGAGTACAGTTGTTATGGGAGGTCGCTGGCGTAGAGAGATCAGAGAAGACGGGAATATAGTATAGTACAGTCTGACCATCAAAACATTAGAAAGTATTACCTGTCTGACGAATGAGTACAGTTGTTATGGGAGGTCGCTGGTGTAGAGAGATCAGAGAAGGCGGGAATATAGTACAGTACAGTCTGAGTATCAAAACATTGAAAGTATTACCTGTCTGACGAATGAGTACAGTTGTTATGGGAGGTCGCTGGCGTAGAGAGATCAGAGAAGACGGAAATATAGTATAGTACAGTCTGACCATCAAAACATTAGAAAGTATTACCTGTCTGACGAATGAGTACAGTTGTAATGGGAGGTCGCTGGTGTAGAGAGATCAGAGAAGGCGGGAATATAGTACAGTACAGTATGACCATCAAAACATTAGAAAGTATTACCTGTTTGACGAATGAGTACAGTTGTTATGGTAGGTCGCTGGTGTAGAGAGATCAGAGAAGGCGGGAATACAGTACAGTACAGTCTGACCATCGAAACATTAGAAAGTGTTACCTGTCTGACGAATGAGTACAGTTGTTATGGGAGGTCGCTGGAGTAGAGAGATCAGAGAAGGCGGGAATATAGTACAGTACAGTCTGACCATCAAAACATTAGAAAGTATTACCTGTCTGATGAATGAGTACAGTTGTTATGGGAGGTCACTGGTTTAGAGAGAGGAGAGAAGGCAGGAATAGAGTACAGTACAGTCTGAGTATCAAAACATTAGAAAGTATTACCTGTCTGACGAATGAGTACAGTTGTTATGTGAGGTCGCTGGTGTAGAGAGATCAGAGAAGGCGGGAATATAGTACAGTACAGTCTGACCATCAAAACATTAGAAAGTATTACCTGTCTGACGAATGAGTACAGTTGTTATGGGAGGTCGCTGGAGTAGAGAGATCAGAGAAGGCGGGAATATAGTACAGTACTGTCTGACCATCAAAACATTAGAAAGTATTACCTGTCTGACGAATGAGTACAGTTGTTATGGGAGGTCGGTGGCGTAGAGAGATCAGAGAAGACGGGAATATAGTACAGTACAGTGTGACCACCAAAACTTTAGAAAGTATTACCTGTCTGAACAATGAGTACAGTTGTTATGGGAGGTTGCTGGTGTAGAGAGATCAGAGAAGGCAGGAATATAGTACAGTACTGACTGACCATCAAAACATTAGAAAGTATTACCTGTCTGACGAATGAGTACAGTTGTTATGGGAGGTCGCTGGAGTAGAGAGATCAGAGAAGGCGGGAATATAGTACAGTACTGTCTGACCATCAAAACATTAGAAAGTATTACCTGTCTGACGAATGAGTACAGTTGTTATGGGAGGTCGCTGGTGTAGAGAGATCAGAGAAGGCGGGAATATAGTACAGTACTGTCTGACCATCAAAACATTAGAAAGTATTACCTGTCTGACGAATAAGTACAGTTGTTATGGGAGGTCGCTGGAGTAGAGAGATCAGAGAAGGCGGGAATATAGTACAGTACAGTCTGACCATCAAAACATTAGAAAGTATTACCTGTCTGACGAATGAGTACAGTTGTTATGGGAGGTCGCTGGAGTAGAGAGATCAGAGAAGGCGGGAATATAGTACAGTACAGTCTGACCATCAAAACATTAGAAAGTATTACCTGTCTGACGAATGAGTACAGTTGTTATGGGAGGTCGCTGGAGTAGAGAGATCAGAGAAGGCGGGAATATAGTACAGTACAGTCTGACCATCAAAACATTAGAAAGTGTTACCTGTCTGACGAATGAGTACAGTTGTTATGGGACGTCGCTGGAGTAGAGAGATCAGAGAAGGCGGGAATATAGTACAGTACAGTCTGACCATCAAAACATTAGAAAGTATTACCTGTCTGACGAATGAGTACAGTTGTTATGGGAGGTCGCTGGTGTAGAGAGATCAGAGAAGGCGGGAATATAGTACAGTACAGTCTGAGTATCAAAACATTAGAAAGTATTACCTGTCTGACGAATGAGTACAGTTGTTATGGGAGGTCGCTGGCGTAGAGAGATCAGAGAAGACGGGAATATAGTACAGTACAGTCTGACCATCAAAACATTTGAAAGTATTACCTGTCTGACGAATGAGTACAGTTGTTATGGGAGGTCGCTGGTGTAGAGAGATCAGAGAAGGCGGGAATATAGTACAGTACAGTATGACCATCAAAACATTAGAAAGTATTACCTGTTTGACGAATGAGTACAGTTGTTATGAGAGGTCGCTGGTGTAGAGAGATCAGAGAAGGCGGGAATATAGTACAGTACAGTCTGACCATCGAAACATTAGAAAGATTTACCTGTCTGACGAATGAGTACAGTTGTTATGGGAGGTCGCTGGTGTAGAGAGATCAGAGAAGGTGGGAATATAGTACAGTACTGTCTGACCATCAAAACATTAGAAAGTATTACCTGTCTGACGAATGAGTACAGTTGTTATGGGAGGTCGCTGGAGTAGAGAGATCAGAGAAGGCGGGAATATAGTACAGTACAGTCTGACCATCAAAACATTAGAAAGTATTACCTGTCTGACGAATGAGTACAGCTGTTATGGGAGGTCGCTGGAGTAGAGAGATCAGAGAAGGCGGGAATATAGTACAGTACAGTCTGACCATCAAAACATTAGAAAGTATTACCTGTCTGACGAATGAGTACAGTTGTTATGGGAGGTCGCTGGAGTATAGAGATCAGAGAAGGCGGGAATATAGTACAGTACAGTCTGACCATCAAAACATGAGAAAGTATTACCTGTCTGACGAATGAGTACAGTTGTTATGGCAGGTCGCTGGAGTAGAGAGATCAGAGAAGGCGGGAATATAGTACAGTACAGTCTGACCATCAAAACATTAGAAAGTATTACCTGTCTGACGAATGAGTACAGTTGTTATGGGAGGTCGCTGGCGTAGAGAGATCAGAGAAGACGGGAATATAGTACAGTACAGTCTGACCATCAAAACATTAGAAAGTATTACCTGTCTGACGAATGAGTACAGTTGTTATGGGAGGTCGCTGGTGTAGAGAGATCAGAGAAGGCGGGAATATAGTACAGTACAGTATGACCATCAAAACATTAGAAAGTATTACCTGTTTGACGAATGAGTACAGTTGTTATGGTAGGTCGCTGGTGTAGAGAGATCAGAGAAGGCGGAAATATAGTACAGTACAGTCTGACCATCGAAACATTAGAAAGTATTACCGGTCTGACGAATGAGTACAGTTGTTATGGGAGGTCGCTGGTGTAGAGAGATCAGAGAAGGCGGGAATATAATACAGTACAGTCTGAGCATCAAAACATTAGAAATTATTACCTGTCTGATGAATGAGTACAGTTGTTATGGGAGGTCACTCGTTTAGAGAGAGGAGAGAAGGCAGGAATATAGTACAGTACAGTCTGAGTATCAAAACATTAGAAAGTATTACCTGTCTAACGAATGAGTACAGTTGTTATGGGAGGTCGCTGGTGTACAGAGATCAGAGAAGACGGGAATATAGTACAGTACAGTCTGACCATCAAAACATTAGAAAGTATTACCTGTCTGACGAATGAGTACAGTTGTTATGGGAGTTCGCTGTTGTAGAGAGTTCAGAGAAGACGGGAATATAGAACAGTACAGTGTGACCACCAAAACTTTAGAAAGTATTACCTGTCTGAAGAATGAGTACAGTTGTTATGGGAGGTTGCTGGTGTAGAGAGATCAGAGAAGGCGGGAATATAATACAGTACAGTCTGAGCATCAAAACATTAGAAATTATTACCTGTCTGATGAATGAGTACAGTTGTTATGGGAGGTCACTGGTTTAGAGAGAGGAGAGAAGGCAGGAATATAGTACAGTACAGTCTGAGTATCAAAGCATTAGAAAGTATTACCTGTCTGATGAATGAGTACAGTTGTTATGGGAGGTCGCTGGTGTAGAGAGATTAGAGAAGGCGGGAATATAGTACAGTACAGTCTGACCATCAAAACATTAGAAAGTATTACCTGTCTGACGAATGAGTACAGTTGTCATGGGAGGTCGCTGGTGTAGAGAGATCAGAGAAGACGGGAATATAGTACAGTACAATGTGACCACCAAAACTTTAGAAAGTATTACCTGTCTGACGAATGAGTACAGTTGTCATGGGAGGTCGCTGGTGTAGAGAGATCAGAGAAGACGGGAATATAGTACAGTACAGTGTGACCACCAAAACTTTAGAAAGTATTACCAGTCTGAAAAATGAGTACAGTTGTTATGGGAGGTCGCTGGTGTAGAGAGATCAGAGAAGGCGGGAATATAGTACAGTACAGTCTGAGTATCAAAACATTGAAAGTATTACCTGTCTGACGAATGAGTACAGTTGTTATGGGAGGTCGCTGGCGTAGAGAGATCAGAGAAGACGGGAATATAGTACAGTACAGTCTGACCATCAAAACATTAGAAAGTATTACCTGTCTGACGAATGAGTACAGTTGTTATGGGAGGTCGCTGGTGTAGAGAGATCAGAGAAGGCGGGAATATAGTACAGTACAGTATGACCATCAAAACATTAGAAAGTATTACCTGTTTGACGAATGAGTACAGTTGTTATGGGAGGTCGCTGGTGTAGAGAGATCAGAGAAGGCGGGAATATAGTACAGTACAGTCTGACCATAGAAACATTAGAAAGTATTACCTGTCTGACGAATGAGTACAGTTGTTATGGGAGGTCGCTGTAGAGAGATATCAGAGAAGACTGGAATATAGTACAGTGTAGTCTGACCATCAAAACATTAGAAAGTATTATCTGTCTGACGAATGAGTACAGTTGTTATGGGAGGTCGCTGGTGTAGAGAGATCAGAGAAGGCAGGAATATAGTACAGTACAGTCTGACCATCAAAACATTAGAAAGTATTACCTGTCTGACGAATGAGTACAGTTGTTATGGGAGGTCGCTGGTGTAGAGTGATCAGAGAAGATGAGAATATAGTACAGTACAGACTGACCATCAAAACATTAGAACGTATTACCTGTCTGACGAATGAATACAGTTGTTATGGGAGGTCGCTGGTGTAGAGAGATCAGAGAAGGCGGAAATATAGTACAGTACAGTCTGACCATCAAAACATTAGAAAGTATTACCTGTCTGACGAATGAGTACAGTTGTTATGGGAGGTCGCTGGTGTAGAGTGATCAGAGAAGATGAGAATATAGTACAGTACAGACTGACCATCAAAACATTAGAACGTATTACCTGTCTGACGAATGAATACAGTTGTTATGGGAGGTCGCTGGTGTAGAGAGATCAGAGAAGGCGGAAATATAGTACAGTACAGTCTGACCATCAAAACATTAGAAAGTATTACCTGTCTGACGAATGAGTACAGTTGTTATGGGAGGTCGTTGGTGTAGAGTGATCAGAGAAGACGGGAATATAGTACAGTACAGTCTGACCATCAAAACATTAGAAAGTATTACCTGTCTGACGAATGAGTACAGTTTTTATGGGAGGTCGCTGGTGTAGAGAGATCAGAGAAGACGGGAATATAGTACAGTACAATGTGACCACCAAAACTTTAGAAAGTATTACCTGTGTGACGAATGAGTACAGTTGTTATGGGAGGTCGCTCGTGTAGAGAGATCAGAGATGGCGGGAATATAGTACAGTACAGTCTGACCAACAAAACATTAGAAAGTATTACCTGTCTGACAAATGAGTACAGTTGTTATGAGAGGTCGCTGGTGAAGAGAGATCAGAGAAGACGGGAATATAATACAGTACAGTCTGACCAACAAAACATTAGAAAGTATTACCTGTCTGACAAATGAGTACAGTTGTTATGGGAGGTCGCTGGTGTAGAGAGATCAGAGAAGACGGGAATATAGTACAGTACAGTCTGACCATCAAAACATTAGAAAGTATTACCTGTCTGACGAATGAGTACAGTTGTTATGGGAGGTCGCTGGTGTAGAGAGATCAGAGAAGGCGGGAATATAGTACAGTACAGTCTGACCAACAAAACATTAAAAAGTATTACCTGTCTGACGAATGAGTGTAGAGAGATCAGAGAAGGCGGGAATATAGTACAGTACAGTCTGACCAACAAAACATTAAAAAGTATTACCTGTCTGACGAATGAGTACAGTTGCTATGGGAGGTCGCATGTGTAGAGAGATCAGAGAAGACGAGAATATAGTACAGTACAGTCTGACCAACAAAACATTAGAAAGTATTACCTGTCTGACAAATGAGTACAGTTGTTATGAGAGGTCGCTGGTGTAGAGAGATCAGAGAAGACGGGAATATAATACAGTACAGTCTGACCAACAAAACATTAGAAAGTATTACCTGTCTGACAAATGAGTACAGTTGTTATGGGAGGTCGCTGGTGTAGAGAGATCAGAGAAGACGGGAATATAGTACAGTACAGTCTGACCATCAAAACATTAGAAAGTATTACCTGTCTGACGAATGAGTACAGTTGTTATGGGAGGTCGCTGGTGTAGAGAGATCAGAGAAGGCGGGTATATAGTACAGTACAGTCTGACCAACAAAACATTAAAAAGTATTACCTGTCTGACGAATGAGTACAGTTGCTATGGGAGGTCGCATGTGTAGAGAGCAGAGAAGACGAGAATATAGTACAGTACAGTCTGACCAACAAAACATTAGAAAGTATTACCTGTCTGACAAATGAGTACAGTTGTTATGATAGGTCGCTGTTGTAGAGAGATCAGAGAAGATGGGAATATAGTACAGTACAGTCTGACCAACAAAACATTAGAAAGTATTACCTGTCTGACAAATGAGTACAGTTGTTATGGGAGGTCGCTGGTGTAGAGAGATCAGAGAAGACGGGAATATAGCACAGTACAGCCTGACCATCAAAACATTAGAAAGTGTTACCTGTATGACGAATGAGTACAGTTGTTATGGGAAGTCCCTGGTGTAGAGAGATCAGAGAAGGCGGGAATATAGTACAGTACAGTCTGACTATCAAAGCATCTGCACAGCATACGTAAAATGGCGCGAAATCGATATGTCAGGGCTTTAATGTGTCCTACATCAAAATGGATCGTTTCTTTAATAACATTTACGTATATCTCTGTTCGTAAATGTCGACAAAAGCTCCGAATAGAATAATTTTGCAAGCTCAAATAATTTAAACGTTTTAGGATGTGAGCTATTTTGCAAGTTTTCTCTCGTACAGTTTGAGTTTTGAAATTCTTCACTATATTATGTACAATTGGTTTGCTGCCGTTGCTGTAACATTATCAACGTAGTAATTAGACATTTACGTTTATCTTCTTTACAAAACTGTAACACACTGAATATTAATTTTCTACGATGGCTGTTCAATAAAGAATGATCGTCATTTTTTTACGGCCGTAATTTTTCGCACTTAAATTCAATCTTATTATAATCTGTTAGCTTAATGTGAAACAAACATGCCGTAGTAGTTTCATTGTTGGTACTCCTGGCTTCCGCCTGTGAGAACCAGACAAGCTCAGACATGTTCAGTATCGCCTACCGCTGCGATGGAGGTAACACGCGTGGAACAATATGCAGCTTTGAAATTCTGCTTTTGTCTCAACAAATCGTCAGTTGAGGGCTATACAATGTTACAGGAGGCCTATGGAGAGTCTGTTCTTCCCTACAGCACAGCTCGAAGGTTTTTTAAAATGTTTAAAGAGGGGAGACAATCACTTTCAAAGGAAGGTGGACCCGATGCTCCAGTTACTGCTCTTACGGAAGAAACATCAACACTGCTACTGCCATTGTGAGAGAGGATCGACGAATTACCTTAAGATAAATTTCTGAAATACTGAAAATTTCATTGAGTGCCACCCACACATTGGTGACAGAAACATTACACATGAGACGTGTTTGTGCGCGATGTGTTCCAAGACTGTTGATTACAGAACAAAAGGACATTCGCATGCAGGTCTGCATGCAGTTAAAGTTGATGTTAGAGGAAGATCCGGAGTTTCTTTCAAACGTAATCACTGCTGATGAATCTTGGCTACATCATTTTGATCCTGAGAGCGAACAGCAAAGCTCAGTGTGGAAATCTCCATCACCATAACCCAAAAAGGCAAAGGTGGTTGCTTCTGCTGGGAAATTTATGGTCTTTGATATCCTTTGATATTCATGGAATGGTTTATCAGGATGTTGTACCTGCACACACATCAGTAACTGGACAATACTACAGGGATGTCCTGAAAACATTGGAACTTTATATCAGGCGCAAAAGAACACATTTCCCTGAAACAGACTGGATGCTGCACCACGATAATGCGCGGCCACATATTGTCAATATTGTTGCTGAATATCTTGCAAAAATCAACGTGAAGTACATCCCTCACCCTCCCTATAATCCGGATTTAGCCCCATGTGACTTTCTTCTATTCCCTAACTTGAAGAAACGCCTTCGTGGGAGACATTTTCCATCATTAGAAGCAGTGGTGAAGGCTGTGGAGGCGATTTTGAAGGATCTCTCAAAAATGGTTTCCCGCATGTATAGGAAGACTGGCAGAAACGCTGGGACAAATGCATCGCATTCAGGGGAGACTATTTTCAGAAGGACCATCAAAATTATAGGGATAAGTAAATTTACGTGGTCAAAAAAATTTGTGATCTTTCTTTATTGAACAGCCGTCTTACTTTATGAGCGTATGACGGTGTTTTATTCGAACCCGTCCAGTGTAGGAGACTCAACTGCTCTACAACGCATAATGACGAGTTATCATTTATTTGTTTCTTTGCAAGCGTCTGTTGTTGAGAAAAGAAAACGCATTTTTAAAAATAGTGTGTACTGCAATGAGTAGACAAATTCATGTAAGTGCCCAATGATATATTATTTTTGTAGCTTTTCTGCCAAAATAACAATTACCTTATTTTTACTTACCCCTATAAGGAATGTTGACCTTTTGGACAACCCTCAGTCGTATACACCCCTTCCTGGCTGTGTACATGACCGTGTATGCCATGGTCTCGGGTTCAATATACGCTATAAATGGAGCTGTTTTTTTATGTAACAAATCACGCCAGGGAGATAAAAGGTGCAAATTTGGATTCAGGCCCCTTACATGATACATTGTTCGGCAAGGAACAATGGAAGCCTGACTGCATTGTTTCCAGCCCCGTTCGCTCCTAACTTGTTTTAAAGGAAAATAATAGAACCGTTAGGGTAGTTTGCTATGTTCTAGGAGCAACGGTTGCACGTACTAGGATGATGGAGCTGATACGTTTCTTTCATTGTTTCAAAACTAGTTATGCTAGCGACATGGCACATTATACACCTCTATAGCAAATGTTGAAAATGTACTCCAACCTGCAAAAGGCACAACTCAATATATTGTTCCACGTTACTGAACACCCTTTCCAATATTCTTCTGATGGTTCAATATCTGGCGATTGCCCTGTCTTTCAGATAATCCAAATGAAGACTTCTCTGTAGCCAAGGCTCATGGAAATTATCCGGTTGTCAGAGAAGCTTACAATTAGTGATATGGATGCATTTAATGAATGGTATGTAGCGCCGTCTTGCTGAAAATATCATTGACTCAGCTCTACATGGCCTTCAAGAAAAGGCAATGAAAGTCCATGGAAATCCATCAGTACTCTATAGTATCCACAATGTTTAACAAAAAATTGGTAACACTATCTTCTATGTCGATATCGACATTGTTGGTTTTCCCTTATCCTGAAAGATGAATGTCTGATAACTCTAAGCTCTATGTACCCTGTGCTCATTTGAACATCATTTCATTCAACCTCCGATATGACTTAACGTTGGAGGTTTTCCCTTATCCTGAAAGATGAATGTCTGGTAACTCTAAGCTCTATGTACCCTGTACTCATTTGAACATCATTTCGTTCATTGTCCGATATGACTTAACGTTGGAGGTTTTCTCTTATCCTGAAAGATGAATGTCTGGTAAATCTAAGCTCTATGTACCCTGTACTCATTTGAACATCATTTCATTCATCGTCCGATATGACTTAACGTTGGAGGTTTTCTCTTATCCTGAAAGATGAATGTCTGGTAACTCTAAGCTCTATGTACCCTGTACTCATTTGAACATCATTTCATCCATCGTCCGATATGACGTAACGTTGGAGGTTTTCTCTTATCCTGAAAAATGAATGTCTGGTAACTCTAAGCTCTATGTACCCTGTACTCATTTGAACATCATTTCATTCATCGTCCGATATGACTTAACGTTGGAGGTTTTCTCTTATCCTGAAAGACGAAAGTCTAGTAACTCTAAGCTCTATGTACCCTGTACTCATTTGAACATCATTTCATTCATCGTCCGATATGACTTAACGTTGGAGGTTTTCTCTTATCCTGAAAGACGAAAGTCTAGTAACTCTAAGCTCTATGTAATCTGTACTCATTTGAACATCATTTCATTCATCGTCCGATATGACTTAACGTTGGAGGTTTTCTCTTATCCTGAAAGATGAATGTCTGGTAACTCTAAGCTCTATGTACCCTGTACTCATTTGAACATCATTTCATTCATCGTCCGATATGACTTAACGTTGGAGGTTTTCTCTTATCCTGAAAGACGAAAGTCTAGTAACTCTAAGCTCTATGTAATCTGTACTCATTTGAACATCATTTCATTCATCGTCCGATATGACTTAACGTTGGAGGTTTTCCTTATACTGAACAATGAATGTCTGGTAACTCTAAGCTCTATCTACCCTGTACTCATTTGAACATCATTTCATTCATCGTCCGATATGACTTAACGTTCGAGGTTTTCTCTTATCCTGAAAGATGAATGTCTGGTAACTCTAAGCTCTATGTACCCGGTACTCATTTGAACATCATTTCATTCATCGTCCGATATGACTTAACGGTTTGGAGGTTTTCTCTTATCCTGAAAGATGAATGTCTAGTAAGTCTAAGCTCTATGTACCCTGTACTCATTTGAACATCATTTCATTCATCGTCCGATATGACTTAACGTTGGAGGCTTTCTCTTATCCTGAAAGATGAATGTCTAGTAAGTCTAAGCTCTATATACCCTGTACTCATTAAAACATCATTTCATTCATCGTCCGATATGACTTAACGTTGGAGGCTTTCTCTTATCCTGAAAGATGAATGTCTGGTAACTCTAAGCTCTATGCACCCTGTACTTATTTGAACATTATTTCATTCATCGTCTGATATGACTTAACGTTGGAGGTTTTTCTTATCCTGAAAGATGAATGTCTGGTAAGTCTAAGCTCTATGCACCCAGTACTCATTTGAACATCATTTCATTCATCGTCTGATATGACTTAACGTTGGAGGTTTTGTCTTATCCTGAAAGATGAATGTCTGGTAAATCTAAGCTCTATGTACCCTGTACTCATTTGAACATCATTTCATTCATTGTCCGATATGACTTAACGTTGGAGGTTTTCTCTTATCCTGAAAGATGAATGTCTGGTAACTCTAAGCTCTGTGTACCCTGTACTCATTTGAACATCATTTCATTCATCGTCCGATATGACTTAACGTTGGAGGTTTTGTCTTATCCTGAAAGATGAATGTCTGGTATTTCTAAGCTCTATGTACCCTGTACTCATTTGAACATCATTTCATTCATCGTCCGATATGACTTAACGTTGGAGGTTTTCTCTTATCCTGAAAGATGAATGTCTGGTAACCCTAAGCTCTATGTACCCTGTACTCATTTGAACATCATTTCATTCATTGTCCGATATGACTTAACGTTGGAGGTTTTGTCTTATCCTGAAAGATGAATGTCTGGTAACTCTAAGCTCTATGTACCCTGTACTCATTTGAACATCATTTCATAGTTAGTTAGTTAGTTACTAACACTCCCCACATGGCAACCTTGGCCTTCGGGGTAACCTCACCCCACCAAGTGATGACCGGACCCATTTCTCAGGTGGAGGCACCCAGAGGGCGGTGTCCATTACCTCCGATGATAGGGTGATAGTGAAGATGGCGGTGAGGTGAGAGGACCTACAGTTTTTACCGTGGACTCCGAACCACGTTGGGCATAGGGGATACTTCACGTGTGCTAGACAGAGGTGAAGGCGTGGATAGGGCCGACTTAAAATCGCCAACTCCAGAGCCGGGAATCGAACTCGGGACCCTTAGAACGGGAGCCGCGAACGAAACCACCGCGCTACCCCGGCGCCCACATCATTTCATTCATCGTCCGATATGACTTAACGTTGGAGGTTTTCTCTTATCCTGAAAGATGAATGTCTGGTAACTCTAAGCTCTATGTACCCTGTACTCATTTGAACATCATTTCATTCATCGTCCGATATGACTTAACGTTGGAGGTTTTCTCTTATCCTGAAAGATGAATGTCTGGTAACTCTAAGCTCTATGTACCCTGTACTCATTTGAACATCATTTCATCCATCGTCCGATATGACGTAACGTTGGAGGTTTTCTCTTATCCTGAAAGATGAATGTCTGGTAACTCTAAGCTCTATGTACCCTGTACTCATTTGAACATCATTTCATTCATCGTCCGATATGACTTAACGTTCTAGGTTTTCTCTTATCCTGAAAGATGAATGTCTGGTAACTCTAAGCTCTATGTACCCGGTACTCATTTGAACATCATTTCATTCATCGTCCGATATGACTTAACGTTGGAGGTTTTCTCTTATCCTGAAAGATGAATGTCTAGTAAGTCTAAGCTCTATGTACCCGGTACTCATTTGAACATCATTTCATTCATCGTCCGATATGACTTAACGTTCTAGGTTTTCTCTTATCCTGAAAGATGAATGTCTGGTAACTCTAAGCTCTATGTACCCGGTACTCATTTGAACATCATTTCATCCATCGTCCGATATGACGTAACGTTGGAGGTTTTCTCTTATCCTGAAAGATGAATGTGAGATAACTCTAAGCTCTATGTACCCTGTACTCATTTGAACATCATTTCATTCATCGTCCGATATGACTTAACGCTGGAGGTTTTCTCTTATCCTGAAAGATGAATGTCTGGTAACTCTAAGCTCTATGTACACTGTACTCATTTGAACATCATTTCATTCATCGTCCGATATGACTTAACGTTGGAGGCTTTCTCTTATCCTGAAAGATGAATGTCTAGTAAGTCTAAGCTCTATATACCCTGTACTCATTTGAACATCATTTCATTCATCGTCCGATATGACTTAACGTTGGAGGCTTTCTCTTATCCTGAAAGATGAATGTCTAGTAAGTCTAAGCTCTATATACCCTGTACTCATTTGAACATCATTTCATTCATCGTCCGATATGACTTAACGTTGGAGGTTTTCTCTTATCCTGAAAGATGAATGTCTGGTAACTCTGAGCTCTATGTACCCTGTACTCATTTGAACATCATTTCATTCATTGTCCGATATGACTTAACGTTGGAGGTTTTCTCTTACCCTGAAAGATGAATGTCTGGTAACTCTAAGCTCTATGTACCCTGTACTCATTTGAAAATTATTTAAATATTCTGCTGTTATGTCCTGGCTGTGTAATGAGAATGGATTGGACGGTTACAAAAGTTAACAAAGTCTGTATATGTTAGCTATTTTAAGATCAAACATGCAGTATTACAAAGGAACGATTGTGGTGTTTCTATTTGTGGCATTGTGTGGTAGCTGTTCATTACATGAGCACATATTTAAACAGTTGAGTTATGCCTCCAAGACGAAGTGTTTTCAAGAAACCTGACGGTTGTGGTGATAAATGTTTTATGAAGCATTACCATTGTGTTGAACACGTGTTGCAGCCCAGCTGGTAGGTTGAAACACCTGTTAATGCTTCAAAGTTTATAATAAAACGTTACGGAACAGTTTTCTGAGGAGAAAAATTGTGTACTTACTTCTCACTTAGGAGAAATGAAAATTCGATAAGCTTAGGTAACTTAAAATTTAGATATTGTTTTTGAAAATTTAATTTTTCAGTTGTATTTTCCTCTAAATCACGGAGACATTATACGAGGGGGTCTGAAAAGTACCTGGTCATACCCAGAGATCGCGGCTTTACGTGCATGATGTGTTGCTTGGTTGGTACACATGTTAACAGACGCTATGTAAAATTGCAGGTCATTTCAGGCAATAGTTGACTGTAGGCAGTTGTTTGAAGCACTACAAGTGCGCCTTGCTTTGAAAATGGAGACATACGAGTACCGTCTACTAATAATGTTATTCATAAAGAAAAATAAAAAAATAAAAATAAAAATAAAAATAAACTCTGCTTTCTTATGTTCCGATGCCTAGATTCTATATCGGAACCTTTTAGCTATTTCTTATTTTCATTTATACATTTATTAATTATAAGAATAACTTTTTAATTGTTTGCAGAAACAATAACCTAAGTGACTGCTAAACTTTGCAGTCAACTAACCTAACTATCCTAATTATTTATTTTTTTTTCTTTTGTTTCCAAGTTAGTCTCTCTCTTCAATTATATATATATCGCTGTCAAGTCAGTCCGATTTCAGTCTATATCACCTTGTTGGTTTATTAGCTCTTCTCCTCCCAACTCATGGATATGGTCAATTTCAAAATCTCTTTATTCCTCTTCTCCTACTGGTGTTCCTTCATCAACTGGATCTCTTCCTATGTTCATATTTCCTTCCATCTCTCGTCTTTGGAGTCTAGTTGATCGTCTTATTTGTTGAAGTGTTGCAGGTGTAGCCAATTCCATTGGTGTCGATTTCTTAGAAGTTATATATTGTTCCCAAGCTTTTGTTGAAGTGATGTTTGTTAGTGTCTAACTTATTGAACTCCTCTGCATGTCTTATTATTTCCCATGTTGTCTTTCCTTGCAGCTCTTGTCTCAAATTATCCACTTCTCGATGCTCTTGACACTCGAAAATTTGGTGTTCTTGTGTGTCCTCTACGCTGCATGCTGTACATAGATTTGTCGCTCGTCTTCCTATCCTCTTAAAGTAGGTGGCATAAGGTCCATGTCCACCAATAAAATGGATTATTCCTTTAGTCGGTTTGAAGTGGCTCATCCTTAGTCTTTCTTCTATTGTTGGAAGTAGTTCATAAACTCGACGTCCTTCCTCTATGCTGTCCCATTCATTTTGCCATTCCTGTAATATTGTCCTTTTAATTTGCATCCTTGTCTCACATCCTACACCTACTATTTCTCGTACTTTTTGCCGGTTATTCTTTCTTCTCCAGTATTCTGCACCTCTATATCTTATGATGAAGTCCATCGGCCATATACCTAGGATTACGAATAGAGCCATCGTGGGGGTGGTCTTAGTTCCGCCTGCATACCGTAAAAGTATCTGTCTTTGTGTTCTTCTTATTAGCATTTTGTTTCTTTTATTGCAAAGCCTTTGAGCCCATGTACTTGTTCCGTATCCCATAATCCCAGCTGCAATAATTGTATGATACAATTTGATGATATCAGTGGGTAATTTAAAATTCCTTTGAATCAACGACGTCAACTTTCCCATCACTTATTCATAAAAGAAGGTTGAACACTTACAGAAGTTGATTTGCGGATTGTAAATGTTGATTCTTCACCTTCAGTTTCCACTGTGAAGAAATGGACGGCCAATTTTAAACGTAGCTGTGAAAGCGTACACGACGATTCACGCGAAGGACGCCCAAAAACACACTGGAAATCATTTAAAAAGTACATTACATGGATTTGGAAGATAATGCGTGAAATTTCTAATGCTTTTGGATATTCAAAGGATCGTATTGGTAGCCGCGCCGTGGCTCAGTGGTTAGACCGCTTGGCTCTCACCAAGGCGGCTCGGGTTCGATCCCAGGCGATCGCAAAGTGAGATTTGTGATGGACAGCACGGCGCTGGGGCGGGTTTTCTCCGGGACTTCCGGTTTCCCCCACCATCTCATTCCACCGGTGCTTCATCTTCATTTCATGTATCATCAGTGCGGTGCCATATGTAGTAAAAGCGGAAGTTAAACGCTACACATTTCATTTCATTATCGTATTGGTCACAAAAGCTTAGCGCAAGATGGGTGCCGCGTATCCTCATGCGACTGGCAAACGCATTCGTACGACACTTTCTGAAAGGTGCTTGGCGCTTTTTCAGAAGAACAGAAGAGACTTTCTCTGACGATACGTCACAATGGATGATACATGGATTACCACTACACACACGCGAAACTAAGTAGCAGTCGAGGCTGTGGATAGAAGCTGCTTCTTCAGCTCCAAAGAAGGCAAGGAAGTGCCATGGTGTCAGAGTTTTGGGATGCCAAAAGCATTTTGTTGATTGACTATCTCGAAAACGGTAAAACCATTACTGCAGAATACTGCTCTCAGCTTCTAACCAAACTGAATGCCAGCACTCGTAAAAACAGACCCGGGCTAAAAAAGAAAATAAATTGTTTTCCATTACGGCAGTGCACCTGCTCAATGGGGAAATTAAGAGATCTGCATTTAGTTTAGGTTACAAAAATGTTGCCTAATTTCGAATACTTTTGTGGAGTGCGATAAACCAGTTCGAGAGTGTCTTCATAGAACTCCTGAGACATTTTTTCCAGTCATACCACTACTCGAATCAAATACATGCGCACAAACACGTTTCATGTGTAATGTTTCTGTCACTAACGTGTGGGTGGCACACAATGAAATGTTCAGTATTTCAGAAAGTGATCTTAAGGTAATTCGTCGATCCTCTCTCACAATGGCAGCAGCAGTGTTGATGTTTTCTTCCGTAAGAGCAGTACATGGTCCACCTTCCTTTGAAATTGATTGTCTCCCCTCTTTAAACATTTTAAACCACCTTCGAGTTGTGCTATACGGAAGAACATACTCTCCATAGGCCTCCTGTAACATTGTATAGGCCTCAATTGAAGATTTGTTGAGACGAAAGCAGAATTTCAAAGCCGCATATTGTTCCTCGTGTGTTACATCGATTGCAGCGGTAGGCGATACTGAACATGTCTGAGTTTGACTGGTACTCACAGGTGGGAACCAGGAGTACCAACAATGAAACTACTACGGCGTGTTTGTTTCACCATAGCCCGCTCACATTCCTTTAAGCCTCGGCACTCGCCAGCTAGAGTGTTATGACTAAAAGTTACAGATTTCTCCACTACCCACCGTATGGCGCTGGCTGATGACCCCTCTGCAACTCTGTTCCAGCTTACAGCTGCAATGTGTTGACATTACAAACGCAGAACTTTCCGATGCAGTGGTATACAGTTTAGGAATTTACGTTTTTCCAACACTTCCGTTGTCGCAGAAGCAATGCACCTTAATATCGCAGGAATATAATGTTTGCATATCAGTTCACTGAGTAGTTCTGAATGCTTTCAGTTCTCTGCACACACGAGTTAAGAACAATGTTGCATTGCTGGCATTACGTATTCCTCTAGGCTTTTTCTCACACATACTTTAGGTAGCTTAGGTACAGCAGTTGTTATAAATTTCTCTATAACTGCCCAAAGAGAAACAAACTCTGGAGATGGGTAATAGAACGTGGAGTTTTCGTCCCTTTTGAATATTAGATTTACAAGGAATGCTGTACACTTGGCGGTAGACACTTTAGTAAGACAAATGGCACAAGAGAATTCTGCCGCTATTTTTTTAACTATAAAACCTTCTATATAAGCCAGTGATACGTGGACTGTTGCATGAAACGGGGCTGTCTAGGAAGAAAAGAAAAACTAAGTAAGTAAACAGTTAAAAGCAGTTTAACAATATACGTTAGTAGGTCTTATAAGACGGAAATTCACATTACCTTTAATGTTGTTCAATTCGCCCAATATTGCGATTATTGTGTCTGGGAGCTTGTTGCAGTGTACAATGGTGTCTTTTACCAATAATTGAATTAATTTATGAAAATTATTGGTTTCATAATAAAGTAATCTTTCTTCATTTGCTCGCTGCTTGTTTACAAATTCTTTGTTCCTTTTATTTGCTCCCCATAATTTACATCTCAAGGTGTTATTCTCCCTTTCCAATCTCTTTAATTTGGAAATTATGTCTTCCTCAATCTGAATTGCAGCGCAGTTATAAGTACGTGCATCTGTGACATGATCCAGCGCATTAACATCAGCAGCACTGTTAACGCTTTCTCTGCTAGAACTGCGTCTCCGTTTTCTGCTTTCTGTGTGTAAGCGTATTTTTGAAATTTGTCGCCTTGGTGTTGGTTGTTTCACTAATTTATAATCTGGGTAGTTCGGGAAAATGCTTGGAATACTTCCTGTTTTCAGCAGTTTAATTTTACAGCCTGGCTTATAGTCGTCCTCAGTAAAATGCAAACTGCACACGACTGTTGAATTAGATTTATCATTTATCACGAAATTAGAGCGCGATATAGCTTTTAGCCATTGTTACGTAGTTCTATTGGAAATTCATGGAAACTGATCCCTTTTGATTTTCCTTTCTTACTTTTATAGAAGGGTAAGCAACAATACACCATCTGAAATATAAAGTATTGAGCTCATAATTGCTGCTATGCTGTTTGTTGTAATTATTGCTTTTACTGCTGTTATAATGATGATGATAATGATGATAAAAATAATAATAAAAATAAAATAATATAATATAACGTAATTCTTAAATTTGGAGCATTGGTATGTATGGTTCGGAGACCTGGACTTTGGAAAAACCGAGAGCTTTGAAATATAGTGCTGTCTATTGTAAATGTTTTTACTATAAAGCTGTCATGGAAAATCTACCTTCTAAATTAATGAACTGCCACCATTTACGGCACAACAGTAAAAGTAATAATACAAGTGACATGTTGTGCTCATACTTATGATTACTTATATTATCTCTTATGTATGCCCAGTTTTCTTGTTCGCTTACTTTAGATTGGTGTCAATGGCACTTCATGTAAAATTCACTTTCAATACTAATTGACACCATAAAATTTGTTCAACTGTCACCAGAAAATTAAATGTTGGCAAGGCCACTTAGGGGTCAGCTTTGAGAGCTCCAAGCGGCAAAAAAGGCAATCACCGTTCGGTCGTTTAAATGCGACTGAGTGCCGAGGATTTAAGGGATGTGAGTGGGCTATGGTTTCACATTAAGCTAACAGAATATAATAAGATTGAATTTTAATGCGAAAAATTATGACTGTAAAAAGTTATACCTAATAATTCTTTATTGAACAGTTCTTGTATGTCTACTCGAAGGCCCAAAAATTTAAATCTGTCAGTTTCTCTTAATAACACATCATTAATCCCAGTTTCAATCGGAGTAAATAGAATTTATAAGCAATATACAATTTAAATCGTGTCTAATTATGCAGAATATATAGAAGTCTCGTTTACGGTTGATCCTCCATTGTTTAAACAAAGCGATAAAAACAAGTAATAACAGAAACAAAATATTAGCATACTGAAGTATTTATATGCATGGCTGGTTATACCTCCTAGCATTGCTATGTTTATTTTCATTGCCCTGCAGATCAACTGGATTTAGCATATTTTATAATTAATGTTTTAATTTCTTTTCGCGATGCCTGCAGGAAATCCAAGCATGAGCTCCAATACTCCCACCCTCTGTTTGTCTGTGTTGTTGATGCTCAGCTGTTTTTCAGCGGCGTAAAGGCAAACAATATGAAACAGAAATTGTATATGTTCTTTATACAGGAATAACTCGTTTGCTGTTTCAAGGAGATTTCAACAAACACCGCAAGCTGAAGTACTTACAAAAGTCGCCTCAGTAGCCTATCAGCCTCACGTTCAAGAGGTCCCGAGATGGAATCCCGGTCAGGGTGAATTATCTCGATAAGGTTTCTTTCCCAGTTAACGTTAAGTCTTCTTGACTTAACGTTGGAGGTTTTCCCTTACCCTAAAAGATGAGTGCCTCGTAACTCTAAGCTCTATGTAACCTGTGCTCATTTAAACATCATTTCATTCATCGTCCGATATGACTTAACGTTGGAGGTTTTCTCTTATCCTGAAAGAAGAATGTCTGGTAACTCTAAGCTCTATGTACCCTGTACTCATTTGAACATCATTTCATTCATCGTGCGATATGACTTAACGTTGGAGGTTTTCTCTTATCCTGAAAGATGAATGTCTGATAAGTCTAAGCTCTATGTACCCTGTACTCATTTGAACATCATTTCATTCATCGTCCGATATGACTTAACGTTGGAGGTTTTCTCTTATCCTGAAAGATGAATGTGAGATAACTCTAAGCTCTATGTACCCTGTACTCATTTGAACATCATTTCATTCATCGTCCGATATGACTTAACGTTGGAGGTTTTCTCTTATCCTGAAAGATGAATGTGTGATAACTCTAAGCTCTATGTACCCTGTACTCATTTGAACATCATTTCATTCATCGTCTGATATGACTTAACGTTGGAGGTTTTCTCTTATCCTGAAAGATGAATGCCTGGTAACACCAAGCTCTATGTACCCTGTACTCATTTGAACATCATTTCATTTATCGTCTGATATGACTTAACGTTGGAGGTTTTCTCTTATCCTGAAAGATGAATGTCTGGTAACTCTAAGCTCTACGTACCCTGTACTCATTTGAACATCATATCATTCATCGTCCGATATGACTTAACGTTGGAGGCTTTCTCTTATCCTGAAAGAAGAATGTCTGGTAACTCTAAGCTCTACGTACCCTGTACTCATTTGAACATCATTTCATTCATCGTCCGATATGACTTAACGTTGGAGGTTTTCTCTTATCCTGAAAGATGAATGTCTGGTAACTGTAAGCTCTATGTACCCTGTTCTCATTTGAACATCATTTCATTCATCGTCCGATATGACTTAACGTTGTAGGTTTTCTCTTATCCTGTTAGAAGAATGTCTGGTAACTCTAAGCTCTACGTACCCTGTACTCATTTGAACATCATTTCATTCATCGTCCGATATGACTTAAGGTTGGAGGCTTTCTCTTATCCTGAAAGAAGAATGTCTGGTAACTCTAAGCTCTACGTACCCTGTACTCATTTGAACATCATATCATTCATCGTCCGATATGACTTAACGTTGGAGGCTTTCTCTTATCCTGAAAGAAGAATGTCTGGTAACTCTAAGCTCTACGTACCCTGTACTCATTTGAACATCATTTCATTCATCGTCCGATATGACTTAACGTTGGAGGCTTTCTCTTATCCTGAAAGAAGAATGTCTGGTAACTCTAAGCTCTATGTACCCTGTACTCATTTGAACATCATTTCATTTGTCGTCCGATATGACTTAACGTTGGAGGTTTTCTCTTATCCTGAAAGATGAATGTCTGGTAACTCTAAGCTCTATGTATACTGTACTCATTTGAACATCATTTCATTCATCGTCCGATATGACTTAACGTTGGAGGTTTTCTCTTATCCTGAAAGATGAATGTCTGGTAGCTCTAAGCTCTATGTACCCTGGACTCATTTGAACATCATTTCATTTGTCGTCCGATATGAGTTAACGTTGGAGGTTTTCTCTCATCCTGAAAGCAATAAAGATAAAGGAATGTTAGATTTCATTTCTGTGAGATTTATTTTTAAGAACATATAGATTTTTCTTACTGCCTATAAAGCCTTAGATGTTTGGATAGCTACCTGCAGTTCCTTTGCCTGTTTTCATCTCGCGCTGGTAATATAAAGACGCACACGATCCGTTCTTTATAGCTTCAGGCCGTGAGAGAGATATGCTGCTTTGAAAACATTCTATGATGCTTACACGGCTCACCTTAGGATCATCTGCTGAGGATATTCCTATTTTAGACCTCTGCCTTGTTTTACTACCTGCTCTACTAAGCATTTCATATCCAGATTTATCCAGATATTTACTAAATGGGATCGTTCAGGCGCTCCCATGAACCTAACAAACGTTAGGTAAATAATCTACTTTAACTTTTGTTGAATGTATATGCCGTGCGGGAAGGTCCCATACTCTAGCATCTATGTACCCTACTATGTAGTTCATATAAGTTACGATGGCTGTTAAATAAAGAATGATCATAAAATTTTACGGTCTTAATTTTTCGCACTAAAATTCAACCTTATTGTGTTCTGTTAGCTTAATGTGAAACAAACACGCCGTAGTAGTTTCATTGTTGGCACTCCTGGTTCCCGCCTGTGAGAACCAGACAAGTTGAGACATGTTCAGTATCGCCTACCGCTGCAATGGAGGTAACACGTGAGGAACAATATGCGGCTTTGAAATTCTGCTTTCGTCTCAACAAATCTGCAGTTGAGGACTATACAATGTTACAGGAGGCATATGGAGAGTCTGTTCTTGCCTACAGCATAGCTCGAAGGTGGGTTAAAATGTTTAAAGAGGGGAGACAATCACTTTCAAAGGAAGGTGGACCCAGTGCTCCAGTTACTGCTCTTACGGAAGAAAACATCAACACTGCCGCTGCCATTGTGAGAGAGGATCGACGAATTACCTTAAGATAACTTTCTGAAATACTGAACATTTCATTGGGTGCCACCCACACGCTGGTGACAGAAACATTACACATGATACGTGTTTGTGCGCGTTGCGTTCCAAGACTGTTGATTCCCGAACAAAAGGACATTCACATGCAGGGCTGCATGCAGTTAAAGTTGATGTTAGAGTAAGATCCGGAATTTCAAACGTAATCACTGCTGATGAAACTTGGCTACATCATTTTGATCCTGAGAGCAAACAGCAAAACTCAGTGTGGAAATCTCCTTCATCACCAATCCCCAAAAAGCAAAAGTGGTTGCTTCTGCTGGGAAAGATATGGTCATCTCATTCTTTGATATTCATGGAACGGTTTATCAGCATGTTGTACCTGCACACACATCAGTAACTGGACAATACTACAGGGATGTCCTGTAAACATTGCAAGTCCATATCAGGCGCCAAAGACATTTCCGTGAAGCAGGCTGGATGATGTACCACGATAATGCGCGGCTGCATATTGCCAATGTTGTTGCTGAATATCTTGCACAAATCAACGTGAAGTGCATCCCTAACCCTCCCTATAGTCAGGATTTAGCCCCATGTGACTTTTTTCTATTCCCTAACCTGAAAAACGCCTTCGTGGGAGGCATTATCCATCATCAGAAGCAGTGGTGTAGGCTGCGTGGGAGATTTTGAAGGATCTCTCAAAAAATGGTTTGCAGCATGTCTTTGAAGACTGACAGAAACACTGGGACAAGTGCATCGCAGTCCGGGGGGGGGGGGGGGCTATTTTGAGAAGGACCATCAGAATTATGACGATAAGTGAAGCTATGTTGTTAAAAAGAAATTGTGATCATTCTTTAGTGGAGAGAACTTTTGAAGACATTACTAAAATTGCAAGTTATGCTTCCATTTGTCACAAAAATATCTTATACCAATGGTATTTTAGTGAGAGTTGTTAGAACCATTATTGCAAAAAACAAACGCTGCGTGTTCCATGTAGTTTTGTATTGGGGTCTTCCCGTCTTTCAATTAAACAGTCAGACAGACTCGTACAAACAGAAAACACCTGAACTACTTTCAAACTTAAGTTTTTTTTAGGATTCGAAACAGAATATTATTTGGAAATTAATTGTTCTTTCACACTAGCCGTGTGTAGGACGCACTCTGAGAGGGTAGAGCCAGGCTGAAAAATGCAATACCACAGCCGAGATTTGAAGAAGGATCTTCTGGTCTCCGTCCAGCCACTCTAATGTACCTAACAGTGGCCCGAACTATAAAGTCCGGGCCTTAAAGTACTTACAGCATAGTAAGTCGCCATTAAGATAGTTGTCTCATGTGTTTATGAGAACTCCTAGTGGTTTACTATAAAGCCCGGGCCTTAAAGTACTTACAGCATAGTAAGTCGTCATTAAGGTAGTTGTCTCATGTGTTTATGAGAACTCCTAGTGGTTTACTATAAAGCCCGGGCCTTAAAGTACTTACAGCATAATAAGTCGCCATTAAGGTAGTTGTCTCATGTGTTTATGAGAACTCCTAGTGGTTTACTATAAAGCCCGGACCTTAAAGTACTTACAGCATAGTAAGTCGCCATTAAGATAGTTGTCTCATGTGTTTATGAGAACTCCTAGTGGTTTACTATATAGCCCGGGTCTTAAAGTACTTACAGCATAGTAAGTCGTCATTAAGGTAGTTGTCTCATATGTTTATGAGAACTCCTAGTGGTTTACTATAAAGCCCGGACCTTAAAGTACTTACAGCATAGTAAGTCGCCATTAAGATAGTTGTCTCATGTGTTTATGAGAACTCCTAGTGGTTTACTATAAAGCCCGGGTCTTAAAGTACTTACAGCATAGTAAGTCGTCATTAAGGTAGTTGTCTCATGTGTTTGTGAGAACTCCTAGTGGTTTACTATAAAGCCCGGGCCTTAAAGTACTTACAGCATAGTAAGTCGTCATTAAGGTAGTTGTCTCATGTGTTTATGGGAACTCCTAGTGGTTTACTATAAAGCCCGGGTCTTAAAGTACTTACAGCATAGTAAGTCGTCATTAAGGTAGCTGTCTCATGTGTTTATGAGAACTCCTAGTGGTTTACTATAAAGCCCGGGTCTTAAAGTACTTACAGCATAGTAAGTCGTCATTAAGGTAGTAGTCTCATGTGTTTATGAGAACTCCTAGTGGTTTACTATAAAGCCCGGGCCTTAAAGTACTTACAGCATAGTAAGTCGTCATTAAGGTAGTTGTCTCATGTGTTTATGGGAACTCCTAGTGGTTTACTATAAAGCCCGGGTCTTAAAGTACTTACAGCATAGTAAGTCGTCATTAAGGTAGTTGTCTCATGTGTTTATGAGAGCTCCTAGTGGTTTACTATAAAGCCCGGGTCTTAAAGTACTTACAGCATAGTAAGTCGCCATTAAGGTAGTTGTCTCATGTGTTTATGAGAACTCCTTGTGGTTTACTATAAAGCCCGGGCCTTAAAGTACTTACACCATAGTAAGTCGTCATTAAGGTAGTTGTCTCATGTGTTAATGAGAACTCCTAGTGGTTTACTATAAAGCCCGGGCCTTAAAGTACTTACAGCATAGTAAGTCGTCATTAAGGTAGTTGTCTCATGTGTTTATGAGAACTCCTAGTGGTTTACTATAAAGTCCGGGCCATAAAGTACTTACAGCATAGTAAGTCGTCATTAAGGTAGTTGTCTCATGTGTTTATGAGAACTCCTAGTGGTTTACTATAAAGTCCGGGCCATAAAGTACTTACAGCATAGTAAGTCGTCATTAAGGTAGTTGTCTTATGTGTTTATGAGAACTCCTAGTGGTTTACTATAAAGTCCGGGCCTTAAAGTACTTACAGCATAGTAAGTCGTCATTAAGGTAGTTGTCTCATGTGTTTATGAGAACTCCTAGTGGTTTACTATAAAGCCCGGGCCTTAAAGTATTTACAGCATAGTAAGTCGTCATTAAGGTAGCTGTCTCATGTTTTTATCAGAAATCCTAGTGGTTTACTATAAAGTCCGGGCCTTAAAGTACTTACAGCATAGTAAGTCGTCATTAAGGTAGCTGTCT
This sequence comes from Mantis religiosa, assembly GCA_030765055.1. NCBI lineage: Eukaryota > Metazoa > Arthropoda > Insecta > Mantodea > Mantidae > Mantis > Mantis religiosa. Next base: position 32,261,608 of record CM060947.1, read on the forward strand.
CATGTGTTTATCAGAAATCCTAGTGGTTTACTATAAAGCCCGGGTCTTAAAGTACTTACAGCATAGTAAGTCGTCATTAAGGTAGTTGTCTCATGTGTTTATGAGAACTCCTAGTGGTTTACTATAAAGCCCTGGCCATAAAGTACTTACAGCGTAGTAAGTCGTCATTAAGGTAGTTGTCTCATGTGTTTATCAGAAATCCTAGTGGTTTACCTGGAAGAACAGGATTCAGTTGGAGAATTTACTGTCATATTGGCACGTTGGCCATAGTAGCTCAATGGTTTAGAGAGGCTTGACGTACACCAGAAGATCCGTGGTTCAAATCCCGGCCATAGCATTGAATCTTTCAGTCTGAATCTACCCTTTCTAAGTATTATTTGTTTGGTGGAATGCAATGCCTACCCTGTCTATTCAAACATGTGCATATTCCACATTTTACCGGAATATTTCCTTTGGCAGCATATCACGCAACCGTTTGATAAGTATTTTATTTGTTGACTCACTGCTTTTGTTCTACAAAACTCAAGGCAACGTAATAGTAAAGTGTTTTGTGTTATTGATAAAGCCGTAATTCAATACTTGCCGTTAAGTTTTGAATAGATAGTTGTGAGTGACTGTGTAAACAATATTTATTGGAAGGTACAGTTACCAACACAACAAACTAGGTCAGGGGAATATATAACGTAATCACTTTTGCTGTTTCCATGATGTTTATGCTCGCCTTCGGATGCTAGATTCATATAAAATACACAGTATTATAACATAAGTCACTCATACGTAATACCTGACACTGCAGTTACTGAAACGAGCATTAGATCTGACAGTATGTGTGACTCATATTTACTCTCATACACTCATTTCGTAGTAAACAGATCTACTAACAGAGCAGATAAACAGTTCAAGCTCCTCTCCTTCTTCAGGCCCCGCTTGTCTTCTTGTGGTGGGTAGACAGTACATAATACCTATCACTACAGTTACTGAAACGAGCATTAGATCTGACAGCATGAGTGACTCATATGTACTCTCATACACTCATTTCGTAGTAAACAGATCCACTAACAGAGCAGATAAACAGTTCAAGCCCCTCTCCCTCTTCAGGCACCGCTTGCCTTCTTGTAGTGGGTAGACAGTACATAATACCTATCACTGCAGTTACTGAAACAAGCATTAGATCTGACAACATGGATGACTCATATGTACTCTCATACACTCATTTCGTAGTAAACAGATCCACTAACAGAGCAGATAAACAGTTCAAGCTCCTCTCTCTCTTCAGGCCTCGCTTGCCTTCTTGTAGTGGGTAGACAGTACATAATACCTATCACTGCAGTTACTGAAACAAGCATTACATCTGGCAGTATGGGTGACTCATGTATACTCTCATACACTCATTTCGTAGTAAACAGATCCACTAACAGAACAGATAAACAGTTCAAGCTCCTCTCCCTCTTCAGGCCTCGCTTGTGTTCTTGTGATGGGTAGACAGTACATAATACCTATCACTGCAATTACTGAAACGAGCATTAGATCTGACAGCATGAGTGACTCATATGTACTCTCATACACTCATTTCGTAGTAAACAGATCTACTAACAGAGCAGATAAACAGTTCAAGCCCCTCTCACTCTTCAGGCCACGCTTGTCTTCTTGTAGTGGGTAGACAGTACATAATACCTATCACTGCAGTTACTGAAACAAGCATTAGATCTGACAGTATGTGTGACTCATATGTACTTACACTCATTTCGTAGTAAACAGATCTACTAACAGAGCAGATAAACAGTTTAAGCTCCTCTCTCCCTCTTCAGGCCTCGCTTGTCTTCTTGTGGTGGGTAGACAGTACATAATACCTATCACTGCAGTTACTGAAACGAGCACTAGAGCTGAGAGTATGAGTGACTCATATGTACTCTCATACACTCATTTCGTAGTAAACAGATCTACTAACAGAGCAGATAAACAGTTCAAGCTCCTCTCCCTCTTCAGACCCCGCTTGTCTTCTTGTGGTGGGTAGACAGTACATAATACCTATCACTGCAATTACTGAAACGAGCATTAGATCTGACAGCATGAGTGACTCATATGTACTCTCATACACTCATTTCGTAGTAAACAGATCCACTAACAGAGCAGATAAACAGTTCAAGCCCCTCTCCCTCTTCAGACCTCGCTTGTCTTCTTGTGGTGGGTAGGCAGTACATAATACCTATCACTGCTGTTACTGAAACGAGCATTAGATCTGACAGCATGAGTGACTCATATGTACTCTCATACACTCATTTCGTAGTAAACAGATCTACTAACAGAGCAGATAAACAGTTCAAGCCCCTCTCACTCTTCAGGCCACGCTTGTCTTCTTGTAGTGGGTAGACAGTACATAATACCTATCACTGCAGTTACTGAAACAAGCATTAGATCTGACAGTATGTGTGACTCATATGTACTTACACTCATTTCGTAGTAAACAGATCTACTAACAGAGCAGATAAACAGTTTAAGCTCCTCTCTCCCTCTTCAGGCCTCGCTTGTCTTCTTGTGGTGGGTAGACAGTACATAATACCTATCACTGCAGTTACTGAAACGAGCACTGGAGCTGAGAGTATGAGTGACTCATATGTACTCTCATACACTCATTTCGTAGTAAACAGATCCACTACCAGAGCAGATAAACAGTTCAAGCCTCTCCGCCTCTTCACTCCCCACTGACTTTCTTGTGTTGGGCAGAGAGTATTGGAATCTAGATTTGCAGGAACAAAGATTTTCATCATATTGAACTTTGCTTCCTCTGCTGCATTCCTACAGAAAAGAGAGAAAGCATTGTATTTCTAACAAAAATTCGATACCTAGGTTTTATCGGAAATTGCACATGCCTTTAGACTCCTTTAATAATAATGTTTCTTCATGTAGACACCGTACAGTAGCGTCTCGTTTACTAGATCAACTGGGACCAGGGTTATCCTTTGCTTCAAATATTAATAACTTTGCGATTTTATAATTCACTGAATTATGTAGATAAAACACTGTCCACCTCTCATCTTGAAACATTCAAGTCTCTCGTCACTTGTCCTTCGCTCCTCGTTTTAAATTTACATAATACTGAGTTAGAACATGCATCGAAAGGAAAATGCTGATCTCGCCATTGCTTCAAGTATATAACTTTGCGATTTTATAATCCACTGAATTATGTGGATAATACACTGTCTACCTCCCGTCTTGAAACGTTCAAGTCACTCGTCACTTGTCCTTCGCTCCTCGTTTCAAATTTTCATAATACTGAGGAAGTTGTTTCGTGCTTGTAGTAGTGACACATGCATTTGAATTCTTTCTCTTTTACATTCATCGCACCCGTCCTCTTATTTTCCACGATATCCTTACACATCGTTATCAATTCAAATAACAGTTCTTTCTTCATCGATGAGAAATTTGTCTCACGGCTTCTGTTAACGATTTTGTTTACGCGCCATTTTTTCAGCTGAGTGCAGACGAAAATGAAAACAAAAGCGCATCGCAGTACGTTCAGAAAATAATACGACTTATCGATAGTCTTCTATTTACAAGTCTCTTGGCGTTAACACGTGTTTGTTAACATTTTCAGAAAACAGTTTGGTGAAATGCAAGAAATTTAACAGCTGCGTTAGCGCTGTGACAATTGTTACGTTACATTTGTTAACGTCGATTGTGAAATCGGGCAAAAGTGTCGGAAGAAAATCGTTTCTTCCAGAAAATGTTGAAAAATATTTAATTGTTCATTGCAATAAACACAAATTATGCTAAAATAGACTGTAAGGGATATTAATAAATATTAATTTATTTGTACCTGTGTTTAAGAATTTGCAATTTGATTATTTCAAGATTAATAAATGTGAGAAAGGTGAAACAATGTGCTTTATTTTAAAAGCATATCATAAGGTTTTTAGAGCATTTTTACTGCTTAGATGCATGTGTATTTTCATATTTTATGGTACACTATAAATCCGAACTCTAATAATAGTAACCATTCGGCCGCGATGCTCTTTTCGCGTTCGGCAGCTGTTCGTTGTGACAGTCGAGAATTGATCGCGGAGAGAGAGTGCGTGTATGTTGGCAACACTGCGGCCGCCGCGCCGGGGTGGGGTAGAAGCGAGCGATCCCTACCGCGCAGTGCGTCAGTCACACAGACAGTGTTCGGTGAACAAGCGAGCATCGCACAACGTTTCTCGGAGCACGGGTCCTGTTTTCAAGCGATGTTTCTGTGGTGATAAAAGTGTGTTTTGGTGTGCACAGTGTTTCAGGATGCCTGACCTCTCTCAACACGGGTAGACGTCTCCTGCACTGCATCTACCAGGTAAACTATCGCTACACGTGCTTTTGTATACACATATCTCATAGGTACTAGCATAGGGATGCCTTTATTTGTGAACACAAGTAATGCCGCCGAAAAACTATGTACGTACAGTTTAACAAAATAAAGAAAATAAATTATAATTTTAATACTAAACCATTTTGAAACATATTAAGAACAATAAAATAAGTTTTCCTAAACATAAATGTTCTTGAATATTTAGTATTCTGAATTTTTGCTATATATATAAACACAATTGTAAGTTTAAAAAATGTGTAATGTACACTAAAATGGAGAATACTTGCTAGTTAACTCATGCCAGTTTCCCGGTTTTTTGAACACCCTATCACTACGATTGTGGCGGTAAATCCATGACGGAACAGCTGCTGGAATAAAGGGATTGACTGCAACAATTGATATCGTACCCTCTTAGTTTCTTTATCTCTTCGCAGCAGGAGAATTTTCTTGAAAGCAAATAAATATTGAATTGTCGTCCAGTTCTGACATATATAAAGCTTCGAGCCTCCACCTCATCAGGAAGCTAGTTTTAAAACGATTGCAAAATTTCTAGCAAACAAACAGGAAAGAAAGCGATTTATTAGAAACGCGTTGAAGACAGAAAATACATTATTACCAAATTTCAGGAAGAATATGATAAACAATGATAAACATTCAAAATTTTAACCTCTTAACGAATTTAATAACTTCTATTGAAAGTTTTATATAAGAAGTAAAATCCTAAATAGGAATTTTCAATACGTTAATGAGTTTTGAAAATATTATTGATTTTCTAAGGCATCCAGATAACGTATAGATATTTTATAATACCCAATAATGAATTTATGACAAGTTAATTTATTACATGCCATTTCTTGTTGGTTTCGTTATCAAGTGCTCAGAGTTGCAAATACTTTTGTTTTATTCTTGAATGCAAAACGTACGTAACATTTTTGAATAAATTAAATAGAAAAATATATAAATGTTTAGAAAACTTACGGAATTTTATCATAAGCTCCAGTATTCCAGTCAAGGCAGTTACATTTTTTTAAACTATCTAACCTAGAAGTGTTTGTTTACAAGGTTCACGATGTAGGTGGTCTACTCATATAGCATCCCTTAAAGCCGTTAAGCTGATAGTCATATTTTTTTCTTATAATGACTGTTTTTTGTTTTCCTTGTGCGTGAAGAATTATTTAGTCTTATCGCCAACCACATCGTTAGTGTCTAATTCCAGTAAGTCATAGTACATTGTATTATCAAAATGAATCCTTTGTGTATCCTTTGGGACTTTAATTGCAATCTACGTAACGAGTTAAATCCACGATTTCTCATCAGCAACTCAGAAAAACGCGCTAATGAACAGTTAAGAAAGAAAGTCACTCAAAATAAGCGACAAACATCAATTGTTAAGAATGATTTAGCAGAATCCAAAAACCATTGAATATCATTGTAATACTAAAATCCTGTTTGCAACAATTAAACATTTTAAATTTGCTAAGTTTTAAATTAGCCTTTTAGTATTCTTTAAATTCTCAACATTGGGTTATGCATTTTTTTTTAATCTCAAGCCATCAAGCCATTATTTAAGATAACGAAGTATTATTTGCTTTCACAACGATGGTTCTATTTTCATATGAACTTTTTGAATATGATGATAATAATAATAAATAATGGAATTAATTGACAATTATTATTATTATTATTATTATTATTATTATTATTATTATTATTATTATTATTATTATTATTATTATTATTATTATTATTATTATTATTATTATTATTATTATTATTATTATTATTATTATTATTATTATTATTATTATTATTATTATTATTATTATTATTATTATTATTATTATTATTATTATTATTATTATTATTATTATTATTATTATTATTATTATTATTATTATTATTATTATTATTATTATTATTATTATTATTATTATTATTATTATTATTATTATTATTATTATTATTATTATTATTATTATTATTATTATTATTATTATTATTATTATTATTATTATTATTATTATTATTATTATTATTATTATTGTTATTGTTATTGTTATTGTTATTGTTATTGTTATTGTTATTGTTATTGTTATTGTTATTGTTATTGTTATTATTATTATTATTATTGTTGTTGTTGTTGTTGTTGTTGTTGTTGTTGTTGTTATTATTATTATTATTATTATTATTATTATTATTATTATTATTATTATTATTATTATTATTATTATTATTATTATTATTATTATTATTATTATTATTATTATTATTATTATTATTATTATTATTATTATTATTATTATTATTATTATTATTATTATTATTATTATTATTATTATTATTATTATTATTATTATTATTATTATTATTATTAATAATTTCTAATTCTTATAAATTCTTATAAATTAGACAGTATGTTAAATAATCTTGTATCAATTATCATCCATTTTTGAAACTTATTCTTCGAAACTATTCAAACATATTTTTTTCTATCTGCTTTCTTTAAAGAAGTTAAAATATTAGCGAAAATAAATTCAGTTGCAAAATGTTACTTTGCTTTTAAACTTTAGGATATGTGTGCTCTAAGTTGTTCTCGGGAAGCAAGCCAGGTGTAAAGACGATTAGATTTACGTTTCGGGAGTGCGCATCTGTATCATTAGGATATTTATAAAATGTTATAACCACAAATGTATCATTGGATATAACACAAATATAAACAAAGACAAAACACTATCAAAATTCTCATTACTGAACAAAAGACTGTTTTCAATAAATTAAATACCAGGTCAGGAGATGGCGTGAGTATAGAAAATTAATTTGGTCAAAGAAACGTAATTACTAGGCCCCGGAAGTTATTGACCTAAAAATTCTCCAAAAATGAGCTATAAAATGCCCTTAAAATATATATAAAAAGACTTAAAAATTAACAATTTCTTTCATAATAATAAATTAGTAATTGTTACAAACAAATAATGAATTTATGGTTCGAATAATCATATTTTTAATTAACTTTCTTAGTAAATAATACAATTATTGCTACTAAATAATAAATTCAAAATTCATCAGGTCATTTGTAATTTTATAAAATAAGAAAAAGTAAGTTACTGTACCCATTAGCCAAAACATAGCTTTCTTAGATTTGCAGTACATCACCATGGTCATCTTCAAGTTATGAAAAGTAAAGGAATGGCGGTTGTCAGATAAAACTGTTCTATACTTTGAGAAACTTCTCTCCACTTCCACAGAGGTTAACATCTCATGGGTCAGGGTCAGGTCGGCCACGGGAATCGAACCCGGGCCTCCCTCATGCGAGCTACAGATGAAAATGCCAAATAAATTCTTGAGAAAGGAAGAAAATGACCGGAAAATGCATCTAAGTATTACAAAATGACTTTATTATAAAAAGGTGAAAAAAATGTATTTGGATGTCCTATAATAAACACACACACACACACACACACACACACACACACACATATATATATATATATATATATATATATATATATATATATATATATATAACGTATTTGTTCCAGAATGCACTTAATATCCAATAAGTATCGTCTGTGACTACTCAGAAAAAAGATGACTTTTCATCAAAATCCGGGCCCTAATAATTAACCTGAGCCCACCTCGGTAGCGTGGTGGTAGCGTGTCTGCCTCACGTTCAAGAGGTCCCAAGTTCGAATCTCGGTCAGGATGAGTTACCGGGATAAGGTTTTTCCGGGGTTTTCCCTTATCCTGAAAAACGAATGTCGGGTAACTCGAAGCTCTATGGACTCTGCGCTCATTTGAGCATCATTTCACCCATTACATTCATCGTCCACTATGGTTTAACGTTGGAGGACGTAAATTACACACACACACACACACACACACACACACACACACACACACACACACACACACACACACACACACACACACACACACACAACTGGATATAACACAAAATATAAACAAAGACAAAACACTATCAAAATTCGCATTACTGAACAAATGACTGTTTCCAGCAAATTAAATTAAAAAAAAATTAAAAAAAAATACTTAACCTAATTATCAAGCTGTATAGTTCTGTGCTTCTTAAGCCGACGGATTTCCCCTTGGAAACCAGCCTTAAAATGGAAATCCGTCGACTTGAGAAGCACATATCTATACAGCTTGATATTTAAGTTAAGTATTTACGTTGCTTTGATTCCATTAATTTTCTATACTCACGCCATCTCCTGACCTGGCATTTAATTTACTGAAAAGTCTTTTGTTCAGTGAAGCGAAAATTTATAGTTTTGTCTTTGTTTATATTTGTGTTATATCCCGTGATACATTTGTGGTTATAATATTTAATAAATAACCTGATGATGGCAGTAATGCACACTCCCGAAACGTCGATTTCTAATCGTCTTTACACCTGGCTTGCTTCCCTAGAAGAACTTCAGGAACAAAGCTTGAGGTCTTATTTTAGGATATGTGGTCTTTAATAGAGGAATTTTAATATAATATCTCAAATTTCTACTAAAATGGGCTTAGCAATATTATCAGATGGTTAAAATACTCCCCCACTCAATGTATGTGAAATAATTTTTGTAAACAGCTCACGAAAAAGTTGAAAATCGATGCAACATGTTATAAAAAAAGGCGAAAAATCTGTCTTTTCTGTATATAAGAAGTGAAAATGTCTCTAGAATTGCTGTAAGCGGTGGCGAGTACGTTTCAGGCTCTGATATAGTCTATTGACAAACAAAAGAATGATCACACTACATTTCAAAGTGCGAGCAGTGCAAATAAACAGGCACTTCGTGACAAATGAAAAACGAGGTTGGTTTGACGTGGGAGAATTTCCGCAAAATCTCTATCTTCCATCATTATAAAGTGCATGGGCATTTTGTATTTGTGCAACCGTTTAGTCTATGATTAATACTGCTCACGCATGCTTGGTCTAAACTTTCTTTCTTAAGATCACGAAACATAGTTCTGTTACAATCTCCATAGATGATAGCGAATACATATAGCACTCTCACACTCAGAGAGATTTAAGTCATGTTCACTATAACATTTTTTTCATTTCATTTAAATTCCTGAGAGAGGAAACATGTTATTTTGCGCTCCAGTCCGCGACTCATCAGCGAGAGTGACATTACTGCATTCAATTGTTTTTGAGTTGGAAATAAACAATGCGTAGATGTTTATTTCTGCATTTCCGCTGCACATACATGTAAAATATTGGCTTAAAGCAGAGTTTTATAAATGAAAACAACAGTTCTCATGTTTATTTGTATTCTCTGTTAACTACAATTGTACACATTCTAAAACGTCCGGCTGTCATTTGTTATTTCTGTTTCTATTGCGTGTAGTTATAGAGTAGGGGAAACATTTATCTGTAGCGGAGGTGGTAGCGTGTCTGCCACACGTTCAAGAGGTCCCTAATTCTGATCTCACTCAAGGTGAGTTATCGGCATAAGGCTCTTTCCGTGGTTTCCCTCAGTAACTCTAAGCTCTATATACCTGTACTCATTTGAACATCATTTCATTCATCGTCCGATATGACTTAACGTTGGAGGTTTTCTCTTATCCTGAAAGATGAATGTCTGGTAACTCTAAGCTCTATGTACCTGTACTCATTTGAACATCATTTCTCTCATCGTCCGATATGACTTAACGTGGAGGTTTTCTCTTATCCTGAAAGATGAATGTCTGGTAACTTTAAGCTCTATGTACCTGTACTCATTTGAACATCATTCCATTCATCGTCCGATATGACTTAACATGGAGGTTTTCTCTTATCCTGAAAGATGAATGTCTGGTAACTCTAAACTCTATGTACCCTATACTCATTTGAACATCATTTCTCTCATCGTCCGATATGACTTAACGTTGGAGGTTTTCTCTTATCCTGAAAGATGAATGTCTGGTAACTTTAAGCTCTATGTACCTGTACTCATTTGAACATCATTTCATTCATCGTCCGATATGACTTAACGTGGAGGTTTTCTCTTATCCTGAAAGATGAATGTCTGGTAACTCTAAGCTCTATGTACCCTGTACTCATTTGAACATCATTTCTCTCATCGTCCGATATGACTTAACGTTGGAGGTTTTCTCTTATCCCGAAAGATGAATGTCTGGTAACTCTAAGCTCTATGTACCTGTACTCATTTGAACATCATTCCATTCATCGTCCGATATGACTTAACGTGGAGGTTTTCTCTTATCCTGAAAGATGAATGTCTGGTAACTCTAAACTCTATGTACCCTGTACTCATTTGAACATCATTTCTCTCATCGTCCGATATGACTTAACGTTGGAGGTTTTCTCTTATCCCGAAAGATGAATGTCTGGTAACTCTAAGCTCTATGTACCTGTACTCATTTGAACATCATTTCTCTCATCGTCCGATATGACTTAACGTTGGAGGTTTTCTCTTATCCTGAAAGATGAATGTCTAGTAACTCTAAGCTCTATGTACCTGTACTCATTTGAACATCATTTCTCTCATCGTCCGATATGACTTAACGTTGGAGGTTTTCTCTTATCCTGAAAGATGAATGTCTGGTAACTCTAAGCTCTATGTACCCTGTATTCAATTGAACATCATTTCATTCATCGTCCGGTATGACTTAACGTTGGAGGTTTACCCTTATACTGAAAGATGAATGTCAGGCAACTCTAAGCTCTATGTACCCTGTACTCATTTGAACATCATTTCTCTCATCGTCCGATATGACTTAACGTTGGAGGTTTTCTCTTATCCTGAAAGATGAATGTCTGGTAACTCTAAGCTCTATGTACCTGTACTCATTTGAACATCATTTCTCTCATCGTCCGATATGACTTAACGTTGGAGGTTTTCTCTTATCCTGAAAGATGAATGTCTGGTAACTCTAAGCTCTATGTACCCTGTATTCAATTGAACATCATTTCATTCATCGTCCGGTATGACTTAACGTTGGAGGTTTACCCTTATACTGAAAGATGAATGTCAGGCAACTCTAAGCTCTATGTACCCTGTACTCATTTGAACATCATTTCTCTCATCGTCCGATATGACTTAACGTTGGAGGTTTTCTCTTATCCTGAAAGATGAATGTCTGATAACTCTAAGCTCTATGTACCCTGTACTCATTTGAACATCATTTCTCTCATCGTCCGATATGACTTAACGTTGGAGGTTTTCTCTTATCCTGAAAGATGAATGTCTGGTAACTCTAAGCTCTATGCACCCTGTACTCATTTGAACATCATTTCATACATCGTCCGATATGACTTAACTTTGGAGGTTTTCTCTTATCCTGAAAGATGAATGTCGGGTAACTCTAAGCTCTATGTACCCTGTACTCATTTGAAGATGATTTAATTCATCGCCTGATATGACTTAACGTTGGAGCTTTTCCTTTATTTTGAGAGATGAAGGACTTGTTACTGTAAGCTGTATGTACCCTGAACTGATTTGAATATCTAAAGGGAATTTTTATTTGGGATTTTGGATTATGTATACTATTTTCATTTTGTATTTTTTTAACTTGTTCTAGCGTTTTTGTAAATATTAGTTTAGGTTTGTAATTTACAGTATTACTTCCTTTAGTGTCTCCACGTAAGCTTTTTATGTAATAATTTTAGGGACTTGTCATTTTCTTGCTTATTAATACTGCAGCCCGTTAACACATATATGGATAATCCGTTTTTCCATTTTGTACAGCAGTAAGGGCGTTAATCTAATCTTAAATAGGTTTCAGATGTTTCCTAGCAAAATAAAATTCTTTTGAACCACGGAGCTCTATTTGTTCATTTACGAAAAGATCTTCCAGATGTTCATCTGTCAATGATCTTAACATCTTTCTTTTATTTGACACACGTATCTTAGCAAGTGAGTTAAACTTCCACCAATTTACCCTCATTTCTTGCCCCCTTTGCCAATGAATCGTGATGGAAATGTATAAACATCTGGTGTTTAGTCCTTAGAGCCACTTTTGAGAAAATCAATATTTAATATTTGTTAAAGGTAATTTTAAAGGAAAATACTTTTTATCCTCCCTTCTCTTACTACTAAAAATACTTTTCTCCCAACACTGTTATCAACAATCTCGTCAACAATGTTGTCAATAATAATATCAGTAATAATGCTATCAACAATGAGCCTCTGTTGGTATACAGCTGTGGTCGATGGTTAGGTTTATAAAGCAAAAGGGTTAAAAGAAGTCAATTGTTTAACACATGGATGTGTTCAATATAACAGTATTTTACAAGTTAAAAGCTAAGAAAGAGAGGTAATTTGAGTATACCTAAACCCAAATCACGTCTTATGTTGAAAGGCTTTTGCTATTTTTCCATTTCCTTTTTATCCTTCCCTTGTGGAGGACTAAAGCTTTATTCACATAGAAAAATTAATGCCAGTACATGAACATAAAATTCACTTTGCCATTCACAACACGTTATTACGTCAACAGCAAAATAAAATAATGACCACCTTATCAGTCTTATCAAACTTTTTAAAACACTGAAATTGCTACAACGCTATTAACATTTCACGAAATTACTCTTTTTCGAAACCTTCAAAATAATTTACTACTTGAAAATATTCATATAGAACATTACGTTCCAAATACAATGACAGTTTATGTAAATAATATTAAGTAGCTTATTATAACAATTAATAGCTATTATATTATGGTTTTTCCATATATAAAGAAAGAAAAATATGTTATAGCCTTTCCTAACCTAAAAGTTTCTCACAAATTCGACAGATATCACAGTAAAATATATAAACAACCCATGTCTAACTTCACGTTTGAGTATATTAGCAATTTGCTACCAAATATTTTCTTTCGGTAAATTATCTTTGTTAGATTTATGCTTTTTGTCATAAAGACAACAATGATTTTGAAATAAATAATAAATTTCTCGAGAAATGACTCCAATTCTCTTCGTTTTTGTTTCTGTGTCATGCGATAGTGTTTTTTCTTTCCCTCTTTTCTTTCCTTTGCAAGTTTTGGCGTTATATACGTTAACGAAAATCATGTGAATGGCCTTGTTTATTACCCTAGCAACAAACCACAAAAACAAAAGTCAGCCTCAGTAATTTCCATTTTCGCAAAATTTCAATATATTTAGATTAACTATACGTACCTTGAAATTTCTGTAAATAGGCTAGAAGTCCTGTTCATGTTCACTAACTTTTGGGCAATTTTGTGTAATGGGAAGGCATAATGATAGACGAAAACTTACTATAGTTAAAATGTGGAGTTCATTTGTAAAAACATTTTACTAACTCTAGCGTTTATGAAATACTTTGTTGTTTTTCCAAACGCCCTCCAACCTTAAGACCTATCGGACGATGAATGAAATGATATTCAAATGAGTACAGGGTACATAGAGCTTAGAGTTATCAGACATTCATCTTTCAGGATAAGAGAAAATCTCCAACGTTAAGCCATATCGGAAGATGAATGAAATGATGTACAAATGAGTACAGGGTACATAGAGCTTAGAGTTACCAGACATTCATCTTTCAGCATAAGAGAAAACCTCCAACGTTAAGTCATATCAGACGATGAATGAAATGATGTACAAATGAGTACAGGGTACATAGAGCTTAGTGTTACCAGACACTCATCTTTCAGGATAAGAGAAAACCTCCAACGTTGTCATATCAGACGATGAATGAAATGATGTTCAAATGAGTACAGGGTACACAGAGCTTAGAGTTACCAGACATTCATCTTTCAGGATAAGAGAAAACCTCCAACGTTAAGTCATAACGGACGATGAATGAAATGATGTACAAATGAGTAAAGGGTACATAGAGCTTAGAGTTACCAGACATTCATCTTTCAGGATAACAGAAAACCTCCAACGTTAAGTCATAACGGACGATGAATGAAATGATGTACAAATGAGTAAAGGGTACATAGAGCTTAGAGTTACCAGACATTCGTCTTTGAGGATAAGAGAAAACCTCCAACGTTAAGTCATATCAGACGATGAATGAAATGATGTACAAATGAGTAAAGGGTACATAGAGCTTAGAGTTACCAGACATTCATCTTTCAGGATAACAGAAAACCTCCAACGTTAAGTCATAACGGACGATGAATGAAATGATGTACAAATGAGTAAAGGGTACATAGAGCTTAGAGTTACCAGACATTCGTCTTTGAGGATAAGAGAAAACCTCCAACGTTAAGTCATATCAGACGATGAATGAAATGATGTACAAATGAGTAAAGGGTACATAGAGCTTAGAGTTACCAGACATTCATCTTTCAGGATAAGAGAAAACCTCCAACGTTAAGTCATATCGGAAGATGAATGAAATGATGTTCAAATGAGTACAGGGTACATAGAGCTTAGAGTTACCAGACATTCATCTTTCAGGATAAGAGAAAACCTCCAACGTTAAGTCATATCGGAAGATGAATGAAATGATGTTCAAATGAGTACAGGGTACATAGAGCTTAGAGTTACCAGACATTCATCTTTCAGGATAAGAGAAAACCTCCAACTTTAAGCCATATCGGACGATGAATGAAATGATATTCAAATGAGTACAAGATACATAGAGCTTGGAGTTACCAGACATTTTTCAGAGTAAAGGAAACTCCGGAAAGAACCTTTTCCAGATAACTCTCGTGACTGAAGCTCCAATTTGGGACCATTTGAATGGGAGAAGACACGCTAAGAGTTAATAAAAGGGGCAAAGTTTGCTCTTACAATCGTTTGTAAATATTTGAACCACTTTTCCAAAATATAATTTGACTGTCTTGTGTAAACCATGTTTAAGGAACCTAATCAGCGGCCTAAGAGCGTTCCGTTACAGTATTTCTGTCGTTCTCTTTCTCCCGTTCCATATGTTTGCAACAGTATCCTGTTTTGGGACAGACAAAACACAACCAGATGCGGATCACTGTATTGTCGTGCACTCGCGCAAGCCCAGCCGATGTAACATTTTTACCGCAATTTGGGACATATTTCCGCTGTAGAGTAGGGGGACGGAAGGATGCTGTATCTTACAGGATGTAGTGATTGGCTGGTACTAAATGTCGCTTCGTTTCTTTAGTCACTCTATCCCAGCAGCAAGAAGAACCTGTTTACAAACTAGCCGGGTTTGTTCCTGGAATTGGTTCGTCGGAAATTCCACTGCGGGTACAGACCTCGTGGTTTGGATTTTCCTGCCTTATCGTGAATCATTGTCTTACTGAAACAAAGGTTAAATGACGTCATATATTTGATTTATATTTCTCGAAAGTACTATAAGTGAAATTTAGAGTTTACATTTTTAGGAACGTCCTCAGAAGTTCTCTTCTTAGGCATTCAGCATACGAAGGTTTAATCTGTCTTTAAAGTCCTTATTGTGGAAGACTTTATTTACCTGTTACAGTTCGTTACCTTTCATTTACGTCCTCCAACGTTAAGTCATATCGGACGATGAATGAAATGATGTCAAATGAGTACAGGGTACATAGAGCTTAGAGTTACCAGACATTCGCCTTTGAGGATAAGGGAAAACCCCGGAAAAATCCTTATCCAGGAAACTCACCCTGACCGAGATTCGAACTCGGGACGTCTTGGACGTGAGGCATACACGCTACCACCACGCTACCGAGGCGGGCTACACTAACCCTGAAGGACCACTTAATTATACTTAGAAACCCTTTTGTCAAATTTGAAGCTCTTTTATATGTCTTCCTTCTGAAAGGATATCATTTTAAGGAGTTTTTACACTCAAGAACAAATAAATAAATAAATAAATAAATAAATAATAAATAAATAAATAAATAAATAAATAAATAAATAAATAAATAAATAAATAAATAAATAAATAAATAAATAAATAAATAAATAAATAAATAAATAAATAAATAAATAAATAAATAAATAAATAAATAAATAAATAAATAAATAAATAAATAAATAAATAAATAAATAAATAAATAAATAAATAAATAAATAAATAAATAATAAATAAATAAATAAATAAATAAATAAATAAATAAATAAATAAATAAATAAATAAATAATAAATAAATAAAATCTGTATATTCTACCCCGGCACCTAGACAACTATACCGGGGCATATATCCAAATTTTCTCTTTATTTTTCCATAAAATCCTTACAATTGTTATAATTATACAAATCTCTCAGAATACTAATCTACAAAAATAAAATGAAATAAAATAACAGAAATAAACACAAAAAAGCAAAAAAAAAAAAAAAAAAAAAAAAAAACAACTATAAAAATTACAAAAACCTTATTTCCTAAATCTATATCTAAATCTACTAATTCTGTAGTCCACCATGGCCTCCGCCATCACTCTCTCCCTCCGCCGCCCATGCAGTCAACTCCATTGTTAGATTATTCAATAATTCTTCCCGTCTTATCCTATTTTGTATTCTAGAACTCCTTCTTGGATCTTGTACTATTCTTCGCCTATTATCAACTCTTTCTCCTTTGAATATTTTTACCTCCCATGCTTTCTTACTTACAAAGTTAGTCAAAACTTGTAATTTATTTACTAATTGTGGATCTCGAATTATGTCATTTACGATGTATCCTGCTAGCGCATGCCTCTCTTCTTGTTGGTGAATTGCATATCTTCCACATTCAAATACTACATGTTCAGGATTATCTTGTTTGTTACATAATTCACATATATCATTTTCAGTTTTATTGATTTTCTTCCAATAGGTCTTATAAGGTCCGTGTCCTGTTATATAATGTATAAATCCCTTTGTTGGTTGAATAAAATTCAATTTTAATCTCTCTTTGACGTTCTGAAAAATTTCAAACACTCTTCAACCTTCTAGACTTTCTGTCCATTCATTTTGCCATTTATCTTTTAAACACTCAAGAATATCTGTTATCCTCCGTCGGATTTCATCCCACGATCTCGGGAACACAAAGTCAACCCTAAACTACGAGCACACTGTGTTCCCTTATTGCCATTGTAGCAACTAACCAACACTTCCACAAATCTTTATCTGGATTACGTGGGTTACACAGGAAAATAAGAGATTTTACAATAGTTTGTACGGGAGTGAGTTTCATCAATAGAGGAGATGAGGGTATTATGGAATAGTCGGGAAATATATAATACCAAAATTTGGGCTCTGGTGCTGCTATCTTGTGAGAGTGCCACGAAGTAGTCAAGAAAGACTCCTATGATGCACTGCAGTGCTGTCATTTCACTCGCCACAGAATAAAGTGTGTTTTGTGATAGTCATATGTTTATGCAGGCAAATTTTCAAGCCACTAGTACGTATGTCACTTGAATTCGTATAGAAGGTATACTAAAATAATTGTAAAGATTAGTCAGACTGAAAAATTCAATGCCGTAGCTGGGATTTGAACCACGGATCTTCTGGTCTCCGTCCAGCCGCTCTAAACCATTGAACTACTATGACCAACGTGATGACATAACATTAAATTTCATGAAATGGATAATTCGTATATTACGCAAATGTTTAAATTTTTGGTTCAAAATTAATTATAGTTTATGAATTACTTATTTTTCTAATCGAACGAAAATACGAGCGGTACATCCGTATAGCTGTGAATGTTACTTACGTTAAGAGATAATTCGTCAGTGTCATTGTCTTCAACGTCTGAGTACTGAAAATTTATGATGATAGGTTCCAAAATCTCGTTACGTGCTATTTCTTTCCAAAAGTCGTCTTCTTGTAGTTTATCTGATGTCTCACGTAGTTTTTCCAGTCTTGTTGTGTTCCTTGTCAATTTATTCGTGAATATGTCGTTCAACGTCAGTCAGTTTATAAACATTATTTCTGTTTGCAACATAATTTGAGCCCACATTAACTCTATTGGATTGTTCTAGCAGTAGTAAGGGGGAAGGTGGATCGTATCTCATTGATCCAGCTGATACACTTTTTCAAGGAAGAGTAACTGAATAACGCTGCTTTGAACTCTCTAGAGTAAATAGAGATTACGAACCATTCATAAACAAAGATATAATGTGACCAGACACGTTCTGTCAGACTAGCAAGAAGTTTATTGTTTCCTCTCATCGAATTTAACAAACACCTTGGCTTATTCAAAGTACATTATTTCTTTTATCACGTCATGTCAAATGTTTACGTTTCAGTTCTGAATAATTTCAAATATACGTTCACGCATACATGCCAACCAATAATGATATTCATTACAGTGCTTACGTCGCAATACATTGTTATAATATAATGGTATCTACTTTATTTATTTGTATTAGGAAAACTATTTGAGCTATTTGAGTTTTTTATGGTTATGTCTGATACATTACTCTCTCCTTACACGTGGATAAATCTGAATTTTTGTCTTAGCGCAAATAGTATTTATTAGAGATTCATTAGGTTGGCGCTCGTCACACAGCACTTAAGGGGAATGCAATACGACAACACTGCAGGACACCGATTGGTTGGTCACCTAGTAGCGCCCAAGGACAAACACCTTCCCATTTGAAACAAATAATGTCTATCAATACGGCCTGTTACAACAAAATGAATGGTCTTTTACAAGTGACAGTCTGTCATAAATAATTATTTGTACTTATTATAAAATTATTTTTATTTAAAAACTAGTTAAGTTATATTTATAAATATAAATAGCATAGTGTCCTCTAATCTGTATCAGTAAGGGTTTTGGAAAATGTCACACTGTTGATGTTGTTTTGTTACCATCTGTTTAATCCGAAACAAAAGCGCCTGGATGTTATTTAATATCGCGTCATTTTTATTCATTAATATGGATAACTGAGTTTATATACATCACGCGCAGACCTATCCTCTGGCACGGTATCTGCATATTGTTTCCCCTCATTCATCCACATGTCTCCCTTATGCATCATTAATAATTAATTAGCTCTATATCCGAAGTTTACATATGTAATGATCCGCTTGGATAACCTATAGCAGTAGAATCCTATGAAATATATAATACAGACTGTTCAACTTTTGACAGTACTTCTATATACAGTACAGGTTATATAGAGCTTAGAGTTACCAGACATCCATTTTTCAGGATAACTGAAGACTCAGAAAAATACCTTATCTCCGCGAACGAGATTCGAACTTAGGATCTCTTGAACTGGAGACACACACGCTACACAAATATTAATGGCCAGCAAGAAATCACGATTTAGTGAAACATTACCAGAATGTGTTAAATTATTAAGAAAATCTTTAAATTTTAAAATTGTACATCGAAATTAGTTAAAGAACTGCATGTAGTGTTATGACGTAGGAAGCATGAAGTATTAATAAAATAAAATTGAAACAAATGACGGGCGAGTGAGGGAGGTAGGACATGCGAGGAGGTAATTGTTGATATACACATGCCTTTCTCTACTTTTGTACAAACACTTATTGCTCTATCTACTTCAAGATAAACATTATATTATTGTAGTTACAAGGGAATACGGTAGACTTTAAGTGATAGTCAAATGTTTTGGTTGTTATGTGATGTATACACGACTTTCTCTACTCTTGTACAAACACTTATTGCTCTATCTACTTCAAGATAAACATTATCTTATTGTAGTTACAAGGGAATACAGTAGACTTTAAGTGATAGTCAAATGTTTTGGTCGTTATGTGATGTATACATGACTTTCTCTACTCTTGTACAAACACTTATTGCTCTATCTACTTCAAGATAAACATTATATTATTGTAGTTACAAGGGAATACAGTAGACTTTAAGTGATAGCCAAATGTTTTGGTCGTTATGTGGTGTATACATGACTTTCTCTACTCTTGTACAAACACTTATTGCTCTATCTACTTCAAGATAAACATTATCTTATTGTAGTTACAAGGGAATACAGTAGACTTTAAGTGATAGCCAAATGTTTTGGTCGTTATGTGATGTATACATGACTTTCTCTACTCTTGTACAAACCCTTATTGCTCTATCTACTTCAAGATAAACATTATCTCATTGTACTTACAAGGGAATACAGTAGACTTTAAGTGATAGTCAAATGTTTTGGTCGTTATGTGATGTATACATGACTTTCTCTACTCTTGTACAAACCCTTATTGCTCTATCTACTTCAAGATAAACATTATATTATTGTAGTTACAAGGGAATACAGTAGACTTTAAGTGATAGTCAAATGTTTTGGTCTTTATGTGATGTATACATGACTTTCTCTACTCTTGAATACTCTTTCTCTACTGTCTCATTTTTTAATAAGGTCGAACTTCAGTTTCAACATCAATATTTGACTCACCTTTTGTGTTGGTATAAAACAGTTCACACACACACACACACACACACACACACACACACACACACACACACACACACACACACACACACACACGAATTTTTTTTTCAACACATGGCCTGGCATCTTGAAGCTATACCAGGGCAAAGCTGCTCACAGATTTATATTCTTTATCCTCCTGCCTTATTTATTAATTCCATTTACAATACTTATCTTTGCAGATATTCCCTAATCTAACTTTCCAAATAATCCTAACCTACTGGCTAACTCTAACCTACTTGCTACTGGAAACCAGCAGCTTTAGAACTCATGAAAACTACCTACGCTACCTATATCATATATCCTACTTGCTGACATTTACATTGTCCCACTAGCTACCGGAAACCAGTAGCTTTACAATTCCTCAAACTAACTCACTACCTAAGTCTACTACATAAGACTTTCTATCTTTTATTTGCTGTCATTTCCTATCCTACTATTGGTAGTTATATTCCTCTCGGTTAGACTTGTAGTGTTTCCACCATCATTTAGAGAGGGTTCGTCCATCAGTTCAGATTTTTTTCGTTAACTATTGCAGATGTCTGCTACCTCCGCTGTTCTTCTGAGTCTTCCGCTAATCTGCTTGTCGCTCCTGCTCCCATTCTGCATATGGATGTCCAGTATTGGTGTCTCCTGTTGATCCTTTGTGGTATTTCCTGGTCACATATATGTTGTTCCTGTTGATCTTCCATTTCGTTTTCTCGCCTTATTCCATCCTCTGGTTCCCTTTGCATATTCTTTTTTGACCTCCTTGGTTCTACAACTATCTGTTCCTGTCTTCTTCTCCGTGGTTCTCCGCTTTCACGTCTTTCTATCTGTTGTTGTTTATATTCCTCCATGACTCGCGTAGAGATGATCTCGGCCATTTCTTCCAGTGTTCTATAGTCCCAAGGATCTCTGACGATATTATATACATATTTCCCTTGTAGCATACTTCTGTAGGGTTCTAACAGATCTTAATATTTTTTACATTCAAACAATGTGTGTTCTGGTGTATCCTGTATATTGCAGCTGTCACATATGAGCTTCTAATTCTTTTGAAATAAGTCCGATATGGTCCGTAGCCCGTTAGAAATTGTATACCTGCTCTTCTTGGCTGTATTTGTCTTAAACGTAATCTTTCTCTTTATAAAAGTTAAAGTAGGTAAAGAGCTGTCTGATAGTGAAACTGTAAGTTCGGGTGTGCCGCAAGGCTCAGTACTAGTGCCTTTACTGTTTCTCATTTTTGTTAATGACATTGCTGTTAATATTAACTGCCAGATAAGGTTGTTTGCAGACGATTGTATCATTTATAATAAAATTCGGAATACTGTGCATGAAACCGCCTTTCAGGATGATTTAAATGAAATCTGTAGTTGGGCTGCGGCTAACAAAATGTCAATTAATGCCAAGAAAAGTAAGTCGATTGTTTTTAGTAGAACTAAGGGCAAAATTATTGTTAACTATCACATGGGAGGGGTGCAAATTCCACAGGTGGACAGCTGCAAGTACTTGGGAGTGTACCTGGCAAGTAATGCTGGATGGGACAAACAAGTAAATTCCACAACTAGGAATGCGTGGAAGTCATTACATTTCGTAATGAGAATATTGAAAAAGGGGAGCGTTAGGTCCAGGGAAATTGCCTACAAGGCCTTAGTGCGGCCGGTTATGGAATATGGAGTAGCATGCTGGGACCCGTATAGAGCTAACCAAATCGATCCATTAGAAAAAATACAGAAGAGGGCAATAAAATTCATAAAAAGAGACAAGTATTTTGGGCCTATAAAAGGAGATGAGACTAAATGGGAGGAATTAAGAATTAGGCGTAAAAAACATAGGTTGGTAGCATTATTCAAAGCTAATGCTGATGTAAAGGCATGGGTGGACGTTAGTGTAAGGTTAGATAATCCGGATTATTATGGACGAAACGATCATAGGTATAAAATTAAGGGTAGAAGATACAGAACTGACGTAGGAAAATTTTCTTTTGTTAATAGAACCATTGAAGAATGGAATGAATTGCCTGTAGCAGTCTTTCAGGGCTGTCCCCTGTCGTTGAAGAAATTTAGAAAAAATCTAGATGGTTTATAGTTTAACTTTTGAATTATAATGGTATCTAATATGTAAATAGAGAAGTAATTAGATAAGTTTTAAGTGACTAAAGTAAAGTAATATAATGTTTGTATTGTTTACTGTATTATTGTTGTAAATCTAGTATATGTAATTTGATCTGTATTCTTAACTCTGCCACCGGGTAGTACCCAATTGCAGTCAATAAATACATACATACATATATACACAAACATGAACATAGAGGCACTTTTCCTAAAATACTTTTTGGATTTAGGTCGCCTGAGTGAAATCAAGTTATTTTGTGTACTCCCTATGTATATGGTAGACAAACAGAAGAAGCTCCTCGTAAGCTAAAGCAATGAATTGCTGGCTTCGAAGTCAGTTACTTGTAGCAAATCCAATATCCTGATTGCTGTGTTGCTGACGTAGGTAGTTTGTGATTGGAAATATTGGCAGCAGAAGTGCTGTTGATTCCAGCCAAGGAAATAACATAAATCGCTGGTTGGTTCTCTCTGTGTCTCGTGCAGTAAGATTCAAGCACAACCTCCTTGGGAAGGAAAGTAAAAGTTCATAGCTCACGTTTTGTACCTCAGAGCTTCGGGTTGTCTTCCGGGTTTCTGAAGAAAGTACGTCTGCAGAATTCACTGCTGGGAACACCATAGATATTTGGTGTATATCTGAAATGCATCCAAAATATTATCAGGAATTTAAGAATGTACAACGTAACAAACCCATTTCATTTTACTTTTCCGACGACGTATCCGAGATATAAGTCCCTTTATGGGGTCATACAGGGACTTAACTGTTAGGAAATACCTTCGCATAATTCGAGGATATCGTACAATCTCCACTGATGCAGCTCAGATTATAGCTAACATCGAACCTTTGCTTTATTAACAGCAATTATTACGAATTTAAGACATGAACGTGAATGTGCGTCTTATCTGTCTCACTTAAAACTACAAATCCCGGAGCATGCTACCACAGCAGGACACCCATCAAGTTTTGTAACCTGTTTAAAGGAAATATGTAATTTTCATGATTATTACATATATACAGACGGTTGGCGTTACCAATTTGAAGATATTATATCTGCAGTAGGATGTGCTTTTGTTGTTTATGAAAACCAAACGGAAGTAACTCACTCCATGTTTAAATTGTCACCTGAATGTTCTGTATTCCAGTCGGAGCTCTTAGCAATTAAAGAAGCTATAAAATGGTGTACTGTTAATGGGAACAGTGATTCACAATCAGCTCTACTCGCTATTAATGATAAATACAACTTAAATTCATTAGTACATGAAATCAGAACCTTACTTCAAAACCATCCAGGACATATTTGCATGGGATGGCTTAAAGGACACAGTGGAATTTTAGGTAACGAGAGAGCTGATTGCTGGAGAATCCAATCTTCCTGTGACATACTCTTTATGTCCTATTTCTACTGTAAGGAGAATAATACATCAACACATTCTTGAAGAATGGAACCAACAATGGCTAACAACTCCAAATGGATGTTTAACAAAAACATTATTTTTCCCTAGTGTATATGACAGAGGAAAACGTGAAACTCTTGTACCAAATTTTGTTTTGACACAATTTTTAAGTGGACATGGCAAATTTAGTGAATACTTATCACGTTTTCACTTAACATCTAACCCCAAGTGCATGTGTGGTGAAGAATTTCAAACTGTGGTTCATCTCCTTTTCTGTTGTCCCATTTTCTGGAGAGAAAGACAAGAATTAATATTCAA
Source organism: Mantis religiosa (assembly GCA_030765055.1). Taxonomy (NCBI): domain Eukaryota; kingdom Metazoa; phylum Arthropoda; class Insecta; order Mantodea; family Mantidae; genus Mantis; species Mantis religiosa. The sequence goes on from CM060947.1 coordinate 32,286,011, forward strand.
GCTAGACTCTCTAGGAACTGAATTTTCTGCTCCGCTCACATCTTTGCTAATGAAGCCACAACAGTATAAGTACTTCATGATGTTTATAAACTCAGTGTTTAAACGTCTGAAATAGTTTAAATTAATATGCGTCAGAATAAAACATATTTTCTTCCTTCTAGTATTTAAAATATTTTTGTTAAAATTGTGTATTTTTATGTATCAACTCTAAACCTAATATACCACTGTGTAAAATAGGGTTCATAAATCTGGATAAATAATAATAATGAAAAAGAATACCTTGTGTATAGTAGCGTCGTCCATTGCATCCCAGGCGATGTCAAAACTTTCCATTCTGACAACACCTCCTCACATGTAAGCAATTATAAGGGTATTCCACCCTTAAACATATGGGGTGGTCCTTCTTAATACGTTCACCAAGTTAGAGCGCTGTTGCAGTATTTTTCTTGTGTCCTCAGAAATTATCTTAGACTGTGCAAACCTGCTTATATTTATATAAGTTTATATTTATAGAAGTTACATATTGTTTTACTTAGTGTAGTCTTATAAATTTATTAGTGTTTAATAAGTTATTAGCGTTTAGCACTTCCGTAATTGAATTAAGATGTGGAAACCGTGGGTATCGAACCTAACATGGATATGCTAACATGGATTTCCGTTCATACTTGTAATATATATCTAACAGTATTTCTAAACTTTCTCGAGTTCTAAAGCGTTTATGACATATTTAATTATTATGCACAATGTACGTGATTATTTATTTAAATTCTGTTTAACAGAAAGCCCTCCCCCCCAAAAAATACACTGCTTAAATTTATTCAAACTTGTAAAACTAGCAGACATCCTTGTAAGAAACTTCGAAAATTTGAAAAGAGTAATAGGGTTTCCTTGCTAGTTTTTCTTTAATTCCTTGGTTCGTTTTTGTTTTGTTTTACTTTTGAAGTATCTATTGCTTTGCTAAATCAATAGAAATTCACAAACTGTAGCTGTCATAGAATAAAGAAAAATGTTTTAGGATAAATCGGCTCACGATTGCAATAAACACAGCTCTAACGGGCAATGTTTGCTTATAAATTATTATTAACTACCAGAATATCCAAAGTGCTTCTTTAATTTGCAAGTAAATATCCCTCACAAATTCATGCACACTGATACAATTTAACCCCTTAAAAATTGTAATGATGTTTTAGTAAACTTTCTTTAGTAATAGAAGTACTAATACCATTACAGTTATGTTATAAAGAGTTGTAACATTATGTATTATTATAGGTAACATTTGAAAAGATCAATGACGATTTCTTACAGTGAATTTTGCTTTATTTATTTATTTTTTGCCTCTAAACGTTATTTTAAACAATGCAACCCTGGGTATTCTCAGCTGTAAACACGTGCCTAACATTTTTGACCTCTGACCCCGGTTGGTGTTTCCTAAGATGTTTATGGCATTGTTGTTAGGGGGAAGAACAGTTTTTCCCTATAGAGAGCCGGTTGGGGATGGTTTGAGCGTGGTCACTATATCAATGTGGAGTAGCATCCCTTACCTTATTTCAAGCGTCTGGTCATACACACGACAGGCAGGTGTCAGCTCTGTCACGTGTCTACAGAAATTTTATAAACCAGACATTATACCTACACGTTTCAGGCAGATTGCAGCATCGTCTGCTCTTTTCGGAAGCCTTTGTGGCAGGCCTTCTTCCAAACTGTTATACACCATTTATATTTTTAAAGTCATTTATATTGTGACTTTGTGGGTTCGTGAAATGAAAAGTCCAATTGCACCACTCAAAAATGTTCTTTATTTCCACCGACTTACAGTTAAACACTTGCCAATTACACAGAATTACGTAATACACACAATTACGATTCACCAGTTCGTCCGTTACAATTCCACTTTGCTCTCGCAATTACGTACAATCCTCCGATGCACGTACACAGTCTTCTCGTCCGTACACTAGCACTGCACTCTTACGCTGCTCGCCAAGAACTGACTGACTGACTCAATTCACTCACTGCAGCCCTTTTTATAGGAATATCGCCGTTATCTCGAAGCCTCTAGTTTCCGTGAATCACCGCGAAGGTTTCAGATGGCAGTGGAAGGGGGGAAAGAGGCGGCCAGCGACAAGTGACACTTCTCTAATCATCCCCTCAGTTAGTGACAGAGACTAATGAGTGGGTGTGGCTTGGCTGCCTCTGGCCCCTTACTCAGCTGTCGTTGGTTGTGCTTTCCGCTAATTGGGTGACAATATTTTAGTGATGTCCCAATCTAGCTAAAATACAATTTATGTATTTATGTATAAAAGCTAATAATTCCTCGTTATTGAAGTGAAAACTTCTTTTGGCGTGTTTAGCAGTTTTTGTGGGCAGTGAATTAAACTGAGCCGTTACGCTGGAACATGTGACGCTCATTCGGGTGAAGTCGGCTCGAGTCGGCTCAATCCGAACTAACCCCCCACCCCACACTCATTTGTTATTTCAGTCTTATGTTGTCCATACCGCTATACACCGTAGATTTTCTGTCACACTCAACAGCGTATCAACAACACGCATCTAGGTATGTTTTAACATATTTCAAATACTATGAAAAATTCAGAAACCCTACAAGAGTTTCATTGAAAACATAATTGTCTTAGGGCCGTTCTTACAAAAGTCTGTCAAGTGTCGGTAACCGATCCGGTCAGATAACCTTCTGTCATTTAACAAGTCGACAACATGTCATACTCTTCTTTAAACAATAATAATAGTTAAAAGGAACAGATAATATCACCCAAGTTCGGTATTTCAATAATTAAAACCATAATAACGAAAAACAAAACGAGTGTGCTAATTGGAAATAAAAGTGTTAGGAATTCGTGGAAGAGATGTTTCATTTAAGAACTGGTTATTTTTATTGACAATTTCTCTTTATTGTGAGTCGTAAAACGTAAAACATCAATAAATTAAATGTAATAACACGTGAATAATAAAATTATCACGTATTAAAATGACGTTTTGTGTTTTCATTTACAACTTATAGGTTATGTTTTTCCACAAACTGAAAGACCGAAATAGCATGTGTAAAATGTATACGTAACCAAACATTTCCGAATATCTAAAAAAACATGCAAATAAGCAAATGCATATCATATAATTATGTTATAAGATATGTATGAACTTGTATTTTGTATTAAAAATAAAAATGCAATGAAATATGTGTATCAGCAAGAAACAAAATATGAAAAAATGATTGTGAAATAGCATGTATTTTAATATAAAAGTAAAATACATGGAAAACAGTTTATTATATGATTTGATTTTGTTTCCTTTATACATCCGTTATGTATAACCCTCTTCGCACTGTCTCAAGTCTGTCGTCATTCAGTTGTTTCAGAGTATTTTCATTTGCGAGCACACTTAGAGTAAGGCACACACAAGCCATATACCATTAAATACTGGTTTATAATGAAGCTATTAGGTGGACACATAAGTCGTTCTTTTATTTCTATTTTGGAGCCACATTCACATGCCTGCGAGATCTGGGGCATGGCAGCAGACAGCTGAATAGCATGGCTTCAACGTGCACAGAATAGAGGACTGCGGTCTATCTATTATGTGGGACGTTATTTCCCTACCAGGTTGCTCCACGAAGCATGGGGTCCTCCATACGTGGAGGATGAAATTAGGCGCCGGGCTTCAAAATTATACGTAAGTTTACCATCTCACAGAAGCGCCCTTGTCAGATCACTGGGAGATTAAGACCTCACTAGACACCGATCTAGACTGCACCTGGTCCCCCGTATGGCATGCGGGCACCCTAGATAACCCAGGAGCTAATCCTATCAGCAGCTAAAGCAGAGCTCCTCATAATTCTTCTAAGCTGTTTGGCATCTAAATTTTTCCCCAACTAAAAAAAAAAAAAAAAAAAAAAAAAAAAAAAAGATTTGGGTGCAAAGTACTGCATCCTCCCCTTCAACCCGAAGGCACTTCTGTAACCTGTAAATTAACTCCCAACCAAAAGATCTACCCCACCTTCATCCTACAAACTTCAATTCTAAATCTTACCTGCGGTGAAACCCTTAACGGGTGGGCACGCAGCAAAAACCTTCTGGCTATATACAGCCAGTCAGCACGAGCGAGCGAAGACCGAATGTATGGAATATTGAGAATACACGACAAGTTTTGTGAGAAAATCCGCTAAAAAGTACCTGTAGGCTTACAGAAGTACTTGCTGCATCAAAAGATACCATACATCGCCACATTAAGGGCACTGGGAAGTCGATAGGTATCACATCGGTACCACATCGTGCATAGTTTATTCTGGTTGGAGTCAGTTCGCTGTCAGTAATTATTGCTGCACTGGTTTGGTGAGCTGAAGTACCACAGAGTTCATTGCAAGAGCTGTAGATGGCAGCATAGGTTTATTTGTTTCGCTTGGGAAGAAAGTACAAGAAAACACAGTTTAGTATCTCTATTTCAAAGTTGTGATTTATTGAAATCGCTGCAGAATTGCAAGGTATAACGCAATAATACCTGATTGGATTTCTCTGTGAATCCAATCTGCACCTTAATCGCTAAAGTTTATCCATAAGTGCAACAATTTTATGTTGTATTAGTGGATAATGAACAAGAGCTAAATTGAAATCCAGCATCACATTCCTTATTCATGGAATGCGAAAGAGAAAATTACATTGAAATATGCAACAAAGACGCTACTTTGAGGTAGGTGTGCGCGAGCACAGGTAAAGACCTTAAGTATTCTCAGAAAGGAGAAGGGATGCACTAAATGTAGTAGATTGGGTTATAATTGGCATTACATTCTGTGAACACGAAATAACCGAGAGATAATTTAATATTAGAGAAATAATAAAATAGTAACATACTGCTAAACGTTTGGGAGATTTTTATTTTAGGATCAAATTATGATAAAGCAGGGAAATTAGAGTAGCTAATTAGCATTTATGTCTCTTGTTCAAAAGGGCGCGAGTTCTAATCTCTGTCACGGTGAGTTATTTGGATAACTTTTTTCCGGCGTGTTCTCTTGAATGTCTGGTAACTATAAGCTCTATGTACCCTGTACTCAATTGAACATCATTTCATTCATCGTCCGATATGACTTAACGTTGGAGGTTTTCTCTTATACTGAAAGATGAATGTCTGGTAACTCTAAGCTCTATGTACCCTGTACTCAATTGAACATCATTTCATTCATCGTCCGATATGACTTAACGTTGGAGGTTTTCTCTTATCCTGAAAAATGAATGTCTGGTAACTCTAAGCTCTATGTACCCTGTACTCATTTGAACATCATTTCATTCATCGTCCGATATGACTTAACGTTGGAGGTTTTCTCTTATCCTGAAAGATGAATGTCTGGTAACTCTAAGCTCTATGTACCGTGTACTTATTTGAACATCATTTCAGGTAGAATTGAATATAATTCACATAAGCGAGGGTACTCAGATCAAGACATTTAAAGAGGAATACGTAAATTGATCTATAAATTACATTTGGGTGTACGCCAGTATTTGATAAAGCGACTCGGTCAAGAATTGGCTCTTGTAGGCAGCTATTGTCATTGTATCTTCTAAATTTGTAGGCCTTAGAACTTTACAGTAAGGATGTAAATGCACCTTCAAATAAAAGAAAGTGCAGTTATTTGTTAGTGATTATAGTTGAAAGAAAATTTTTGAAGAGATGGTCAGAAATGCATTTACTTTAAATTATTTTTCGCTTAACTATTATTACTTGGATTACCACAGTTTCTTCTTCTTGTTGTTGTTGTTATTATTATTATTATTATTATTATTATTATTATTATTATTATTATTATTATTATTATTATTATTATTATTATTATTATTATTATTATTATTATTATTATTATTATTATTATTATTATTATTATTATTATTATTATTATTATTATTATTATTAGATATTAGGTAATCATTAGGATAGTGTTACTTTACTTCTAATTTCATCATAATTGATGCTAAAATAGTAGCACATATAATGGAGATTTCACACTTACAGTTGGTTTTCATGTTCGGTATTTAGAGTTTTATCTTTCTCTTTATTTCTTTTTCTTATTACTGGAACTTCAAAACCGTACATACTTTCCAGGCTTACTATACCTTACAATGTTATCATTGCTGTATATTATTAATTTCTGTAGTGAAGAAACGCATCGTACAGTCTTGTTGGTTTAGGCGGAGCTAAGACAAGACATCTTAAAACCCGTTTATACAAACAGACAACTTTTGGCGGAATGTTAATGTTTTAAAAATTAGATTTGCAAGAAGCAGTTTTAGACCTTAAACGTGGCTAGCTCCACGTGTTGATGTCAGACTGAACCTCGGCCATTCGCTGCAGTACTGAGTTAAAATATCAGTTTATATTAAAATTGTTATGTAAATGCACTTTTGAGACAATTGATAGTAAAAATGGAACTTTTAGCAGTTCACGAGTGTGTTAAAAGTAGAATATTCTATTGAGCAATGCCAACTTTGGTTTGTTTTGACAATGGTTTATTCAAGAAGGCAGTGAATGTGAATTAAATAGTATATGTATAAAATGGCGGCTGAATATGCACTATACTAAACCTGTTAATATTTTACAAGCAGCAGACAGAGTGTGAATTAGAATTGTTGCCCATAAAATCAAGAAACCAATTCGACAAGTTCCTGGAATGGTAAAGAATATACAAAATAATCAAACGCGTTCTTTAAGAAAATCCATGTGGACATCTTCAACAAACTACTCAATGATAAAGCTGTTTTAATGTAAACAAGAACCACAACATCAGCAAATACTACAAACTTATAGTTTTTTGAAACATATGTGTGAAGCTTACCAGCAAAAATAATCGAAAAATCTAACCAAAGAACAAAATGGGTGCCAATACAATCAATACAAAAACTACTTAATGATGGTTATTTTAATTATGAGTGTACTGAAGCAGGAACTCTGCCAGATGGCGCTGGATAATATACCAAACAATTGCCTATCACGTAGCGAATAATTCAATTCCCACTTCCTCCGCCCAAGGATCAACTATTTCAATTTTAATTATTATATAATCAACTCTTTAGTTTTCTTAAATGATGAGTAATTTCGCAAAACGCTGTAATGTATTAATTAATTAAACTTTTGTTTCGTTATTTTCATCATTTTATTATTTCCATTGCCTCCATTATGTTCACTTGTGGTTTTCTAAAAGTCATGTTGTCAACACTGATACTACGTAAAACAAATGAATATCATGACCATGAGAGAGGTAAAGCAATAACATATAACCTATAATATATTTATAAATATACAGAATTGTTTAAAAATACTGTATATATTAATGCAGTTATAGTGTGGTAATAGTGTATTTCCTAAAATGTTTATTTTTTCTAAACGGCTTTAACGATTTTGAATACAATTCTGTTTAAGATATCTTCCCGACGAATGCAATGCATATCTTAACTTTTCTGGGAGTAACTTGTAAGTTGCTCTTCAGTTTGTATGATAAGATAATGTTTATCTGAAGGCGAAGCAGATAGGGGAATAACCTAACGTTTTCTCTGGCACTAAAGAGTGTAAGTTTGCATTCCTTTATGCTGTTTTTCATGGTGACCATGACGTTCACGATTAAGCCTATCTTGACGCCAGTACTAACGCACCATGAAGCGGTACTTCCTCCTCTACAGGCGGTCTATCTCACAGGATGCCATGGAGTAATCGCTTATACACTTGCTAACTCAGAGCACAGGGCCATCTTATAATGTTACGGCAAAGGAGATTTGGTGGGCCGGTCCACAACGGATCTGACAAAACACTAACAAGATTACAGACTCAATGTACCAGCGCCATTGTGTCCCTTTACACAGCTGCAACACAGCAGCAGCAGTCAATGGACGCCAACATTCATAAGGTGATACAGAAATTATGGGTCTATTGCATAAATTCTAATCTATAATAAAATTAAACATGAATATTTATAACTTTTGATTGTACATTTTGTATGTCGGTGACATGCATTATCATCTTAGGATTCCAAATAATAGACACATATTAGAGATCTTTTTTTCTCACAAATGAGTTATAAAGTTAAATTAATGGTTTTTCTTTAAATGAATAGGAATTTCCAATAATAAAGCCAAGGCACTTTATCAGTTTTGATACAATTAAGTCAATGTGTCTATTGAATCTAAGATTTGTTGTAAAATGTACTCCTAGATCTTTATTTTCAAGCACTTCAACGAGCGGTCTCATATTGATATTGTCACCCAATTAGCGGAAAGCACAACCAACGACAGCTGAGTAAGGGGCCAGAGGCAGCCAAGCCACACCCACCCATCAGTCTCTGTCACTAACTGAGGGGGATGATTAGGGAAATGTCACTTGTCGCTGGCCGCCTCTTCTGCCCCTTCCACTGCCATCTTGAACCTTCGCGGTGATTCACGGAAACTAGAGGCTTCGAGAACGGCGATATTCCTATAAAAAGGGCTGCAGTGAGTGAATTGAGTCAGTCAGTCAGTGCTTGGCAAGCAGCGCAGTAGCGCCGTGTTAGTGAACGGACGAGAAGACTGTGTGCGTGCAACGGAAGAATTTACGTAATTGTGAGCGTACAGTGGAACTGCAACGGACGAACTGGTGAATTGTAATTGTGTGCATTACGTAATTCTATGTAATCGGCAAGTGTTCAACTATAAGTCGGTGGAAATAAAGAACATTGTTGAGTTTGTGTAATTGGACTTTTCATTTCACGAACCCACAAAGTCATAATAATAATAATAATAATAATAATAATAATAATAATAATAATAATAATAATAATAATAATAATAATAATAATAATAATAATAATAATAATAATAATAATAATAATAATAATAATAATAATAATAATAATAATAATAATAATAATAATAATAATAATAATAATAATAATAATAATAATAATAATAATAATAATAATAATAATAATAATAATAATAATAATAATAATAATAATAATAATAATAATAATAATAATAATAATAATAATAATAATAATAATAATAATAATAATAATAATAATAATAATAATAATAATAATAATAATAATAATAATAATAATAATAATAATAATAATAATAATAATAATAATAATAATAATAATAATAATAATAATAATAATAATAATAATAATAATAATAATAATAATAATAATAATAATAATAATAATAATAAATGGAAGTTCGTTTCGCTCCATTGTATTATGTGTACAAGCTAGTCTAGAGTTAAACTATATGATGATATCCGTCAAACTTGCCCAGTGGCGCCATCTCTATCTGAGGCCTGGAACTTAAAGAGAAAGCCCGCCTGGGTAGTGTGGTGGTAGAGTGTCTGCCTCGCGTTCAAGAGGTCCCGAGTTCGAATCTCGGTCAGGGTGAGTTACCTGGATAAGGTTTTGCACGGGGGTTTCCCTTATCCTAAAAGACGAATGTCGGGTAACTATAAGCTCTATGGACCCTGGGCTCATTTGAGCATCATTTCACCTATTTCATTCATCGTCCGATATGACTTAACGTTGGAGGTTTTCTCTTATCCTGAAAGATGAATGTCTGGTAACTCTAAGCTCTATGTACCCTGTACTCATTTGAACATCATTTCATTCATCGTCCGATATGACTTAACGTTGGAGGTTTTCTCTTATCATGAAAGATGAATGTCTGGTAACTCTAAGCTCTATGTACCCTGTACTCATTTGAACATCATTTCATTCATCGTACGATATGACTTAACGTTGGAGGTTTTCTCTTATCCTGAAAGATGAATGTCTGGTAACTCTAAGCTCTATGTACCCTGTACTCATTTGAACATCATTTCATTCATCGTCCGATATGACTTAACGTTGGAGGTTTTCTCTTATCCTCAAAGATGAATGTCTGGTAACTCTAAGCTCTATGTACCCTGTACTCATTTGAACATAATTTCATTCATCGTCCGATATGACTTAATGTTGGAGGTTTTCTCTTATCATGAAAGATGAATGTCTGGTAACTCTAAGCTCTATGTACCCTGTACTCATTTGAACATCATTTCATTTATCGTCCGATATGACTTAATGTTGGAGGTTTTCTCTTATCATGAAAGATGAATGTCGGGTAACTCTAAGCTCTGTGGACCCTGGGCTCATTTGAGCATCATTTCATTCATCGTCTGATAGGACTTAACGTTGGAGGACGTAAATTACAAAAACAAAACATAAAGAGAACGCAATATCAAAGCCATTACGTAGTGACCAGGTGTCAACAGGTTTAATCGTCGCTTAAGATAGGGGAGGAGTATTCCCCGATTCCTGTTGTATACCTATAAGAAAGCACGAAAGGAAATCATTGTTGTAAATGTTTATCTCGATAAATGTTTTTAAGAGTAGTTTGTACGAGACAGGAGTAGCTAGCATCTCTTCCTAAGCGTGCCTGTCTTGCCTTGTTATCCACGGACTGCTAAGTGGTTGTGGCCATTTACCATTCTTCATTGAATGCGCGTATCACGAGCTTGCACTTACATGTCCTTGTACAGCACTTACTACACTGCCGACTATTGTAAACACTTGGATTGTTCTTATCTAAACATTGTTAAAATAGCAACATATTGCGCAATAAGCTGTGTTACTGTCATTCAGGATGTCGCTGTTTTGATCTTCTACTCCTTTGTACCATCTTGACACAAGGCGAGAATTAATTTTGAGGTTAGAATTCGATCTTCTATTGTCTAAGATAAGTGTAATAGCTTGAACATAATAACTACGTATGTTTCCACGGCCTCATAAAATAACAAACGAACAGCGAGTTTATATAATATTCGTTGATATCATCTCTGACATTCGTTATAGAGTAATAACAGTTAAATTTGTGTTTCTTTTGAGGCCATACAAAGTTATAAAGAGGTAATTAAGGAGTGACAGCATTACTTTAAGGTAAATATGTAAAATATGAAGCTATTAACAGTGAAGCAAACAAATATATACAAATATAACAATTTCTAACTTAAAACTTCACTTATCTTATAAGAAATGATTATTTTCTTATAAATTGTCCAGGATCGCGATTTCATGTAAAATTATACACATCCTCAGCCGGAAACAACAAAGCTGTCGTCATTATTACGAACGCTAAATGTTGATATGTTCTTGTCAGTAGTACCAATATCTGAAAATAAACCAAATTTAAAAGCGGAATCGACTGCCGGTATTTCAAAATTCATTACGCGATGTTTGATTTTTAAAATATATTTTCCAAAACCATTAAATCTCTCGGACCATTTAATTGTTTTAATAATTTAACTTCGGGATTTATTTCATGGTTAAATAACCAAAAATGATCTGCTACGCTCGATTTATCAGTCTGTTTATACTTAATGTTACGAAAATGTTCTTTTGTTCTGGTTTCTAAATTACGTTTTGTCTTTCCAATAGAAACTTTATCACAATCGAAACAATTAAACTGATAAATACCAGATTTTTTTCCTATCAGGAGTTTTATATTTTTTTAGAGAAATGCAAAACATTTTTAATAATATATTTATTTTGAGAAACTAAATTTATACCAAACTCTTTAAAATTCGTTTGAAAATGTTTATTAACCCAATGTTGGTAAGTACATTTTTTAAAATTATAATCATCTTTTATTTTTCTAACGGTAGAAATATCATTAAAAGGTTTTTCGTATTTGAATTTTTCAATTTTTTTATTTATAAAGTCTTTATTAAAACCATCAATTAAAGCAGTATTAATAATATTTATATTCTTTACTAAATTCATCTTTATCATTTCTTATAAGGTAAGTGACGATTTAATTTAAAAATTGTTATATTTGTATATATTACTTTAAGGATTGGTTTTATCGAGTGCAAAAATGTATTGATGATAAAGGGGGAGGGATATTTTAAAAAGCAATAAAGGTTTTTAAAACTAATTCTTGTTTGGAAATAATCATTTCTTCCATACCTAACCGCGTGTAGGCTAAGGTTTGAAGTCTGGGACTACAGCATAGTAAGTCGCCACAAAAGGTGCGTGTCTCATAGCATATGAGAACCCCTAGTGGTCTACCGGGAAACATACGAGTCAGTTGGAGAATTTAATGTCATGTCGGCTTGTTGGTCATAGTAGCTATGAAGCCTGGGACTTAAGTACTTACAGCATAGTAAGTCGTCACAAAAGGTGCGTGTCTCATAGCATATGAGAACCCCTAGTGGTCTACCAGGAAACATACGAGTCAGTTGGAGAATTTAATGTCATGTCGGCTTGTTGGTCATAGTAGCTATGAAGCCTGGGACTTAAGTACTTACAGCATAGTAAGTCGTCACAAAAGGTGCGTGTCTCATAGCATATGAGAACCCCTAGTGGTCTACCGGGAAACATACGAGTCAGTTGGAGAATTTAATGTCATGTCGACATGTTGGTCATAGTAGCTATGAAGCCTGGGACTTAAGTACTTACAGCATAGTAAGTCGACACAAAAGGTGCGTGTCTCATTGCATATGAGAATCCCTAGTGGTCTACCGGGAAACATACGAGTCAGTTGGAGAATTTAATGTCATGTCGGCATGTTGGCCATAGTAACTATGAAGCCTGGGACTTAAGTACTTACAGCATAGTAAGTCGACACAAAAGGTGCGTGTCTCATTGCATATGAGAACCCCTAGTGGTCTACCGGGAAACATACGAGTCAGTTGGAGAATTTAATGTCATGTCGGCATGTTGGCCATAGTAACTATGAAGCCTGGGACTTAAGTACATACAGCATAGTAAGTCGTCACAAAAGGTGCGTGTCTCATTGCATATGAGAACCCCTAGTGGTCTACCGGGAAACATACGAGTCAGTTGGAGAATTTAATGTCATGTCGGCATTTTGGCCATAGTAACTATGAAGCCTGGGACTTAAGTACTTACAGCATAGTAAGTCGTCACAAAAGGTGCGTGTCTCATTGCATATGAGAATCCCTAGTGGTCTACCGGGAAACATACGAGTCAGTTGGAGAATTTAATGTCATGTCGGCATGTTGGCCATAGTAACTATGAAGCCTGGGACTTAAGTACTTACAGCATAGTAAGTCGACACAAAAGGTGCGTGTCTCATTGCATATGAGAACCCCTAGTGGTCTACCGGGAAACATACGAGTCAGTTGGAGAATTTAATGTCATGTCGGCATGTTGGCCATAGTAACTATGAAGCCTGGGACTTAAGTACTTACAGCATAGTAAGTCGACAAAAAAGGTGCGTGTCTCATTGCATATGAGAACCCCTAGTGGTCTACCGGGAAACATACGAGTCAGTTGGAGAATTTAATGTCATGTCGGCATTTTGGCCATAGTAACTATGAAGCCTGGGACTTAAGTACTTACAGCATAGTAAGTCGTCACAAAAGGTGCGTGTCTCATAGCATATGAGAACCCCTAGTGGTCTACCGGGAAACATACGAGTCAGTTGGAGAATTTTAATGTCATGTCGGCTTGTTGGTCATAGTAACTATGAAGCCTGCGACTTAAGTACTTACAGCATAGTAAGTCGTCACAAAAGGTGTGTGTCTCATAGTATATGAGAACCCCTAGTGGTCTACCGGAAAACATACGAGTAAGTTGGAGAATTTAATGTCATGTCGGCATGTTGGTCATAGTAGCTATGAAGCCTGGGACTTAAGTACTTACAACATAGTAAGTCGTCACAAAAGGTGCATATGAGAACCCCTAGTGGTCTACCGGGAAACATACGAGTCAGTTGGAGAATTTAATGTCATGTCGGCATGTTGGTCATAGTAGCTATGAAGCCTGGGACTTAAGTACTTACAGCATAGTAAGTCGTCACAAAAGGTGCGTGTCTCATAGCATATGAGAACCTCTAGTGGTCTACCGGGAAACATACGAGTCAGTTGGAGAATTTAATGTCATGTCGGCACGTTGGCCATAGTAGCTATGAATCCTGGGACTTAAGTACTTACAGCATAGTAAGTCGCCACAAAAGGTGCGTGTCTCATAGCATATGAGAACCCCTAGTGGTCTACCGGGAAACATACGAGTCAGTTGGAGAATTTAATGTCATGTCGGCTTGTTGGTCATAGTAGCTATGAAGCCTGGGACTTAAGTACTTACAGCATAGTAAGTCGTCACAAAAGGTGCGTGTCTCATAGTATATGAGAACCCCTAGTGGTCTACCGGGAAACATACGAGTCAGATGGAGAATTTAATGTCATGTCGGCATGTTGGTCATAGTAGCTATGAAGCCTGGGACTTAAGTACTTACAGCATAGTAAGTCGTCACAAAAGGTGCGTGTCTCATAGCATATGAGAACCCCTAGTGGTCTACCGGGAAACATACGAGTCAGTTGGAGAATTTAATGTCATGTCGGCATGTTGGTCATAGTAGCTATGAAGCCTGGGACTTAAGTACTTACAACATAGTAAGTCGTCACAAAAGGTGCATATGAGAACCCCTAGTGGTCTACCGGGAAACATACGAGTCAGTTGGAGAATTTAATGTCATGTCGGCATGTTGGTCATAGTAGCTATGAAGCCTGGGACTTAAGTACTTACAGCATAGTAAGTCGTCACAAAAGGTGCGTGTCTCATAGCATATGAGAACCTCTAGTGGTCTACCGGGAAACATACGAGTCAGTTGGAGAATTTAATGTCATGTCGGCACGTTGGCCATAGTAGCTATGAATCCTGGGACTTAAGTACTTACAGCATAGTAAGTCGACACAAAAGGTGCGTGTCTCATTGCATATGAGAACCCCTAGTGGTCTACCGGGAAACATACGAGTCAGTTGGAGAATTTAATGTCATGTCGGCATGTTGGCCATAGTAACTATGAAGCCTGGGACTTAAGTACTTACAGCATAGTAAGTCGTCACAAAAGGTGCGTGTCTCATAGCATATGAGAACCCCTAGTGGTCTACCGGGAAACATACAAGTCAGTTGGAGAATTTAATTTCATATCGGTTTGTTGGTCATAGTAGCTATGAAGCCTGGGACTTAAGTACTTACAGCATAGTAAGTCGCCACAAAAGGTGCGTGTCTCATAGCATATGAGAACCCCTAGTGGTCTGCCGGGAAACGTACGAGTCAGTTGGAGAATTTAATGTCATGTCGGCATGTTGGCCATAGTAACTATGAAGCCTGGGACTTAAGTACTTACAGCATAGTAAGTCGACACAAAAGGTGCGTGTCTCATTGCATATGAGAACCCCTAGTGGTCTACCGGGAAACATACGAGTCAGTTGGAGAATTTAATGTCATGTCGGCATGTTGGCCATAGTAACTATGAAGCCTGGGACTTAAGTACTTACAGCATAGTAAGTCGTCACAAAAGGTGCGTGTCTCATAGCATATGAGAACCCCTAGTGGTCTACCGGGAAACATACAAGTCAGTTGGAGAATTTAATTTCATGTCGGTTTGTTGGTCATAGTAGCTATGAAGCCTGGGACTTAAGTACTTACAGCATAGTAAGTCGCCACAAAAGGTGCGTGTCTCATAGCATATGAGAACCCCTAGTGGTCTGCCGGGAAACGTACGAGTCAGTTGGAGAATTTAATGTCATGTCGACATGTTGGCCATAGTAACTATGAAGCCTGGGACTTAAGTACTTACAGCATAGTAAGTCGCCACAAAAGGTGCGTGTCTCATAGCATATGAGAACCCCTAGTGGTCTACCGGGAAACATACGAGTCAGTTGGAGAATTTAATGTCATGTCGGCTTGTTGGTCATAGTAGCTATGAAGCCTGGGACTTGTACTTACAGCATAGTAAGTCGTCACAAAAGGTGCGTGTCTCATAGCATATGAGAACCCCTAGTGGTCTACCGGGAAACATACGAGTCAGTTGGAGAATTATAGTCATGTCGGCATGTTGGTCATAGTAGCTATGAAGCCTGGGACTTAAGTACTTACAACATAGTAAGTCGTCACAAAAGGTGCATATGGGAACCCCTAGTGGTCTACCGGGAAACATACGAGTCAGTTGGAGAATTTAATGTCATGTCGGCATGTTGGTCATAGTAGCTATGAAGCCTGGGACTTAAGTACTTACAGCATAGTAAGTCGTCACAAAAGGTGCGTGTCTCATAGCATATGAGAACCCCTAGTGGTCTACCGGGAAACATACGAGTCAGTTGGAGAATTTAATGTCATGTCGGCACGTTGGCCATAGTAGCTATGAATCCTGGGACTTAAGTACTTACAGCATAGTAAGTCGCCACAAAAGGTGCGTGTCTCATTGCATATGAGAACCCCTAGTGGTCTACCGGGAAACATACGAGTCAGTTGGAGAATTTAATGTCATGTCGGCATGTTGGCCATAGTAACTATGAAGCCTGGGACTTAAGTACTTACAGCATAGTAAGTCGACACAAAAGGTGCGTGTCTCATTGCATATGAGAACCCCTAGTGGTCTACCGGGAAACATACGAGTCAGTTGGAGAATTTAATGTCATGTCGGCATGTTGGCCATAGTAACTATGAAGCCTGGGACTTAAGTACTTACAGCATAGTAAGTCGTCACAAAAGGTGCGTGTCTCATAGCATATGAGAACCCCTAGTGGTCTACCGGGAAACATACAAGTCAGTTGGAGAATTTAATTTCATGTCGGTTTGTTGGTCATAGTAGCTATGAAGCCTGGGACTTAAGTACTTACAGCATAGTAAGTCGCCACAAAAGGTGCGTGTCTCATAGCATATGAGAACCCCTAGTGGTCTGCCGGGAAACGTACGAGTCAGTTGGAGAATTTAATGTCATGTCGACATGTTGGCCATAGTAACTATGAAGCCTGGGACTTAAGTACTTACAGCATAGTAAGTCGCCACAAAAGGTGCGTGTCTCATAGCATATGAGAACCCCTAGTGGTCTACCGAGAAACATACGAGTCAGTTGGAGAATTTAATGTCATGTCGGCTTGTTGGTCATAGTAGCTATGAAGCCTGGGACTTGTACTTACAGCATAGTAAGTCGTCACAAAAGGTGCGTGTCTCATAGCATATGAGAACCCCTAGTGGTCTACCGGGAAACATACGAGTCAGTTGGAGAATTTAATGTCATGTCGGCACGTTGGCCATAGTAGCTATGAATCCTGGGACTTAAGTACTTACAGCATAGTAAGTCGACACAAAAGGTGCGTGTCTCATTGCATATGAGAACCCCTAGTGGTCTACCGGGAAACATACGAGTCAGTTGGAGAATTTAATGTCATGTCGGCATGTTGGCCATAGTAACTATGAAGCCTGGGACTTAAGTACTTACAGCATAGTAAGTCGACACAAAAGGTGCGTGTCTCATTGCATATGAGAACCCCTAGTGGTCTACCGGGAAACATACGAGTCAGTTGGAGAATTTAATGTCATGTCGGCATGTTGGCCATAGTAACTATGAAGCCTGGGACTTAAGTACTTACAGCATAGTAAGCCGTCACAAAAGGTGCGTGTCTCATAGCATATGAGAACCCCTAGTGGTCTACCGGGAAACATACGAGTCAGTTGGAGAATTTAATGTCATGTCGGCTTGTTGGTCATAGTAACTATGAAGCCTGCGACTTAAGTACTTACAGCATAATAAGTCGTCACAAAAGGTGTGTGTCTCATAGTATATGAGAACCCCTAGTGGTCTACCGGAAAACATACGAGTAAGTTGGAGAATTTAATGTCATGTCGGCGTGTTGGTCATAGTAACTATGAAGCCTGCGACTTAAGTACTTACAGCATAGTAAGTCGTCACAAAAGGTGTATGTCTCATAGTATATGAGAACCCCTAGTGGTCTACCGGGAAACATACGAGTCAGTTGGAGAATTTAATGTCATGTCGGCGTGTTGGTCATAGTAGCTCAGTGGTCTAGAGCAACCGCACGAAGAGCGGGAGATCCGTGGTTCAAATCCCGGCTATGGTATTGAATTTCTCAGTCTACCTCTACTTAATTCTTGTCTGATTTTCTAAACATGTTCTGGAGTATTTGTGATAGGTATTAATGCCTCGAAGTAGATGGTGTGCCGTTTGAAACTCAAAAGGGCGATAATGCTATAAATGTAATATTGAAAATAGGGTGTCAAGGTTAAGTAGCAGCGAGGCGAGTGGAGAAGCGGCTGGGTGACTGTCATTTCAAGGAAACCCTAGCAGTGCGCGGTGTGCTTGTAAGTAAATCAGGTCGTATTACGTTAGAACAGATCTCCCCTTCACGACCGGCTTCTGTTCGATTCCGGTCGAGGTCCAGTAGTTTTTGCTTCACGTTGTACGGAAAAAAAATGACAACTCGCAGTTACTGACGCTGCGGTAATGTGTTGGACTCGCATTTTGGGAGGTACTAGGGGGGACCTCAGCAGGTTAGGGTGGTCCTGTACTGGAGTCGTTAGGGACCCCGTCACCCTTTGAGATCTCTCTCCTTATTACTCTTCAGGGTTTACGATAGAACCTGATAGTGCTCTTCTGCTTGGTTAAGGGAGCCCCTCCGTTTGTATGTGCCTTTATATTTTATAATCGGACTGCTAACGTGCTGAGTTACTAAACTTTGCATTCAATGTTTTTAGTTTTTGGAATAACAGGAGAGCTGAGTACTCCGGTCAGTTTGTTGAGGTTAATGAACGATTCTTTTTATGATTATTATTTCGAGACATGAAGTCCAGGTAACAACAACCATGAACGAGTTCGAAACTCGGTTGAATTGGTTATAAAACATAAAATTAAAAGGGTATTTGGTAAGATAATTACAATATAAGCACTGTGCACTTTGTGTTTTGTACTTTTAATGTCTACTAATTTTGTAAGTCAAAATTTTAACGAAACTTTCTTCCAAAGATCGTAAAATGAAAGGTTTATGCGTAACTTCTTCCAAAAGTGTCCGTACTTTCTCTACAGAACTACAACAAATAAAGAAGCAAAAAGCTCCAAAGTCGTTATTTTCCATTTTCGATGTCACTATTTCTTCTCTGTGGCATGAAACTCATATAAAAATGTTGAACGATTAGTTACTCCATACGGTAATGTGGAAGCACATACGGGCAAACTCAGTCTGCTTCATTATTTCCTCTTAAACGTTAAGTTCCTTTCTCCTGAACATCTGCTCTACCCATACATAGATAGCTATGTATGTCTATTCTTTGTCCTGATCACTCCAAAATCGTTTTCCCTTCGTTCTATTTCTAAAAGTGCTTCGTTATTTACGTATTTATTCTTCCATTTTATATGCTTCATTTTCCTGTACGGTCATTCTCAGAATGTTCTGCATTCATTTGTTCATTTCGTTGCAATGCATTTGTTTCCGCCCTATACAAAACTACGTTCCACATAAAGCAATTATTAATTAGAGCCTATTAGAGCCTTTCTTTCCTTCCTTCCTTCCTTCCTTCCTTCCTTCCTTCCTTCCTTCCTTCCTTCCTTCCTTCCTTCCTTCCTTCCTTCCTTCCTTCCTTCCTTCCTTCCTTCCTTCCTTCCTTCCTTCCTTCCTTCCTTCCTTCCTTCCTTCCTTCCTTCCTTCCTTCCTTCCTTCCTTCCTTCCTTCCTTCCTTCCTTCCTTCCTTCCTTCCTTCCTTCCTTCCTTCCTTCCTTCCTTCCTTCCTTCCTTCCTTCCTTCCTTCCTTCCTTCCTTCCTTCCTTCCTTCCTTCCTTCCTTCCTTCCTTCCTTCCTTCCTTCCTTCCTTCCTTCCTTCCTTCCTTCCTTCCTTCCTTCCTTCCTTCCTTCCTTCCTTCCTTCCTTCCTTCCTTCCTTCCTTCCTTCCTTCCTTCCTTCCTTCCTTCCTTCCTTCCTTCCTTCCTTCCTTCCTTCCTTCCTTCCTTCCTTCCTTCCTTCCTTCCTTCCTTCCTTCCTTCCTTCCTTCCTTCCTTCCTTCCTTCCTTCCTTCCTTCCTTCCTTCCTTCCTTCCTTCCTTCCTTCCTTCCTTCCTTCCTTCCTTCCTTCCTTCCTTCCTTCCTTCCTTTGTTTCTTTCTTTCTTTCTTTCTTTCTTTCTTCAGCAGTCCATATAAAATGCTTCTTTTTCTACTAACAGCTCCATGCCCGTTTAGTGTTTAACATTATCCCTGCAAATAACGGGAACAAATTGATCTGACAGCAATTGTTATTCCTTTGTTCATCGCCTCAGATTAATATTTAGATCAATTTTTATTCATTTGTCACACCTGTTGTTTATAAGGTATGTTTACACAATATAGTACTTCCTCTATTATCTCCTAGTTAAAAAATAGAGCAAATTTTGTAATCCAGATTTTCCATGTCGAGTTTTTATACAATATTGCTTTAGGGCTCATGAAAAAAAAAGAGGAATTTTTAGGGAAAACATATTTAAAAAGTAAATTATAAGAAATTATCTTCATTGTCAAGGATTATTGTGTAACAGAAAATATTATTACAGAAAATATGGATTCCGTTTGCAGCGGTTTATTTTGGGTGAAGAAGGTTGTAACAGTACTTTTGGGTTATGTTTGAAGTATGAAAAGTTTATAAATTTATAAAAAGTGATTATGTAAATATATTTAATAATTTAAATATGTAAAAATGTATGCAATTGTGTGATTGGCCGAAATAATAATTGTATGACGTAATATGACGTAATGTGGTGACGTGCCATTAAATCGGCCAATCACAAAATTAAGAGAAAAGTAACGATAGTTATGAAAAATCAATAACATTGAGATAGAGAGATGTTTTGTAATGGTGAGTGTGATAGTGGTGTAAGATCAAAAACATTTAAGTAATAGTTTGAACCTGAACATAACAAAGTAAGAATTTATCGATATGTTGGAAGTGACTGGGAAAGGAAGTTCAAGCAAAATGTAATCTAAAAAATACAATTAAATAGTTACAGAATTTGACTTTTCCGAAACTTTATTCCGAACCACGCCTTGAAAGTAAGATATCTCATGACTCTAATTTAGAATAAGATGATACAATTGGTGACCAGAGGAAATAGCCGCAAAAACTCACACGAGAAGTGAAAGAATTGTGCGTCCAACATAGAAATCCTGTCCCAAATTGCGCCCGAACGTGTGGCTGATGAAGATGGAGACAAATTAACTATGGACACAAATTCCTGTCACAAGGTGTTTGATGATTTGATTCTCACCTTTGGTTAAGTTCTTGCAGAATTATTGTTCACTACGGCTGTTCTCGAGCGATGATCTCTGCACGCAGGGTCGTAGTTCCGGTACGGAGAAATAATATAATCTTTTGGAATAATGAAAAAATTACTCTTCATTCGATTTATTTCCTTTGAAAATTGATGTTTTAATTATAACACAATATTTTGAAATTATTGAGGACACTTCACAAAATAATTCTTCTTTTTGTCGATACAGTTCAGTTTTAAGATATAATTATTCAATCAACTTTCTCCTATACTTTACAAATAATCGTAAAGTTGTCCGTTCTTAGAGAATGCCTGATACATTAGCTATTTGGTATACTCGCAGACACACGCAAACCATGAAGGCTAAATGTATTAAAAATATATGCAAGATTTCAGACAGACACACACGTCCGTATACAGCTATGGTTACATCCAGAAGAATTTTATATTACACTGCTACTCATTTGTTTAGCATACAAGAATGTAGTCTCTAGTAGTCGTTTGTTTAAAAGAAAGTTAATGCAAGCAATAGTATTTCATAAGGTCAGGTGCCTTGTTTACTCTATGGATGTGAGGAATGTTGCATCCAAATCATCACACCGAAGCACACCCTAACATACGTCACAAGAACATAAAATATCCGCTACATGTTAAAGCAATTTATGTGAACTATAGTGTTTTATTCTACTATTTGAAACATATTTACTGTCATATTGCTTTTAATTTTGAAATAATAATACTTTTCTCTACGTGATCAAGTAAAGAGATCTAAATTGCAAAGCCATCACAGAGCGGCCAGACTTTAAAAGATTTGAGTGTCACCTAAGCCTACTGTATTCCCATATTGCCTGTTACATACAAGAAAGTATGGAATAAAACTGTCTGTACAAAGAAGGAAAGGGTTTGTAAAAACAGTTTTAAACTGTGTACCAAAAATTGCTACTTTACTTTCCGCCCATCCTGTATATTGTCGCGAGTCATTGTTGCAACTGGCGCGGCCTGCTCGCACAAAGGGACAGGAAGTGCAGCGCGGAGATAAAAAGCTTGCCGAAACAGATAGATGACTGGAAGGTTCGCTTTCTTGATTGTTACAGAAAATTCCACCAATTTCTAGACCATTGAGTGGAAGTATAAAAAGGAGCCGCGACTCGCCAAGTGGATAGTCGTAATTGGACTCGCTAATTGTGCACGTGCAGCTGTGATTTGAAAGTGAACTCTTTTGCTTATTTACGTGCGCAGAAGTGACAAGAGATTGTGTAGGTTTCTGTTACGTCAGCTTGCTGCAAAGGGGTGTACAAACAGTGTCTTTCTACGGAAATAAGGAACATTTGAATTTCTGCAAACTTGACTTTTAATTTTACAAACCCACAAAATAACAATCGATGTCAGAAGTGGGATTATCTTTAACAATCAAGAAAACGAACCTTCCAGTCATGTCTTTATCCTTTTGTTTTATTTACGTCCTCCAACGTTGTCATATCGGACAGTGAATCAATTATGTGAAATGATGCTCAAATGACTCAAGGGTCCATGGAGCTTAGAGTTACCCGACATTCGTCTTGAAGGATAAGGGAAAAACCCCGAAAACAACTTATCCAGGTAACTCATCCTAACCGAAATTCGAACTCAGGACCTCTTCAACGTGAGGCAGACATGTTATCATCTACGCTACCGAGGCAAGCTTTTTATCTTCGCGCTGCCCTATCTGTCCCTTTGTGCGCGCCGGCCGCGCCAGTCACAACAATGGCTCGCGACAATATTGTGACTCTGTGGGTTCGTGAAATGAAAAGTCCAATTTCACCACTCAACAATGTTCTTTATTTCCACCGACTTACAGTTAAACACTTGCCAATTACACAAAATTGCGTAATGCACACAATTACGATTCACCAGTTCGTCCGTTTCCGTTCCGATGCACGTACACAATTACGCAAATTCTTCCGTTGCACGGTCTTCTCTTCCACTAACACGGCGCTACTTCTCTAGCACGTCAAGCACTGACTGTCTCTCTGCAACCCCCTTTTTATAGGAATATCGCCGTCTCTTCCCGACTTCTCTAGTTTCCACCCGAAAGTTCCAGATGGCCGTAGGAAAGGGGGGAGGGGCCGCCCGCGCAAGTGACATTTCATCTAATCTTCCCCCTCAGTTAGTGACAGAGACTAATGGGAGGCGTGGCTCGGCCGCCCCAGGCCTCCTCACAGCTGCCGCCGTCACACCCTCCGCCAATTGGGTGACAATATATAGAATATTAAACAATAACAATAATGGACGAGAAAATAATGGGAATTTAACATATGAGATGTTTTAAAATGATTTTGCAGTATACATAATCACAGCTCTATTTGCTAAGTCAAAATTCTTTTCTGTATTCTTTTGTTCCAGCTAATACGTCATAAATCATTCAGTACAAGAAACCATACTTTGACTTAGCTTTTACACTGCCTCATAGGTTATTTAAGACTAATTTCTTGGTGACATAGCAATGCTGGTATTTCTGGCAGGCAATAGATGGCTGTTGCGTGTCTTGCCAGGTATTTCTAGGGTATTAAGACCATTATGTGTCGCTCTCGCTTTTCATTTATTAGAATTCCTTGTTAAGTGACATCGTTCTGTAATCCCTAAAGCCGACTGGCGAGGAGGCCATACAACTGGTCCTATTATGCCAATCCAGAGAAAGCGCATTTTGCTACGTCGTATCTGCGAACGCCTCTTTCGGAAGAAAATTGAATCAGTACCGGCGTTTCCAAGTTATTTTCCACCTCTCTAGTCCTTTTTCCAATCTGAGTTTCTTTATTATTCAATTGTCAAATGGATAAATCAAATTTAGAATGAAACATGGGTGTAACATTCAACTGTTTTTAAATGTATCCTGCATATACAGACAAACTTATCATTTGCAAGGCCAACTTGGCTCAAATAGAAACGATAGCTCCATGTGGATGTAAAGCAACTACTGCGGGCCAAAATTCCGGCACACCGTGGGCGCTGTTATGACCCTACGCTTTCACAATGTCGTCAAAAAATAAATACAGTATATTTTTATTTAATGTAGGGTTATCCAACACATATTCGTTTCTCCAAGCTTGAAAACTACACTCTGCGGAATTTATTATAACTGTATCAAGTTGTGTTAATGGTTTTTAAGCTCCAAGTCGCTTATATGCCACGCTCCTTACCGATTTATTTGAAACATATCTTTCCCTGTAGAAAACATTTTACTTGCAAGCTTATGGGCCCTAAAATCATGGAAAAGTACATCCTCCAACGTTTTGTCATATCGGACGATGAATGAAATGATGCTCAAATTAGTCCTGGATCCATAGAGCTTAGAGTTATCTGCCATACATCTTTCAGGATAAGAGAAAACCTCCAACGTTAAGTCATATCGGATGGTAAATGAAATGATGTTCAAATGAGCCCAGGGTACATAGAGCTTAGAGCTACTAGACATTCATCTTTCAGGATAAGGGAAAACTTCCAACGTAAAGTCATATCGGACTATGAATGAAATGATGTTCAAATGAGTACAGGGTACATAGAGCTTAGAGCTACCAGACATTCATCTTTCAGGATAAGAGAAAACCTCCAACGTTAAGTCATATCGGACGATAAATGAAATGATGTTCAAATGAGTACAGGGTACATAGAGCTTAGAGTTACCAGACATTCATCTTTCAGGATAAGAGAAAACCTCCAACGTTAAGTCATATCGGACGATGAATGAAATGATGTTCAAATGAGTACAGGGTACATAGAGCTTAGAGCTACTAGACATTCATCTTTCAGGATAAGAGAAAACCTCCAACGTTAAGTCATATCGGACGATAAATGAAATGATGTTCAAATGAGTACAGGGTACATAGAGCTTAGAGCTACTAGACATTCATCTTTCAGGATAAGAGAAAACCTACAACGTTAAGTCATATCGGACGATGAATGAAATGATGTTCAAATGAGTACAGGGTACATAGAGCTTAGAGTTAGCATACATTCATCTTTCAGGATAAGAGAAAACCTCCAACGTTAAGTCATATCGGACGATGAATGAAATGATGTACAAATGAGTACAGGGTACATAGAGCTTAGAGTTATCAGACATTCATCTTTCAGGATAAGGGAAAACCTCCAACGTTGTCATATCGGACGATGAATGAAATGATGTACAAATGAGTACAGGGTACATAGAGCTTAGAGTTGCCAGACATTCATCTTTCAGGATAAGAGAAAACCTCCAACGTTAAGTCATATCGGGCGATGAATGAAATGATGTTCAAATGAGCCCAGGGTACATAGAGCATAGAGTTACCAGACATTCATCTTTCAGTATAAGAGAAAACCTCCAACGTTAAGTCATATCGGACGATGAATGAAATGATGTTCAAATGAGTACAGGGTACATAGAGCTTAGAGCTACCAGACATTCCTCCTTCAGGATAAGAGAAAACCTCCAACGTTAAGTCATGTCGGACGATGAATGAAATGATGTTCAAAAGAGTACAGGGTACATAGAGCTTGGAGTTATCTGACATTCATCTTTGAGGATAAGGGAAAGCCTCCAATGTTGTCATATCGAATGATGGATGAAATGATGTTCAAATGAGTACAGGGTACATAGAGCTTAGAGTTACCAGACATTCATCTTTCAGGATAAGAGGAAACCTCCAACGTTAAGTCATATCGGACGATGAATGAAATGATGTTCAAATGAGTACAGGGTACATAGAGCTTAGAGTTACCAGACATTCATCTTTCAGTATAAGAGAAAACCTCCAACGTTAAGTCATATCGGACGGTGAATGAAATGATGTTCAAATGAGTACAGGGTACATAGAGCTTAGAGTTACCAGACATTCATCTTTCAGGATAAGAGAAAACCTCCAACGTTAAGTCATATCGGACGGTGAATGAAATGATGTTCAAATGAGTACAGGGTACATAGAGCTTAGAGTTACCAGACATTCATCTTTCAGGATAAGAGAAAACCTCCAACGTTAAGTCATATCAGACGATGAATGAAATGATGTTCAAATGAGTACAGGGTACATAGAGCTTAGAGTTACCAGACATTCATCTTTCAGGATAAGAGAAAACCTCCAACGTTAAGTCATATCAGACGATGAATGAAATGATGTTCAAATGAGTACAGGGTAGAACACGCTACCACTGCGTGCAGCTGTGAACTCAAGTGTTCGTACGTATATAAAAGGAAAGTTATTTCGTTGTATTTCGAATTAGAAAGCTGAAATTATTTGTGTATCGTTTGTCGTACTCAGGAATTCCTTAGAAAATACAATACTTAAGTACTAAGAATGATGCAGGCGGGGTATGGCTGACATTTTTGTGCTTCAAAATTCCAGAACGGAGGGATAAAAGTTTTCTTTGATTTCACCGCTAAATGCTTTGTTTTAACTAAAAAAATGGTATATGAGTTTTAGGCAACATATAGAAAGCGCAAGTGTCGGAAATGGAAAATAATATTTCCACATTTTTAATTGCTGTATATTATATACCTCTGTGGAGAAGGAAATATTAATTAAAAGTTTTGTTTCACTTTAATTTAGAGAGAAGTAATAATGACACATTTTAAACTTTTAGTATCGTCTTTGCTTATACAGTTTGGTATCTTCTAACAAAGAACAAACAAACGAAGGCGAAGGTTTGAGCACTTGCATGATCTTCATTTGTGGCTGCAACTGAGGGACCTTTTATCTTCACGGAACTATTCGCTGACATCACTGCAGTAAAGAGTGGCTGTATGCGATACTGCAGTGTGCAAATTTAGTTGTTACAGACCGAAACGAAAGTGGAACTATCCGATTAGCTACACTACTGCAACGAGCGCCTTGCAAAAACTAGGATTGCCAACAAGTTGGAAAGTTCAGTTAATGCCACTGCTTGGGCTCGAACTACCGATCTTCGGCCAACAAATTTTAGGTGAAAGTTACATATCTATCTCGCTCTGTGAGATAAAGGATCACTTGATCTGAATCAGTACCATTACTAAGGGGCTTGAAATATTTATCTGCTCTGGTAGTAGATGTGTTTACTACAAAATGAGTGTATGAGAGTACATATGAGTTACCCATGCTGCCAGATCTAATGCTCGTTTCAGTAACTGCAGTGATAGGTATTATGTACTGTCTACCCACCACAAGAAGACAAGCGAGGCCTGAAGAGAGAGAGGTGCTTGAACTGTTTATCTGCTCTGTTAGTGGATCTGTTTACTACGAAATGAGTGTATGAGAGTATATATGAGTCACCCATACTGTAAGATCTAATGCTCGTTTCAGTAACTGCAGTGATAGGTATTATGTACTGTCTACCCACCACAAGAAGACAAGCGAGGCCTGAAGAGAGAGAGGTGCTTGAACTGTTTATCTGCTCTGTTAGTGGATCTGTTTACTACGAAATGAGTGTATGAGAGTATATATGAGTCACCCATACTGTCAGATCTAATGCTCGTTTCAGTAATTGCAGTGATAGGTATTATGTACTGTCTACCCACCACAAGAAGGCAAGCGGGGCTGAAGAGAGAGAGGTGCTTGAACTGTTTATCTGCTCTGTTAGTGGATCTGTTTACTACGAAATGAGTGTATGAGAGTATATATGAGTCACCCATACTGTCAGATCTAATGCTCGTTTCAGTAATTGCAGTGATAGGTATTATGTACTGTCTACCCACCACAAGAAGGCAAGCGAGGCCTGAAGAGAGAGAGGTGCTTGAACTGTTTATCTGCTCTGTTAGTGGATCTGTTTACTACGAAATTAGTGTATGAGAGTATATATGAGTCACCCATACTGTCAGATCTAATGCTCGTTTCAGTAATTGCAATGATAGGTATTATGTATTGTCTACCCACCACAAGAAGGCAAGCGGGGCTGAAGAGAGAGAGGTGCTTGAACTGTTTATCTGCTCTGTTAGTGGATCTGTTTACTACGAAATGAGTGTATGAGAGTACATATGAGTCACCCATGCTGTCAGATCTAATGCTTGTTTCAGTAACTGCAGTGATAGGTATTATGTACTGTCTACCCACCACAAGAAGGCAAGCGGGGCTGAAGAGAGAGAGGTGCTTGAACTGTTTATCTGCTCTGTTAGTAGATCTGTTTACTACGAAATGAGTGTATGAGAGTGCATATGAGTCACCCATGCTGTCAGATCTAATGCTCGTTTCAGTAACTGCTGTGATAGGTATTATGTACTGTCTACCCACCATAAGAAGACAAGCGGGGTCTGAAGAGCGAGAGGAGCTTGAACTGTTTATCTGCTCTGTTAGTAGATCTGTTTACTACGAAATGAGTGTATGAGAGTACATATGAGTCACCCATGCTGTCAGATCTAACGCTCGTTTCAGTAACTGCTGTGATAGGTATTATGTACTGTCTACCCACCATAAGAAGACAAGCGGGGTCTGAAGAGCGAGAGGAGCTTGAACTGTTTATCTGCTCTGTTAGTAGATCTGTTTACTACGAAATGAGTGTATGAGAGTACATATGAGTCACCCATGCTGTCAGATCTAACGCTCGTTTCAGTAACTGCTGTGATAGGTATTATGTACTGTCTACCCACCATAAGAAGACAAGCGGGGTCTGAAGAGCGAGAGGAGCTTGAACTGTTTATCTGCTCTGTTAGTAGATCTGTTTACTACGAAATGAGTGTATGAGAGTACATATGAGTCACCCATGCTGTCAGATCTAATGCTCGTTTCAGTAACTACAGTGATAGGTATTATGTACTGTCTACCCACCACAAGAAGGCAAGCGAGGCCTGAAGAGAGAGAGAGAGAGAGAGAGAGAGAGAGAGAGAGAGAGAGAGAGAGAGAGAGAGAGAGAGAGAGAGAGAGAGAGAGAGAGTAGCTTGAAATGTTTATCTGCTCTGTTAGTGGATCTGTTTACTACGAAATGAGTGTATGAGAGTACATATGAGTCACCCATATTGTCAGATCTAATGCTCGTTTCAGTCACTCAGTGATAGATATTATGTACTGTCTACCCACCACAAAAAGACAAGCGGGACATGAAGAGGGAGAGAGGCTTGAACTGTTTATCTGCTCTGTTAGTGAATCTGTTTACTACGAATGAGTGTATGAGAGTGCATATGAGTCACTCATGCTGTCAGATCTAATGCTCGTTTCAGTAACTGCAGTGGTAGCTATTATGTACTGTCTGTCCACCACAAGAAGACAAGCGAGGCATGAAGAGAGAGAGGAGCTTGAACTGTTTATCTGCTCTGTTAGTGGATCTGTTTACTACGAAATGAGTGTAAGTACATATGAGTCACCCATACTGTCAGATCTAATGCTCGTTTCCGTAACTGCAGTGATAGGTATTATGTACTGTCTACCCACCACAAGAAGGCAAGCGGGGCCTGAAGAGGGAGAGGAGCTTGAACTGTTTATCTGCTGTTAGTAGATCTGTTTACTAAGAAATGCGTGTATGAGAGTACATATGAGTCAGTCATGCTGTCAGATCTAATGCTCGTTTCAGTAACTGCAGTGATAGGTATTATGTACTGTCTACCCACCACAAGAAGGCAAGCGGGGCGTGAAGAGAGAGAGAGGAGCTTGAACTGTTTATCTGTTCTGTTAGTGGATCTGTTTACTACGAAATGAGTGTATGAGAGTACATATGAGTCACCCATGCTGTCAGATCTAATGCTCGTTTCAGTAGCTGCAGTGATAGGTATTATGTACTGTCTACCCACCACAAGAAGACAAGCGGGGCCTGAAGAGAGAGAGAGAGAGGAGCTTGAACTGTTTGTCTGCTCTGGTAGTAGATCTGTTTACTACGAAATGAGTGTGTGAGAGTACATATGAGTCACCCATACTGTCAGATCTAATGCTCGTTTCAGTAACTACAGTGATAGGTATTATGTACTGTCTACCCACCACAAGAAGACAGGCGGGGCCTGAAGAGGGAGAGGAGCTTGAACTGTTTATCTGCTCTGTTAGTAGATCTGTTTACTACGAAATGAGTGTATGAGAGTACATATGAGTCACCCTTGCTGCCAGATCTAATGCTTGTTTCAGTAACTGCAGTGATAGGTATTATGTACTGTCTACCCACCTTAAGAAGACAAGCGGGGCCTGAAGAGGGAGAGGAACTTGAACTGTTTATCTGCTCTGTTAGTAGATCTGTTTACTACGAAATGAGTGTATGAGAGTACATATGAGTCACCCTTGCTGCCAGATCTAATGCTCGTTTCAGTAACTACAGTGATAGGTATTATGTACTGTCTACCCACCTTAAGAAGACAAGCGGGGCATGAAGAGAGAGAGGAGCTTGAACTGTTTATCTGCTCTGTTAGTAGATCTGTTTACTACGAAATGAGTGTATGAGAGTACATATGAGTCACCCTTGCTGCCAGATCTAATGCTCGTTTCAGTAACTACAGTGATAGGTATTATGTACTGTCTACCCACCACAAGAAGACAAGCGGGGTCTGAAGAGGGAGAGGAGCTTGAACTGTTTATCTGCTCTGTTAGTGGATCTGTTTACTACGAAATGAGTGTATGAGAGTACATATGAGTCACTCATGCTGTCAGATCTAATGCTCGTTTCAGTAACTACAGTGATAGGTATTATGTACTGTCTACCCACCTTAAGAAGACAAGCGGGGTCTGAAGAGGGAGAGGAGCTTGAACTGTTTATCTGCTCTGTTAGTAGATCTGTTTACTACGAAATGAGTGTATGAGAGTACATATGAGTCACCCTTGCTGCCAGATCTAATGCTCGTTTCAGTAACTACAGTGATAGGTATTATGTACTGTCTACCCACCTTAAGAAGACAAGCGGGGCATGAAGAGAGAGAGGAGCTTGAACTGTTTATCTGCTCTGTTAGTAGATCTGTTTACTACGAAATGAGTGTATGAGAGTACATATGAGTCACCCTTGCTGCCAGATCTAATGCTCGTTTCAGTAACTACAGTGATAGGTATTATGTACTGTCTACCCACCACAAGAAGACAAGCGAGGCCTGAGCAGGGAGAGGAGCTTGAACTGTTTATCTGCTCTGTTAGTAGATCTGTTTACTACGAAATGAGTGTATGAGAGTACATATGAGTCACCCTTGCTGCCAGATCTAATGCTCGTTTCAGTAACTGCAGTGATAGGTATTATGTACTGTCTACCCATCACAAGAAGACAAGCGGGACCTGAAGAGGGAGAGAGGCTTGAACTGTTTACCTGCTCTGTTAGTGGATCTGTTTACTACGAAATGAGTGTATGAGAGTACATATGAGTCACCCATACTGTCAGATCTAATGTTCGTTTCAGTAACTACAGTGATAGGTATTATGTACTGCCTACCCACCACAAGAAGACAAGCGGGGCCTGAAGAGGGAGAGGAGCTTGAACTGTTTATCTGCTCTGGTAGTGGATCTGTTTACTACGAAATGAGTGTATGAGAGTACATATGAGTCACCCATACTGTCAGATCTAATGCTCGTTTCAGTAACTGCAGTGATAGGTGTTATGTACTGTCTACCCACCACAAGAAGACAAGCGGGGTCTGAAGAGAGAGAGGGGCTTGAACTGTTTATCTGCTGTTAGTGGATCTGTTTACTATGAAATTAGTGTATGAGAGTACATATGAGTCACTCATGCTGTCAGATCTAATGCTCGTTTCAGTAACTGCAGTGATAGGTATTATGTACTGTCTATCCACCACAAGAAGACAGGCGAGGCCTGAAGAGGGATAACTTTTAAGACAACTGAAATCACGGCCTTCTTGAATGGTGCCATTATCTAGTCACACAAGTAAAGTTGGCATTTGAGTATTTTAACAGTCGTGAATAAACTGTCAAATTATTTTACTGTAAACTGTCTAAAACTGTATATAAACGACTACAACTTCATGGAGTTCGTGTCCCAACGTTTAGGTGGCAGTGAGACACTTTGATTCAGTTTTCCTTAACGGCCATGATGGCGCTAAGTGTTGCAGTTCCCTAATTTGATTGCTCTAACTGTTCGGTAGCCTTTCTTTTGTTTTTTGTTACACCGATGCCTCGAGACAAAAGTCGAGGTTAAATATGCTGACGTAAGCTGCAGCTATTTTTGCTGTCCGTGCTCTACCTTCACTGTTACACTTCGTTAAGGACGACTATGCTAAAAGCAATGCTATCTACTCAACTTGCAAGTAAGAACAGCTAAAAAACAGTTGCGAAACGAAACGCTGTCCGTTCACTTTGATTTCTATGGTGACAAGCCGGAACTGATGGGAAATTTAGCTATTACCTTAATGTTACAAATATGGAATCTGTTTAAGGTGCATATTTACCCCCTTGGTAAAAATTTAAATATGGTTTTAAGATTTTTTAATATTTTTAATAATTTTTTTATTGATCGATCAGCAGTACAATGCCTTTTAAGATTTTCTCTTCACAGTTTAGCTAGAGTCGAGTGCTAAGATGGAAGACTCAGTTGTACGTATGATTGTTGAGTGATATTTGTAGCTTCATAACTTTCTAAATAGGTAAAAATTATAAACCATTACAGAAAACAAAGGAATGATACTCTAAAACCACATCGTATTTTATTATTGGATTTCTATTAAAATATACATGCTTATTAATCACGCTAGGGACCATGTAATGCAATTATTCAATACGTCAATAAAAATACATACAAGCTTCCATAAACATTAATTACTTGTCACGTGTCACTTGTCAGCGTTTCTGCCTGACGTTCAAAAGATCCGAGATCCAATCTCGGCCACGGTGACTTACCTCGATTAGGGGGTTTTTCCTTACCCTGAAAGATGAATGTCTGGTAACTCTAAGCTCTATGTACCCTGTACTGATTAGAACATCATTTCATACATCGTCCGATATGACTTAACGTTGGAGGTTTTCTCTTATCCTGAAAGATGAATGTCTGGTAACTCTAATCTCTATGTACCCTGTACTGATTAGAACATCATTTCATTCATCGTCCGATATGACTTAACGTTGGAGGTTTTCTCTTATCCTGAAAGATGAATGTCTGGTAACTCTAAGCTCTATGTACCCTGTACTGATTAGAACATCATTTCATACATCGTCCGATATGACTTAATTTAAATATGGTTTTAAGATTTTTTAATATTTTTAATAATTTTTTTATTGATCGATCAGCAGTACAATGCCTTTTAAGATTTTCTCTTCACAGTTTAGCTAGAGTCGAGTGCTAAGATGGAAGACTCAGTTGTACGTATGATTGTTGAGTGATATTTGTAGCTTCATAACTTTCTAAATAGGTAAAAATTATAAACCATTACAGAAAACAAAGGAATGATACTCTAAAACCACATCGTATTTTATTATTGGATTTCTATTAAAATATACATGCTTATTAATCACGCTAGGGACCATGTAATGCAATTATTCAATACGTCAATAAAAATACATACAAGCTTCCATAAACATTAATTACTTGTCACGTGTCACTTGTCAGCGTTTCTGCCTGACGTTCAAGAGATCCGAGATCCAATCTCGGCCACGGTGACTTACCTCGATTAGGGGGTTTTTTCTTACCCTGAAAGATGAATGTCTGGTAACTCTAAGCTCTATGTACCCTGTACTGATTAGAACATCATTTCATACATCGTCCGATATGACTTAACGTTGGAGGTTTTCTCTTATCCTGAAAGATGAATGTCTGGTAACTCTAATCTCTATGTACCCTGTACTCATTTGAACATCATTTCATTCATCGTCCGATATGACTTAACGTTGGAGGTTTTCTCTTATCCTGAAAGATGAATGTCTGGTAACTCTAATCTCTATGTACCCTGTACTCATTTAAACATCATTTCATACATCGTCCGATATGACTTAACGTTGGAGGTTTTCTCTTATCCTGAAAGATTAATTATCTGGTAACTCTAAGCTCTATGTACCCTGTACTGATTAGAACATCATTTCATTCATCGTCCGATATGACTTAACGTTGGAGGTTTTCTCTTATCCTGAAAGATGAATGTCTGGTAACTCTAAGCTCTATGTACCCTGTACTGATTAGAACATCATTTCATACATCGTCCGATATGACTTAACGTTGGAGGTTTTCTCTTATCCTGAAAGATGAATGTCTGGTAACTCTAATCTCTATGTACCCTGTACTGATTAGAACATCATTTCATTCATCGTCCTATATGACTTAACGTTGCAGGTTTTCTCTTATCCTGAAAGATGAATGTCTGGTAACTCTAATCTCTATGTACCCTGTACTGATTAGAACATCATTTCATACATCGTCTGATATGACTTAGCGTTGCAGGTTTTCTCTTATCCTGAAAGATGAATGTCTGGTAACTCTAATCTCTATGTACCCTGTACTGATTAGAACATCATTTCATTCATCGTCTGATATGACTTAACGTTGCAGGTTTTCTCTTATCCTGAAAGATGAATGTCTGGTAACTCTAAGCTCTATGTACCCTGTACTCATTTGAACATCATTTCATTCATCGTCCGATATGACTTAACGTTGGAGGTTTTCTCTTATCCTCAAAAATGAATGTCTGGTAACTCTAAGCTCTATGTATCCTGTACTCATTTGTACATCATTTCATTCATCGTCCAATATGACTTAGCTTTGGATGTTTTCCCTTATCCTGAAAGACGAATGTCTGGTAACTCTAAGCTCTATGTACCCTATACTCATTTGAACATCATTTCATTCATCGTCCGATATGACTTAACGTTGGAGTTTTTCTCTTATCCTGAAAGATCAATGTCTGGTAACTCTAAGCTCTATGTACCCTGTACTCATTTGAACATTATTTCATTAATCGTCCGATATGACGTAACGTTGGAGG
This sequence comes from Mantis religiosa, assembly GCA_030765055.1. Taxonomy (NCBI): domain Eukaryota; kingdom Metazoa; phylum Arthropoda; class Insecta; order Mantodea; family Mantidae; genus Mantis; species Mantis religiosa. The sequence goes on from CM060947.1 coordinate 32,320,856, forward strand.
TTTTCTCTTAACCTGAAAGATGAATATCTGGTAACTCTAAGCTCTATGTACCCTGTACTCATTTGAATATCATTTCATTCATCGTCCGATATGACTTAACGTTGGAGGTTTTCTCTTATCCTGAAAGATGAGTGTCTAGTAATTCTAAGCTCTATGTACCCTGTACTCATTTGAACATCATTTCATTCACCGTCCGATATGACTTAACGTTGGAGGTTTTCCCTTATCCTGAAAGATGAATGTCTGGTAACTCTAAGCTCTATGTACCCTGTACTCATTTGAACATCATTTCATTCATCGTCTGATATGACTTAACGTTGGAGGTTTTCTCTTATCCTGAAAGATGAATGTCTGGTAACTCTAAGCTCTATGTACCCTGTACTCATTCGAACATCATTTCATTCATCGTCTGATACGACTTAACGTTGGAGGTTTTCTCTTATCCTGAAAGATGAAGAGAATTTCTTTTTATTGTGTCATGATTGGCTTAAAGTGGATAGAAAATGAAGTTTTAATGAGTAATTTGTAGAACTATGTATGAATTAAGCGAGTGTATATCCGATTTTGTTTAGTTTTGTTTCTGTTATTTTCTATACTAAAGGTTATAATTTCAGAATATTTAACGTTCTACTAAGCTGGCATTTAGTTCCTTATAGGAAGAGCATCACTTTCTTGTCCTTCTAGATTAGTAACACTATCGCCCTACCTGAAGATTATAATAGTCATCATCTGCTTTCACGGATTAGGGAGTTACCTGTTCAGATCTCACATCTGTTCAGCTTAAGTTTCGATTGTTTTCTTTATGTTGTATGGCCCAGGCCTCACTTCCATGCTTTGCCACTGGTAGTGCAATTTTAGCTGCGAATGCTTTCTTTGTTCGTGTGACTGTTGCGCAAATATGTTGAAATTTCTGCATTTTTTTGTTTTATATCTCGTACATCATATGTTATATCACAGCCCAAGTGTGAAACCTGTTGCAGCACTTATTACTATGTTTGTTCTAACTCGCTATCTTTCATGGAACGCCGTTTCTATGTGTATCAGATATCCCGCTCTCTGCATTAACTCCCGTAATAAAGCGTGCTTCACTTTTTCGACGCTTTTTATAGGTTAGTAAAAGGCACGTGGGTTTCTATATTAAATTTCCTATGTTTTTATGATCTGCTTCATTATGGAAACAAGATTTACCAAGTCTAAAGCCTCTCTGCTCTTCATGATTTTCACCGTATTTAATACTTTCAATCTGAAATTTAATAGTAATGTTGGTTTTAATGCTTTTGGAATAAATTGTGATAAATGGGAGTTAGAAATAGAGTAGAAAGAGTTTTGGCAAGATGTAGAGAGAAACGATTTGAGCTAATTTTAAAGATACGAGGGGTGTCGTAAAGGTTTAACTATCACCCTTTAAAATGTGATAGAGAGTTTGGGTTGGTATGTGCTTGTTAGTTCTTCTCTACGTAGAAGAACTATTTACACATTTACATTTACACATTTACACATTTTTCGCAGCGTTTCTTGACCTTCCGAATTCCTTGATTATAGAACTCTGCAGAATTCGCTTTAAACCATTCTTCCACTTCATTAATGACGTCATTTGTCAACTCGGCGCCCACGCAAAGTCACTTGGTGTGAGATCGGTTGAATAAGGCGGATGCTGTAAGATCTCAAAGCCACATTCACTTGTTTTGTCAACTGCAACTTGAGATGAATGAGCTGGTACATTGTCAGACAGAAGACGAACAACTTTGGACAGCATACCACGTCGTTTCTTAATCAGAGCTGCTCGTAACTTGTCCAGAAGATTGCAGTAGTATCTGTCAGTGATGATTTGACCCTTGACAAGATAATCTGTAAGGATGACTCCACGACAGTCCCAGAAAACTAAAAGCATGACCTTCCCAGCTGACTTTTGCACCTTTGTCTTTTTGGGAGGGGGCAATTGACATGTTTCCATTCCATGCTCATGGTTGCTGACTCTGGATCATACTGATAGATCCAGGATTCATCCATAGTTACCAGACGATCAAAAAGTCATCTTCATCCTGTTGCAACAGCATCAACATCTGTCTTGAAAGGTGACGTCGTGTTTGCTTTTGGAAAGGGGTTAGCAAACGTAGAACCCACCGTGCAGACACCTTAGACATGTACAGTTCGTCCACACACTACCATAACTAAGATGTGTCTCATTCATGATCATTTGGATGATTGCTCGTCTGTCTTCCAGTATTAAACACTCCACTTTCTTCACTGTGACAGCTGACGGTCTACCAGCTCTTGGCTCATCTGTCAGGGACATGTGACCAGTTTGAAAATTCCTTTTCCACCTCACAATAGTGTCATACGATGGGCAATCATTTCCATAAACAGCCGTCATCTCGTCATGGATTTCCCGGAGAGTTTTGCCCTTCAAATGCAGGAACTTGATCACACTACGAGCCTCGATATTCTCCATCTTACACCTCAGTCACTTCTGGCACTCACTGTAAAAAAACAACAAAAGGACTCAAATCACTGAAACCACCAAAATTATCTCCCAAGGTATCAATGATGACACAAACATTTTCATCACTGTAGCATAAAAACTACCGGGGGATAGTTAAAACTTTACTTCACCCCCTCGTAAGGGTTCTAAAAAGATTTGGGGAGAGAGAAATAGGTGCATTACTACTGTAGAAAATTTGAGAGCAAATGGCTAGCTTGGATGCCATTATTTTTAAACGGTTTTAGAGAGGATAATGTGGAAATGTATGTGACATACATGGAGACACTTGGGATGTATAACTGTTTATTGGAATATGTGCGTGTTGTATTTGTTATGTTTTATATTGTAACTATGAAATAGGAAATAAACGTATCAAATAATCTCAAAGATCTGTGATAACATTTCATTCAAGGTTTTAATAAGAGTAATGCATGCAATTAAATAGTTACCTGCCTATCAACAACTATTATAATAATGACAGTTGCATGACGTTTATAAGCCGTGTAAGGTCATAGTCATTAATTCCCGTAGCACACAAAGAAATGTACTAGGTGGTCTGAAAAGTTTCCGACCTAATAAAGATACATGACTTTTTTTTTCAGATTTTGTTTTCAACATAGTCTCCTTGTAACTCTACACACTTCTCCCAGCGATGCTCTCATCTCTGTAACACGTCCAAATAGTACTCGGCGTTTCTCAACATGGTCTCCTTGTAACTCTACACACTTCTCCCAGCGATGTTCCCATCTCTGTAACACGTCCAAATAGTACTCGGCGTTTTTCAACATGGTCTCCTTGTAACTCTACACACTTCTCCCAGCGATGTTCCCATCTCTGTAACACGTCCAAATAGTACTCGGTGTTTCTCAACATAGTCTCCTTGTAACTCTACACACTTCTCCCAGCGATGTTCCCATCTCTGTAACACGTCCAAATAGTACTCGGCGTTTTTCAACATAGTCTCCTTGTAACTCTACACACTTCTCCCAGCGATGCTCCCATCTCTGTAACACGTCCAAATAGTACTCGGCGTTTTTCAACATAGTCTCCTTGTAACTCTACACACTTCTCCCAGCGATGTTCCCATCTCTGTAACCCGTCCAAATAGTACTCGGCGTTTTTCAACATAGTCTCCTTGTAACTCTACACACTTCTCCCAGCGATGTTCCCATCTCTGTAACACGTCCAAATAGTACTCGGTGTTTCTCAACATGGTCTCCTTGTAACTCTACACACTTCTCCCAGCGATGTTCCCATCTCTGTAACCCGTCCAAATAGTACTCGGCGTTTTTCAACATAGTCTCCTTGTAACTCTACACACTTCTCCCAGCGATGCTCCCATCTCTGTAACACGTCCAAATAGTACTCGGCGTTTTTCAACATAGTCTCCTTGTAACTCTACACACTTCTCCCAGCGATGTTCCCATCTCTGTAACCCGTCCAAATAGTACTCGGCGTTTTTCAACATAGTCTCCTTGTAACTCTACACACTTCTCCCAGCGATGTTCCCATCTCTGTAACACGTCCAAATAGTACTCGGCGTTTCTCAACATGGTCTCCTTGTAACTCTACACACTTCTCCCAGCGATGTTCCCATCTCTGTAACCCGTCCAAATAGTACTCGGCGTTTTTCAACATAGTCTCCTTGTAACTCTACACACTTCTCCCAGCGATGTTCCCATCTCTGTAACCCGTCCAAATAGTACTCGGCGTTTCTCAACATGGTCTCCTTGTAACTCTACACACTTCTCCCAGCGATGTTCCCATCTCTGTAACACGTCCAAATAGTACTCGGCGTTTTTCAACATAGTCTCCTTGTAACTCTACACACTTCTCCCAGCGATGTTCTCATCTCTGTAACCCGTCCAAATAGTACTCGGCGTTTTTCAACATAGTCTCCTTGTAACTCTACACACTTCTCCCAGCCATGTTCCCATCTCTGTAACCCGTCCAAATAGTACTCGGCGTTTTTCAACATAGTCTCCTTGTAACTCTACACACTTCTCCCAGCCATGTTCCCATCTCTGTAACCCGTCCAAATAGTACTCGGCGTTTTTCAACATAGTCTCCTTGTAACTCTACACACTTCTCCCAGCCATGTTCCCATCTCTGTAACCCGTCCAAATAGTACTCGGCGTTTTTCAACATAGTCTCCTTGTAACTCTACACACTTCTCCCAGCCATGTTCCCATCTCTGTTACCCGTCCAAATAGTACTCGGCGTTTTTCAACATAGTCTCCTTGTAACTCTACACACTTCTCCCAGCGATGCTCCCATCTCTGTAACACGTCCAAATAGTACTCGGCGTTTTTCAACATAGTCTCCTTGTAACTCTACACACTTCTCCCAGCGATGTTCCCATCTCTGTAACCCGTCCAAATAGTACTCGGCGTTTTTCAACATAGTCTCCTTGTAACTCTACACACTTCTCCCAGCGATGTTCCCATCTCTGTAACCCGTCCAAATAGTACTCGACGTTTTTCAACATAGTCTCCTTGTAACTCTACACACTTCTCCCAGCAATGTTCTCATCTCTGTAACACGTCCAAATAGTACTCGGCGTTTTTCAACATAGTCTCCTTGTAACTCTACACACTTCTCCCAGCGATGTTCTCATCTCTGTAACACGTCCAAATAGTACTCGGCGTTTTTCAACATAGTCTCCTTGTAACTCTACACACTTCTCCCAGCGATGTTCTCATCTCTGTAACACGTCCAAATAGTACTCGGCGTTTTTCAACATAGTCTCCTTGTAACTCTACACACTTCTCCCAGCGATGTTCTCATCTCTGTAACACGTCCAAATAGTACTCGGCGTTTTTCAACATAGCCTCCTTGTAACTCTACACACTTCTCCCAGCGATGTTCTCATCTCTGTAACACGTCCAAATAGTACTCGGCGTTTTTCAACATAGTCTCCTTGTAACTCTACACACTTCTCCCAGCGATGTTCTCATCTCTGTAACACGTCCAAATAGTACTCGGCGTTTTTCAACATAGCCTCCTTGTAACTCTACACACTTCTCCCAGCGATGTTCTCATCTCTGTAACACGTCCAAATAGTACTCGGCGTTTTTCAACATAGTCTCCTTGTAACTCTACACACTTCTCCCAGCGATGTTCCCATCTCTGTAACACGTCCAAATAGTACTCGGCGTTTTTCAACATAGTCTCCTTGTAACTCTACACACTTCTCCCAGCAATGTTCTCATCTCTATAACACGTCCAAATAGTACTCGGCGTTTTTCAACATAGTCTCCTTGTAACTCTACACACTTCTCCCAGCGATGTTCCCATCTCTGTAACACGTCCAAATAGTACTCGGCGTTTTTCAACATAGTCTCCTTGTAACTCTACACACTTCTCCCAGCGATGTTCCCATCTCTGTAACCCGTCCAAATAGTACTCGGCGTTTTTCAACATAGTCTCCTTGTAACTCTACACACTTCTCCCAGCGATGTTCCCATCTCTGTAACCCGTCCAAATAGTACTCGACGTTTTTCAACATAGTCTCCTTGTAACTCTACACACTTCTCCCAGCAATGTTCTCATCTCTGTAACACGTCCAAATAGTACTCGACGTTTTTCAACATAGTCTCCTTGTAACTCTACACACTTCTCCCAGCGATATTCCCATCTCTGTAACCCGTCCAAATAGTACTCGGCGTTTTTCAACATAGTCTCCTTGTAACTCTACACACTTCTCCCAGCCATGTTCCCATCTCTGTAACCCGTACAAATAGTACTCGGCGTTTTTCAACATAGTCTCCCTGTAACTCTACACACTTCTCCCAGCGATGTTCTCATCTCTGTGACACGTCCAAATAGTACTCGGCGTTTTTCAACATAGTCTCCTTGTAACTCTACACACTTCTCCCAGCGATGTTCCCATCTCTGTAACACGTCCAAATAGTACTCGGCGTTTTTCAACATAGTCTCCTTGTAACTCTACACACTTCTCCCAGCGATGTTCCCATCTCTGTAACCCGTCCAAATAGTACTCGGCGTTTTTCAACATAGTCTCCTTGTAACTCTACACACTTCTCCCAGCGATGTTCCCATCTCTGTAACCCGTCCAAATAGTACTCGGCGTTTTTCAACATAGTCTCCTTGTAACTCTACACACTTCTCCCAGCGATGTTCTCATCTCTGTGACACGTCCAAATAGTACTCGGCGTTTTTCAACATAGTCTCCTTGTAACACTACACACTTCTCCCAGCGATGTTCCCATCTCTGTAACCCGTACAAATAGTACTCGGCGTTTTTCAACATAGTCTCCCTGTAACTCTACACACTTCTCCCAGCGATGTTCTCATCTCTGTGACACGTCCAAATAGTACTCGGCGTTTTTCAACATAGTCTCCTTGTAACTCTACACACTTCTCCCAGCGATGTTCTCATCTCTGTGACACGTCCAAATAGTACTCGGCGTTTTTCAACATAGTCTCCTTGTAACTCTACACACTTCTCCCAGCGATGTTCCCATCTCTGTAACCCGTCCAAATAGTACTCGGCGTTTTTCAACATAGTCTCCTTCTAACTCTACACACTTCTCCCAGCGATGTTCCCATCTCTGTAACCCGTCCAAATAGTACTCGGCGTTGTTCAACATAGTCTCCTTGTAACTCTACACACCTCTCCCAGCGATGCTCTCATCTCTGTAACCCGTCCAAATAGTACTCGGCGTTGTTCAACATAGTCTCCTTGTAACTCTACACACTTCTCCCAGCGATGTTCCCATCTCTGTAACCCGTCCAAATAGTACTCGGCGTTTTTCAACATAGTCTTCTTGTAACTCTACACACTTCTCCCAGCGATGTTCCCATCTCTGTAACCCGTCCAAATAGTACTCGGCGTTTTTCAACATAGTCTCCTTGTAACTCTACACACTTCTCCCAGCGATGTTCTCATCTCTGTAACACGTCCAAATAGTACTCGGCGTTTTTCAACATAGTCTCCTTGTAACTCTACACACTTCTCCCAGCGATGTTCCCATCTCTGTAACCCGTCCAAATAGTACTCGGCGTTTTTCAACATAGTCTCCTTGTAACTCTACACACTTCTCCCAGCGATGTTCCCATCTCTGTAACCCGTCCAAATAGTACTCGGCGTTTTTCAACATAGTCTCCTTGTAACTCTACACACTTCTCCCAGCGATGCTCCCATCTCTGTAACCCGTCCAAATAGTACTCGACGTTTTTCAACATAGTCTCCTTGTAACTCTACACACTTCTCCCAGCAATGTTCTCATCTCTGTGACACGTCCAAATAGTACTCGGCGTTTTTCAACATAGTCTCCTTGTAACTCTACACACCTCTCCCAGCGATGTTCCCATCTCTGTAACCCGTCCAAATAGTACTCGGCGTTTTTCAACATAGTCTCCTTGTAACTCTACACACTTCTCCCAGCAATGTTCTCATCTCTGTGACACGTCCAAATAGTACTCGGCGTTTTTCAACATAGTCTCCTTGTAACTCTACACACTTCTCCCAGCGATGTTCCCATCTCTGTAACCCGTCCAAATAGTACTCGGCGTTTTTCAACATAGTCTCCTTGTAACTCTACACACTTCTCCCAGCAATGTTCTCATCTCTGTGACACGTCCAAATAGTACTCGGCGTTTTTCAACATAGTCTCCTTGTAACTCTACACACCTCTCCCAGCGATGCTCTCATCTCTGTAACCCGTCCAAATAGTACTCGGCGTTTTTCAACATAGTCTCCTTGTAACTCTACACACTTCTCCCAGCGATGTTCTCATCTCTGTAACACGTCCAAATAGTACTCGGCGTTTTTCAACATAGTCTCCTTGTAACTCTACACACTTCTCCCAGCGATGTTCCCATCTCTGTAACCCGTCCAAATAGTACTCGGCGTTTTTCAACATAGTCTCCTTGTAACTCTACACACTTCTCCCAGCGATGTTCCCATCTCTGTAACCCGTCCAAATAGTACTCGGCGTTTTTCAACATAGTCTCCTTGTAACTCTACACACTTCTCCCAGCGATGTTCCCATCTCTGTAACCCGTCCAAATAGTACTCGGCGTTTTTCAACATAGTCTCCTTGTAACTCTACACACTTCTCCCAGCAATGTTCTCATCTTTGTAACCCGTCCAAATAGTACTCGGCGTTTTTCAACATAGTCTCCTTGTAACTCTACACACCTCTCCCAGCGATGCTCTCATCTCTGTAACCCGTCCAAATAGTACTCGGCGTTTTTCAACACAGTCTCCTTGTAACTCTACACACTTCTCCCGGTGATGCTCCCATCTCTGTAACACGTCCAAATAGTACTCGGCGTTTTTCAACACAGTCTCCTTGTAACTCTACACACTTCTCCCGGTGATGTTCTCATCTCTGTAACCCGTCCAAATAGTACTCGACGTTTTTCAACATAGTCTCCTTGTAACTCTACACACTTCTCCCAGCGATGATCTCATCTCTGTAACACGTCCAAATAGTACTCGGCGTTTTTCAACACAGTCTCCTTGTAACTCTACACACTTCTCCCGGTGATGTTCTCATCTCTGTAACCCGTCCAAATAGTACTCGACGTTTTTCAACACAGTCTCCTTGTAACTCTACACACTTCTCCCGGTGATGTTCTCATCTCTGTAACCCGTCCAAATAGTACTCGGCGTTTTTCAACATAGTCTCCTTGTAACTCTACACACTTCTCCCAGCGATGTTCTCATCTCTGTAACCCGTCCAAATAGTACTCGACGTTTTTCAACATAGTCTCCTTGTAACTCTACACACTTCTCCCAGCGATGTTCTCATCTCTGTAACACGTCCAAATAGTACTCGGCGTTTTTCAACACAGTCTCCTTGTAACTCTACACACTTCCCCCAGCGATGTTCTCATCTCTGTAACACGTCCAAATAGTACTCGGCGTTTTTCAACACAGTCTCCTTCTAACTCTACACACTTCTCCCGGTGATGTTCTCATCTCTGTAACCCGTCCAAATAGTACTCGGCGTTTTTCAACATAGTCTCCTTGTAACTCTACACACTTCTCCCAGCGATGTTCCCATCTCTGTAACACGTCCAAATAGTACTCGGCGTTTTTCAACACAGTCTCCTTGTAACTCTACACACTTCCCCCAGCGATGTTCTCATCTCTGTAACACGTCCAAATAGTACTCGGCGTTTTTCAACATAGTCTCCCTGTAACTCTACACACTTCTCCCAGCGATGTTCTCATCTCTGTAACACGTCCAAATAGTACTCGGCGTTTTTCAACACAGTCTCCTTGTAACTCTACACACTTCCCCCAGCGATGTTCCCATCTCTGTAACACGTCCAAATAGTACTCGGCGTTTTTCAACACAGTCTCCTTGTAACTCTACACACTTATCACAGCGATTCTCTCATCTCTGTAACCCGTCCAAATAGTACTCGACGTTTTTCAACATAGTCTCCTTCTAACTCTACACACTTCTCCCAGCGATGCTCCCATCTCTGTAACCCGTCCAAATAGTACTCGACGTTTTTCAACATAGTCTCCTTCTAACTCTACACACTTCTCCCAGCGATGCTCCCATCTCTGTAACCCGTCCAAATAGTACTCGGCGTTTTTCAACACAGTCTCCTTGTAACTCTACACACTTCTCCCGGTGATGTTCTCATCTCTGTAACACGTCCAAATAGTACTCGGCGTTTTTCAACATAGTCTCCTTGTAACTCTACACACTTCCCCCAGCGATGTTCCCATCTCTGTAACACGTCCAAATAGTACTCGGCGTTTTTCAACACAGTCTCCTTGTAACTCTACACACTTATCACAGCGATTCTCTCATCTCTGTAACCCGTCCAAATAGTACTCGACGTTTTTCAACATAGTCTCCTTCTAACTCTACACACTTCTCCCAGCGATGCTCCCATCTCTGTAACCCGTCCAAATAGTACTCGGCGTTTTTCAACACAGTCTCCTTGTAACTCTACACACTTCCCCCAGCGATGTTCTCATCTCTGTAACACGTCCAAATAGTACTCGGCGTTTTTCAACATAGTCTCCTTGTAACTCTACACACTTCCCCCAGCGATGTTCTCATCTCTGTAACACGTCCAAATAGTACTCGGCGTTTTTCAACACAGTCTCCTTGTAACTCTACACACTTCCCCCAGCGATGTTCTCATCTCTGTAACACGTCCAAATAGTACTCGGCGTTTTTCAACATAGTCTCCTTGTAACTCTACACACTTCCCCCAGCGATGTTCTCATCTCTGTAACACGTCCAAATAGTACTCGGCGTTTTTCAACACAGTCTCCTTGTAACTCTACACACTTCTCCCGGTGATGTTCTCATCTCTGTAACCCGTCCAAATAGTACTCGACGTTTTTCAACATAGTCTCCTTGTAACTCTACACACTTCTCCCAGCGATGTTCTCATCTCTGTAACACGTCCAAATAGTACTCGGCGTTTTTCAACATAGTCTCCTTGTAACTCTACACACTTCTCCCAGCGATGTTCTCATCTCTGTGACACGTCCAAATAGTACTCGGCGTTTTTCAACATAGTCTCCTTGTAACTCTACACACTTCCCCCAGCGATGTTCTCATCTCTGTAACACGTCCAAATAGTACTCGGCGTTTTTCAACATAGTCTCCTTGTAACTCTACACACTTCTCCCAGCGATGTTCTCATCTCTGTAACACGTCCAAATAGTACTCGGCGTTTTTCAACACAGTCTCCTTGTAACTCTACACACTTCCCCCAGCGATGTTCCCATCTCTGTAACACGTCCAAATAGTACTCGGCGTTTTTCAACACAGTCTCCTTGTAACTCTACACACTTATCACAGCGATTCTCTCATCTCTGTAACCCGTCCAAATAGTACTCGACGTTTTTCAACATAGTCTCCTTCTAACTCTACACACTTCTCCCAGCGATGCTCCCATCTCTGTAACCCGTCCAAATAGTACTCGACGTTTTTCAACATAGTCTCCTTGTAACTCTACACACTTCCCCCAGCGATGTTCTCATCTCTGTAACACGTCCAAATAGTACTCGGCGTTTTTCAACATAGTCTCCTTGTAACTCTACACACTTCCCCCAGCGATGTTCTCATCTCTGTAACACGTCCAAATAGTACTCGGCGTTTTTCAACATAGTCTCCTTGTAACTCTACACACTTCCCCCAGCGATGTTCTCATCTCTGTAACACGTCCAAATAGTACTCGGCGTTTTTCAACACAGTCTCCTTGTAACTCTACACACTTCTCCCGGTGATGTTCTCATCTCTGTAACCCGTCCAAATAGTACTCGACGTTTTTCAACATAGTCTCCTTGTAACTCTACACACTTCTCCCAGCGATGTTCTCATCTCTGTAACACGCCCAAATAGTACTCGGCGTTTTTCAACATAGTCTCCTTGTAACTCTACACACTTCTCCCAGCGATGTTCTCATCTCTGTGACACGTCCAAATAGTACTCGGCGTTTTTCAACATAGTCTCCTTGTAACTCTACACACTTCCCCCAGCGATGTTCTCATCTCTGTAACACGTCCAAATAGTACTCGGCGTTTTTCAACATAGTCTCCTTGTAACTCTACACACTTCTCCCAGCGATGTTCTCATCTCTGTAACACGTCCAAATAGTACTCGGCGTTTTTCAACACAGTCTCCTTGTAACTCTACACACTTCCCCCAGCGATGTTCCCATCTCTGTAACACGTCCAAATAGTACTCGGCGTTTTTCAACACAGTCTCCTTGTAACTCTACACACTTATCACAGCGATTCTCTCATCTCTGTAACCCGTCCAAATAGTACTCGACGTTTTTCAACATAGTCTCCTTCTAACTCTACACACTTCTCCCAGCGATGCTCCCATCTCTGTAACCCGTCCAAATAGTACTCGACGTTTTTCAACATAGTCTCCTTGTAACTCTACACACTTCCCCCAGCGATGTTCTCATCTCTGTAACACGTCCAAATAGTACTCGGCGTTTTTCAACACAGTCTCCTTGTAACTCTACACACTTCCCCCAGCGATGTTCTCATCTCTGTAACACGTCCAAATAGTACTCGGCGTTTTTCAACATAGTCTCCTTGTAACTCTACACACTTCCCCCAGTGATGTTCTCATCTCTGTAACACGTCCAAATAGTACTCGGCGTTTTTCAACACAGTCTCCTTGTAACTCTACACACTTCTCCCGGTGATGCTCCCATCTCTGTAACACGTCCAAATAGTACTCGGCGTTTTTCAACACAGTCTCCTTGTAACTATACACACTTCTCCCAGCGATGCTCCCATCTCTGTAACACGTCCAAATAGTACTCGGCGTTTTTCAACATAGTCTCCTTGTAACTCTACACACCTCTCCCAGCGATGTTCTCATCTCTGTAACACGTCCAAATAGTACTCGGCGTTTTTCAACACAGTCTCCTTGTAACTCTACACACTTCCCCCAGCGATGTTCCCATCTCTGTAACCCGTCCATATAGTACTCGACGTTTTTCAACATAGTCTGCTTGTAACTCTACACACTTCCCCCAGCGATGCTCCCATCTCTATAACCCGTCCAAATAGTACTCGACGTTTTTCAACATAGTCTCCCTGTAACTATATACACTTCTCCCAGCGATGTTCCCATCTCTGTAACCCGTCCATATAGTACTCGGCATTTTTCAACATAGCCTCCTTGTAACTCTACACTTCTCCCAGCGATGTTCCCATCTCTGTAACACGTCCAAATAGTACTCGGCGTTTTTCAACATAGTCTCCTTGTAACTCTACACACTTCTCCCAGCGATGTTCCCATCTCTGTAACCCGTCCAAATAGTACTCGGCGTTTTTCAACATAGTCTCCTTGTAACTCTACACCCTTCTCCCAGCGATGTTCCCATCTCTGTAACTCGTCCAAATAGTACTCGGCGTTTTTCAACATAGTCTCCTTGTAACTCTACACACCTCTCCCAGCGATGTTCTCATCTCTGTAACACGTCCAAATAGTACTCGGCGTTTTTCAACATAGTCTCCTTGTAACTCTACACACCTCTCCCAGCGATGCTCTCATCTCTGTAACCCGTCCAAATAGTACTCGGCGTTTTTCAACACAGTCTCCTTGTAACTCTACACACTTCTCCCGGTGATGCTCCCATCTCTGTAACACGTCCAAATAGTACTCGGCGTTTTTCAACACAGTCTCCTTGTAACTCTACACACTTCTCCCAGTGATGCTCCCATCTCTGTAACACGTCCAAATAGTACTCGGCGTTTTTCAACACAGTCTCCTTGTAACTCTACACACTTCTCCCGGTGATGTTCTCATCTCTGTAACACGTCCAAATAGTACTCGGCGTTTTTCAACATAGTCTCCTTGTAACTCTACACACCTCTCCCAGCGATGTTCTCATCTCTGTAACACGTCCAAATAGTACTCGGCGTTTTTCAACACAGTCTCCTTGTAACTCTACACACTTCCCCCAGCGATGCTCCCATCTCTATAACCCGTCCAAATAGTACTCGACGTTTTTCAACATAGTCTCCTTGTAACTCTACACACTTCCCCCAGCGATGCTCCCATCTCTATAACCCGTCCAAATAGTACTCGACGTTTTTCAACATAGTCTCCTTGTAACTCTACACACTTCTCCCAGCGATGTTCCCATCTCTGTAACCCGTCCATATAGTACTCGACGTTTTTCAACATAGTCTCCTTGTAACTCTACACACTTCCCCCAGCGATGCTCCCATCTCTATAACCCGTCCAAATAGTACTCGACGTTTTTCAACATAGTCTCCCTGTAACTATACACACTTCTCCCAGCGATGTTCCCATCTCTGTAACCCGTCCATATAGTACTCGGCATTTTTCAACATAGCCTCCTTGTAACTCTACACTTCTCCCAGCGATGTTCCCATCTCTGTAACACGTCCAAATAGTACTCGGCGTTTTTCAACATAGTCTCCTTGTAACTCTACACACTTCTCCCAGCGATGTTCCCATCTCTGTAACCCGTCCAAATAGTACTCGGCGTTTTTCAACATAGTCTCCTTGTAACTCTACACCCTTCTCCCAGCGATGTTCCCATCTCTGTAACTCGTCCAAATAGTACTCGGCGTTTTTCAACATAGTCTCCTTGTAACTCTACACACTTCTCCCAGCGATGCTCTCATCTCTGTAACCCGTCCAAATAGTACTCGGTATTTTTCAACATAGTCTCCTTGTAACTCTACACACTTCTCCCAGCGATGTTCCCATCTCTGTAACCCGTCCAAATAGTACTCCGCGTTTTTCAACATAGTCTCCTTGTAACTCTACACACTTATCACAGCGATTCTCTCATCTCTGTAACCCGTCCAAATAGTACTCGACGTTTTTCAACATAGTCTCCTTGTAACTCTACACACTTCTCCCAGCGATGTTCCCATCTCTGTAACCCGTCCAAATAGTACTCGGCGTTTTTCTACATAGTCTCCTTGTAACTCTACCCACTTCTCCCAGCGATTCTCTCATCTCTGTAACCCGTCCAAATAGTACTCGACGTTTTTCAACATAGTCTCCTTGTAACTCTACACACTTCTCCCAGCGATGTTCCCATCTCTGTAACCCGTCCAAATAGTACTCGGCGTTTTTCAACATAGTCTCCTTGTAACTCTACACACTTCTCCCAGCGATGCTCTCATCTCTGTAACCCGTCCAAATAGTACTCGGCGTTTTTCTACACAGTCTCCTTGTAACTCTACACACTTCTCCCAGCGATTCTCTCATCTCTGTAACCCGTCCAAATAGTACTCGACGTTTTTCAACATAGTCTCCTTGTAGCTCTACACACTTCTCCCAGCGATGTTCCCATCTCTGTAACCCGTCCAAATAGTACTCAGCGTTTTTCAACATAGTCTCCTTGTAACTCTACACACTTCTCCCAGCGATGTTCCCATCTCTGTAACCCGTCCAAATAGTACTCAGCGTTTTTCAACATAGTCTCCTTGTAACTCTACACACTTCTCCCAGCGATTCTCTCATCTCTGTAACCGTCCAAATAGTACTCGGCGTTTTTCGACATAGTCTCCTTGTAACTCTACACACTTCTCCCAGCGATTCTCTCATCTCTGTAACCGTCCAAATAGTACTCAGCGTTTTTCAACATAGTCTCTTTGTAACTCTAGACACTTCTCCCAGCGATGTTCTCATCTCTGTAACCCGTCCAAATAGTACTCGGCGTTTTTCAACATAGTCTCCTTGTAACTCTACACACTTCTCCCAGCGATTCTCTCATCTCTGTAACCGTCCAAATAGTACTCGGCGTTTTTCGACATAGTCTCCTTGTAACTCTACACACTTCTCCCAGCGATTCTCTCATCTCTGTAACCGTCCAAATAGTACTCAGCGTTTTTCAACATAGTCTCCTTGTAACTCTACACACTTCTCCCAGCGATGTTCTCATCTCTGTAACCCGTCCAAATAGTACTCGGCGTTTTTCAACATAGTCTCCTTGTAACTCTACACACTTCTCCCAGCAATGCTCTCATCTCTGTAACCGTCCAAATAGTACTCGGCGTTTTTCAACATAGTCTCCTTGTAACTCTACACACTTCTCCCAGCGATGCTCTCATCTCTGTAATCCGTCCAAATAGTACTCGGCGTTTTTCGACATAGTCTCCTTGTAACTCTACACACTTCTCCCAGCAATGCTCTCATCTCTGTAACCGTCCAAATAGTACTCGGCGTTTTTCAACATAGTCTCCTTGTAACTCTACACACTTCTCCCAGCAATGCTCTCATCTCTGTAATCCGTCCAAATAGTACTCGGCGTTTTTCGACATAGTCTCCTTGTAACTCTACACACTTCTCCCAGCGATGTTCCCATCTCTGTAACACGTCCAAATAGTACTCGGCGTTTTTCAACATAGTCTCCTTGTAACTCTACACACTTCTCCCAGCGATGTTCTCATCTCTGTAACCCGTCCAAATAGTACTCGGCGTTTTTCAACATAGTCTCCTTGTAACTCTACACACTTCTCCCAGCAATGCTCTCATCTCTGTAACCGTCCAAATAGTACTCGGCGTTTTTCAACATAGTCTCCTTGTAACTCTACGCACTTCTCCCAGCAATGCTCCCATCTCTGTAACCCGTCCAAATAGTACTCGACGTTTTTCAACATAGTCTCCTTGTAACTCTACGCACTTCTCCCAGCAATGCTCCCATCTCTGTAACCCGTCCAAATAGTACTCGACGTTTTTCAACATAGTCTCCTTGTAACTCTACGCACTTCTCCCAGCAATGCTCCCATCTCTGTAACCCGTCCAAATAGTACTCGACGTTTTTCAACATAGTCTCCTTGGTACTCTACACACTTCTCCCAGTGATGCTCTCATCTCTGTAACCCGTCCAAATAGTACTCGGCGCTTTTCAACATAGTCTCCTTGTAACTCTACACACTTCTCCCAGCGATGTTCTCATCTCTATAACCCGTCCAAATAGTACTCGGCGTTTTTCAACATAGTCTCCTTCTAACTCTACACACTTCTCCCAGCGATGCTCTCATCTCTGTAACACGTCCAAATAGTACCCGGTGTTTTTCAACATAGTCTCCTTGTAACTCTACACACTTCTCCCAGCGATGCTCTCATCTCTGTAACACGTCCAAATAGTACCCGGTGTTTTTCAACATAGTCTCCTTCTAACTCTACACACTTCTCCCAGCGATGCTCTCATCTCTGTAACACGTCCAAATAGTACCCGGTGTTTTTCAACATAGTCTCCTTGTAACTCTAAACACTTCTCCCAGCTATGTTCCCATCTCTGTAACCCGTCCAAATAGTACTCAGCGTTCTTCAACATAATCCCCTTGTAACTTTACTCACTTTTCCCAGCGATGTTCCCATCTCTGTAACCCGTCCAAATAGTACTCGGCGTTTTTCTCTGTAAAATAATTGTTCACGAAGGTGATTGCCTCTTCATGTGACGAAAATCTCTGTCCTCCGAGCTCAATTTTAAGATGAGGGAACAAAAGGAAGTCGCTTGGGGCTAGATCTGGTGAGTCATGCAGTTCAACCCGTAATTCGTGAATTTTCGCCGTTGGAACCGCTGAGGTGTAAGACGGTGCGTTGTCCTGGTGAAACAGGATTTCTTTTTCTGCAAATGTGGTTGTTTTCCCGCAAGTTCTGCCTTCAGCTTGTCAAGTAATGATGCGTAGTATGCTCCTGTAATGGTTTTTACTTTTTGAAGATAATCGATTAAAATAACTCCATGACTATCCCAAAAACAGTCGCCAGCCACCACTTTGCAAGCCGAAAAAAAAAAAAAAAATAAACAGCACCATTTGTTGAACTTTGGCGATGTAGTTGTAGTTTTTGGCGTCCCGAACGTTCATCGTCTCCCAAGCTCTTACAACTACGTTTAATTTCAGTTGACCAAAATTTCACTGTCGTAAATGATGTTACAGAGTCCCCATACACAGAATCCAACTCATCTTTGATTTGCGTGGGCGTATTGCCTTTCTAAAAACAAATATTTTGTGACAGCTCGATACTCGATTTTGTGAATTTTCATAAAAACACGCACATCAACTCACTCAAACGACTGTTACATAACAACTGAGTGTCCAAAATGGCTGAAACTTTGGTGAGTAACTGTCAATAGATGAACAACGAAATTCACTAGCTTTTGTTTAGAGTTCTACTGTTTTCATGTTGGGGCCGGAAACTTTTCAGACCATCCTCGTATGATACACTAGTTTGAAGACGTAAATAATGTAGAGAAAATCTACTTTGCACATTACTTTCTCCACGTATTGTCGTTTACTTTTAGAAATTATTCCAACGAAATATTATTATAACTATAAGTTACTTGATAAATTTCACGTCGCCTCTTTTAGAATATTCTGATGTATACAATACATCGTGCAGGCACTTTTATATCTAGGGACGTCTCTTAAACTGTTTATGTATCAAACACATAAAGGAATAAAATCATTTCATAACTTAAATGTTAAAAATAATACCTAAAGAATGTCAGTATTTCATATTTTCTAGATTCTAAGAAAAGATATCCAAGTTTGCCAAATTTAACATAACCTTACAGAAGGAAGCGTAGTGGTCGCTGATGAAGGAGGGAGATTCGCCATTGTTAAGTGCTGTTGCTGAGGCAAGGGACCGAATGCAGAAACGTCCGTGTGTAGGTCGGTTTCTCAACTTTTCAATACTATGATGTTAAACTTTCTGATGGACCTTGGCCTAGAACTGGTTCCACCTCCCGCTCCCCCAGGGGTCCGGCATTGCCCCTTCCGGGCAGTCGCCTGCCTCTCCAATCAAAAGCAAATATATCGAGGAGAGGCAAACAGAATTAAAGTTTATAAGAACTGTTTCCTTTCATTACTTTTAAATTTGTTTAAAAGCTGTAGCACTTTTCAGCTTTTTAATATTACTATTATTTTACGTTTATTTAGACGAATGTAGGCGTCACACGCTGAACTCACTGCAGGCATGTATAGATGTATGTACGTATGATACTTTCTGCCCTTTTGTCTCAAGGTATGCATTGGCGTGTGACCCTATATACACACAGTCACATCAGACAATAAATGCAATGGTGTTCAAATGAGTCTAGGTTACATAGAGCTTAGAGTTACCAGACATTCCTCTTTCAGGATAAGAGAAAACCTCCAACGTTAAGTCATATCGGACTATGAATGAAATGTTGTTCAAATGAGTACAGGGTACATAGAGCTTAGAGTTACCAGACCATCATCTTTCAGGATAAGAGAAAACCTCCAACGTTAAGCCATATTGGACGATGAATGAAATGATGTTCAAATGAATGCAGGGTACATAGAGCTTAGAGTTACTAGACATTCGTCTTTCAGGATAAGGGAAAGCTCCAACGTTAAGTCATATCGGACGATGAATGAAATGATGTTCAAATGAATGCAGGGTACATAGAGCTTAGAGTTACTAGACATTCGTCTTTCAGGATAAGGGAAAGCTCCAACGTTAAGCCATATTGGACGATGAATGAAATGATGTTCAAATGAATGCAGGGTACATAGAGCTTAGAGTTACTAGACATTCGTCTTTCAGGATAAGGGAAAGCTCCAACGTTAAGCCATATTGGACGATGAATGAAATGATGTTCAAATGAATGCAGGGTACATAGAGCTTAGAGTTACTAGACATTCGTCTTTCAGGATAAGGGAAAGCTCCAACGTTAAGTCATATCGGACGATGAATGAAATGATGTTCAAATGAATGCAGGGTACATAGAGCTTAGAGTTACTAGACATTCGTCTTTCAGGATAAGGGAAAGCTCCAACGTTAAGCCATATTGGACGATGAATGAAATGATGTTCAAATGAATGCAGGGTACATAGAGCTTAGAGTTACTAGACATTCGTCTTTCAGGATAAGGGAAAGCTCCAACGTTAAGTCATATCGGACGATGAATGAAATGATGTTCAAATGAATGCAGGGTACATAGAGCTTAGAGTTAGCAGACATTCATCTTTCAGGATAAGAGAAAGCTCCAACGTTAAGCCATATTGGACGATGAATGAAATGATGTTCAAATGAATGCAGGGTACATAGAGCTTAGAGTTAGCAGACATTCATCTTTCAGGATAAGAGAAAGCTCCAACGTTAAGTCATATCGGACGATGAATGAAATGATGTTCAAATGAGTACAGGGTACATAGAGCTTAGAGTTACTAGACATTAATCTTTCAGGATAAGGTAAAACCTCCAACGTTAAGTCATATCGGACGATGAATGAAATGATGTTCAAATGAGTACAGGGTACATAGAGCTTAGAGTTACTAGACATTAATCTTTCAGGATAAGGTAAAACCTCCAACGTTAAGTCATATCGGACGATGAATGAAATGATGTTCAAATGAGTACAGGGTACATAGAGCTTAGAGTTACTAGACATTCATCTTTCAGGATAAGAGAAAACCTCCAACGTTAAGTCATATGGAACGATGAATGAAATGATGTTCAAATGAGTACAGGGTACATAGAGCTTAGAGTTACCAGACATTCATCTTTCAGGATAAGGTAAAACATCCAACGTTAAGTCATATCGGACGATGAATGAAATGATGTTCAAATGAGTACAGGGTACATAGAGCTTAGAGTTACCAGACATTCATCTTTCAGGATAAGGTAAAACCTCCAACGTTAAGTCATATCGGACGATGAATGAAATGATGTTCAAATGAGTACAGGGTACATAGAGCTTAGAGTTACTAGACATTAATCTTTCAGGATAAGGTAAAACCTCCAACGTTAAGTCATATCGGACGATGAATGAAATGATGTTCAAATGAGTATAGGGTACATAGAGCTTAGAGTTACTAGACATTCATCTTTCAGGATAAGAGAAAACCTCCAACGTTAAGTCATATCGGACGATGAATGAAATGATGTTCAAATGAGTACAGGGTACATAGAGCTTAGAGTTACTAGACATTCGTCTTTCAGGATAAGGGAAAGCTCCAACGTTAAGTCATATCGGACGATGAATGAAATGATGTTCAAATGAGTACAGGGTACATAGAGCTTAGAGTTACTAGACATTCATCTTTCAGGATAAGGTAAAACCTCCAACGTTAAGTCATATCGGACGATGAATGAAATGATGTTCAAATGAGTACAGGGTACATAGAGCTTAGAGTTACTAGACATTCGTCTTTCAGGATAAGGGAAAGCTCCAACGTTAAGTCATATCGGACGATGAATGAAATTATGTTCAAATGAGTACAGGGTACATAGAGCTTAGAGTTACTAGACATTCATCTTTCATGATAAGGTAAAACCTCCAACGTTAAGTCATATCGGACGATGAATGAAATGATGTTCAAATGAGTACAGGATACATAGAGCTTAGAGTTACCAGACATTCATCTTTCAGGATAAGAGAAAACCTCCAACATTAAGTCATATGGAACGATGAATGAAATGATGTTCAAATGAGTACAGGGTACATAGTGCTTTGAGTTACAGAGTTTCATGTTTCTGGGTAAGGGAAATCGGTGAAAAACCTTTTGTAGGCAACTGACCCTGACCGAGATTCGAGCTCGGGACCTGTTGAAGGTGAGCAGACACGCTACTGTATCAATATCGCACTCTGATGTGATGCGACCACCTCTTTGTTTGTGGTACTGTGTTCTGTTAATTAGACGTGAGACGTGCTCCTTAACGCTTATGTCTCTTGCAGTCCACATTTGGTATTCCGTCGCTCGTAACGCGGCCACGACAATTAACGTTGTACGAGTAAACACGGAGAAAACAGTCAATACAAACACATAGGAATAATATCGCCCGACTCTGTAACGTGTTTTTCTTCAAAATGGTAATTTCTGATGTGAAAATGCTACAGTTATCAGAATTACTCATGTGCCATAAGGGATTCTGAATTGGTAAAGTGCATATGGCTCGTCTGCG
This sequence comes from Mantis religiosa, assembly GCA_030765055.1. Lineage (NCBI taxonomy): Eukaryota > Metazoa > Arthropoda > Insecta > Mantodea > Mantidae > Mantis > Mantis religiosa. The sequence continues at coordinate 32,342,738 of CM060947.1, forward strand.
GCTACCTGAATGGTCTTGTGGCTACCGGAAGTGGCCGTGTCCTCCAGAAATTCTCCCAACGTCCCGACTTGACCTTGCAGCGGCATTCACCCCCTCAAAGTCAGTGTCTGCTTCGTGAATTCAATGATGCGCCAGGACCCACAACTTCCGTTAGTTATGGAGGCAATCGTGCTCTTGAAATGTGAAAGGGAAAGTTTGCCAAGTCAGGCATCGAACTAGGGTAGTCCAAATCTCATTTGCTTTCTCTATTTGTAGATCTTACTAGGCGAACCTTTTTCCCTAATGATGGTAAACATTTGCAGGTCCAACGTAAGCTTAAGTGATAGTCAAATGTTTTAAAAGGATAGCTACGATCATTAGTGAGATATTCTCTTTTTTTATTTGAATCTTTGAATACTTAGCAACTCTTAAAATATTTGTCATTTACTTAAGGTGAGAAGATACTTCACTTTGGATTAAAATTTACGCTTTTTTCTTTTTATTTTTTATTATGTCATCCCTCTGGATTCCAAATATATAGTTAAAAGTTCATTGGAGCAATATTTTATACCTAATTTGCTAATTATATTAGTGGATGTTAAGTTTTTGACACGCCCCTTTGCGTAAGCTTTCAGAAAATCGATCATAACTCCTGTAATACTGAACAGATATTTCTGAACTAAGCCTTGTTTTGTAAGGGATTGTTCAAGCTTTCTGCTGATACCACTTTAACTCCAAAGATGCTAGCTTTCTTTTGTCTTTGGCTGTATATGTGAACAGTTATTTGTTCTGAATAATGTTTTCTACTAGTTATTGTTGAATATATGATAAATGTAGTCCAAAAACATTTGAAAAGAGAATGCTTATAGGCAATTGTTCTACTAAACATAGAAAAGTAAATGTAGAAAATATAAATAGAATAGACAATGAAGCCACATGTAATATTGAGGTTAGTAGGCCCGTGTGCTAATCATGATAGTAGTCATATACAGAAATTGATGGGCTGCGAGTCCTGAAAGCAGATAAAATAGTTGAAGAACTGGCCAAGAAGGCAAGACAAATGAAGAGCAACTTGAAAAGAACAAGTGAGAATACAGAGGGTCAAGACTATGCAACAGGAATGTTCTGAGTCATGTGAGAAGTCAGAAATCAATATATCAACTTTAAAGCTCTTTTTCTCAGTTTCACATTTTTTTCAGGTTACGGTCCACTTTTTTTAAAAAAAAAAAAAAACTATTCAACGAAAACATGAATTTTTGTGTGTATTAAGCAGACTCATAAGAATAATAAGAATATGGGATTTTTCTCAATACTTGATAGAGTCAACATGAAAAATTCAATGCCATGGCCGGGATTTGAACCATGGATCTCCTGGTTTCCGTCCAGTCGCTCTAACCCATTGAGCTACCATGGCTAACTTGCCGTCATGACAAATTCTCCAACTGACTCATATATTTTCGTGGTAGACCACTAGGGGCTCTCGCATCCGAGATACACCGTTTGTGGCGACTTACTATCATAAGTACTTGAGTTCCAGGCTTCATCATTTAACTCTTATTATTTTAGTTAATTGATAGAAATTAATCATACCGGGAGAATATATTAGCCCACTATGTTTCCTGTTCCAATTACGAAATAAGTTAAAGATTTCTAAAAACAAAACTGTAAAAGATTATATCAGTAATGCAAACTAAATTGATTCTATATACTGAAGACGTGTAAACTTCCAAAATTATTCTAAGTATTTTTTCTCAGTGTTCCTGTTGGAGCCACGTCATACATAATTGTTGACCTTGTTTCAGTGCGAGCTTGCCAAGAATCGATGTGGCGGTGGCAGCAGCAGCACGAAAACACATGACGCTCGCCAAGATCTGGCGGTATCCGAGAGCTAAGCTTACAGGTTCGAACATAACCTCGCGTATGTTGGGCCTTACTTTCTCTAAACGTATCAGCTGTTTCTGCCTAAATGACAAGAGAAGTGCGCCTATTTAACAGCGATATTCATTTATGTACAAAAGCGAAAGTTGAACGCACACATGGGCGATCAAGTGTGATGCTGTAATGTCAGTAAACGGCTCATGTGAAGAGAGTGTTTCTGAAAGTGGCCAAAACGCAGTTCGATTCAGTTTTATTCTCCATGTGATTTGCAAGTTACAGGCTCTCCTATTGGCTAATGTCATATGCAGAAGGTTTGACACGGATAGTTTTGTGTATATATGATATAAAGTGCGGAATTCAAATCATAAACTTTACCAAGACAATTTCACACATAGGGGAGATGCGCCCAGTATCGCTGTGATAACTACGCATCTCAAAAAGTGTTGCCCTGTACCGGACAGACGTAAATACATATTTCTAAATAAAGGAAGAGGAACTAAATAATAAATTACAAGATAATTATTCTTAACATAATTATTGTATTTTTGAGATAAAAACAGAACACGGTAACATGATAATATATTTTTCAAAACGTTCCCTAGAGATTATCACAATAAAATAAAAATGTCTTAGAACTAATGAAGCATTTTTTTAAACACAGTGATCGCATCTATAAAAATCAATGTTCTTTGGTCCTGTACATTCAACGGCGAAGTATCTCGGAGTGACGCTGGACCGAAAGCTAACTTACGTTCCGCACGTCAAGGGCAAGGTCCAGCTGGGGCACGTCGCACTCCGGAGCCTATACCCTATTTTCCGATCAACCATGCCGATCCGACTCAAACTCCAGCTGTATCGGGCGATCATTCCGCCTATGATTCTGTACGGCTGTGAGATCTGGGGAACAGTGGCTAATTACACTTTCGTCAGGCTCCAGACGCCGCAGAACAAGGCACTCCGCATCATTTACGCTACAGACTGGAGATTCCCTGCTCATATCCTACATGAGCACTCCCAGATCCCGTACATTGTCGATGTCATTCGCGAGAGGGCACGATCAATGTACGACAAAATCCAAATTCACCCCAACCCTTTAGTGAACTCCCTGGGAAGGTATGACCCGAGAGATCAAAGACGCTTGCCGTCCTTCAGACTGCCGGGAGACGTCTTGGGACCCCTTGGGTAACCCAAGGAAAACCCCAGATGTCTCTGGGACCAATTTTTACGCCGATGGACCAAGCGCTACACAACCCGTAGCCAAAACGGAGCAAAAAATTAAATCGTGTCTCCCAAAACGGGGGAACGCTTAAGTGCAGCTGCCTACGATAAAAGGGGCAACTCATTTCGCAGCTTAAGCCGCAAAGCGGCTAGGTACTGTGGCATAAGACACCCGGACGGGGAAAAAGAAAAATAGCCCCGCCCGACTAGGACTACCTCTGGACCTCTGGACCTGTACATTCAATATGTGTCCAACTCTTGCACGATACACACTGAACCCAAGCCTCGTCTGTGATTTCTAAACAAATGATACACTCTGTTAGAACACTTCAATCGACACTGGTTTTGTTTCCAAAATTTAATTTTCTTTTATTCTTCTAAGGCTCTTCACTATTTCCAGTTTCTGTTGACACAGAGTTAGAGCTAGATTCTCTATTTATAGTTTTATTAATGTTAGTCTTGCGTCCCTTTGCTATTGGTTTGTTCTTCTGTTTTTGTGCCTTTTCCTGCAACATCAACTTATACAGAGTCGATGTTTATGTTTCAGCAATATATATTGCTACTCCCAGGCTCATTTATCCGTCTATCACATTCTTTATTGCTTGTTTCATATTTTCTTCTAACCATTTTCCTTTCTTTTTAGCCTCCATGTTGACAGGAATGTCTATAATCTGTCAGTGCAAGTTCAGGGGATAAAAATATACCTTTACGTACGGTACTGGGAAAATTGCTATTGTACGTTACTAAGCAACTCACACGTACGTATATATATATATATATATATATATATATATATATACTATGGGTGGGTCAAAAAGTAATGTCTCCTTTTCTTCTCTTTTAATTGCCAAGAAAATGAATTCAATTTACATAGCTTGAAAACTACAACATTGACAATTAATTTGTCACTATTCAATATAATCTCCGTCCTTTTCCACAGTTTTGGTCCACCTTTTAACTAGGGCATGTATTCCAGTGTGGTAAAACACACGGTCTTGCTTCCTAAGTCATTGACGCTCGGACGGTTTCACAGCCTCCTCATCTTCAAAATGAATCCCACGATGAGCTTCCTTTAGTGGCCCGAACAGATGGAAGTCTGATGGTGCCAGGTCAGGGCTGTAAGACTTGCCATCCCAATTTCTCAATTTCTGCAGTGGTGTAACGGCTGGTATGTGGTCTTGCATTGTCATGCAAAAGAAGAACATCCGCCATAGTTTTTGTTGGGCGAACTCGGCGAAGACGTGCTTTCAGCTTTTTGAGTGTTCTGACGTATTGGACAGAATTTATTGTGCATCCCTGCTTCAAAAAATCAATCATAAGCACACCCTCTGCATCCCAAAACACTGTCGCCATAACTTTCCCTGCCGACCGCTGAGTTTTGAATTTTTTTTTCGGTGACGTTGTGTGATGCCATTCCATTGACTGTCTCTTTGATTCAGGTAAAAAAAAGGAAAGAACCCATGTTTCGTCTCCAGTAACAATTTTTTCCAAAAACTCCTCTCCCTCCAAATTGAAGTGCTGCAAGTGTTCGGAGGCTATTGTTTTCCTTGTTTCTTTGTTTTGGGCTGTTAACATTCTTGGTACCCAACGTGAACAAACTTTTGAGTAACCCAGTTGTTGAATAATCGTCATCACACTGCCTTTACTGAGGGAGGTAATGCGACACAATTCACCTGTTGTTACCCGGCGATCACCACGAATGATGTCATCGACTAGCTGAATGTTGCATGGAGTCACTGCCGCTTCGCTTTTCATCTGCCAATGGTGTTTGCCCTTCAGCTTCGTTACAGCGACGAACCCATCGTCTAACAGTGCTGACATCCGCCGTTGCATCACCATACACATTTTTAGCCTTTCGTGGACACGAATTGGAGTTTCATCTTCCGCAGTCAAAAATTCAATCGCAGAACGCTGTCTAATACGAATGTCGATGTCAGCCATTTTGCAAGAGGATGCAGTGCTGCCACCTGTTGATTTAGGAAGTTACTACTGTAGGGGATTGGAGAAGGTTTGAGGAATTGCGCCAAATTCAAAGTTTCACATAACTTACTTATTTAAGGGGAAAAAAAAAAAGGAGACATTACTTTTTGACCCAGCTTCGTATATAACGTCATAGCACGGCCCGATTCTTTTAAACTGACACTGTATTGTATGTTTGTGTAGTCTACTTAATACCAAATACTTAATTAGTTCTTCACCGGACAAGGCAGCAGCAATGTCAGCAAGTTATTAACAGCACAGCTCCAGTTCACTACACGACTTCTCTAAACAATAACTTCTGATTCAACGGCCAAAAAGGATGTAAAACTTTCCTTTGGTAACAAAAGATAGTTGCCTATCTAAATACATACCATGAGCTTCTACTATCTATCGGCAACTACGATATACTGACACTGTGTTGTACAGGGCGCATCTCCTCTACGTCACTATACTCTTATAGAACAACTCCGTGCAGTTGCGGAGTGTTATTCCTGTACCCGTCCTAAAAAGACTTAACGACGTAATGACAGGAATGAGGGGTTTGTGTGGTGACGGGTGAAATTTAGGTGACGGACAGAAAAGAGGTAGCATAAGCTGCTCAAAGGCTGAGGATCCAGGTGCAATGACTCATTGTGTACCACCGATGGCGATTTAAATTTAGAAAAAGAAAAGCATAATTTTGATTTTCCAGACTAGTTCTTGGGTGGTTCAATTTTGAGATTGGTAGAAGTACCTTAGGGTTAAAGTCTGTTTAGTGCAGTTGCCTCACAAAGAAAACGGACCCTCCCGCCCACTAATGACAGTCATATATCTATCTTCACACTTCTGAAATGCAACACTGGCGTTGTGGACCAATAGCAACCCTGATTTTCTGGTAATGGCAGTCGCATGTCTACTCCACGTGGAGTTTCAGTTGCCAAAGTTACAACTTCCAGTTGATCTGTTTCATTACGTGCAGAAATTCGTTGTGTGTCACGATGTGGAGACCGTGGGAGGGAAAATCAGTGATAAATGCAAATGAAGTAGTAGATAACTTTCAGTCAAGTGAAAATAATCAAAGTGATGACAATAGTGTGAATAACTGGGCCGAGTTATATTACTGGAAAAGCCTCAAAAACAAAGTTATAACGGGAACTGTTTCTAAACAAATTCAAGCGCTTGTTTTGAACATATATAAATATGTGCTGACAAATAATCTTGGTAAGGGGTCATGCGATGAACCTGATGATAAATTCTGGGTATTCACAGAAATACAGTAAGAAATATTGTGACGAAAGGAATGCCAAAGACACCGATCAGGTGTGAAAACAAAAGGAAACGTTTCTCACATGTTCTGCTAATTTTCTGATTTGTAATGCAGTTACATTGTGATGAAACTGTGAGTGATAGAAAACAATTGAGATCAAATTGAAATATTTCTATTTTATGTGACAGGTTTACAATATGCATATATGTCTACTATAACAGAAAAAGAGATATCCATTGTGAAATAAGTGTTCATTGACGTATCATTTCGTATATTCTTCATGATATACTTTTATGGCTGCATAACTAGCTTTGCAGTGCGTTGTATAGCAGTTATCGTATCTACGTACCAGGCGAAATTATGCACCTTTATATTACGCGGGAAATAGTATATTTATCTGTCGGTAGAGGGAGACCTCAAAGCTGCTGTCAGCACATCAAATACGATCGCAAGTCGCTAGGGGAATCGTATATATACTCGCTCTATCAGCGATGCTATTGATGACGTCAAATTTTGCGCGGTAAAATCACAGATAAAATCACAGATAAATTTTTCGCACTAAAAGTCAATCTTATTATATTCTATTAGCTTAGTGTGAAACAAACACGAAGTAGTAGTTTCATTGTTGGTACTCCTGGCTCCCGCCTGTGAGAACTAGGCAAGTTCAGACATGTTCAGTATCGCCTACCGCTGCAATAGAGATAACATGCAGTTAAAGTTGATGTTAGAGGAAGATCTGGCGTTTCATTCAAACGTAATCACTGCTGATGAAACTTAGCTACATCATTTTGATCCTGAGAGCAAACAGCAAAGCTCAGTGTGGAAATCTCCTTCATCACCAATCACCAAAAAAGTCAAAAGTGGTTGCTTCTGCTGGGAAAGTTATGGTCATCTCATTCTTTGATATTCATGGAATGGTTTATCATCATGTTGTACCTGCACACACATCAGTAACTGGACAATACTACAGGGATGTCCTGAAACATTGCAAGTCCATATCAGGCGCAAAAGACCACATTTCCGTGAAGCAGGCTGGATGCTGCACCACGATAATGCTCAGCCGCATATTGCTAATGTTGTTGCGTGAAGTGCATCCCTCACCCTCCCTATAGTCCGGATTTAGCCCCATGTGGCTTTTTTCTATTCCCTAAGTTGAAGAAACGCCTTCGTGGGAGGCATTATCCATCATCAGAAGCAGTGGTGAAGGCTGCGGAGGTGATTTTGAAGGATCTCACAGAAATGGTTTCCAGCATGTCTTTGAAAATTGGCAGAAACGCTGGGACAAGTGCATCGCATTCAGGGGAGACTATTTTGAGAAGAACCATGAAAATTATGAGGATGAGTAAAGGTATGTTGTAAAAAAAAAAAAAAAAAAAATGAACAGCCCTCGTAGAACAACTCCGTGCAGTTGCGGAGTGTTGTTCCTGTACCCGTCCTTGAAGGGATTTAACGACGTAATGACAGAAAGGTGACGGCTGGTCCTCCCTGTCATGCTCTATGCGTGCGAAGTCTGGGGTATGGCCGCAGGCTCAAACCTAGTACTGCTCCAACGTGTACAGAATAAATGTCTTCGGATTATTTATTCTGTATGCACAAGGTTCCCCGTGAGACTACTTCACGAGGCTTCATCCCTCCGCTATGTGGAGGATGAAATTAGGCGCCGGGCCACCAAATTTTTCGAGAGTTTGCCTCATCATCAGAGCGCCCTAGTCAGATCCCTTGGGGACTATGTACCTCGTGAGCGTCGCTTAAAGCGATACCGGTTACCCCGCATGTCTTGCGGTCATTACCGGTAACCATATGATCCCCATTTCTGCCTAAACTAAATTACAGCTATCCAATATTTAATCTGGAAAACTGAAAATTCTACTTATCTTCTTCCAAGTTTATTAACTAATCCATCAGCGGTGCACGCTGTCTGTAGCACCCGGTTCATCATTCCCCGAGGAGCAACAAGCTACCTCCCTTCTCTACATCCACTTAATTTACACCCGTCCTCCTGCAACATCCACATCCCGCCACTACGTGGTAAAGCTCTTTCTAGAGCAGGTACACGATTTGACCACCCTTCGAGCTGTTCCAAACAACCTGCCAGCCTGCATGAATGGCTGAAATTTAGGTTGGGTTGGACTCAATGGGGCAGTGGTTCCCGATATCCTTGGGAGATCTGGTACGTCTTCGGACGGGGTTGAGGGAAGCCATATATTCCCGGGTACTAGCCTGCACAGCTACTAGAAGGTGTGCTAGATCACCAGGCGGCCCTACCGAGGTCAAATCGGTAGCCCTCCCTTTTGGGGTTGCCGCGCGTAAGTGGCGTATCTACTTCATCCCGTCTTGAGTCCACAGGACGAGATGGGGGGGGGGCCTTGTTAGTCTCTAGGTCTTGCCCTATGGAAAGCCCCACGGAGGTGCCGGGCGCCCTTCTGGGACAGCTCAGTAACTCCCTGGTCGTGAGTCTTCACTTTTGTGTGGATTGGTAGATACCCTTGAGTTTATATATATATATGTTTGCAGACGATTGTATCATTTATAATAAAATTCGGAATACAGTGCATGAAACCGCTCTTCAGGATGATTTAAATGAAATTTGTAATTGGGCTGCGGATAACAAAATGTCAATTAATGCCAAGAAAAGTAAGTCGATTGTTTTTAGTAGAACTAAGGGCAAAATTATTGTTAACTATGACATGGGAGGGGTGCAAATTCCACAGGTGGACAGCTGCAAATACTTGGGAGTGCACCTGGCAAGTAATGCTGGATGGGACGAACAAGTAAATTCCACATCTAGGAATGCGTGGAAGGCATTACATTTCGTAATGAGAATATTGAAAAAGGGGAGCGCTAGGTCCGGGGAAATTGCCTACAAGGCCTTAGTGCGGCCGGTTATGGAATATGGAGTAGCATGCTGGGACCCGTATAGAGCTAACCAAATCGATCCATTAGAAAAAATACAGAAGTGGGCAATAAAATTCATAAAAAGAGGCAAGTATTTTGGGCCTATAAAAGGAGATGAGACTAAATGGGAGGAATTAAGAATTAGGAGTAAAAAACATAGGTTGGTAGCATTATTCAAAGCTAATGCTGGTGTAAAGGCTTGGGTGTACGTTAGTGTAAGGTTAGATAATCCGGATTATTATGGACGAAACGATCATAGGTATAAAATTAAGGGTAGAAGATACAGAACCGACGTAGGAAAATTTTCTTTTGTTAATAGAACCATTGAAGAATGGAATGAATTGCCTGTAGCAGTCTTTCAGGGCTGTCCCGTCGCTGAAGAAATTTAGAAAAAATCTAGATGGTTTATAGTTTAACTTTTGAATTATAATGTTATATAATATGTAAACAGAGAAGTAATTAGATATGTTTTAAGTGACTAAAGTAAAATAATATCATGTTTGTATTGTTTACTGTGTTATTGTTGTAAATCTAGTATTTGTAATTTGATCTGTATTCTTAACTCTGCCACCGGGTAGTACCCAATTGCAGTTAATAAATACATACATACATACATACATACATACATACATACAATATATATATATATATATATATATATATATATATATATATATAGTGAAATACTGATCTGATTTATGTTCCCTACGTATTGTAGAGAAAATAATAAAATGTTGCGACAAAAAATGCAGCTAAAACAAGAAGAAAGGTAAAAAACAAGAAGGCTGTTGCAGAAGAATAAGAACAATTCACCCTTTGGGGATAACGAGAAGTCGTTCGATTGTAATTCTGCAGTACAGATGCCCAGAAACATGTGACTAGAGCGTAGTGTTGGGGAACTTTTTGTTGCCACGTTGTTTACACGAGAATCACCCCGCAGGCCATTTCAGACGGAACGAGAGGGAAAAACAACGAAGCGAAAATGCTCTTTTGCCAATCGACCACTACAGCAAGAATTAAAAATGTCACGGCTTTGTGCTAAAGCTGCAGTTTGGCGTGATTAAATACATTTAAATGGAATCAATTCACTTTGACGTGAACACCAGAACAAAATGTTAAATAGCAACTCGTCATTAAATATATTGCTTTTTGAATAGAATGTAAACTGCTCTATAGCGGTGTATGTATAGAGTAAATTAATGAGAAAAAACATGAAGTAAGCTTCCGCGGTCGTCCCACAGCTAGTGAATCATACAGGGTGTTAAGACATTTGGTACTTTAAGAGATAAAGTCTGTTTAGTTAACTCGTGTGCAATTCGGCCGCCTCCTTTGACGAACCCTTGATACCAAAATTATGGTTTGCCAGAAGCAAAGAATCATGATAGATGTCAAAGGAATGTTGGTTCTTTGTTATGAACAGTGCAAGGCCAGTTGAGTTGGGGAAAGTGTATAACAAAGCCGTGTAAGAAACAGTGTCCTTAGAAGATTTCTAAAGGAAGTGTCACTTGACGTGTCTGAATAGGGAATTCTTTGGATCATTTACAATGGCGACCAAAACAGCCACAAAGGGACTTTGTTTGAAAAGGAATTTTGAGAGTGAAAGAGATACACGCGCGCAGCTGTGGTCAGAGAGCACTCTTCGGCGTGCAGCCGATGTGGCTAGTTCGTGGCTGGGAAGCCATTATAATCAGTCTTCGGCTTGAAGTCGAGCAGAGGAGTCTTCGGTGTCAGGCCGATGAGAGAGGAGTCTGAGACGTGGAGCCTATTAGAGCGGTCAACTTGTTCTGTGTTTGAATATTTGTCGGGTCATCAAAATTTATCGAGTAACAAACGATTAGCATTCAGTAACTCTAAACCGAGATTGGTAACCCTCGGTCGGCAACTTCCATTTCGATGTTTGAAAAGAAGAAGCAGTGAATAAATAATTTGGAGACGGTCATTCCAGTGTTGTGAAAATCTCCTTCTCACACCCATCCACGCATACCCTGAGAGAAACCTCATTGCTCACCAATCATATTTGTCATCGTTCACCAATCATATTTGTATCACCTTATAATCGTTTTACAACACCGGCCCTCCTCCCAGCCCTTTCTGCAAGGTTGCCACCTTTCTCGATACGTCATGGGTATCGTACGAGGTTTCGTCTAAATAAATTATCTTATGTCCATTACTGCGAAACTTCCCTAGTTTTGACATATATATCACCAAGCTAGAATTCTACTGGATTCCATAATAACCCTTAACTTATTCAAAGTGCGGTATTTGAAACCCAGCTTCTTTGGCAGACCGTGCAGTGCAGTGCTCATAAGGAAAATCACAAATTTCTTGTAAATGTACAACCAATTCGTCTAAGGTGGGCGCTCTCCCTTTTGCATAGAATCTATAAATTTCTCGGCAAATTAAATAGCATGTTAGAGAAGCGTTTCTTTTTGTTTTCACACTTGATCGGCGTATTTTGTTATTCCTTTCGTCACAGTTTTTCTTACTGTATTTCTGTAAATACCCAAAATTTATCAGGTTCATTGCATGACCCCTTACCAAGATTATTTGTCAGCAAATATTTATGTGTGTTCAAAACAAGCGCTTGAATTTGCTTAGAAACAGTTCCCGTTATAACTTTGTTTTTTGAAGCTTCTCCAGTAACATAACTCGGCCCAGTTATTCACATTATTGTCATTACTTTGATTATTTTCACTTGACTGAAAGTTATCTTACTACTTAATTTGCATTTACCACTGCATTTCCCTCCCACAGCCTCCACATCGTGACACACAACGAATTTCTGCACGTAATGAAACAGATAAACTGGAAGTTGGAACTTTGGCAACTGAGACTCCACGTGGAGTAGACATGCGACTGTCACTTCGAGAAAATCAGGGTTGCTATTGGTCCTCAACGACTGTGTTCCGTTTCTGAAGTGTGGAGATAAATTTATGACGGTCATTAGTGGACGGGAGGGTGAGTTTCCTTTGTGAAGCAACTGCAATTGCGTTGACTAGACACACTTTATCCACTGAAGTGTGTTACTTGTTTTTTCTCTTCGAGTAACCGTTTTCGTACGAACACATCATATAATATTCTTCTACTATCGGAATCAACAAACCTGTCAGTATACACTATCCTCTTGTTCAATATCTCAGCTGCTCAGCCTTGTAACGAGAGATCAAAAAACATCCTAACCGGCTGCAGGTGTCTTCACTGTCCGCGTCCATGGCACTGGTTGACGTCTGCCCCATCATAGAAAAGCGCTGATGAAATAATACATTTTTAAAACTAGTTTTGAAGGCTTTACTTGCCCATTTTATTAAAGGAAATGCTAAAATTTAACACCGCTTTTGTCCATTCATGTTTGAAACCTCTTTAGTCTCAGATCACATATTTCACATATTTCATTTCTCCATTAGTGGAAAAAAAGTAAAAGGCCCATTTTTTTCTTTCGAATCAACAGCTGACGCTCCGACATACGTGTTTACAATTTTTCGCCTCTCCCTTTTTTTAGAGAATTAACGACAGGGCTCCTGATTTTGCGTATTTTCAAGTCTATAAAAGCTCATACAACCCGCCTCTGTAGCGTAGGTAGTATCGCGGTTGCCTCACGTTCAAGACTCCTAAGTTCTAATCTCGGTTAGGGTAAGTTATCTGGATAAGGTTTTTACCCGTAACGTTCCCTTATCCTGAAAGGTTTATGTCGGTAATATTACATGATTTTGTGCGAACCTCAAAAGTTGTTATTGGGACGTACCAGCCACGAAAACAAAAAACATTACTCCCTGCTCTTTATCAGTGACCCTAGCCTACCTTTCAGGTAATGGGACAAAGGACAGTAACTTGTGAAAAAGTCGACTAATAACTCGGACAGTTGAAGGTTGCTCTACACATTCCGTCCTAACAGAGAGGATTTTGCGTGTACTTAGATAGCAAATCCAAGCAATATGGAGCGCTATGCGAACGTCGAAGTGACGGATATGGTTTAGATGGATGGAACAACTGAAGGGAGTTCAACGAACGCGCGATTAATTTAGTTTCATTAAAAATATGAGTTGTAAAAATAGTTACACCAATGATAATATTTATTTGTTTAACTTCAGAGCATTTTGTTATGATCTTAATTGTACAATACTTTTGACCACTTACCGTAAATACCAACAGCTTCCTTTTCAGTTACAAATGCTTTATTTAGTATTATCAAACACGTGAAATAAAATGCTCGCCTCATTGTATAAGCCATTTAGTTTTGGTTAATTTATCTACAATTCTTTGATGTTGTTTTCTGTTCTGTTTATCATTTAATGCTTCCATCCTCAACCTCACTAACATTAACTTCCCTCTAAAAGGTATAAGTTGTATATGTCCACCAGCTTATTTGTCATCATGGACTGCTATAACGGAATTTTGGAACACGTTAAACACTCATAAGCAATAATTAAACAATAGCTTCATTGTTACAGTTTCATAAGACAAAGAAATTCTTAATAGTAGCAAGCTACTGCGGCCTATGTTGGTATGTTTACGTACAGTTACAGCACGTGGCATGGCGTGTGACCTACCTGCGAACTCCGACAGCGTGAGGCACGCGTCGTTGTTCCTGTCACTGCCTAATGTACAGTCTTTCTGGAGCATCTTTATGCGGCTTTATTGGCGGTAAAAGCTATCTATAAGTGTTACATAGAAGCTGTCGGTGTCGTTTTGAAACATCCTGTAGTAGCAAGCTTACAGAAATTAGCTCACCTGTAAGTTGCGCCGAGCTCATCCTACCGGCAGTTACAGGCTATCTTTATCTTAATTTTATCTTTAATGATATTGTAATTGAAACTTTTTTATTGAGAAGATTAAACTTTTTGTAAAATGTTGCATGTAAAGTGTGGAATAGGGCGATGGGATCTTCTTGAATATCGTCGTCATGGAGAAATGTATAACATACTTATAACATTCCTAGAGTTTCGGAGCAAAAGTGCATGAAGTCATTTATATCGCAAATTTTTATAGGTAATAACTTTTCCTCAGTTTTAACGATTCAAACAAGTGACATCAGCGTGCTTGGCTGCGCAGATTTTCTAGAGCATGTGTTCCAAATGCTGGCGCCCACATGTAACCAGGTTACACATTCCTGTTTGTCAACTGATGGACCGCTCGCTGGGTATCAAGGACACACTAGCTTCCGTGGAACCTGATCCTCTTGCCACTTTCACGAACTCTCCATTCAAATGTTCATAACTCCCAATATTCGGCGACAATGGAACCCAAAGAAACATCAGACATACGCTACAGCCAAGCAGACAATTGCAAATCGCGTGCTTCTCCCGTTGTGCAAGTGAGAAGTAAACCAGGACGAGATTGAGGAAAATAGCGCCCGTGATAAGTGAAGTGTTTACACACGCTATCTCTTATATTGCGGATTTTTTATTTGTTTAGTAAGTCTGGTGCAGGTCTGTATAAATATTTGCGAAATATAGTAACGCATTCTTTATTTGTGCAACTTAGGAAACTGCAATAATTCCTGTAATGCATTATCTATACCATGTACTTTCCACGCTTTTCTATGTACATTAGAACTATATCAAACATAAAGTACTTTAGTTGGTTTGAAAATATCATACGAGATCTGTTCAACAAAGAATGAACATAATTTTTTACGGTCATAATTTTTCGCACTAAAATTCAATCTTATTGTATTCTGTTTACTTAATGTGAAACAAACATGCCGTAGTAGTTTCATTCTTGGTACTCCTGGTTCCCGCCTGTGAGAATCAGTCAAGCTCAGACATGTTCAGTATCGCCTACCGCTACAATGGAGGTAACATGCGAGGAACAATATGCGGCTTTGAAATTCTGCTTTTGTCTCAACAAATCTACAGTTGAGGCCTATACAATGTTACTGAAGGCCTATGGAGAGTCTGTTCCTCCCTTCAGCACAGATCGAAGGTGGTTTAAAATGTTTCAAGACGGGAGACAGTCAATTTCAAAGGAAGGTAGACCCGGTGCTCCAGTTACTGCTCTTACAGAAGAAAACATCAACACTGCTGCTGCCATTGTGAGAGAGGATCGACGAATTACCTTAAGATCACTTTCTGAAATACTGAACATTTCACTGGGTGCCACCCACACGTTGGTGACAGAAACATTACACATGAGACGTGTTTGTGCGCGATGGGTTCCAAGACTGTTGATTCCCGAACAAAAGGACATTCTCATGCAGGTCTGCATGCAGTTAAAGTTGATGTTAGAGGAAGATCCGGAGTCTCTTTCAAACGTAATCACAGCTGATGAAACTTGGCTACATCATTTTGATCCTGAGAGCAAACAGCAAAGCTCAGTGTGGAAATCTCCTTCATCACCAACCCCCAAAAAAGCAAAAGTGGTTGCTTCTGCTGGGAAAGTTATGGTCCTCTCATTCTTTGATATTCATGGAATGGTTTATCAGCATGTTGTACCTGCACACACATCAGTAACTGGAAAATATTACAGGGATGTCCTGAAAACATTGCAAGTTCATATCAGGCGCAAAAGATCATATTTCCGTAAAGCAGACTGGATGCTGCGCCACGATAATGCGCGGCCGCATATTACCAATGTTGTTGCTGAATATCTTGCAAAAATCAACGTGAAGTGTATCCCTCACCCTTCCTATAGTCCGGATTTAGCCCCATGTGACGTTTTTCTATTCCCTAACTTGAAGAAACGCGCTCGTGGGAGGCATTATCCATCATCAGAAGCAGTGGTGAAGACTGCGGAAGCGATTTTGAAGGATCTCTCAAAAGCGGTCCTCAGCATGTCTTTGAAGACTGGCAGAAACACTGGGACAAGTGTATCGCATTCAGGGGAGACTATTTTGAGAAGGACCATCAGAATTATGAGGATGAGTAAAGGTACGTTTTCAAAAAAAAAATTGTGATCATTCTTTATTGAACAGCTCTCGTATATGACACCATTTTTGTGGTAAAAAATACAAAAAGAAAGTGCTACAGATGTTACTGTCGTAAATATACTATGGTATATATAATATACCTACAATGTCCTGTAACTGTTGTGTTTCCGGGAGTAAATCTAATTACAGTAAAGAAAGCAAAAGAAAAAGTGCAGCGTAAAGCTAACTTGAGTAGTTAATTACTGTAAACTGCAGTATTACGTGTGTGTAACTGCGTAATCAGTGTAAATAATGACAAATTGTTTTGAGTGAACTGAATTAGTGACTGCTACAATACCTACAGTTGTGTTTCATGCAATTAGCATGCTGTTTGTATTTTATTTACTGTATTATTTGTAATATAAATAGGAGCTCTAGTTTACAAATTACTTGTTATGAGCTGCATACAAAATTGCAGTAAGGGGGTGGTCTGAAAAGTTTCCTACCTCAACATGAAGAACATCAACTCTTAAACAAAAGCTAGTGAATTTCGCTGTTCATCTGTTGACAGTTACTAACCAAAGTTTCAGCCAATTTGGAGGCTCCGTTGCTATTTGACAGTCGTTTGAGTGAGTTGATGTGTGTTTTTATTAAAATGAACAAAATCGAATATCGAGCTGTCATTAAATATTCGTTTTTGAAAGGCAATGCGCCTACGCAAATCAAAGATGAGTTGTATTCTGTGTATAGGGACTCTGCACCATCATTTACCACACTGAAATTTTGGACAGCTGAATTTAAACGTGACCGTAAGAGTTTGGGAGACGATGAACGTTCGGGACGTCCAAAAACAGCAACTACATCGCCAAAGTTCACCAAATGGTGCTAGACGACCGCCGAATTAAAGTGAGAGAGATAGCAGAGGCTATGATCATGTCAAAAGAACGTGTTTGTCACATATTAAATCAACATTTAGACATGAGAAAGCTACCCGCACGTTAGGTGTCGCGCTTGCTCACGTTAGACCAAAAACGTGTACGAATGAACATTTTCAACGTTCTGTTGGCGCAGTTTAATAAATCCGTGTTTTGGCGCCGATTAATTACTGTAGATGAAACTTGGATACACCATTATACTCCCGAAACAAAAATACAGTCCATACAGTGAACTGCAATGGGTCAATCGGCTCCAAAAGAAGCAAAAACTGTTTTTTTTCGGCTGGGAAAGTGATGGCGACTGTTTTTTGAATAGTCATGGAGATATTTTAATCGATTATCTTCAAAAAAGGAAAAACCATTACAGGAGCTTACTACGTATCATTACTTGACCTGCTGAAGGCAAAACTTGTGGAAAAAATGGCCACATTTGCAGAAAAAGAAAATCCTGTTTCACCAAGACAACGCATCGTCTTACACCTCAGCGGTTGCAATGGCGAAAATCCACGTATTACGGTTTGAACTGCTTGACTCACCAGATCTAGCCTCAAGCGACTTCTTTTTGTTCCCTCAACTGAAATTTGCTCTCGGAGGACAGAGATTTTCGTTAAATGAAGAGTCAATCACCTCCGTAAACAATTATTGTACAGAGAAAAACGCCGAGTACTATTTGGACGGGTTACAGAGATGACAGCATCGCTGTGAGAAGTGTGTAGAGTTACAGGGAGACTATGTTGAAAAACATCGAGTACTACTTGGACGGGTTACAGAGATGGGAGCATCGCTGGGAGAAGTGTGTAGTTACAAGCAGACTATGTTGAAAAACGCCGAGTATTATTTGGACGGGTTACAGAGATGAGAGCATCGCTAGGAGAGGTGTGTAGAGTTATAAGGAGACTATGTTGAAAAACGCCGAGTACCCTTTGGACGGGTTACAGAGATGAGAGCATCGCTAGGAGAAGTGTGTAGAGTTACAAGGAAACTATGTTGAAAAACGCCGAGTACTACTTGGATGGGTTACAGAGATGGCAGCATCGCTGGGAGAAGTGTGTAGTTACAAGCAGACTATGTTGAAAAACGCCGAGTACCCTTTGGACGGGTTACAGAGATGAGAGCATCGCTAGGAGAAGTGTGTAGAGTTACAAGGAAACTATGTTGAAAAATGCCGAGTACTACTTGGATGGGTTACAGAGATGGCAGCATCGCTGGGAGAAGTGTGTAGTTACAAGCAGACTATGTTGAAAAACGCCGAGTACAATTTGGACAGGTTACAGAGATGAGAACATCGCTGGGAGAAGTGTGTAGAGTTACAAGGAAACTATGTTGAAAAACGCCGAGTACTACTTGGATGGGTTACAGAGATGGCAGCATCGCTGGGAGAAGTGTGTAGTTACAAGCAGACTATGTTGAAAAACGCCGAGTACTATTTGGACGGGTTACAGAGATGAGAGCATCGCTGGGAAAAGTGTGTAGACTTACAAAGAGACTATGTTGAAAAACGCCGAGTACTATTTGGACGGGTTACAGAGATGTGAGCATCGCTGGGAGAAGTGTGTAGACTTACAAAGAGACTATGTTGAAAAACGCCGAGTAGTATTTGGACGGGTTACAGAGATGGGAACATCGCTGGGAGAAGTGTGTAGAGTTACAAGGAGACTACGTTGAAAAACGCCGATTACTCCTTGGACGGGTTACAGAGATGTGAGCATCGCTGGGAGAAGTGTGTAGACTTACAAGGAGACTATGTTGAAAAACTACGAGTACTTCTTGGACGGGTTATAGAGATGGGAGCATCGATGGGAGAAGTGTGTAGACTTACAAGGAGACTATGTTGAAAAACGCCGAGTACTACTTGGACGGGTTACAGAGATGGGAGCATCGCTGGGAGAAGTGTGTAGAGTTACAAGGAGACTATGTTGAAAAACGCCGAGTACTATTTGGACGGGTTACAGAGATGGGAGCATCGCTGGGAGAAGTGTGTAGACTTACAAGGAGACTATGTTGAAAAACGCCGAGTACTATTTGGACGGCTTACAGAGATGGGAGCATCGCTGGGAGAAGTGTGTAGAGTTACAAGGAGACTATGTTGAAAAACGCCGAGTACTATTTGGACGGGTTACAGAGATGGGAGCATCGCTGGGAGAAGTGTGTAGACTTACAAGGAGACTATGTTGAAAAACGCCGAGTACTACTTGGACGGGTTAGAGAGATGAGAACATCGCTGGGAGAAGTGTGTAGAGTAACAAGGAGACTATGTTGAAAAACACCGAGTACTATTTGGACGGGTTACAGAGATGGGAACATCGGAGAAGTGTGTAGAACTACAAGGAGTCTATGTTGAAAATAACGCGATACTCAACGCGCGGACAGCTTTCTCATGTCTGAATGTTGATTTAATATGTGACAAACACGTTCTTCTGACATGTTCATAGCCTCTCCTATCTCTCTCACTTTAATTCGGCTTTCGTCAAGCACCATTTGGTGAACTTTAGCGATGTTTTCGTCGGTAGTTGCAGTTTTGGGTGTTCCGAACGTTCATCGTCTCCCAGGGACGGTCACATTTAAATTTCACTGCGGTAAGTGATGGTGCAAAGTTCCCATACACAGAATCCAACTTATCTTTCATTTGTGTAGGCGTATTGCCTTTCAAAAACAAATATTTAATGACAGCTCGATACTCGATTTTGTCCATTTTTATAAAAACACTCACATCAACTCACTCAAATGACTGTTACATAACAACTGAGCGTCCAAAATGGCTGAGACTTTGGTGAGTAACTGTGAACATATAAACAAATAAATTCAATAAATTGTGAGTGCTGCCATCTTGATGTTGAAGTCGGAAACTTTTGAGACCAGATATATGATATAAATTAGAACTAAATAAGTTAACGTTTGTATAAACACGCGCATTTCAGTACAGAATGCTCGTGATTTGCTAATGAGAGTACAACGTACTAAAGAGTGTTTGCAAATGTCTGTTGTCTATCGCTAGAATTTATTTCTTAATGAGTTGCTGCTCTGAAATACTTGAAACAAAACTAGTTTGGCCAGAAGTAACTCCATAAAATGGGCCCAAAATAGCAAACAGTGGGCTGAATGGGATGTGAGAGAGGGGCCAATAACCAAAAGCTGTTTGCAGGAATGAGAATCAAGGCTAACCTCTACTGTTGACCTTTGTCGGGAATGTGCAAACAGTTGAAAGCTGACTGCACGTGCTTGGAAGTGTCCGTTATGTTCAAACTCAAGACTTTTGGTTAGTTTAGAGCACCTATGAGTCGCTTTCTCCGTCTTTACGCTTGGAAAAGCTCACCAACCGGTGACTTTGAACAAAATTTGTCGACATATTTCAGCTTTCATTTAAATCGGTATTAAATAAAAGGACAATGAGTGTACATAAAAGATTTGTTTTTCGCTAATCTTATAAGCTACTTAATGTTACTATGGGAACTAAAACCTGTGACTGCTTTTCCAGTAATGAGAGATTCTGAGAATATCGAATTAATATCTCAGTGCTAAAGCCTGGGACGACTACCTCCAGGTTAAAATCCATTTTAGTATTAAAGTTCACGCAATAAGCCCACGTATTTCTATGAAAAACATTAAAACATCTCGCAATATTGTAGATGAAATACAGTGTGATCCATATAAACCGGAACCATTTCAATAACCCATAACTTTCGAACCAATAATAAGACACACGTACAACTTTGGGAGAATATAATACACAATTGGGAGATTACATTACACTACAGGGTTCTTCAAAAAAGAATGATCAGAATTTTTTTTTGACAACGTAACTTTACTCATCCTCATAATTTTGATGGTCCTTCTCAAAACAGTCTCCCCTGAATGCGATGCACTTGTCCCAGCGTTTCTGCCAGTCTTCAAAGACATGCTGGAAACCATCTTTTGAGAAATCCTTCAAAATGGCCTCCGCAGCCTTCACCACTGCTTCTGATGATGGATAATGGCTCCCACGAAGGCGTTTCTTCAAGTTAGGGAATAGAAAAGTCACATGGAGCTAAATCCGGACTATAGGGAGGGTGAGGGATGTAGTTGACGTTGATTTTTGCAAGATATTCAACTACGGCGGTCATCAGCGCCCTTTAAAAAACTAATCATGGCAAAAGCCAGATATAAAACTTTCTAAAAACTATACAAGTGTAACAAAACCTATTAAAAATACACGTACATAAAAAACATCAATCAAAACCTACTAAAAATTTGGTTCACTAAATTCTAAACTCTAAACTAGACAAGAATCTAAAAACCTTCTCCACGGATCTCCACGCACGGCCTACACGTGGTTGGGCCTGTTGACCGTCTCCCTCAACCACGAAGAGAAGCCCACACGAGGGAGACTGTTGGCTCGGGACCCCGGGTGCGCCATACCCGTACCTACCGAAGTAGGCCCATGGGGCGGCAAGATATTCAGCAACAACATTGGCAATATGCGGCCGCGCATTATCGTGGTGCAACATCCAGCCTGCTTCACGGAAATGTGATCTTTTGCGCCTGATATGGATTTGAAATGTTTTCAGGACATACCTGTAGTATTGTCCAGTTACTGATGTGTGTGCAGGTACAACATTCTGATAAACCATTCCATGAATATCAAAGAATGAGATGGCCATAACTTTCCCAGCAGCAGCAACCACTTTTGCTTTTTGGGGGTTGGTGATGAAGGAGATTTGCACACTGAGCTTTGCTGTTTGCTCTCAGGATCAAAATAATGTAGCCAAGTTTCATGAGCAGTGATTACGTTTGAAAGAAACTCCGGATCTTCCTCTAACATCAACTTTAACTGCGTGTTACCTCCATTGCAGTGGTAGGCGATACTGAACATGTCTGAACTTGCCTGGTTCTCACAGGCGGGATTCAGGAGTACCAACAATGAAACTACTACGGCGTGTTTGTTTCACATTAAGTTAACAGAATATAATAAGATTGAATTTTAGTGCGAAAAATTATGACCGTAAAAAATTATGATCATTCTTTATTGAGCAGCCATCGTATTGACATCTCAGAGAAAATGTTGGAAGTGTCCTCCACCAGCATCTATACATGTTACTCGTCTCATCATATTCTCTCAAGTTTTACGGAGAGTATCGTCGACAATGTTACTTATTTCGGTTCGAATGGATTCCTTGAGAACATCAATTGTCCGTGGCCTATTCTTGTAAACTCTGTTTTTAGATACCCCCACAAGAAACAATCCGATGAAGTTAGGTCAGGGGATCTGGGAGGCTACAGACCCTTTGAGATTATTCGATTATCAAAGAAACTGGTTACAAGTTCCATGGTGTCATTAGATGTATGGCACTTTACTCCATCTTGTTGGAAATAACCTTCTCTCAATTCGATATCATCCAGCTGCTCCACAAATGTCTTGAAGATACCCATATAAACTTCAGTGTCTACAGTCGTATCAAAGAAAATGGGACCAACGATTCTGGAAGCTGACACCGCGCACTTTTCATCATGCAGTGGGGTTGGATCACTTGAGGGTTTACAGCAGCACAATATCTGGTGTTTTGTGTGTTTATGTAGCCTGACAGATGAAACCATACCTCATCTGTAAACCACGTTATGGACGTGGAATAAGAGTAACCTGAAACAATCGACAGTAACTGATTCGTTTATCATAATCTGCTTCTTTCAGTTGTTTCACCATATGCACTCTGTAAGGTCACAGCTCTTTGACATGTTCCATATGAATACCCTGATTCCTGGCTCAATCGACACAACGATTTATTTGGAGAATTCAATAGACTTCTGCGAACATCTGTAACAGATGACGGTCTATGTTTTCCACTCTCAGTTGTCTCCAGCTTTCTTACGAGCGATAAACATCGGAACATCGCGTACATGAAATTCTCTTCGAAATTCCCGTTGTGTTGTTACCAAGCAATTTGTCTTCCAATATGTTTTCAAAATGTAAACACGCTCTCCTAGTGAATACTGCATGTTACTGTTATGACTACACATTTAAGACTGTCAACTGTCAAGAATTGTCAGTGTTGTCAATTCTCCCAGAGCCGCTGAGATCGTTAAAGCAAATTTCTACATTCTACAAGCTTTCAAAGGGAAATTATGGCCTATTCAAATGGTTCAGGTTTATATGGATCGCACTTGGAATAGTCAAGTAAGACTCCCATTATGCACTGCAGTGTTGTCATTTCTCTCGCTACAGAATAAAGTGTGTTTTGTGATATTCAAATTTTTGTGCAGATAAATTTTCAAGCATTTAACTCATTAGTACGTATGTGACTTAACAATGATGTAAAGTGTAAGGTGCACTAAAAGAATTGTTATATCATGGTCGTTTTCAGTTGTCAATTACTTTAAAGGTTTATTGTCCAAGGTGCCATGTGGAGTAATACGGAATACCAGGTATTTATTAACACCCTATCTAAAAGTATAATATTCCATGTAACCATACAAAATATAATGCATAAAGATTTAATATTGGTAGCTAAACAATTCCTATTACTTATACAAATAGAAATATACCATAACTTATATCCAAAGCATATTTAAAAATATAAATTCTTTGAAATGCAAACAAAAACTATTTTTTCTGCTATTCTAGACGTGATCTGAGGTCTAGGCTTACAGACATCTATCTGCAGATGTTTTATCTATTTGAAACCAATCCTGTTTCATATTTTATGATGTAAAACAACTTTTACAACATTTTCAACCACCTATTCCATATTACCAGACTATTTCATAGTAGCCTCCACTTGTAACATTTTCAAATACATTGTGTTCTATAACAACAAAGTGAATAGCAATGTTTTTCTACATGTCAGTTCATCAGAATTAGTTATGTAATGATTTAGCGATTTTTATTTTAAAACCAGTTCAGTTATTTTTAGAAATGTAAGTGGTAATCCATACTACCTCCTCTCGTCTATCAATAATTGCCGCATTACTAATCAGTGCAAGGCATACTTTAAAGTGCCACAATAAACACTTGGGGATTAGATCAGAAACAAATGACGGAGGACGCTATTCGTTTCGTCTAGATGTGATAATTACTCATGATTGGTTCATATCTTAAGCGTAGTGGAGTAGACAGAATGTTTTAATTGGCAACAATGAGAGTAGCAGGCGTTTGACAATGCACCATCTATATTCCAGCAATCAAATTACAATGGACGGCGAATGAAATGTTCTACAACGCCATTTTTTGTTCTTTGGTGCATTCATTGTTGTACAAGTGCCTGACGACCGAACCCAGCACCTATAAGCGTTAACAAGGAGGGAATGTTCGTCAAGAAATGCGAAATCTAAGACTTCTAGAGCCTCTCGACGATCAAGTCCTCGACGTCTTTACTCATTCTCAAGTGCTAGCTCTGCTAGGGGTGTCAATGTAGTTTCTCAGGGGTATAACGACTCGACAGAGCGTTGAAGCGTATCGACCTTCAGGTGACCAGCACTTTTATCGTCTCTTATCGGGTCTTATCTGGTCGTTTAGAAGAGTAAAATATTAGTAAATTGTACAGTAAGTTACGAAACAGAAATGGAGCGATTGGAAGCTGCATGTGACTACGAGGCATGTCGGTAAAACAAGGTCTCCAATTTTATTTAATATAGAAAACATGTTTATTGTCAAATAATGTTACATTGATGGAAAGGCGGAAGTTAAAGCTATTTTTCAACGTAATCACCATTCCGATCGATGCACTTTTGTATGCGCTGTGGCAGTTTTTGTATACCCTTGTCATAGCACTCTCCCGCCAAATTGTGCAGGTAGCGCTCAACGTCTTTTTTCAAATCATCGTCGGTCTGGAAATGTGCTCCACCCAGGTGTGACTTCAACTCAGGAAACAGATGATAATCACTAGGTGCTAAGTCTGGACTGTAGGGGGGATGGGTGAGGATGTCCAATCCGAACTGGGCCAGAAGATCTTCCGTGAGCATTTTGGGGATCCACCTCGCACACACCTTGCGATAATGCAAATGTTCGGTCAAAATCTTGTCAATCGTAGTCTTACTGACTTCAGGGATATTTAAGTGCAGAGGAATCTACTCCCGGGCCTCCTTCAAACCCGGGAGCGATGGATAACTCCGGGGCTCTTTCCAAAGGGCAATACCTGGAGTCTAAAAAGCCCCCCCTCCCACTGAGCACAACGTCAAACGGATGGAAGTGGATACGCCACTTACGCGCGTCAACCCCGCAGGGAAGACTACCGAAAACCTCGGTGGGGCCGAATGGTGACCTAGCACACCTTCTACTAGCTCTGCAGGCTAGTACCCGGGACTTTTTAGGCAACCTTCTATCACCTCCGGGCGGCCGTAGCCTGGTCGGAAGTACCCATTTACCCGTGGATGTCGGGAACACACTGACACCGCGAGTCTAACCCAATCCGAACTCCCCTAAGGGAGAGGCTCGGCAGTTGACTTCAGGGATAAGTTCGCACAGCTCGTCAACTGTCACACGCCGGTCTTTAAGCATTTCTTGCTCCACTTTTGCAATTGTTTCGGCTGAAGCCGAAGGCCGACCACAACGCTGTTCGTCATGGACGTCTATACGTCCGTCTTTGAACTCTCTGACCCACTTTCGCACGTCTTAGACGTCCATACATTGCGGCCCATAGACTTCGCATAACTGACGATGAATTTCAGTGGGGATGATACTCTAGGCACTCAAAAAACGGATCTTTGCACGAAACTCGCACTTGGCGGTGGAAGTGATAGGATAGTCAGGGTGTGTTATATGGATTAGCCTTTTTCCGTGGTTGTTTTCCCTTATTCTGAAAGATTCATTTGTTGTAACTCTAAGCTCTATGTACCTTGTACTCATTTGGATATCATTTCGTTAATCGTCCGATATGACTTAACGTTGGAGGTTTTCCCTTATCCTGAAAGATGAGTGTCTGGTAACTCTAAGCTCTATGTACCTTGTACTCATTTGGACATCATTTCGTTAATCGTCCGACATGACTTAACGTTGAAGATTTTCCCTTAACCTGAAAGATGAATGTCTGCTAACTCTAAGCTCTATGTATCCTGTACTCCTTTGAACATCATTTCATTCATCGTTTGATATGACTTAACGTTGGAGGTTTTCTCTTATTCTGAAATAAGAATGTCTGGTAACTCTAAGTTCTATGTACTCTGTACTCATTTGAACATTATTTCATTCAACGTCCGATATGACTTAACGTTGGAGGTTTTCTCTTATCCTGAAAGATGAGTGTCTGGTAACTCTAAGCTCTATGTACCTTGTACTCATTTGGACATCATTTCGTTAATCGTCCGACATGACTTAACGTTGAAGATTTTCCCTTAACCTGAAAGATGAATGTCTGCTAACTCTAAGCTCTATGTATCCTGTACTCCTTTGAACATCATTTCATTCATCGTTTGATATGACTTAACGTTGGAGGTTTTCTCTTATTCTGAAAGATGAATGTCTGGTAACTCTAAGTTCTATGTACTCTGTACTCATTTGAACATTATTTCATTCAACGTCCGATATGACTTAACGTTGGAGGTTTTCTCTTATCCTGAAAGATGAAATGTCTGGTAGCTCTAAGCTCTATATACCCTGTACTCATTTGTTCGTCCGTAATGACTTAACGTTGGAGGTTTTCTCTTATCCTGAAAGATGAATGTCTGGTAACTCTAAGTTCTATGTACCCTGTACTCATTTGAACATCATTTCATTCATCGTCCGATATGACTTAACGTTGGAGGTTTTCCCTTATCCTGAAAGATGAAGGTCTGGTAACTCTAAGTTCTATGTATCCTGTACTCATTTGAACATCATGTCATTCATCGTCCGATATGACAGCGTTGGAGGTTTTCTCTTATCCTGAAAGATGAATGTCTGGTAACTCTAAGCTCTATGTATCCTGTACTCATTTGAACATCTTTTCATTCATCGTCTGATATGACTTAACGTTGGAGGTTTTCTCTTGTCCCGAAAGATGAATGTCTGGTAACTCTAAGCTCTATGTACCCTGTACTCATTTGAATATCATTTCATTCATCGTCCGATATGACAACGTTGGACGTAACTTAGAAGAAAAAAGCCCCTCAGCTAATCAAATTTGCTTACACAATCGATGCTATTGACACATTGCAACAACCTTCTTGGAATTATCGCTGTTAATGGTCAATGAACATTTCCCAAGCCGTTCTTCGATGACGCAAATCATTTACAAAAGTCTCCAAGTGAAGGTAACAACTAATAAAGAGGTATTCACAATAGCAAATGGCCACTGTGGTTTTCCCATGGTCTCTGTATCCCGGTAACGTGAAGTAATTCATTTCTGACCACATTCGCTGCTTGCGTCACTCTCTAGATCTTCTCGTGAAATTTGTCAACTTCAAAACCTCTCCCAGTGGTTGGCGGTGCATCATGGCTTGCATTTGGTAATAGTAGATACATTTTGTTTCTCAGCACATCAGTGTGGCTTCCTCACGTGATAGGACTCGCCTCTGTAGCGTAGGTGGTAGCATCTTTGCCTCTCTTCAATAGGTCCCGAGTTCCAATCTCGGTCAGGGGTTTTCCCTTAACGGGAAAGATGAATGTCTAAGCTGTGGGTTAACCCTGGAGACATTTGAGCATCATTTCATTCATCGCCGCAAATGTCTTAACGTTACAGGACGTAAATTAACAATATCGCATGGTAGGAGCAGGTTTTGTTTTACAGCTGTTGACACCTTGGTTGGATGTAGTCTAATTATAAAATGGCTGCTTACAATGGAATATTGTAACGGCTTTTTGAAAGAAATGTGAGTCGTCATTTTGGCGAGTTTTTCTCATACAAAAAGGCTATTTTTGGGCGGTAAATCACCATTGTTTTGTTACTTCTGCTTTTAACAATACCCAAGCCATTGTAGGGTTAAACATTCAATAGCGATAATGGCAGTCCGTTCCGCCATTGTTGGACAATTCTATTCAAAGCACGAGCAGTTTTTATCATTAAATATTTTAATTCTGTAGGATAACAAGTGAATGGCGAAACGTTTATTTTCATTTTCTTGTGACAATCTGTTAGAACCAAATGATTGTAATGAGAAGGAATATAGGTTACATTGGGAAAGTCCTCCAATATTTAAAGGTAATAGCTGGTTTCCTTACATTGCCAGAACCAGAAACATGATTTCTTGCGTATTTTGTTCAAGTAGCTTATGAAACATTAAGCAATCTGAGGTCTGACATAATTATGTAGTCATAAGGAGGGGAAAATATGGAAATTCTGGAGTGGACAACAATAGGCTTAGTAGCGACTTGGTTATTAGCAATCTGGCCAACCTAATCTTGGGTTATTGTGGTTATTTGTGGGGTTCATTTCTGCCACGACATAGGCGTGTCGGTAGTTTTCTCCTTGATGCTATATTGGCTCGTTTCGTCCCTGGGTCACAGTTGGAGATGTAAGGTAGTGGTGTAATTCTGTAATCGTTTAGGGACCCCTTTCTTGTTAGCACGCTGTGTAGGGGAGGGAATCTGAGCCCCTCCTTCGGGAGTTGTTCGGATTGGGATGGTCTCGAGGGGGGCAGTGTGTTCCCGATACCCGTGGGGATCGGGTACGTCTTCGGACGGGGTTGAGGGAAGCCATTAAGTCTCCCGGGTACTAGCCTTCAAAGCTAGTACAAGGTCTGCTAGATCACCAGGCGGCCCCACCGAGGTTCTCGGTAGTCTTCACCTTTGGTGTTGGCGCGCGTAAGTGGCGTATCCACTTCCATCCCGTCTTGAGTCCATAGGACCAGATGGGGGGGGGGCTTGTTAGGTAATAAGGTCTTGCCCTATGGAAAGCCCCACGGAGGATGCCGAGCGCCCTTTGGGACAGCTCGGATAACTCCCCGGTTGAAAGAGGCCCGGGTCCGGTTTCTACGGGTTCAGGACTAATGGGAGTGGAACCTCTGGGCTCAACTGTGTAGGGGAGGGGATCCGTCCCCTTCAGCTGCCGTGGTGCGGGCGCTACGGACCCCTAGCACTCGTGGTACCTCTGACGTTACTAGAGAAACTTCGGGTCGAACTGCCGAGCCCCTCGCCGATAGGGAGTTGTTCGGATTGGGTTGGACTCGAGGGTGCAGTGGTTCCCTATACCCATGGGAGATCGGGTACGTCTTCGGACGGGGTTGAGGGACTAGAGACTAACAAGCCTCCCCCCATCTGGTCCAAGGACACAAGACGGGATGAAGTGGATACGCCACTTACGCGCGCCAACACCAAAATGGGAAGACTACCGATATGACCTTGGTGGGGCCGCCTGGCGATCTAGCACGCCTTCTACTAGCTCTGCAGGCTAGTACCAGGGAATATTAATGGCTTCCCTCAACCCCGTCCGGAGACGCATCCGATTCCCACGGGTATCAGGAACCACTGCCCCCTCGAGACCAACCCAATCCGAACAATTGCTCGAATGTTCGGCCCGAGGTTTCTCTAGTAACGTCAGAGGTACCACGAGTGCTAAGGATCCGCAGCGCCCGCACCACGGCAGCTGAAGGGGACGGATCTCCTTCCGTCCCCTACGGGGAGTGTGCTGGGATAAGTGAATGTGAATGTGAGGATCTACTCCCATTAGTCCTGGCCCCGTAGGACCTGAACCCGGGCCTCTCGGGTCTATTTAGCGTAGGACTACCTATTTTATAAACTGCCCCCCCCCGCCTGCATACGACAGACAGGACGGAAGTGGATACGCCACTTACGCGCCGGTCCTTAATGGACCAGCTACCAAATAACCTTGGTGGGGCCGCCAGTGTCTAGCTCACCAGCTACTAGCTCTGCAGGCTAGTACCCGGGACTTATGAGGCAACCCTCTACCCCCTCCGGGCGGCCGGTGGCCTGGCCAGAGGTGCCCAATTGCCCGTGGGTGGTGGGAACACACTGCCCCCTCGAGTCCAACCCAATCCGAACAGCTCCCAGAGGGAGGGGCTCGGCATGTTCGGCCCGAGGTTCCTCTAGTAACGTCAGAGGCACCACGAGTGCTAGGGGTCCGCAGCGCCCGCACTTTGGCAGCTGAAAGGGACGCATCCCTTCCCCTACGGGGAGTGTGCTGGGACACGTTGAGTCCAGAGGCTCTACTCCCATTAGCCTTGAACCTGTAGGAACAAGACCCGGGCCTCCTTCAACCAGGGAGTATCCGAGCTGTCCCAAAGGGCGCTCGGCGTCCTCCGAGGTGCTTTCCATAGGGCAAGACCTAGAGACTAACAAGCCCCCCCATCTGGTCCTATGGACTCAAGACGGGATGAGTGGCATGTCACTCATTGATTTCTTACCGCGTGGTCAAACAATGAAAGTAGATCTTTATTGCGAGACAGTTAGGAAATTGCGCCGCCAAATACAGAATAAGCGCCGACGAATTCATCAAAAGGTGTTGCGTTTCTTCACGACAACGCACGACCACACACTGCAAATGCGACGAGAAACGTCCTACAGGGATTTGTCTGGGACGTGTTTGACCACCCCCCGTACAGTCCTGCCCTCGCTCCTAGCGACTTTCATCTGTTTTTGCATCTCAGATCTTTCCTTGGCGGTCAGCACTTCAACAATGACAAAGAGCTGTAAGAAAATGTTTCCAACTGGTTGAAGACACAGGCGGCAGACTTTTATGAAGAAGGTATACAAAAGATTGTGCCTCCCTTTCAGATTCCTGCAAAATTTCGGAAGTAGTTTAAGATTTGTAGAATTTTGTGCAATAAATAATTTTTCTGTATCTGTACACAGTTTAATTTTATTACTAAACAGAACTTACTTTCTGGACGTACCTGGTGGTTTAATTTGGAACAAAGGGGTTTTAACAGCGGTGCTACTCTAGCTACCTGTTAATTTTCATTTGAGCCATGTCATTATTAATGCCAAATTTATAAATAATTGTCCCCACAAAGCCTGGCCTCTATACATAACCTAATTTTATTCAGAATTTTTCTCTATGGTGCTTCATTTCACTTAATCGGATTATTGATAATCCAAACAAGCCCTAGTTGATACGGATTAACTGTATTTCTAAACTCTATCCCTTCTTAGTCCGGAGCCTTCCTTATTTCTTGTTCGGTCGATTACCACGTACGTCTTTCAGGAGCAGCTGTTTCACGTTGGGACTAGACCAAAGGATTCTCACGAGTACGTCACAGTTCTTGGAACGTCCTGAAGTCACGAGAAGCTGTGAATACCAAAAGGTTTGTGAAGTACCTCCTAAACGTGTGCCATGCAACATGGAAATCGCCCATCTGACGTCATTCACATATTCTGTCTAAAGTAACGGCTATTTTTGGTAATCGATTGGTGTTTCACTTGTTTCTGCAAGGTTCGAACCAAGTCGCGTGACCTGGAATGATAGGATGCCGATGTTATTTATTCATCAGCTTTGGAACTCCCACGTGTCACGAATAAGACAAAATAGCATCGCAATGCCGCGTCGAACTAACGCGGGGAAAACTTTTAATGAGAGCGAGTATGTAATTAAAACTAAATGTGAATTATGAGAGGTAACACGTTAATTACGTGAAATCATTCACTTTTAGCAGACGACGTATGTAGGTTCCTCTCTTCAATGCAAGAATTATAACTGTAAAGTTTCAACAACATGAACTGCCTCCAGATGTGGGTTTGGTGTGCCTACATGAATACACAATACATTTTTTTATTATTATGGCTTTATTATACGAATTCTGGTTGCACGTGTACAGTTTTATCATGCTTCATTGAAAACCCCAGGTTTACCGTGTTCTATTTCCACTTTACCTCTAACCTGAAATTTTCCATTCGGCTCAAAATTTTGATTAAGGAATTTCACATAGGACTCTTTAACCCGATGGTTCAGAAGTTCACAAACAGACGAAATCTTCCTCTGAACCGTGTTTGCCTCGCTTTCAAGAGGTCCTGAGTTCGAATCCCAATCACGGTGAGTTATCTGGATAATTTTTTCTCCGCTGTTTTCCTTATCCTGAAAGATGAATGATAACTCTAAGCTCTTTGTACCCTGTACTCATTTGTTCGTCCGATATGACTTAACGTTGGAGGTTTTCCCTTATCCTGAAAGATGAATGTGTGGTAACTCTAAGCTCTATGTACCCTGTACTCATTTGAACATCATTTCATTCATCGTCCGATATGACTTAACGTTGAAGGTTTTCTCTTATCCTGAAAGATGAATGTCTGGTAACTCTAAGCTCTATGTACCCTGTACTCATTTAGGTATCATTTCATTCGTCGTCCGATATGACTTAACGTTGGAGGTTTTCTCTTATCCTGAAAGATGAATGTCTGGTAACTCTAAGCTCTATGTACCCTGTACTCATTTAGGTATCATTTCATTCGTCGTCCGATATGACTTAACGTTGGAGGTTTTCTCTTATCCTGAAAGATGAATGTCTGGTAACTCTAAGCACTATATACCCTGTACTCATTTGAACATCATTTCATTGATCGTCCGATATGACTTAACGTTGGAGGTTTTCTCTTATCCTGAAAGATGAATGTCTGGTAACTCTAAGCTCTATGTACCCTGTACTCATTTGAACATCATTTCATTGATCGTCCGATATGACTTAACGTTGGAGGTTTTCTGTTATCCTGAAAGATGAATGTCTGGTAACTCTAAGCTCTATGTACCCTGTACTCATTTGAACATCATTTCATTCATCGTCTGCTATGACTTAACGTTGGAGGTTTTCTCTTATTCTGAAAGATGAATGTCTGGTAACTCTAAGCTCTATGTACACTGTACTCATTTGAACATCATTTCATTCATCGTCCGACATTACTCCCAGAACAACTGCACTCATTCGTCAGACAGGTAAAGTCTGCTCTGGTTGTAAAGATATTACAAAGATATTTCGTAACTTGTTTGGCCTGTAAGTCTTCGACACATGTGGCAATCGGAATGCAGGTGTTTCCATGAATATGTTTATTTAAAGATACAAGTGAAAACGTAGGAAGTCGCGAGCGAACACAGCAGATTTCTTCTGTACACAAGGAAGTTCCGGCAGGCTTGCCCGGAAGTGCGCGTCAGCGATTCTCAATTGTTACAATTGGTTTATAAGCAACCCACATTTTTGCAATGTGCGTAAAGGCATTTGTGAAAGCACATTCCTTACAAATTGATGCATTGGGAGCCAAATGACGGTTTATTTGTCAGGGAAAAGAAGTAGATTACTATAATATAAACCAGGTTGAAGGAAATGTACTGTCGGAAGTTGCCTCTTGGAACAGCCAGGGAAAATACGTCACTGGTTTCGTTTGAAAACTTTTTCTTGTGGCTTATCCCAAAATTAAGTTGCGTCAAATCTGAAAGCAGCGTGGAAAATGGAAGTGGGAGATATTTTTCTAGTCACCAAATTAAAGGTAGTTAATTCTCTATCGCTCGCAAAAGTTAAAGACATATGAACGCTGACAAGCGGAGCGCTGTTGCGTGTACCGGCAGATGTTTTGTACATTAGAGCAGTTTTACCCGCCAGCAAAGGTTTTGGCTATTCTTCCCGTGATTAAACAAAACATTACATATTCCTACAATATTCCATTGTAGTATGTTCAAATCTCCAAATACACTCCCAAGGCTTCATACAGAAAGTTAGGTGCGCTTCAGGCCTTGCAACAGCACACTGCCGCTCACTCCCTTGTTTTAAAAATACAGACCCAGATCTCGCAAATGCTCAGTCGGGGATACAATTTTGTTTTTACTTGGACCCCAGGCCATGTGGGGATTTCCGGGAACGAGGAGGCGGACGCGGCTGCTAAGTCCGCTTGCCGTTTGCCCCGGAGTTTAACAACTACGGTGCCATAGCAGGATGTGCAACGTTTTTTCCGTCGCCAACTCCTATCTGCTTGGCAGCACTCCTGGACAGCTTTGGAAGGCACACAACTCCGGGCAATAAAGGAGAGCGTACAACCCTGGCTAACTTCCTGCAGGGATAACCGGCGAGCTGAGGTGATACTCACCCGGCTGAGAATTGGGCACACACGAGTGACTCATGGCCACCTGTTAAGAGGGGAACCGGCCCCTGTGTGTGCTCCGTGTGCAGTACGCCTCACTGTGCGGCATGTATTGCTGGATTGCCCGCAGTACACCCGCGTTCGCCAATCTTTGGGCTTGGGGACTAACTTGGACGGTGTTTTAGGTGACGACCCAGTGGCCGTGGATAAGGCACTGCGGTTTGTTTTTAAAATCGGTTTTAATAAACAAGTCTGACTTGTATTTTATATTTATTACTTTTAGAGTTTTTAAATTATTAGTCTTTAGATCGTTTTTAATGTCCTTTTAACAGTTGAGTGTTTTTATTATATTTTACCTTTTTAGCTAAATTTTTATAGCTTTTAGGTTTTAGTGTTGACTTCGGACCCAAATGACCTTGTTGTCGACGGGCCCTAAAACACCACACACTCACTCACTTACAGAAAGTTCAACAACTAAGAAATAAACTAAATTACCCATCCAAAATAGAACCTTTCATGTCTCTTAATAACCCACTGAATATCATTGAATTAGAATACTACCTAGATTTACTTGCAGATTTTAAAAAGAAAGAATACTCATCTACAGAAGCTAAAGCATATGCCCTTGAAACCATAAATGTAAGATATCCAGTTGACAAATGGACACACATCTATACAGATGGCTCTCTTTACAATCAAGAAGATGGAGCACGAGCAGGAGATACCTGTAAATTCTTTTCTTTCTATAAGCATGTTGGAATTTACTTAACAAGTTTTGATGGAGAAATTGATGCAATTTATACTTCCTTACAAAATCTATTTGCCACGACAAATAAGCTTTCTAACACAGTTTTCTTAACAGATTCTAAAGCAGCTATTCAGGATATTATTTCAAATGACAGCCCAAAAACCGAAAAGATAAATGAAATTCATAATATTGTGACTTTGAGGGTTCGTGAAATAACAAGACGAGGTTACAAACGCAAAAACTACACTTTATTTTCCTAGCAATACACCGTTTACCATTACAAGTTGCTAGATCACCTCAAAACTGTTTATTTTTCCAACACTACCCTCAACTGTCTGTCGCTTCCGGTAACGATCGGCCCCAAAGTTTGCCGAATCTCCACCGGCCATCATTTATTCATGGGCTTCGCGAAACTACCGCCAGGGTGACACTGCTCCCTCCTCAAGGCTGGTCGTCCCGAACAGCGCCTTCGTAGCGGGCCAGGCCATCCAGGTGTACCACCAACATCTTTCCTCGGGGCACCTTCTGGATGCGGTAGACCACGCCGTTAATCCTCTTCACCACACGGTACGGGCCTTGCCATGGCTGCTGAAGCTTCGGGCAGCGTCCCTTGGTCCGGGTCGGGCGGTACAACCAGACCAGGTCACCTTGCTGGAACCCTTGGCTGTTGGCTTGCCTGTCGTATCGGGTTTTCATGCGGTCGCTCGCCTTCTGGATGTTCTTGCGAGCCATCTCGTGCAAGTCGTGGAGGTGGTCCACCAGGTTCTCCACATCCCTCAAGAGTGGCCCCAAGTCTGCATCCGCCAGCTGCTCCCTCCTCAGGCCTGCTGTCTGGCCTTCCGGTCGCGCCGTCACCATCACCTCGCTCCTCGCGGGGACACCCACGTCTTCGTTCAAGATGACCCTACCGATTCCAAGGCGCTCTTCAGTTTGACGGAGTATAACCTCTTCTCCGTTGAGCCGTAGGACCTTCCTGCCGACGTCGACCGTCGCCTCGTGGCTCATGAGGGCATCCAGTCCCAGGGTCACCTCCTCAGCCACCTTCGCGACGAACACCCACAGACGCACGGCACTCCGTCCCAAGGTCAGCTCCAGCAGGGCCTCCTTCTCCACAGGCATGGTGTCGCCCGATGCCGTCACAAGCTCGTATGGTCGGCTCGGCTTCCTCGTCGGCAAACCCTTCGCCACGTCAGGTCTGATGATGGTCACGGCCGCCCCGGTGTCCACCAGCACGCGGCACGGCTTTCCTCTTACCCAGCCGTCCGCGATGAGGTTGTCATCCATCCGCCGGCTGACGGCGTGCAGCGTCACTCGAGGGGATGGTGGTAATGGCGCCGACGTGCCCCTCTCCACGACGGGCCTTACTCGTTCTTCCCGCTGCCCTTCCTGGTGTGGGCAGTCTCTCTGCAGGTGCCCGGGATGTCCACACCCCCAACACAGGCCACTAGGTGTTCGCCGGCGTCCCTCAGCTGGTCTTCTGTCTCCGGCGTAGCTGACACTCATCGTTTTGATTAAAAGATTAATCAAAAACATCTTCGCAAAACTATATAACAATTATCTAGTTTCCTCTGAAAAAACTTTATTGGAAAAATCTCCAAAACAAACTAAAGACAATTCCAGAACTACCTCGAAAATCTCCAGTAGCAATGTTCAGATTAATCACAGGCCACGATTGTTTGAATTGACATTTATTCAAGGTTGGATTAACAACTTCTCCACAGTGCTGTTTATGTGGTAAAGATGATTTAATGAACATCGATCATCTAACTGTATGTGAAACTCTCCAAAATCAAGATCTAATCTCCAAATATTGGGAAGCAAGAAGAAAAATGATTTTACTATCAAATTCTGAGCATTAAATACACACACACACACACACACACACACACACACACACACACACACACATATTTCTAAAACATTAAGATGTTACCTTGACACACGTCATAGCAGTAGAACAGCAAGTACGGTTTCCAATCCAGTAATTCGCTTTCCGACTTCATGGATCTTTCCCGGAGATTGAAACACAGGCACGCTCACTTTTTCTAAGGATGGAGCTGCTTCACTACAAATTCGTGACACTGTGTGTACACTACCTACACCACAAGGTTACAGAGTTAATTGCTGGCATTTTGACAAATCTACAGTTGACCTATATTCTGGATTGGAGAGCTTTCGTAAAAACTTGTTCATATTAAATATAATTTTTCTGCCCTGAGAATGAATCACTTCACGTTTGTTGATCGAAAAATCACTTGTCGCAGTTTCATGGGACATGTTCATACACTCGAACCACAAACACTGGAAAAATATATGTGTATAATAATAATTTAATATAATATTAACAATATTTCAGCACGAGTTCCACACACGACTTAACGATGTCATTCACTTTAACAAAACAACACCTCTACTCTGACAATGAACTGAAAATTAAATCTGTTTGAAACTACGTGACTTTAGTTTTACTAGTAGGTGTATTATTTATTTATGCTTGAGATATGTTATGAGGATACAATGGTGTTGTTTTTCAGGTTTATCTGTGTTGAAATGATGGATATTGGGTAACCATAACAATGTGAAGATAAAACGTGCATCGCTCGTGTTCTAAGTATCGTAGAGACAGGATTTTTGTACGGTCATATTCAGAAAGTAAAATTCTTTCTTATTATAAGATTGTCATCTGTAATATTCAAATATTTATCTGTAACATTTAACCATAACATGTGAAGATAAAACGTGCATCGCTCATGTTCTAAGTATCGTAGAGACAGGATTTTTGTACGGCCATGATCAGAAAATAAAATTCTTTCTTATTATAAGATTGTCATCTGTAATATTCAAATATTTATCTGTAACCATAACATGTGAAGATAAAACGTATATCGCTCGTGTTCTAAGTATCGTAGAGACAGGATTTTTGTACGGTCATGATCAGAAAATAAAAGTCTTTCTTATAAGATTGGCAACTGTTATTTTCAAACATTTATTCGAGCGTAATTAATTAATATAATGATCTCAGTTGAGGCGCGTGAGAGGCGTGTCTCACTTTCGGCAGTGCTGGTAGGAGGAGCAAGCTTAGGATTGGCTGGAATCTGCAGTACGGCCCGCCTACACATGGTTTAAACTTTTGCGAAGATTATAATCTTTACTATACAGAAAGGGGCAGTTTGTCTATATATTTATTATTTTGTGTATGTTTATGAAACGTACATTGACTTGAATCTCGGTTAGGGTGAGTTACCTGGATAAGGCTTTTTACGGGGCTTGTCCTTATCCTGATAGACGAATGTCGGTTAGCTCTAAGCTCCACGGACCCCGGGCTTATTTGAGCATCATTTCACCCATTTCATTCATCTTCCTTAATGCCTGGTATATCAAACAAGTAAAATAGGGTCTTCCTTTTAAAAGTTTTATTGTTTGAAATTCGAAATTGGCTAACTTCGTGACAGTATCACGTTAGTAATCTCTGCTCTTTTGTCATCAAAAGGCTAGAAAATATCAACAAAAGCACATCAAATTGGCATCACAACATAAAATAAAAAATAAAAAAAACTTCTTCAATATTTTGGGTATGGCTTTTGAAATCCTCTTTATTCTGAACGAATATGTTATTTCGTTTTTGACTTAGGTGCTGTCTCTCTATTTCTCTCTGGTGCACAACAAAAAACAATGCAGTCTTTCCTTATTTCTTAAAAATGCGTCTTCTTCATGATATCTTGGATAAAATACATATTACAAAAATAAACGTCGTTTAAGTTCCACCTAGTGGTTGTTTGTCATATTTCCGTTATCTACTGAAAGTGGTTATGCAGGAATATGTTGAAGTCGACCTAGGTTATTTCCAGCCTTGAGTTATTCAGAGACGTCAGTTATTTCCGATTGACCAAGACATACAGCTCGCGTGCACGACCAAAGTTTCCCACAGTAAACAAATTCTATTATTACGTTCAAGAAACGTTGGTTCTTAAGGCTGGTTTCCGTAGTGATCGGGAACAACAGGTGTTAGCAATGTCCACGCGAATATTATAAAAAAGTAGTGATGTAGATATATCAAAAATTTTAATAGATTAATCATGATATTTTAATCGATTAATTTATCGATTAATCGAGATATTATCTGTTCGAAAATTAGTTCGCCATTGAATGCAGAGACTGTTACAGATGTTCCAGAAGACTATTGAATTCTCCAAACAAATCGTTGTGTCGATTGAGCCAGGAATCAGGGTATTCATATGGAACATGTCAATGAGCTGTGACCTTACAGAGTGCATATGGTGAAACAACTGAAAGAAGCAGATTATGATAAACGAATCAGTTACTGTCGATTGATTCAGGGTACTCTTATTCCACGTCCATAACGTGGTTTACAGATGAGGCATGGTTTCATCTGTCAGGCTACATAAACACACAAAACACCAGATATTGGGCTGCTGTAAACCCCCAAGTGATCCACGAAACCTCACTGCATGATGAAAAGTGCGCGGTGTCAGCTTCCAGGATCGTTGGTCTCATTTTCTTTGATACGACTGTAGACACTGTAGTTTATATGGGTATCTTCAAGACATTTGTGGAGCAGCTGGATGATATCGAAATTAGAGAAGGTTATTTCCAGCAAGATGGAGCAGCGTGACATACATCTAATGACACCATGGAACTTGTAACCAGTTTCTTTGATAACACTGGGCAATAAAAAAATAATTGTTTAATGTTTCGAGCACTTCATGAGGCAATTTCTACTAATTTTGGGTTGAGAAAAACAAATATGACAGTGAAAAATTTTATTAGCTCTAGTTTCTATGATATACACAAGGTGGAAGTATTACATATTAACGGATTGAGAGAAAAGGATACATTTTAATTACATACATGCTAACAACAATAAAAGTGCATTTGATTTTTTAACTGGTAATTACATGCTAAGAGTTCTAAATTGCTGGAAAAATACTTCGCAGGTAGTCGTGTCTGAAGAGAATCATGACTTCGTCGTCTTTTAGCTTGCCTCTTGTGATGGAGTTCCGCAGAATCCCTATACAAAGACCAAGCATTACTTCATTCCAACGGCCCTCATATCTTTGTTCCATAACAGAAATGTCCTGATGGAATCTCTCCCCATATACATCACTAACAGCTCCACAACTAGGAGGGAAAAAGTCTAGGTGGGAGTGGAGAAAATGGATCTTAAGGGACATGTTGTATCCAAGGTTACGGTATTTTTGTAGGAGCACTGTCACCAAGTGCTTGTCATCTCCTTTGTTGCCTAAAAATCCATGAACAACTCACTTGAAGGCTTCCCAAGCTTCCTTTTCTTTCTCCTCCAAAATTTGGTCAAATTTCAGGATCCTTTACAATTTCTCTTATTTGTGGTCCGACTAAAATGGCTCTCTTAACTTTTGCATTACTTAATTTCCAAAATTTCTCTCTGATATTGACTGGTGTGCCAACTCCCCCAAAAAGTTCCCCCAAATTTAAAATATTCAGTCTAAAAATGAAATGTCACTTTATCTTAAAAAAAAGAGCTAATCTATCATTTTATGGCGATTTTTGAATTGAGCAGATGGAAATACATGTAAATTCACTATTTTTAAGCCCGAAACATTTTTATTGTTGTCCAGTATAATGGAATAATCTAAAAAAAGTCTGTGGCGCTCCAGATCGCTTAACCTCACCGGATTTTTTCTTGTGGGGATATTAAAAATAGAGTGTACAAGAATAGGCCACGTACAATTGATGTTCTCAAGGAATCCAAATATAAATAAGTAACGTTGGCGAGGATACTCTCCGTAAAACTTGAGAGAATATGGCGAGACGAGTACAAACCAGGGGCGGTTCCTCCATAATGTT
This sequence comes from Mantis religiosa, assembly GCA_030765055.1. Lineage (NCBI taxonomy): Eukaryota > Metazoa > Arthropoda > Insecta > Mantodea > Mantidae > Mantis > Mantis religiosa. The sequence goes on from CM060947.1 coordinate 32,383,205, forward strand.
GCAGGTTTGCGCTACACACACTGATTCTGAATATACAACAGGTGCATTTTGCACATTAAAGCTGTACTTGTTTGCATTGTTTTATATACAAACATGTTTCAATTACGCTTATCGTCTGTAGCTGCCCATGACCGCAGAAGTCGAAATAAACAGTGATTAGCTGTAGGAGCCGCAGGTTTGCAGCGAAGAGTTAACCTAAGATTTCGCCCAAATGTAGGCTCTCTGAGGGGGTTGCGGGAAGGTGAAGAGAGGGGAGTGGCTTCTTATACATTGCTTAAATGGAGGTTTATAAACCTAGCTCCTCCTACTCTTAGCAACGGCTATAGCGTGACCTTCAGGCTTAGCTTCTGTGTGCTCTGCTTTTCGAACACAGGGAGAATTTAGTTAAATGCATGGAGGTTATTCAGAAGAGAGCCCTGTTAAACAACAACGCCACACTTGTTCAGGCTGCTGGGTTTATGGCCACTTTGAAAGATTATATATTTGTGTTCTGGCTGTCTTTCTTCTACAAGATCATGCCACATGTGGACATTTTGTACAATCAGCTGCAGAAACGAGACTGCAATGCAACGTTTGCCATCGCCCAGCTAAACGCATTTAAAAGGGAAGTGCAAAAGGTAAGAAATAGCAGGGATATCGAGGAACACGAAGAAACTGCAATTAAGAGGAGAAGAATAGAAGTTCATGATGTGAAAAGAAGAGAAGCTCTTGAAGTATGTGACATTCTTAGAGAAGCAAAGGACAGATTTAGCTTCACGGAACATGTGGTAGCCTCAACTTTGTTTCATCAAGAACATTTCTAAGATATTTCCAGAGGATTCCCTTAGAGAAACAATAAGGTTCTATCCTTTTATCATTGGAACAAAAATTCATAGAGAACTGACTGTAATTTACAGTCGAGAGGAATTTCGTGGGATGTCCGGCGCTTTGTGCTTGATGGATTTCATTAAGGAAAACAATGTATGTGCTACATTCAGCGAATATGTCAAACTCCTCCGAGTACTGTTAACTATGCCAATGTTTACCGCTGAAGCAGAATGCTGTTTCTCAACTTTAAAAAGAATAAAAACTTTCCTTAGGAACACAATGTCTCAGGACCGATTGTCAGCATTAGCAATGCTTTCAATTGAGAGAGATTTTTTTATGAAGATCAGCGACTTCAACGCAAAAGTTATCGATAGATTCGCCAGGTCTAAGGAGAGTAGAACAGAGAATCCGTATAAATAGGTGAGTCATTACTACTCTGTATTTTATTTTTCATTTGTGCACCACCAATAATTTAACCCACCAGCCGCCACTGGTACAAACCTGTATTGATGTTGGTGGAGGACACTTCCAACATTTTCTCTGAGATGTAAATAGTGTAATGTCCCTGAAGTAAGCTAAAATGTGCTTCCAGTAATGTTAGAATGTGCCGACATCGAAAAAACGCAAACCGGAAACTTGATGCTTCCTGCATCATAACATATCCAAAACACCACAAAAATTTGTTTACAAAGGAAACATCTGTAAACATTGCTGCTAGGTATTTTTGCAACAAAACGCAATCCTTCCTAAACATTTCCCTTACTGCGTTAATTTGGGAATAAACAGTTGTTTAAAGTGTTAACAAGAACTGAATTACGCTGCCATAATCAGTTCTAAACAGTTGCTTGGCGTTATAGGGGCGCTCCGGTAGCATGGAGACATTTGAAAGGCGACAGACGTGGTTACTGCAAAAGTAAACAGCGGATTACCGAGTAAATGTATCTGTTCGTATTTAATTAGTGATTTAGACCGGATTATAAGTAAGGAACCAGTTGCTTCTTGCAGATATGTTGGAGATAAGAGTAAGTACACCTAACTGCTTTACACTTATATAAGTAACTCAAGATATGCGTTTCAGGAATTCTTTTATCTAATGTGATATGCATCAAACTTGCCAAATATTAATATATATATTTACTTCTTAATTACAAATCTGGGGATAGTTGAGGCAAAAGGGAACATGGTAGAAAGCACAGACAAATAGCTCTGCAGGTGAAGCGACGGAAAAAGTAATCTGCATGTATAAGATAGACACAACATTGGAAGAAGTTGGGATTGGCGCGACGTAGCCTGAAAGTAATAATACAAATAAAAGTTTATGGAAAGAAACAAGTGTAACAGCTACTGAAAAGTAAGAATAGGAGGAGAAACGTCACTGTAACAATTATTGGCATTATTGGCTTCTTTATGCATAACTTTTACATCATATAACGATCAAAATATTCGACTATCACTTAAAGTCTACTGTATTCCCTTGTAACTACAATAAGATAATGTTTATCTTGAAGGAGATAGAGCAATAAGTGTTTCTACAAAAGTATAGAAAGTCATGTATACATCACATAACGAGCAAAACATTTGACTATCACTTAAAGTCTACTGTATTCCCTTGTAACTACAATAAGATAATGTTTATGTTGAAGTAGATAGAGCAATAAGTGTTTGTACAAGAGTAGAGAAAGTCATGTATACATCACATAATGACCAAAACATTTGACTATCACTTAAAGTCTACTGTATTCCCTTGTAACTACAATAAGATAATGTTTATCTTGAAGTAGATAGAGCAATAAGTGTTTGTACAAGAGTACAGAAAGTAATGTATACATCACATAACGACCAAAACATTTGACTATCACTTAAAGTCTACTGTATTCCCTTGTAACTACAATAAGATAATGTTTATCTTGAAGTAGATAGAGCAATAAGTGTTTGTACAAGAGTAGAGAAAGTCATGTGTACATCACATAACGACCAAAACATTTGACTATCACTTAAAGTCTACTGTATTCCCTTATAACTACAATAAGATAATGTTTATCTTGAAGTAGATAGAGCAATACGTGTTTGTACAAGAGTAGAGAAAGTCATGTGTACATCACATAACGACCAAAACATTTGACTATCACTTAAAGTCTACTGTATTCCCTTATAACTACAATAAGATAATGTTTATCTTGAAGTAGATAGAGCAATACGTGTTTGTACAAGAGTAGAGAAAGTCATGTATACATCACATAACGACCAAAACATTTGACTATCACTTAAAGTCTACTGTATTCCCTTGTAACTACAATAAGATAATGTTTATCTTGAAGTAGATAGAGCAATACGTGTTTGTACAAGAGTAGAGAAAGTCATGTGTACATCACATAACGACCAAAACATTTGACTATCACTTAAAGTCTACTGTATTCCCTTGTAACTACAATAAGATAATGTTTATCTTGGAGTAGATAGAGCAATAAGTGTTTGTACAAGAGTAGAAAAAGTCATGTATACATCTCATAACGACCAAAACATTTGACTATCACTTAAAGTCTACTGTATTCCCTTGTAACTACAATAAGATAATGTTTATCTTGGAGTAGATAGAGCAATAAGTGTTTGTACAAAAGTAGAAAAAGTCATGTATACATCTCATAACGACCAAAACATTTGACTATCACTTAAAGTCTACTGTATTCCCTTATAACTACAATAAGATAATGTTTATCTTGGAGTAGATAGAGCAATAAGTGTTTGTACAAAAGTAGAAAAAGTCATGTATACATCACATAACGACCAAAACATTTGACTATCACTTAAAGTCTACTGTATTCCCTTGTAACTACAATAAGACATTGTTCGTCTTGAAGTAGATAGAGGAGTAAGTGTTTGTACAAGAGTAGAGAAAGTCATGTATACATCACATAACGACCAAAACATTTGACTATCACTTAAAGTCTACTGTATTCCCCTGTAACTACAATAAGATAATGTTTATCTTGAAGTAGATAGAGGAGTAAGTGTTTGTACAAGAGTAGAGAAACTCACGTATACATCACATAACGACCAAAACATTTGACTATCACTTAAAGTCTACTGTATTCCCCTGTAACTACAATAAGATAATGTTTATCTTGAAGTAGATAGAGGAGTAAGTGTTTGTACAAGAGTAGAGAAAGTCATGTATACATCACATAACGACCAAAACATTTGACTATCACTTAAAGTCTACTGTATTCCCTTGTAACTACAATAAGATAATGTTTATCTTGAAGTAGATAGAGGAGTAAGTGTTAGCGGGAATAATTTTTGCAGAAATGGTATATATTTAATAAGTTCATAACCAACACAGTATCTTCCTTAAATTAATGACAATATTTTTTTCGGTATATAGATGTAAGTTGTGGAGCATGAGGGAAAGAAAATAGTGAGATATCAAAGACTGTGATAGAGGGAAAGGAGAGAGGGAGAAGAATGTCCGGGATTGTAGTGGTAGAAAACAGCTTTTTTATTTAAGTAGTTGCCTGTTTTTTTTTATCTAAACCGCGTGCTTACCACACCCTTCATGTCACTACAAAGTACGTAAAAGGACTGTAGGTTTTTTTCTTTCGTAGTAGAAGCGATATGACACTTTCATTATTAGTGTAAAATGATGGAGATATGACGGCAAATAGTTAAACTGGTTCTTGGAAACAGCCTCATTGGCCGAGTTAGCCATTTATAAGACGGTGCAGCAATTCTGTCGGTCTGGCGGCAGTGAAGACAAGGTAGTGACTAAACAAAATACTGACGAAATGCAGGAATCTCATACTGGGCCAGATCGGACACCTACACGAATGTTGACCCAGTTCAGAACTACTTCACCTTGTAAGGCGGTGCTAGCCTTCTTCAGTACAGTGAGAAAGCTCATCAAGCTCGAGGCAAGACGTTGGAAGCACGCTTTGAGTATCTGAACAGTATTTTATGGTGAAAGAAACATTTGGTTTTGAATAACTTGTGTAGATTATGTCGTTTTATTTTTGTTACTACATCAAGTAAAATTAAGGGAAGTACTGCATGCCACTCCTAAATTAAATAGTGAGATTTTCTGGAAATTCAGGTTCGGAACTCTCAGAAGAAAAAAAGCATTTTTTGCGTATGTGCTATTCTTCAGTACTCTTTCTATTGTACAGTCACGCGTAGTTCCAGTGGCGAGAAGTAACTTGTAATGCGAGGGAAGCTCCAAATAATAATTTTCATTAAAATAAGAGAGAATAATGACTTAAAGAACTAAGGCTACTCTTCAGTACTCTTTCTATTGTACAGTCACACGTATGTCCATTGTCGATGAGTGAGCTTCCAAGCGACGGAAGCTCCAAATAATAATTTTCATTAAAATAAGAGAGAATAATGACTTAAAGAACTAAGGCTACTCTTCAGTACTCTTTCTATTGTACAGTCACACGTATGTCCATTGTCGATGAGTGAGCTTCAAAGCGAGGGAAGCTCCAAATAATAAGTTTCATTAAAATAAGAGAGAATAATGACTTAAAGAACTAAGGCTACTCTTCAGTACTCTTTCTATTGTACAGTCACACGTATGTCCATTGTCGATGAGTAAGCTTCAAAGCGAGGGAAGCTCCAAATAATAATTTTCATTAAAATAAGAGAGAATAATGACTTAAAGAACTAAGGCTACTCTTTAGTACCCTTTCTATTGTACAGTCAAACGTAGGTCCACTGTCGAGGTGTGTCTTTCAAAGCGAGGGAAGCTCCAAATAATAATTTTCATTAAAATAAGAGAGAATAATGACTCAAAGAACTAAGGCTACTCTTCAGTACTCTTTCTATTGTACAGTCACACGTAGGCCCAGTGTCGAGGCGTGAGTTTCAAATCGAGGGAAGCTCCAAATAATAATTTTCATTAAAATAAGAGAGAATAATGACTCAAAGAACTAAGGCTACTCTTCAGTACTCTTTCTATTGTACAGTCACACGTAGGTCCAGTGTCGAGGTGTGGCTTTCAAAGTAAGGGAAACTTCAAATAATAATTTTCATTAAAATAAGAGAGAATAATGACTGAAAAAACTAAGGCTACTCTTTAGAACTCTTTCTGTTGTACAGTCACACGTAGGTCCAGTGTCGAGGCGTGACTTTCAAAGTGAGGGAAACTTCAAATAATAATTTTCATTAAAATAAGAGAGAATAATGACTGAAAAAACTAAGGCTACTCTTTAGAACTCTTTCTGTTGTACAGTCACGCGTAGGTCCAGTGTCGAGGCGTGACTTTCAAAGTGAGGGAAACTTCAAATAATAATTTTCATTAAAATAAGAGAGAATAATGACTGAAAAAACTAAGGCTACTCTTTAGAACTCTTTCTGTTGTACAGTCACACGTAGGTCCAGTGTCGAGGCGTGACTTTCAAAGTGAGGGAAACTTCAAATAATAATTTTCATTAAAATAAGAGAGAATAATGACTGAAAAAACTAAGGCTACTCTTTAGTACTCTTTCTGTTGTACAGTCACCCGTAGGTCCAGTAACGAGGAGTTACTTTCACAGCAAGAGAAGCTCCAAATAATAATTTTCATTAAAATAAGAGAGAATAATGACTTAAAGAACTAAGGCTACTGTTTAGTACTCTTTCTATTGTACAGTCACGTAGGTCCAGTAACGAGGTTGCAGATATGTTCTCCAAAATGAGCATTTCCGTTGAATCTGTTCACACAATTCTGCATGAGGATCTGAAAATGCTCAATCGGCGATCCTCTAACACAACGTTCTCCACTGGATTATGTTGTCAGGCCGGTTGGTTGGAGCCCATGACGGTCTTGGTTTTGTTGTCACGCGATGTTCTGTCTTCATTGAACTGTCGCACCCACGAACGTGCATTAGACACATCCATGGTATCATCACCACATACCTCACTCAACTGGCGATGAATTTCAGTAGGTGTCACACCACGAAAATGGAGAAAACGAATGATTAAACGCAGTTCTTACAATGATAACGTTGCCATTTTAAGTATCGAAATCAGGCCTTTCTCTCGTTGCTGCCACTAGAGTTCTGTGCACTGTAAAGTGCTGCCATCTCTGACACACATTCACAAACAGTCCACGTGTATTTAAAAAAAAAGTTCCTATCTGGTTCCTATCTATGGTGTTTTAACTCAAATCGTTTGAGAGAATTAAATTTTGTCATGTAGAAGCTAATCTGGGATGGGGGAACTTTCTTGAAAATGTTTGTGCGGCAACCTTGTAAGGTGTTGGTAAAATCCCCGTTATCTAATTTTAGGTAGAGTACCATATTACGGCGGAGACAAACCTTCAAATGAGCACTAGTTAGTAAGCTGTTGTAATGAATTATGGAGAAGTAGTTACTTGCTCAATACTGTATGTACTTGTAGTGGTTAGGAGTGTAACACAAACTACAGTGTTCAATTTCCTCTTAGTGTTACTTGGGCAGTAATTACGAGGTTCGCAGAAGGTTGTCGACTAATAGCCAACCTCATTACCTCTGAAGGTCTCTCTCTTCTTTCTCTGTCTCCTATCGTCTTCCACGTCACCTCCTTTCTTCTTTGTTTAGATCCTTTTCTTCTCTCCTTATTCTCTCTTCTGTTTGTATTGCTCCTTAAGCCTCCGTTTTATTTCCCTGCCCCTCTGTTCTTCCTGTGTCCTTACCTTTCCCACCATCTTCTTTACCCTGTTTTTCTTCTGGGTAATCTCCTCTTTTACTCAGTTTACATTCCTTTTGTTCTGTATTCTTCGTTATTATTATTATAATTATTATTATTATTATTATTATTATTATTATTATTATTATTATTATTATTATTATTATTATTATTATTATTATTATTATTATTATTATTATTATTATTATTATTATTATTATTATTATTATTATTATTATTATTACTATTGCTATGCTTAGCTGCCATGTTTATCACGTCGGTTCTTACATTTGAAACAATCTCTTAGGTTGAATATTGGTGCCATTTCTCCAGAGAGGAGAGCGCCATTCACACTGTAACAGAATCTAATCTCACATTAACAAACATCCGGGAAGGGAAGTCGGGATCTGTGGGTTTACCAGCACCAACAAGACCGCTAAGGCAGTTCGTGAGTGGTTAAGAATGCTCACATTACTGTGAAACAGGTGCAAATAGGAAAGGAAATAAATTAAGATAGCAGAAGAAAGAAAGGAGGTAAAAGAAGAGAGAGAGCCGAGAAGAGCGAAGGAAAACGAGGATGTGGAAAAAGAGCCAGAAAGACGACGAAGAAGAGGGTAAGGTCTGTCTAGTCAACGCGATATATATATCGCCAAGGTACAATTCTACTGGATTCCATAATAACTCTTATCTTATTCAAAGTGCGGTATTTGAAACCCAGCTCCTTTAGGAGACCGCGCAAGGTGCAGTGCCCATAAGGAAAATCACAAATTTCTTGCAAATGTGCAACCAATTCGTCTAAGGTGGGCGCTCTCCCTTTTACATGGAATCTATAAATTTCTCAGTGAATTAAATCCCATGTGAAATTATCTACTTTAGAGAAACGTTTCCTTTCGTTTTCACACTTGATCAGCGGCTTTGTGAATACCCAGAATTTATCAGGTTCATTGCATGACCCCTTACCAAGATTATTTGTCAACACATATTTATATGTGTTCAAAACAAGCGCTTGAATTTGCTTAGAAACAGTTCCCGTTATAACTTTGTTTTTTAGGCTTTTCCAGTAATATAACTCGGCCCAGTTATTCACACTATTGTCATCACTTTGATTAATTCCACTTGACTGAAAGTTATGTACTACTTCATTTGCAATTACTACTGCATTTCCCTCCCACTGTCTCCACATCGTGACACACAAGGAATTTCTACACGTAATGAAACAGATCAACTGGAAGTTGGAACTTTGGCAACTGAGACTCCACGTAGAGTAGCCACGCGACTGTCACTTCGATAAAATCAGGGTTGCTATTGGTCCTCAACAACAATGTTCCATTTCTGAAGTTTGGAGATAGATTTATGACGGTCATTAGTGGACGGAAGGTTTTCTTTGAGTGGCAACTGCACTCGCGTTGACTAGACAAACTTTACCATTAGCTGGGACCCGTATAGAGCTAACCAAATCGATCCATTAGAAAAAATACAGAAGAGGGCAATAAAATTCATAAAAAGAGGCAGATATTTTGGGCCTATAAAAGGAGATGAGACTAAATGGGAGGAATTAAGAATTAGGCGTAAAAAACATAGGTTGGTAGCATTATTCAAAGCTAATGCTGGTGTAAAGGCATGGGTGGACGTTAGTGTAAGGTTAGATAATCCGGATTATTATGGACGAAACGATCATAGGTATAAAATTAAGGGTAGAAGATACAGAACCGACGTAGGAAAATTTTCTTTTGTTAATAGAACCATTGAAGAATGGAATGAATTGTCTGTAGCAGTCTTTCAGGGCTGTCCCCTGTCGCTGAAGAAATTTAGAAAAAATCTAGATGGTTTATAGTTTAACTTTTGAATTATATTGGTATATAATATGTAAATAGAGAAGTAATTAGATATGTTTTAAGTGATTAAAGTAAAATAATATCATGTCTGTATTGTTTATTGTGTTATTGTTGTAAATCTAGTATTTGTAATTTGATCTGTATTGTTAACTCTGCCACCGGGTAGTACCCAATTGCAGTGAATAAATACATACATACATTGCAGTATTCAGCTACCGACTAGGGTAAACGACGAAAAAACGCAGCGGTTACGCTGACCTCGGAAATGCACCGCTCAGTAAGGGAAAATGCACAGCCACCTCGATACCGGTTGTTGCAGCCAATGTTATTATTAATGAATAGTTCAAGAGAAAGCTGTTTTAAAAGTCACGATGCTGTGACCATCTTCTAACCGGTTTTCCTTCCCGGTTGGAAATCAATGTCACATTGTCAATAAGCAGGGGCGTCCAGACACGTAACAGGAACCCAACCCGGGACTGGTAAAAGGGTTAATGTATAAAATCCAATACATACGTAACGTAATTAAAGGCTGGAATTTTCATCTTGCAAAGACGTCGTCGAGAACTTGAATAAAAACCATGTAACGGAAATAGATGTTAAATTTACTGTCTGTAAAACAGAAGAATTACACTAGAGTCAACATGAAAAATGCAATGTCATGGCCAACGTGTCGTTCTGACATTAAATTCTCCATTTGACTCGTACAATGTCAGGACGGCACGTTGGCCATGGTAGCTCAATAGGTTAGAGCGACTGGACGGAAACCAGGAGATCCGTGGCACAAATCCCGGTCATGGCATTGAATTTTTTATGTTGACTCTATCAAAACCTTAGCATATATACGGCTAGTGTGAAGAAATTATTAATTAGTCCGCCTTCAATCTACCCCTCGGAGGTAGACCAAAATTTGAACCGAACCAAAGTGTTTGGACCCGGACTATTGCTAATCCCGGTTTATCGATGGCCCACCGTTGGTCCGGACCAAGTCTGACTATGAATACGGCTCAAATTACTTTAGGAGTACATTTAACAAGATGCGTATGTTTATTTTTGAGGATATGTGACCTGATTCTAAACATTTGATTGCCTCCTTTATCGAGCTCACTTACAACATATATCTCTATTAACAGAAAGAGATTCCATAATGAACTTTGGCAAGAGCAAACCTAATACGGGTTTCAAACTCGAGGCCTCTACAAACTGACGCAAATATTATCCTTACGCCTCACAGAAGCGCAAATATAGTTCATGGAAGTCATAAATTAACAAGTGTGGGTAGAGAAAGTCAAGCGACTATAACACAAAGTATATTTTAAACCTGTAAAATAAATTGATGTTAAAGAGAACTGATCATTATCAATAAACCATTACAGTTGAACTGTTTACATAATTTTATGTTTGTGTTAAGGATTACAGAAGGAGAATTAGGCTTTATGAATAATGAATTAGTAAATAATGAATACACGTGTTAATTATATTAGAGATTTGGTTTACTAATTTACTTATCTATTTTCTCTTTACAGGTATGCAAATTGGTGTATTTGTTATCTGCAAACTAAGAAGTAACAAGTGTCAAGGTAGGCATTTTCACTTACGTACTCTGTAAGGTAAATTGTAGTGTAAACTGAGCCTTTGATGAAGCTACATTGTTTATTTTTCATACATACGTACACATTTAAAATTAATAAACGTTTTAACATTTTAATTTCTTATATGTAGCGGAAGTTTTTTACTCTACCCGGAAACTCTTTCAGAGATTTCAACACAAATGCGTATTTAGAGACTCTTTCAATTAAAAATAGAACATTTAGAAAAAGGCTGTATGTGTATGTCTCAACAATGGAAAGTCGATTAAATACAAAACTTTGTCTTTAAATTTGGTGTCTTCCAAGGATGGGCTATGAAGATCTTCCCAATATCAAACTACCCTTTACGTCGAAAAGTTTTAGAAGATTTTGATTTACTGAAAAATAACCTAATGACACAATTTGGTGGTATTTGTGCCAGCAACTTCACTTATCTTCTTTAGAGAAATGCAGTAAATTTTTAATACTATATTTATTTTGAGGAACTAAAGTTATACCAAACTCTTAATTTTTTTTTTGAAAATATTTATTAATCCAAGGATGGCAAGTAAATTTTTTGAAATTATAATATTTTATTTTTAAGGGTAGAAATATGATTAACAGTTTTCTGATATTTAAATGTTTCAATTTTTTATGTATAAAATCTTTATTAAACCATTAATTAAAGTAGTATTAATAAAATTTTTATATTCTTTATTAAATTCCTCTTTATTAATCTATAAATAGATCTATTAAAAGCAGCAAATTTATGTGAAAAAGTGTTAAAACTTTTAAGTTTTATGTAATTATCAATTAGAGTGGGCTTGCTATAAATACAAAAGTTTAATTTATTATTATTTCTAACTATATTTAGATCTAGAAAAGGAAGAAATCCATTAATTTAAGTCTCTAATGTGAATTTTATAGCTTTATCTTGTAAATGTATTAATTTTAAAGCATCATTTATGTGTTTATGAGAAACAATAGCAAAAATATCATCAGGTTTTAAAAATTAAAGGGATTGTTTTAGTGACTTAAGATTTTAAAGGAATATAGCAAGACGAATCTTAGGATTTGTAAAAGATAAATGTTACTGTAGAATGAGATAAAAGAACTAATAGACAAAGAAGTTACTGTGAGATTTATAAAGGCAGAAAGGATAGCTAGAATGGCTAGGGCCATTACGGAAGGTAGAATTCATAAACTACAGACGTGTGCAAATTATTAGATTCAATGGTGAATTTTTAACATATACCGTTTATTTTATATTTATTTAACAGAAATAATATTACAAAATACTTTTTTCAACTCTTAGTATTTTGTATGTATTCCTTTAGACTTTATTAACATTTTGATACGTTTAGGTATGCTCTCTACAAGGGTGGAGCACTTTTCCTTTATTTCTTCATCTCTGTGCCAAATACTTATCAGGCCCTCAATAAGCTGAACCTTTGTTATTTTCAATGTTTTCAGTCTCTGTTTAACAATACTCCACACATTCTCTATTGGATTTAAATCAGGGCTATACCCCGGCCATGGTAGTACTTTTACATTGTTTTCTTTGAGGAGCTGGGTTATAGATTTTGGTGATAGCTTTCTTTTCCTTCCGCATTTTCCATCCCGTTGTGAGGTCAACGTCTCACCGAATGTTAAGGCTTGATTAATACGACTAACAGATTTTTGTGAAATACACAATTTCTTAGCTATTTCACGTTGTGAATAAAGAGTTTCCTTCACAAGACTCTCAGTTACAGCTACTTTCCTTGGGGATAAGTCAGCAGTTTTACCCATAACCTCACTTTTGAATCAATGTGAATGCTAAGGATAAGATACACGATGTTACCTGGCTTGAGATCAATTAATAATAAATACTTAGGAAATATTAGCCATAAAACACAATAAAGGCAAATATTAACAATCTTCAGTTACTACGTTCACCAAACAATTGGATAAACAGACATAAAGAAAATGGCGGCTCTTAATTCAGAGCTACCACCATATTACTATAAGTAAAAGAAAAATCCCCCAGCTATTATTAAGACCGAAATTTCATTAAATATGCTTTATATTATAGCAAGGAAAAGAATTACGACAAATTGAAATAGGTTACGGTTGTAAACAACTATTATTTTGAATGTTAAACTGAAGCAAAGTAAAAAACATGAATGAGTCTAATAATTTGCACACGTCTGTAATATTGAAATGAAAACTGTATGCCAGAAGAAAGAAGGGAAGGCCAAAAACAAGGTGGTTGGATAAGGTAAGAGAAGATTTAAGAAAGATTGGAATTAGAGTGCGGAAAAGTAAAGCGGAAGATAGAGATTTGTGGAAGAACGACTGGAGAGCCTGAGGAGAACACCGATGAACCTGAAGCGACACTAGAGCAGGTCGCGTGCCACTGTTTGAGTAACTCGCAGCATCACAGTGTCTGCAACCGGTCTGTGTCGCCCACGTCGTAACCTAGAGACAAAGTCGCAGTTCAGCGAACCTTAATGATAGGGTATTCCAGTATGTGTGTCATCACACCACCATGACCTTCATTACCTGCTTTATGTCATTACAGAAATGACTATCACATACTTCCTTACAGTTGACTAAAGCGACAGTCACATGTTTCAAAACCTGGTCACTGTGTGATAACTGCGAGATTCCATTCTCTTTACTGACCAGAAAATGTCGAAACGTATAGCTTCCCATTTATAAAAACAAAACATTTCAAAATTCAAAACAGTAACAATGGAAATAATCATTTCTTCCACACCAGCCATGTGTAGGCTAAGGTTTGGATCAGTCAGACTGGAGCCAGACTGAAAAATTCAATGCCATATCCGGGATTTGAACAACGGTTCTCCCGCTCTCCGTGCAGTTGCTCTAAACCAATGAGCTACTATGACCAACATGCCGACATGACATTAAATTCTCCAACTGACTCGTATGTTTCCCGGTAGACCACTAGGAGTTCTCATATGCTATGAGACACGCACCTTTTGTGACGACTTACTATGCTGCAAGTACTTAAGTCCCAGACTTCATAGTTACTATGACCAACATGCCGACATGACATTAAATTCTCCAACTCACTCGTATGTTTCCCGGTAGACCACTAGGAGTTCTGATATGCTATAAGACACGCACCTTTTGTGACGACTTACTATGCTGTAAGTACTTAAGTCCCAGGCTTCATAGCTACTATGGCCAACATGCCGACATGACATTAAATTCTCCAACTCACTCGTATGTTTCCCGGTAGACCACTAGGAGTTCTGATATGCTATAAGACACGCACCTTTTGTGACGACTTACTATGCTGTAAGTACTTAAGTCCCAGGCTTCATAGCTACTATGGCCAACATGCCGACATGACATTAAATTCTCCAACTGACTCGTATTTTTCCCGGTAGACCTCTAGGGGTTCTCATATGCTATGAGACACGCACATTTTCTGGCGACTTACTATGCTGTAAGTACTTAGGTCCCAGGCTTCATAGCTACTATGGCCAACATGCCGACATGACATTCAATTCTCCAACTTACTCGTATGTTTCCCGGTAGACCACTAGGGGTTCTCATATGCTATGAGACACGCACCTTTTGTGACGACTTACTATGCTGTAAGTACTTAAGTCCCAGGCTCCATAGCTACTATGGCCAACGTGCCGACATGACATTAAATTCTCCAACTCACTCGTATGTTTCCCGGTAGACCACTAGGAGTTCTGATATGCTATAAGACACGCACCTTTTGTGACGACTTACTATGCTGTAAGTACTTAAGTCCCAGGCTTCATAGCTACTATGGCCAACATGCCGACATGACATTAAATTCTCCAACTGACTCGTATTTTTCCCGGTAGACCTCTAGGGGTTCTCATATGCTATGAGACACGCACCTTTTGTGACGACTTACTATGCTGTAAGTACTTAAGTCCCAGGCTCCATAGCTACTATGGCCAACGTGCCGACATGACATTAAATTCTCCAACTGACTCGTATGTTTCCCGGTAGACCACTAGGTGTTCTCATATGCTATGAGACACGCACCTTTTGTGACGACTTACTATGCTGTAAGTACTTAAGTCCCAGGCTTCATAGCTACTATGACCAACATGCCGACATGACATTAAATTCTCCATCTGACTCGTATGTTTCCGGGTAGATCACTAGGGGTTCTCATATGCTATGAGACACGCACCTTTTATGACGACTTACTATGCTGTAAGTACTTAAGTCCCAGGCTCCATAGCTACTATGGCCAACGTGCCGACATGACATTAAATTCTCCAACTGACTCGTATGTTTCCCGGTAGACCACTAGGGGTTCTCATATGCTATGAGACACGCACATTTTGTGGCGACTTACTATGCTGTAAGTACTTAAGTCCCAGGCTTCATAGCTACTATGGCCAACATGCCGACATGACATTAAATTCTCCAACTTACTCGTATGTTTCCCGGTAGACCACTAGGTGTTCTCATATGCTATGAGACACGCACCTTTTGTGACGACTTACTATGCTGTAAGTACTTAAGTCCCAGGCTCCATAGCTACTATGGCCAACGTGCCGACATGACATTAAATTCTCCAACTGACTCGTATGTTTCCCGGTAGATCACTAGGTGTTCTCATATGCTATGAGACACGCACCTTTTATGACGACTTACTATGCTGTAAGTACTTAAGTCCCAGGCTTCATAGCTACTATGGCCAACATGCCGACATGACATTAAATTCTCCAACTGACTCGTATGTTTCCCGGTAGACCACTAGGGGTTCTCATATGCTATGAGACACTCACATTTTCTGGCGACTTACTATGCTGTAAGTACTTAAGTCCCAGTCTTCATAGCTACTATGGCCAACATGCCGACATGACATTCAATTCTCCAACTTACTCGTATGTTTCCCGGTAGACCACTAGGTGTTCTCATATGCTATGAGACACGCACCTTTTGTGACGACTTACTATGCTGTAAGTACTTAAGTCCCAGGCTCCATAGCTACTATGGCTAACGTGCCGACATGACATTAAATTCTCCAACTGACTCGTATGTTTCCCGGTAGACCACTAGGTGTTCTCATATGCTATGAGACACGCACCTTTTGTGACGACTTACTATGTTGTAAGTACTTAAGTCCCAGGCTCCATAGCTATTATGGCCAACGTGCCGACATGACATTAAATTCTCCAACTTACTCGTATGTTTCCCGGTAGACCACTAGGTGTTCTCATATGCTATGAGACACGCACCTTTTGTGACGACTTACTATGCTGTAAGTACTTAAGTCCCAGGCTCCATAGCTACTATGGCTAACGTGCCGACATGACATTAAATTCTCCAACTGACTCGTATGTTTCCCGGTAGACCACTAGGTGTTCTCATATGCTATGAGACACGCACCTTTTGTGACGACTTACTATGCTGTAAGTACTTAAGTCCCAGGCTCCATAGCTACTATGGCCAACGTGCCGACATGACATTAAATTCCCCAACTGACTCGTATGTTTCCCGGTAGACCACTAGGAGTTCTCATGTGCTATGAGACACGCACCTTTTGTGACGACTTACTATGCTGTAAGTACTTAAGTCTCAGACTTAATAGCTACTATGACCAACATGCCGACATGACATTAAATTCTCCAACTGACTCGTATGTTTCCCGGTAGACCACTAGGGGTTCTCATATGCTATGAGACACGCACCTTGTATGACGACTTACTATGCTGTAAGTACTTAAGTCCCAGGCTTCATAGCTACTATGACCAACATGCCGACATGATATTAAATTCTCCATCTGACTCGTATGTTTCCGGGTAGACCACTAGGGGTTCTCATATGCTATGAGACACGCACCTTTTGTGACGACTTACTATGCTGTAAGTACTTAAGTCCCAGGCTCCATAGCTACTATGGCCAACATGCCGACATGACATTAAATTCTCCAACTGACTCGTATGTTTCCCGGTAGACCACTAGGGGTTCTCATGTGCTATGAGACACGCATCTTTTGTGTCGACTTACTATGTTGTAAGTACTTAAGTCCCAGGCTTCATAGCTACTATGGCCAACATGCCGACATGACATTAAATTCTCCATCTGACTCGTATGTTTCCCGGTAGACCACTAGGGGTTCTCATATGCTATGAGACACGCACATTTTGTGTCGACTTACTATGCTGTAAGTACTTAAGTCCCAGGCTTCATAGCTACTATGGCCAACATGCCGACATGACATTAAATTTTCCAACTGACTCGTATGTTTCCCGGTAGACCACTAGGTGTTCTCATATGCTATGAGACACACACCTTTTGTGGCGACTTACTATGCTGTAAGTACTTAAGTCCCAGGCTTCATAGCTACTATGGCCAACATGCCGACATGACATTAAATTTTCCAACTGACTCGTATGTTTCCCGGTAGACCACTAGGTGTTCTCATATGCTATGAGACACACACCTTTTGTGGCGACTTACTATGCTGTAAGTACTTAAGTCCCAGGCTTCATAGCTACTATGGCCAACATGCCGACATGACATTAAATTTTCCAACTGACTCGTATGTTTCCCGGTAGACCACTAGGTGTTCTCATATGCTATGAGACACACACCTTTTGTGGCGACTTACTATGCTGTAAGTACTTAAGTCCCAGGCTTCATAGCTACTATGGCCAACATGCCGACATGACATTAAATTTTCCAACTGACTCGTATGTTTCCCGGTAGACCACTAGGTGTTCTCATATGCTATGAGACACACACCTTTTGTGGCGACTTACTATGCTGTAAGTACTTAAGTCCCAGGCTTCATAGCTACTATGGCCAACATGCCGACATGACATTAAATTTTCCAACTGTCTCGTATGTTTCCCGGTAGACCACTAGAGGTTCTCATATGCTATGAGACACACACCTTCTGTGACGACTTACTATGCTGTAAGTACTTAAGTCCCAGGCTTCATAGTTAAACCATTATGTTTTTCCGGCAAATTGATGGAAATAATCATTTCTTCTACATTAACCGTGACCATTGGATCTACCGGACCATTTGGGTGATATTATTTTTTAAAAAGATGTGCATCGCGTAATGAATTTTGAAATACCGGCAGTAGATTGTTTTTAAATTTATTTTATTTCCAGATTTGGTAGTAGTGGCAGAGACATAGTGGCCTCTAGTGATCGTGACGTTGACAACGAGCTTGTTTGGGTGATGATGGTAATGGGTATTCACGAAATCGCGATCCTTATAAATTAATAAGAAACTTTTCATAATTTTCTTGTAAGATAAGTGAAGTTTTTGTATACTATTTTTTGCTAGATGTAACTAGCTTCATATTTTACGTATCTTTAGACATTTTTGAGAAACTCTTAAGTTTTTGAAAAATGTTCCATGTAAAGGGTAGTTTCTGGTGGGATACATACTGAAACATTTCTGTCTTATCCTGTTTAACTGATGCTCGGTTTTTGAGTTCTGATGTAGAGAAGCTCAAAGGTGTATTTGGTGTAAAATGTTGTATCGAATGTTTGGTTATAATGTAGTACAAGTCTATGCCAGATGTGAAGGAAGTGTACTAAAGTAATCATGCTTCCTTCCGGCGATCACAGTTTTGTTTTCCAGTCACGCACTAGTCTCTCTCTCTCTGCCGCCGGAATGTATGCAGCATCTAACATTGGGAATATGGAATAGTCGAATGTTGTCTAGGTGATGGCTTTGACATGGCCAGAACAAAAGAAAAATGACTACGTATATGAAAAAAGTTGAAGCAATGACAGTTTAAACTAAACTGAAATTGCTATGTTCGCAAAATAATAAATACATATTTGACGTAAATTGTATTAACGAGATTTGCGTGTTTTGTGTATTAATATTTTGCCACCGTTTTATCAATTATACAGGATGAGTAAGGCTCTTCCTTGGAAATTCAAGATTTTTCATTTCTCTGAAAAATAATTTAAATCAAAATCTCTAGAGCTATTTTTGAGCAAATTAAAATGTTCGAGCTTATTTTCATATAAATGGCATTCGGTTGAAACCCTTTGGAAAATGCTGATAACAAGTTAGCTTATGTTCTCATACATATGCAGAAGTGTGCATGAATCCTTTTACAGAACTTTTTTCCCTTCTTTTTCGATGCAACGGGATCTCAAAACTTGGATATCGAATACTTGCTATACTTACCTTACATGGTATTTAGGGATCACTTTGAAATGTCGCGCTGTACAGGAACACTAGAATTTAATGTTGGTAGAGCACCTGTCTGCCGTGCTAGTGGTCCCGGGTTCGATTCCTGGAGGTGTGGATGAGGATTTTTCTCCGACCAAGATAATTCCTCATCTTCCCCAGAGTCTGGAAGTATGAATGAGAGTGTGTGAATGATCTAATGATTAAAACCCAACGAATACGAGTTAACATCTTCGATATGTTCGAAAAAAAAAAGGATTTATTTCGTGCAGATAACCATTTCATTTGTTATTGGTTTACATTTTATAAATAAAATACGTGTACCTTTATTACGCAAAATTAAGCAGATCATTTTTGGTCATTTAACCATGAAATATATCCAGAAGTAGTGCGATAGATTTAATGGTTTGGAAAAATATATTTATTTAAAAAAATAAAAATGGTGTACTGAATTTTGAAATACAATCACTTAGGTCAATTAATAGTGGTTTACTATAAAGCCCGGAACTTAAAGTACTTACAGCATAGTAAGTCGCCATTAAGGTAGTTGTCTCATGTGTTTATGAGAACTCCTAGTGGTTTACTATAAAGTCCGGGTCTTAAAGTACTTACAGCATAGTAAGTCGTCATTAAGGTAGTTGTCTCATGTGTTTATGAGAACTCCTAGTGGTTTACTATAAAGCCCGGACCTTAAAGTACTTACAGCATAGTAAGTCGTCATTAAGGTAGTTGTCTCATGTGTTTATGAGAACTCCTAGTGGTTTACTATAAAGTCCGGGCCTTAAAGTACTTACAGCATAGTAAGTCGCCATTAAGGTAGTTGTCTCATGTGTTTATGAGAACTCCTAGTGGTTTACTATAACGTCCGGGTCTTAAAGTTCTTACAGCATAGTAAGTCGTCATTAAGGTAGTTGTCTCATGTGTTTATGAGAACTCCTAGTGGTTTACTATAAAGTCCGGACCTTAAAGTACTTACAGCATAGTAAGTCGTCATTAAGGTAGTTGTCTCATGTGTTTATGAGAACTCCTAGTGGTTTACTATAAAGCCCGGACCTTAAAGTACTTACATGTAGTAAGTCGTCATTAAGGTAGTTGTCTCATGTGTTTATGAGAACTCCTAGTGGTTTACTATAAAGCCCGGACCTTAAAGTACTTACAGCATAGTAAGTCGTCATTAAGGTAGTTGTCTCGTGTGTTTATGAGAACTCCTAGTGGTTTACTATAAAGCCCGGGTCTTAAAGTACTTACAGCATAGTAAGTCGCCATTAAGGTAGTTGTCTCATGTGTTTATAAGAACTCCTAGTGGTTTACTATAAAGCCCGGGTCTTAAAGTACTTACAGCATAATAAGTCGTCATTAAGGTAGTTGTCTCATGTGTTTATGAGAGCTCCTAGTGGTTTACTATAAAGCCCGGGTCTTAAAGTACTTACAGCATAGTAAGTCGCCATTAAGGTAGTTGTCTCATGTGTTTATGAGAACTCCTAGTGGTTTACTATAAAGCCCGGGTCTTAAAGTACTTACAGCATAGTAAGTCGTCATTAAGGTAGTTGTCTCATGTGTTTATGAGAGCTCCTAGTGGTTTACTATAAAGCCCGGGTCTTAAAGTACTTACAGCATAGTAAGTCGTCATTAAGGTAGTTGTCTCCTGTGTTTATGAGAACTCCTAGTGGTTTACTATAAAGTCCGGGTCTTAAAGTACTTACAGCATAGTAAGTCGTCATTAAGGTAGTTGTCTCATGTGTTTATGAGAACTCCTAGTGGTTTACTATAAAGCCCGGACCTTAAAGTACTTACAGCATAGTAAGTCGCCATTAAGGTAGTTGTCTCGTGTGTTTATGAGAACTCCTAGTGGTTTACTATAAAGCCCGGGCCTTAAAGTACTTACAGCATAGTAAGTCGCCATTAAGGTAGTTGTCTCATGTGTTTATGAGAACTCCTAGTGGTTTACTATAAAGCCCGGACCTTAAAGTACTTACAGCATAGTAAGTCGTCATTAAGGTAGTTGTCTCGTGTGTTTATGAGAACTCCTAGTGGTTTACTATAAAGCCCGGGTCTTAAAGTACTTACAGCATAGTAAGTCGCCATTAAGGTAGTTGTCTCATGTGTTTATAAGAACTCCTAGTGGTTTACTATAAAGCCCGGGTCTTAAAGTACTTACAGCATAATAAGTCGTCATTAAGGTAGTTGTCTCATGTGTTTATAAGAACTCCTAGTGGTTTACTATAAAGCCCGGGTCTTAAAGTACTTACAGCATAGTAAGTCGCCATTAAGGTAGTTGTCTCATGTGTTTATAAGAACTCCTAGTGGTTTACTATAAAGCCCGGGTCTTAAAGTACTTACAGCATAATAAGTCGTCATTAAGGTAGTTGTCTCATGTGTTTATGAGAACTACTAGTGGTTTACTATAAAGTCCGGGTCTTAAAGTACTTACAGCATAGCAAGTCGTCATTAAGGTAGATGTCTCATGTGTTTATGAGAACTCCTAGTGGTTTACTATAAAGCCCGGGTCTTAAAGTACTTACAGCATAATAAGTCGTCATTAAGGTAGTTGTCTCATGTGTTTATAAGAACTCCTAGTGGTTTACTATAAAGCCCGGACCTTAAAGTACTTACAGCATAATAAGTCGTCATTAAGGTAGTTGTCTCATGTGTTTATGAGAACTCCTAGTGGTTTACTATAAAGTCCGGGTCTTAAAGTACTTACAGCATAGTAAGTCGTCATTAAGGTAGTTGTCTCATGTGTTTATGAGAACTCCTAGTGGTTTACTATAAAGCCCGGACCTTAAAGTACTTACAGCATAGTAAGTCGCCATTAAGATAGTTGTCTCATGTGTTTATGAGAACTCCTAGTGGTTTACTATAAAGCCCGGGCCTTAAGGCACTTACAGCATAGTAAGTCGTCATTAAGGTAGTTGTCTCATGTGTTTATGAGAACTCCTAGTGGTTTACTATAAAGCCCGGGCCTTAAAGTACTTACAGCATAGTAAGTCGTCATTAAGGTAGTTGTCCCATGTGTTTATGAGAACTCCTAGTGGTTTACTATAAAGCCCGGACCTTAAAGTACTTACAGCATAGTAAGTCGCCATTAAGATAGTTGTCTCATGTGTTTATGAGAACTCCTAGTGGTTAACTATAAAGCCCGGGCCTTAAGGCACTTACAGCATAGTAAGTCGTCATTAAGGTAGTTGTCTCATGTGTTTATGAGAACTCCTAGTGGTTTACTATAAAGCCCGGGCCTTAAAGTACTTACAGCATAGTAAGTCGTCATTAAGGTAGTTGTCCCATGTGTTTATGAGAACTCCTAGTGGTTTACTATAAAGCCCGGACCTTAAAGTACTTACAGCATAGTAAGTCGACATTAAGGTAGTTGTCTCATGTGTTTATGAGAACTGCTAGTGGTTTACTATAAAGCCCGGACCTTAAAGTACTTACAGCATAGTAAGACGTCATTAAGGTAGTTGTCTCATGTGTTTATGAGAACTCCTAGTGGTTTACTATAAAGCCCGGACCTTAAAGTACTTACAGCATAGTAAGTCGCCATTAAGATAGTTGTCTCATGTGTTTATGAGAACTCCTAGTGGTTTACTATAAAGCCCGGACCTTAAAGTACTTACAGCATAGTAAGTCGTCATTAAGATAGTTGTCTCATGTGTTTATGAGAACTCCTAGTGGTTTACTATAAAGTCCGGACCTTAAAGTACTTACAGCATAGTAAGTCGCCATTAAGGTAGTTGTCTCATGTGTTTATGAGAACTCCTAGTGGTTTACTATAAAGCCCGGACCTTAAAGTACTTACAGCATAGTAAGTCGTCATTAAGGTAGTTGTCTCATGTGTTTATGAGAACTCCTAGTGGTTTACTATAAAGCCCGGACCTTAAAGTACTTACAGCATAGTAAGTCGTCATTAAGGTAGTTGTCTCATGTGTTTATGAGAACTCCTTGTGGTTTACTATAAAGCCCGGACCTTAAAGTACTTACAGCATAGTAAGTCGTCATTAAGGTAGTTGCCTCATGTGTTTATGAGAACTCCTAGTGGTTTACTATAAAGCCCGGGCCTTAAAGTACTTACAGCATAGTAAGTCGCCATTAAGGTAGTTGTCTCATGTGTTTATGAGAACTCCTAGTGGTTTACTATAAAGCCCGGACCTTAAAGTACTTGCAGCATAGCAAGTCGCCATTAAGATAGTTGTCTCATGTGTTTATGAGAACTCCTAGTGGTTTACTATAAAGCCCGGACCTTAAAGTACTTACAGCATAGTAAGTCGTCATTAAGGTAGTTGTCTCATGTGTTTATGAGAACTCCTAGTGGTTTACTATAAAGCCCGGACCTTAAAGTACTTGCAGCATAGTAAGTCGCCATTAAGATAGTTGTCTCATGTGTTTATGAGAACTCCTAGTGGTTTACTATAAAGCCCGGACCTTAAAGTACTTACAGCATAGTAAGTCGTCATTAAGGTAGTTGTCTCATGTGTTTATGAGAACCCCTAGTGGTTTACTATAAAGCCCGGACCTTAAAGTACTTACAGCATAGTAAGTCGTCATTAAGGTAGTTGTCTCATGTGTTTATGAGAACTCCTAGTGGTTTACTATAAAGCCCGGACCTTAAAGTACTTACAGCATAGTAAGTCGTCATTAAGGTAGTTGTCTCATGTGTTTATGAGAACTCCTAGTGGTTTACTATAAAGTCCGGACCTTAAAGTACTTACAGCATAGTAAGTCGTCATTAAGGTAGTTGTCTCATGTGTTGATGAGAACTCCTAGTGGTTTACTATAAAGCCCGGACCTTAAAGTACTTACAGCATAGTAAGTCGTCATTAAGGTAGTTGTCTCATGTGTTTATGAGAACTCCTAGTGGTTTACTATAAAGTCCGGGCCTTAAAGTACTTACAGCATAGTAAGTCGTCATTAAGGTAGTTGTCTCATGTGCTTATGAGAACTCCTAGTGGTTTACTATAAAGCCCGGACCTTAAAGTACTTACAGCATAGTAAGTCGTCATTAAGGTAGTTGTCTCATGTGTTTATGAGAACCCCTAGTGGTCTACCGGGAAAAACACGAGTCATTTGGAGAATTTAATGCCATGTTTGCATGTTGGCCATAGTAGCTCAATGGTTTAGAGCGGATAGACGGAGACCAGAAGTTCCGTGGTTCAAATCCCGGTTATGGCATTGAACTTTTCAGTCTGACTCTATCTTTCGATACTTTAGCCTACACACGGCTAGTGTGAAAGAACAATGAATTTCCAATACTGCTTTAATTAATGGTTTTAATAAACACTAATCAAAAACTGTTTTCGTTATTTCTATCTTTAAAAAACAAAAACACGATTATAATTTTTAAAAATTTACTTACCATCCTTGGGTTAATAAACATTTTCAAAAAAGAATTTAAAGAGTTTGGTATAACTTTAGTTCCTCAATGTATATATATATATATATATATATATATATATATATATATATATATATAGTATTAAACATTTACCACATTTCTCTAAAAAGAAAAAAATCCTAATAATAGAAAATCCGTTATTTATCAATTGTTTCGATTGTGATAAAGTTTATATTGGAAAGACAAAACGTAATTTGGAAACCATAACGAAAAAACATTTTCGTAACATTAAGTATAAACAAACTGATAAATTGACCGTAGCAGATCATTTTTGGTCCATTTAACCATGAAATAAATCCAGAAGTTAAATTATTAAAACAATTAAAAGTCCCCATAGATTTAATGATTTCGGAGAAGATATTTATTTTAAAAAATCAACATCGCGTAATGAATTTTGAAATACCAGCAATCCATTCTATTTTTAGGTATGTTTCTTTTTCGGATGTTGGTAATACTGGGAAAAGCAGTAACAACTGATAGTATCGTTGACGATGAAGTTGTTTTATGACTGAGGATGTAGACAAATGTTTACGAAATCGATCTCATGAATTAATAAAAAAAGAATTTACAGCATTTTCCTAAAGTAAGTGAAGTTTTTGTTGCAAATAGTTGTATTTAAGTAAATGTTCATATCTTTAAATAATTTGCTTCAAATTAATAGTAGTTCCGATTTGCTGTTCTGAAACAAAATATTACGTTCTTCAGCAGTAAAGGTCGTGTAATATTGCAGTGAAGGTATGGAAATAGCAGAATTGTGAAGTGACATTGCTGTTCGATTCCGGTTTTACAAGTTTTTTTTTTAAGCCACACCTGTAGACGCAGGCGCCGCAACGCCCTTTTTTATGGAAACAATAAATACCTGCGGCTAGCCATGGTACTTCCTCCTCCTTAACGGCTCCTGTACCCTCGGGCGCAAGAGTGCAATGATCTACCCTCATGTGAGGTCGCATTGTCTTCTACGTTCACTCTTACGGTCAAGGTTTGTATTTGTGTCGAGTGGCACGGGCGGTAGGTTCGAGCCTCATGACCGGTCACTATCCGAATATGCTCTCTTGTCATCTCACCCCTCCCAACAGGAACAAGGACAAAGGACGTTTCAAATCTGGCCATACCTCATAAGTAAATAGCTAGAATAACCAATTACTGTTCGATAATATTGATTTACTATCATGTAGTAATTAACTAATGGAAATTAATCAATACATAATTAAACCATCAAAGTACAAAATTCAATTTTAGATTTACACGATATGAAGAGCTAGAATGGTAAGGGCAGGTCCGCAGAATGCCTGAGATAATATTACTAAAACAAGTTTTAGAACAGAACCGACTTGGAATAAGTCCATATAGACTTAAATGGATGAAGAATATTGAAAGAGGAATGAGGGGATTATGTTCTGCAAATGAAATGTGAAGTGTTACGGCACCGCAGGGTGACACTGATGATACATAAGATGAAGATGCAGCACTGGTGGAATGAGATAGCGGGGAAATTGGAAATGACCCGCACCAGCGCCCTGTTTTTCACTGCAAATCTTACTTTACAGTCGCCTGGGATCGAACCTGGGCCGCCTTGGTGAGAGCCAAGTGGTCTAATCGTCGAGAAGAATGGAGAAAGAGGACAAAAGCTTGAACTTTGGGTACAAGGTGCTTTTTACGTAGTAAACCTATTTATTGAATTGTATTGGACTGGATTGTTCGGAGGGGATTCGGCACCTCGACCAGACTTGATCTATTGTACTGTAGACCCACATTGAGAAGGCAAGCTAGAGGAATATGTAAAGTAATCACTTTTGCTGACCTAACGGTGTTTATGCTCCCCTCCTAGTATGACAAGGCTGCTAGATTCGTTTAAAATCCGCAAGTGTTGTCACATAACTCACCCATGTGAGTGCAGTTACTGAAACGAACATTAGATCTGACAGTATGGGTGACTCATATGTACTCTCATACACTCATTTCGTAGTAAACAGATCCACTAACAGAACAGATAAACAGTTCAATCTCCTCTCTCCCTCTTCAGGTCCCGCTTGCCTTCTTGTGGTGGGTAGACAGTACATAATACCTATCACTACAGTTACTGAAACGAGCATTAGGTCTGACAGCATGGGTGACTCATATATACTCTCATACACTCATTTCGTAGTAAACAGATCTACTACCAGAGCAGATAAACATTTCAAGCTCCTCTCCCTCTTCAGAACTCGCTTGTCTTCTTGTAGTGGGTAGACAGTACATAATACCTATCACTGCAGTTACTGAAACGAGCATTAGATCTGACAGCATGGGTGACTCATATGTACTCTCATACACTCATTTCGTAGTAAACAGATCCACTAACAGGGCAGATAAACAGTTCAAGCCCCTTTCCCTCTTCAGGCCCCGCTTGTCTTCTTGTAGTGGGTAGACAGTACATAATACCTATCACTGCAGTTACTGAAACAAGCATTAGATCTGACAGTATGGGTGACTTATATGTACTCTCATACATTCATTTCGTAGTAAACAGATCCACTACCAGAGCAGATAAGCAGTTCAAGCTCCTCTCCTTCTTCAGGCACCGCTTGCCTTCTTGTGGTGGGTAGACAGTACATAATACCTATCACTGCAGTTACTGAAACAAACATTAGATCTGACAGGATGGGTGACTTATATGTACTCTCATACATTCATTTCGTAGTAAACAGATCCACTACCAGAGCAGATAAACAGTTCAAGCTCCTCTCCTTCTTCAGGCACCGCTTGTCTTCTTGTGGTGGGTAGACAGTACATAATACCTATCACTGCAGTTACTGAAACGAGCATTAGATCTGACAGTATGGGTGACTCATATGTACTCTCATACACTCATTTCGTAGTAAACAGATCCACTAACAGAGCAGATAAACAGTTCAAGCTCCTCTCTCTCTCTTCAGGCCTTGCTTGTCTAGTGGTGGGTAGACAGTACATAATACCTATCACTGAAGTTACTGAAACGAGCATTAGACCTGACAGTATGGGTGACTCATATGTACTGTCATACACTCATTTCGTAATAAACAGATCCACTAACAGAGCAGATAAACAGTTCAAGC
Source organism: Mantis religiosa (assembly GCA_030765055.1). Taxonomy (NCBI): domain Eukaryota; kingdom Metazoa; phylum Arthropoda; class Insecta; order Mantodea; family Mantidae; genus Mantis; species Mantis religiosa. Next base: position 32,410,693 of record CM060947.1, read on the forward strand.
TCCTCTCTCTCTTCAGGCCCCGCTTGTCTTCTTGTGGTGGGTAGACAGTACATAATACCTATCACTGTAGTTACTGAAACGAGCATTAGATCTGACAGCGTGGGTGACTCATATGTACTCTCATACACTCATTTCGTAGTAAACAGATCCACTAACAGAGTAGATAAACAGTTCAATCTCCTCTCCCTCTTCACGCCCCGCTTGTCTTTTTGTGGTGGGTAGATAGTACATATACCTATCACGACAGTTACGAGAAACTAATACAGCGCTACTAGCAAGGACAAGGTTCACCGTAGAATACAACTCATTACTACAAAACAGGTGTAACTGTATGACACAAAGTTCGTTGGTAGTAAGGAAGACATTCGAATTGTTGTGCTTCAAAGATGAGCAACTAAATTTGCTGTACAACCATTGTATGTTTTCTAGAAGTGTACTTATTCATGTCTTTATTTACTTCATTATTTACATTTACATTTCAGTGGGATACTTCAGCAAACATGGAAAAAATAGAAGCCAGATCGAGAAACTAAATTAGCTGAAATCACTGACGAATTTGCAACAGATTATCAATCAACTAAATCTTGTTTCACGGGACATAGAATGAGTTTTTCATTTGAAAGGCTTCAGAGGTACATTATTGTTTTTAGTAATACTGCCGCGGGTGAGTAAATGTGTAGTAAAATTCCTGCTTTGGCATTTTGTCTAGTAAGAGTCTTCAGATATTTAAGAAATGTAATTATTTGGATATTATTTTACATTCGATCAGAAAATGTTACAATCCGCGTTATAATTGCTTGGGTGTTGCCACAATCTGCCTATTTAGATAAAGAGATCAGCCTGAGACAAAGCCATATGTACTATATACGAATGATTTAAATAGATGTGCATTTACGAATGTCTCATGTCCTTTTTTTTTTGCCTGGGCAACCAGTTTCGGTGCCTCTCCGCTGTGCGTTTATCTATGACTTGTTTCTTATCTTGTTTGGATGCCGGGAGGAGGTCGGTCGCAACGTGTATAGGGAAGGGCGGGCGATACGAACTTGTGTGTGTAGTGTTTAACGCCCGCTTTTACTACATACGGCACCGCAGGCGATGACACTGGTGATACATGAGATGAAGATGGAGCATCGGTGGAATGAGATGGCGGGGGAAACCGGAGGTCCCGGAGAAAACCCGCCCCAGCGCCGTGTTGTCCACCACAAATCTCACTTTGTGGTCGCTTGGGATGGAACCCGGGCCGCCTTGGTGAGAGCCAAGCGGTATAACCACTGAGCCACGGCGTGGCCCCGTACGAACTTCCTAGCCCTGATCATGTCATTAGCGTAAATAAAGTTTAATGTGACATTAGCGAGTTTCATTGTTTGGTGCAGGAAATTACGCTAGTGCAATTATGTAATTAAGGCTGCGACAAGATTCAGTCGATAAGTTCAATATTAACTCAAGGTGTTCCTGGAATTCAATGTGCTAATCTATAACAGACGTTACCGGCTGGTCTAAGTGCGGTGCTTCTTCCAGTGGAGGGAGTCCCTCGTACTCTTGCGTAAAACGTAACACCCCACGTCCAAAATAGAGGAGAAATTGTGAGAGTGGTGAGGAGGAAGGCAGTCACAGCTTCAGCAGCGGAGAAATGTCACGACGTTTTACACAAGCCGTATGCTCCCTTGCCTTTCGGTCCTTTTCTTTCGTCTTCTGCACACTCAGTTCAGAGCTGAAGCCAGTTTATTAGGCGAATATATATATATATATATATATCCTCAATTGTTATTTATAATTTAATGATCAATTATTGATATGTAAATAATAAAATTGCTATATTTTAAAGCATTTTAGTACTGATTGGAGGGCTTGTTTTAATATCCAGCTAGTATTCTTTTTAAATACTTACACAGGAAATGACTTTTGCATATGTACTTCTATGGTAACAAGCCTCAGGTTTAGAACAATTCAAAGTCAGGCAGAGTTTATAACAATGTTCAGTTTTCAAGTATATCGATTAATAACATGAATTCAGTTGGCTGCATAGAGAGGTTCATTATTCTAGCCGTGGTCCGCTTAAAGTTGAATGGGTCGCCCAGGGTGTACAACTGTGTGAGCCAAGTGCATTGGTAAACAAGTCAGACAAAAGTTACTGTTTCTGTGCTAAAATATAGCCAAGAGTTGAAAAGTTCCACCACTTGAGCACAGCACTTGGCCAGACGTGTGCACTTCCCAACTGCATTTAAATAATGCATGGAACCATACCGTTACCTGCTACATTCTTTGGAACGTGTCCAGCCTTTTTTTGTCGAAACAACAAATTGATGTGCCTCGTGTTCATGCGTCCTCACTTCTACATCATTCACTTGTTTTATCCACCAAGTAGACCAATGAGTTTTAGACTATGAAAATACGTTCTTAAGTTCTGTAATTAGGCACTAAATGTACAGTTTTATCTAATAAAAAATATACTATTAATGTACGGCTAGTGTGGAGAAATTATTAATTTTCATCAATTAACTAAAATACTATTAATGTGTTTCAAATGTGATGATGGTTGTCCTTGAGAGCTAAAAGACGAGCAACCAATCGCAGTCGTCGTCTTTTTTTTTTTTTTTTTTTTTTTTTTTTTTTTTTTTTTTGGCCTTCGGTAAAATCCCATATGGCCATCGTAGGGAAAAAGAAGAAAAATAATGTAAGGAAAATTAAGAGGATGGGAGGAGACTAGATCTGTAGATCACTTTCTTTAAGAAATTGCAGAAGAGCTTGGTACACAGTTTTGTGGCATAACTGTAATATGGTGTTGACGCTAGCGGGAAAAGGAACAGACTGTTGAAGTAGGCGGCGGAGGAAGGAGGAACGGTGGGCTCGGTAGCGAGAGCAACTGAACAGGAGATGATTGAGGTCAGCGGTTTCGCCTGGGTCATCAGGACATGCAGGGGAATCGATGAGACGTAGTCGGTGTAGATGCGCAGGGTAACATCCATGTCCAAGTCGCATTCTGATGATGGAGGTGAGATGTCGACGTGCGATCCTGAAGCTGCAGAACCAAGGGGTCGTGGATAAATGCGTCTGAACGGCGGCGTAGTGTTTGCCTTTGATGGACTGCGAACGAATCCAGGCGTCATTCCAGCGACAATAGGCGTCACGCTGAAGGACCGGGAAAAATCCGTGTAGGGCAGTTGGATGCCTTGGAAGGTGCCTTGGGTGAGTCCCTCTTTTGCCAGGCGTTCGGCGACTTCATTGTATCGAATTCCGACATGCCCTTTGATCCAAAGGAAGTGAATTTGATGTCCGGCTATGGTAGCGTTGTTCACCAACGTCAGTATCTCGTAAAGACAACAGTGCATATCTCTCGTCCAGCGGGGAGATGAGAGTCTCTGCAGCACACTCTGTGCATCGGTTAAGATCAGCAGTTTGGGGAAGCCCTGAGAAATCCCATATTGCAAAGCGTCGCGAACGGCCAGAACCTCCGCAGTGTAGTTGGAAGCCTCCATAGGTAGGCGGTATCGAGCCAGGGCATTAGTAGAAGGACAGACGTATGCATAACCTACTCCATCAGCAGATTTAGAACCACCGGTCTATATCGTGGTGAAATCTGGCCATGTGACCTGCAAGAAATAAGAGAGGGCGACGTTCACGTCAGGGCTCCGGATGATGTAATCAGGAAGATAATCGACCGAAATATCCAAGAAGGCAGTCGTCGGTGTTGTTGTATTGCATTTCCCCTAAGAGCGCCAACCTAATTAATCTCTAATAAATACTATTCGTGCTAAGACAAAAATTCAGATTTTGCAAAAAGTAATCCACGAGGAAGGAGAGAGTAATGTATTTAACATAACCTTAAAACCCCATAATTTTAGCTCAAATAGTTTTCCTAATACAAATATATAAAGTAGATACAATTATATTATAACAATGCATTGCGACGTAAGCACTGTAATGAATATCATTATTGGTTGGCATGTATGTGTGAACGTATATTTGAAATTACTCAGAACTGAAACGTAAACATTTGACATGACGTAGTAAAAGAAACAATGTGTACTCCATGGCAAAGCGAGAAAGCGTATCGACAAAAATTCGCAACACAGAGATGTCTACCTCAGTTTATCGTACATACCCGGTGAGTCCAGTGTATGTATACTCTGTTCAGATGTAATCATGTCTTCTGGACAGCAATGTCTCATACATCGGCAGGCGCGAGAAATCATATCATATAGATACATGCAGCTTCCAATCGCCCCATTTGTGTTTCGTAACTTACTGTACATCAGCTAATAGTTTACTCCTCTAATCGACCAGATGAGACCCGATAAGCGACGATCGCAGCGCTGGTCACCTGAAGGTCGATACGCCTCAACGCTTTGTGGGATGATACTTCGAGTAGGCCAAGGTGTTTGTTAAATTCGATGAGAGGAAACAATACACTTCTTGCTAGTCTGACAGAACGTGTCTGGTCACATTATATCTTTGTTTATGAATGGTTCTATTTACTCTAAACAGTTGAAAGCAGTGTTATTCAGTTGTTCTTATATGAAAATGTGTATTAGCTGGATCAATGAGACACGAACCACCTTCCCTCCCTTACTACTGCTAGAACAACCCAATAGAGTTAATGTGGGCTCAAATTATGTTGCAAACAGAAATAATATTTTTAAACTGACTGACGTTGAACGACTTATTCACGAAGAAATTGACAAGGAACACAACAAGACTGGGAAAACTGCGTGAGACATCAGATAAACTACAAGAAGACGACTTTTGGAGAGAAATAGCACGTAACGAGATTTTGGAACCTATCATCATAAATTTGCAGTACTCAGACGTTGAAGACAATGACAATGACGAATTATCCCTTAACGTAAGTAACCTTCACAGCTATACGGATGTTATATGGTATTTTCGTTGTATTAGAGAAATAAGTAATTCACAAACTATAATTAACTTTAAACTAAATATTTAAACTATTTGCGTAATATACGAATATTCATAATGGAAGTGTGATTTAACAACTGCATTATTATAAAACTTTGGAAAATTCAGTTTGAATTCCCTTACGTCTAGCGTCTCGAACACTCGTAAGTGTGGGAGAGGGAAATATAAAAAGAGTGGCGATAGCGAGGTGGCAACGCTGAAGGCTCTAACGCATCTGATTGGCTATAGACGAGAACTCTTCCTGTTTGAACCACATAATAGTAACAACATTACATTAATTTCTTCACTCTTGTCCTAACGTGACTTCATTAACATAAACATAAACATTTGAAGGAATCGTTTATTTTATATTTCCTTCTGGTACAATGGGAATAGTGATAGTACACTTTTAGGAGTTGATATCTATATTATAATTTTGAAATTCCATTCGCTTTGCATGATGACAAAAAAAGAAATTTGACGTAGTGGGTTGGAGCATTGTGCTTCGGTTCTCTGCCACGGAGAGCGCCCGGGTTCGATCCCAGCATAGGGGGACGGTGTGGATTTTAAGTGCCGGGAATAGTATCTTTTGTTGTTGTAATTTACGTCCTCCAACGTTAAGACATATCCGACGATGCATGGAATGGGTGAAGTGATGCTCAAATGAGTCCGGGGTCCATGGACCTTAGAGTTACCTGAAATTCGTTTATCAGGATAAGGGAATACTCCGGAAGAAATCTTATCCAGGTTACTCACCCTAACCGAAATTCGAACTTGGGACCTGTTGGGCACGAGGCAGACACGCTACCACTTACGCTACCGAGGCGGGCGATAGGATCGTTGCCCTACATTGTCATGAAATTTAGGAACTACGATAGGTAGCGAACCCTGGTCTAGAAAGACAAGTTTCCAGTGGCAGGTGCAAGATGCTGACCACATCTTTCCGTATCGGTTGGATGGTCGCCCACCTCTGGCTTGCGTATATGGGCGTGAGGTCGGCAGTCGGATTGGTAGGCTCAGCCCCGCAATTACACCATGAATAGCAATAATAATAATAATAATAATAATAATAATAATAATAATAATAATAATAATAATAATAATAATAATAATAATAATAATAATAATAATAATAATAATAATAATAATAATAATAATAATAATAATAATAATAATAATAATAATAATAATAATAATAATAATAATAATAATAATAATAATAATAATAATAATAATAATAATAATAATAATAATAATAATAATAATAATAATAATAATAATAATAATAATAATAATAATAATAATAATAATAATAATAATAATAATAATAATAATAATAATAATAATAATAACAACATTCAAGCCAATAACGAAGAATATCTCATAAAATTATCGTAAATTATTGTATGTTTTAACAACATCTAGATTTTTGTGCAGTAATATTTTGTCTATCTCTTACCGTTTATCAGTTATACAAAAGTTGTCCAAAATGAAGAGAACGTAAGAGGTTATTGCCAAAAAATTCAATATATAAATATCACTTGTGATGAACATAACTTCAAACTACATAAAAATTGTTAGTCATGTTTGAGAAAATTAAAGTTAGTTTTGACGTCACAAAAATATATTATTTTTCATTTTTGTGTTATGTGTTCGCAGATATGTACATATATGAATACACGCAGATACATCGATAAAATGTGCTTTATTTTTATATACTGTTCATTCAGGGGGTCCCAAGATATTATTTCTAGTGAAATCTCGATATAGAATTGTTGGATCTCTCTTACTAGAGAGAAAGGAAGGCAAAAGCAGTAAATTCCGAACAGTTGGAGGACAAACAAACAATCGGCTATTACAAACTCACGTGTTGCTGATTATCTCAGGCGTCAGATTGCATTTTGTACCAGCCGCCACTGCGCTATCTTTAATCAGGCATTAAGAAGCGGAAGGAACGTGAAACTCTTCATTCTGCGGGTCATATTCAAGGTAAATTGGTTTTAACGGGATACTCTTAGCAGCTGATAGCGTTGATGTTCTTTTGTTAAGCTAATTAGGAATCATGTTCGCAGATCCTCCTTCCGTTAACCCGACTTCACCCTTTACCTGTACCTTCTCCATTACAGATATTTACTTTATTCTATCTCCTTTTCGGCAAGGTCGTGACCCATTTTATTCAGCAGTCACCCTCTTACCCTCTCGAAGTTGCCGTAACAGTAAAGTTTTATTATCTCTAGAAACGTTATTGCTTTTCATCCCGTATTTTCTTTATGTAGCACTAGCCGCTGCTGACTACTCCCTTAGGAGAAGAGATATTGCTTTTCCTGTGGGAGCAACATACAAACGTCAGACGCACGTGCTGGTAACCATACGGCCTGCGTCTTATCGTTTTTCCAAAGTCACCTAGCCACTAGGTCGCTATAGCTATTCCGTAATACGAGTCATAGATGCTAGAGAAGGAAAATTTGTTGATATTTTATAATAAGTTGTTAATATTATCTTATTTTAAAAAAACAATATATATATAGGGTGTAACAGAATTTATCCGAAATGTTTTGGAGAGCCATGGAAGTAAAGGTACATATTATAGAGGGGCTTCAGCAACTGGAGTGTGTCTACAGTGAACGCTGGAAGAGAGGGATGAGGTGATACACTCGAAGGGTGACCAAATTGGGATGACGGCGTGTACAGACATGGACGGGGTCTCTAAGTTATCACTGGGGCCCGGATTTTGATGAAAAGTCATCTTTTTCCTGAGTCGTCAGACGATGCTTATTGGAAAATAAGTACATTCTGGAACAAATACGTTAGATATATCTGATGTGTGTGTAGTGTTTAACGTCCGCTTTTACTACATACGGCACCGCAGGCGGTGACACTGATGATACATGAGATGAAGATGGAGCACCGGTGGAATGAGATGGCGGGGGAAACCGAAGGTCCCGGAGAAAACCCGCCCCAACGTCATGTTGTCCACCACAAATCTTACTTTGCGGTCGCCTGGGATCGAACCCGGGCCGCCTTGGTGAGAGCCAAGCGGTCTAACCACTGAGCCACAGCGCGGCCTAGATATATCTGGTTTTTATAGGTCATCAAAATGTATTTTTTTCTACATTTTTATAATGAAGATATTTGTTAACATTTAGATGCATTTTACGGTCATTTTCTTTCTTTTTGACTAATTTATTGGGCATTTTTATCTATAGCCCGTATTCGGAAGGCCCAGGTTTGATTCCCGTGGCCGACCTGACCCTGACCCCCATGGGCTTTTTGTGGGTTTTAAAATAAAATGAGATTAAAGGTTATTTATATCATCTTTTCTGAAATAATAACTTTGTAAGTGTGGTAAACATGCAATTAACGCAGGTCAGCGTCTTAACAATGCTGGTGAAGTCGATTGAGTTATTGAGGAATTGCGGAAGAGAGAAAACAAAATGTAAAAGGTGAGATAGGGCACAAAATTAGACAGAAACTAAAATTTGTGTTGGACAAAAATAAAGGATACCAAACAGTTTGTCAAATTGCCGAGAGAAAACTTTAGAACTGATATTTTTGAACAGGATTTAACAGGCAGTGACATAATGTTTTTTAAATATGCATCTATAGCATCTGTGGAAGTGGAGAGAAGTTTCTTTAAGTATAAAACAGTATTAGATGACAACCGCCGTTCCTTTACTTTTGATAACTTGAAGATGACCAACGCTAAGTAAGGTATGTTTTGGCTAATGGGTACAGTAACTTACTTTTTTATTATTTTATAAATTTTAAAATTATCTAATGAACTTTGAATTTATTTATTATTTAGTAAAATTAATGGCATTATTTACTAAGAATGTTAATTTTAAAATGTAGCTATTCATTATTTGTCGGTGACTGTTATTAATTTATTATTATGAAAGAAATTGCTAAGTCATATTTATACATTTTATGTGCTTTTTTGTATATTTTAAGGGCATTTTATAGCTCATTTTTAGAGAATTTTGGGTCAAAAACTTCCGGGCCCTAGTTATCACTTGGTCCGGACCAAAGGCGGTATAACTTTTTGGTATTCATAGACGATAAAAAGCCTCGGTGTCCCAGCACGGAGCAAATGTTACACGACGTAGAAACGTTCTTCTGCGCATGCTCGAGTTCCATAGAGTGCTAAACAAACGACAGTGTAGCTACAAGTTTATAAATCTCTGTGGTAGTTTCGCAGCTGTTTCTTAATCATTCTTACGGTTGCTGCTGCTGTTTGAGGTTCGGGGTGTGCTGTGAATATGGATAATATGAAGAAGCGTGCTATCAATTGGTCAGAGCAAGACCAATGTTTTCTCTAGTCCAAAAAAAGAATGAACATTATAGAAAATAAATCCGTGTCGACGAATACAAATATGAGAAAGGAGCTAACGAGTTTGCTGATAATGCGGCTTACTGATGCAGGCCAGCAGTGTTGTCTTGATATCTTCCTCTTGTATAATACCGAAGTGCTGTTAGGATTTGAGTGTCAGACCTCGGTTATCGTCCCTGACGTAGGTAGAGGTTAGCAGTGTTGTCTTGATATCCTCCTCTTGTATAATACCGAAGTGCTGTTACGATTTGAGTGTTAGACCTCGGTTATCGTCCCTGACGTAGGTACAGGTCAGCAGTGTTGTCTTGATATCCTCCTCTTGTATAATACCGAAGTGCTGTTAGGATTTGAGTGTCAGACCTTGGTTATCGTCCCTGACGTAGGTACAGGTCAGCAGTGTTGTCTTGATATCCTCCTCTTGTATAATACCGAAGTGCTGTTAGGATTTGAGTGTTAGACCTCGGTTATCGTCCCTGACGTAGGTACAGGTCAGCAGTGTTGTCTTGATATCCTCCTCTTGTATAATACCGAAGTGCTGTTAGGATTTGAGTGTCAGACCTCGGTTATCGTCCCTGACGTAGGTACAGGTCAGCAGTGTTGTCTTGATATCCTCCTCTTGTATAATACCGAAGTGCTGTTAGGATTTGAGTGTCAGACCTCGGTTATCGTCCCTGACGTAGGTACAGGTCAGCAGTGTTGTCTTGATATCCTCCTCTTGTATAATACCGAAGTGCTGTTAGGATTTGAGTGTCAGACCTCGGTTATCGTCCCTGACGTAGGTACAGGTTAGCAGTGTTGTCTTGATATCCTCCTCTTGTATAATACCGAAGTGCTGTTAGGATTTGAGTGCCAGACCTCGGTTATCGTCCCTGACGTAGGTACAGGTTAGCAGTGTTGTCTTGATATCCTCCTCTTGTATAATACCGAAGTGCTGTTAGGATTTGAGTGTCAGACCTCGGTTATCGTCCCTGACGTAGGTACAGGTTAGCAGTGTTGTCTTGATATCCTCCTCTTGTATAATACCGAAGTGCTGTTAGGATTTGAGTGTCAGACCTCGGTTATCGTCCCTGACGTAGGTACAGGTCAGCAGTGTTGTCTTGATATCCTCCTCTTGTATAATACCGAAGTGCTGTTAGGATTTGAGTGTCAGACCTCGGTTATCGTCCCTGACGTAGGTACAGGTTAGCAGTGTTGTCTTGATATGCTCCTCTTGTATAATACCGAAGTGCTGTTAGGATTTGAGTGTCAGACCTCGGTTATCGTCCCTGACGTAGGTACAGGTCAGCAGTGTTGTCTTGATATCCTCCTCTTGTATAATACCGAAGTGCTGTTAGGATTTGAGTGTCAGGCCTCGGTTATCGTCCCTGACGTAGGTACAGGTCAGCAGTGTTGTCTTGATATCCTCCTCTTGTATAATACCGAAGTGCTGTTAGGATTTGAGTGTCAGACGTCGGTTATCGTCCCTGACGTAGGTACAGGTCAGCAGTGTTGTCTTGATATCCTCCTCTTGTATAATACCGAAGTGCTGGTAGGATTTGAGTGTCAGACCTCGGTTATCGTCGCTGACGTAGGTACAGGTCAGCAGTGATGTCTTGATATCCTCCTCTTGTATAATACCGAAGTGCTGTTAGGATTTGTGTGTCAGACCTCGGTTATCGTCCCTGACGTAGGTACAGGTCAGCAGTGTTGTCTTGATATACTCCTCTTGTATAATACCGAAGTGCTGTTAGGATTTGAGTGTCAGACCTCGGTTATCGTCCCTGACGTAGGTACAGGTTAGCAGTGTTGTCTTGATATCCTCCTCTTGTATAATACCGAAGTGCTGTTACGATTTGAGTGTCAGACCTCGGTTATCGTCCCTGACGTAGGTACAGGTTAGCAGTGTTGTCTTGATATCCTCCTCTTGTATAATACCGAAGTGCTGTTAGGATTTGAGTGTCAGACCTCGGTTATCGTCCCTGACGTAGGTACAGGTTAGCAGTGTTGTCTTGATATCCTCCTCTTGTATAATACCGAAGTGCTGTTAGGATTTGAGTGTCAGACCTCGGTTATCGTCCCTGACGTAGGTACAGGTTAGCAGTGTTGTCTTGATATCCTCCTCTTGTATAATACCGAAGTGCTGTTAGGATTTGAGTGTCAGACCTCGGTTATCGTCCCTGACGTAGGTACAGGTGAGCAGTGTTGTCTTGATATCCTCCTCTTGTATAATACCGAAGTGCTGTTAGGATTTGAGTGTCAGACCTCGGTTATCGTCCCTGACGTAGGTACAGGTTAGCAGTGTTGTCTTGATATCCTCCTCTTGTATAATACCGAAGTGCTGTTAGGATTTGAGTGTCAGACCTCGGTTATCGTCCCTGACGTAGGTACAGGTGAGCAGTGTTGTCTTGATATCCTCCTCTTGTATAATACCGAAGTGCTGTTAGGATTTGAGTGTCAGACCTCGGTTATCGTCCCTGACGTAGGTACAGGTCAGCAGTGTTGTCTTGATATCCTCCTCTTGTATAATACCGAAGTGCTGTTAGGATTTGAGTGTCAGACCTCGGTTATCGTCCCTGACGGAGGTACAGGTTAGGACGAATCATTTCTGACGTTCGCTTTACTAAACCTGTATCTGCTTTTGAAGTTTAGGTCGTCGTACTTCGCAATAATTTCTATTCTTGGTAGATAAGTCTACCTTCGTCGTGTTATTTCACGAATTCTACGCGCTACAGCTACATTCAGCACTTCATTGTCATCCACGTTCTTCAACGGTCTTCTCGGATCGCCAGGCGGATGCTGGATAGGTTAGTTACATCTTCCAAAGTTACTGTCCCTCCATTTCATCTCCATTATCATTATCTTGATTTAGACATGTCATCTTAAATATATTGTGACTTTTCGGGTTCGAGTTGCAAAAATTAATAAACTCCTTTATTTTCGTTGAAATACTCTTATAGATTACAACAGCATTACGTTACGTACACCATCAGTCCATCAAGGTCGATCACAATAACAAACAGTGACAGCAGAGTACATCATTTACAATAACACTTCCAGCTGTCTCTCGTTTCACAACTACCACTCCTCACCGTTTACAACTGACTCACTTTGCGAGCCGTCACTTGCTTAAATACCTAATTCTACATTCGAGATATTTCCGGAAGAATAAAGAAACCAACTAATCAAGATATTACCAGAAATTTCCATTTATCTCAGTTTGTTTGTTTCGTTAACTCTTTTATCTCAAGCGCTATGTTTATCTGCTGATGCAAGCTCGTTATTTGAAACGTTATTCGTCGACTGTTTTCTTATTTGTGCCCGTTGCGGTGACAATATATTGGTTGATATTTTTGTTATATCCAGTAATACATTTTGTGGTTATAATATTTCTTAAAATATCCTGATGATGGGAGAGATTTCGCTCCCGAATCGTCTTTTCACCTGGCTTGCTTCCCGAGATCTTGAACATAGTGGTCGCCAGGAAAGCTACAGGACTTATTTTTCAGTTGAAAAGTGCAATGTATGTCAAATATGTTGGTACAACCGCAAATCCATCAACAGTTCCTCAGCTTCCTATTGGAGTCACAGGTACGAGCTACCGGATGTGTGACTGGAATCTCAGAAACTTTCCTGCCAATGACACTTGGGTGCCCTTGAGGTCAAACTCTCTCTATAGAGGTAAAAGTGCAACACACATGTCGAAACTTTTTGAAATCTTCACTATCAAGGATTAGATTTACAGCCCAATCTTCCTGTCAGTTTTTGGTTTCTATTTGCTTGACTATTTTATTTTCTCTTTACGTATAGTAATTTGTAATTTATCATCTTTCCTTTTACATCATCAAATGGAAATATAAAATCAACATTACAATTATAAAAATGCTACCATGTTGCTTGCCATTGAATAATAATTCAGTCCCCATACACCTAACCCTAGGTTTTTGTGTATTGTAGGACCTCTAATCTTTTATACACATTTTGCCATTTTACTTATATTTATCTACATTTTTCTCTTAATTAGCCATTTCTCTTTAACTTTCCTTAATTACGAGCGTGGGTCAAAAAGTAATGCCTCCTATCCCCCCCCTTAAATAAGTAAGTTATGTGAAAACTTTGAATTTGGTGCAATTCCTCAAACCTTCATGTCCAATCCCCTGCAGTAGTAACTTCCTAAGTCAACAGGTGGCAGCACTGCATCCTCTTGCAAAACGGCTGACATCGACATTCGTATTAGACAGCGTTCTGTGATTGAATTTTTGACTGCGGAAGGTGAAACGCCAATTCGCATTCACGAAAGGCTAACAAATGTGTATGGTGATGCAACGGTGGATGTCAGCACTGTTAGACGATGGGTTCGTCGCTGTAACGAAGCTGAAGGGCAAACACCATTGACAGATGAAAAGCGAAGCGGCAGTGACTCCATGCAACATTCAGAGAGTCGATGACATCATTCGTGGTGATCGCCGGGTAACAACAGGTGAATTGTGTCGCATTACCTCCCTCAGTAAAGGCAGTGTGATGACGATTCAACAACTGGGTTACTCAAATATTTGTTCACGTTGGGTACCAAGAATGTTAACCGCCCAAAACAAAGAAACAAGGAAAACAATAGCCTCCGAACACTTGCAGCGCTTCAATTTGGAGGCAGAGAAGGTTCTGGAAACAATTGCTACTGGAGACGAAACATGAGTTCATTTTTTTGAACCTGAATCAAAGAGGCAGTCAATGCAGTGACATCACACAACGTCACTGAAGAAAAATGGTTCAAAACTCGGCGGTTGGCAGGGAAAGTTATTGGCGACAGTGTTTTGAGATGCAGAAGTTGTGCTTATGATTGATTTTTGAAGCAGGGATGTACAATAAATTCTGACCAACACGTCAAAACTCTCAAAAAGCTGAAAGCACGTCTTCGCCGAGTTCGCCTAACAAAAACTATAGGGGATGTTCTTCTTTTGCATGACAATGCAAGACCACACACCAGCCGTTAAACCACTGCAGAAATTGAGAAATTGGGATGACAAGTCTTACAGCCCTGACCTGGCATCATCAGACTTCCATCTGTTCGGACCACTAAATGAAGCTCATCGTGGGATTCATTTTGAAGATGGGGAGGCTGTGAAAACGTCCGTGCGTCAATGGCTTAGGAAGCAAGACAGTGTGTTTTACCACACTGAAATACATGTCCTAGTTAAAAGGTGGACCAAAACTGTGGAAAAGGACGGAGATTATATTGAATAGTGACAAAATAATCGTCAATGTTGTAGTTTTCAAGCTATGTAAATTGGATTCAATTTTCTTGGCAATTAAAAGAGAACAAAATAGTGGGCATTACTTTTTGACCCACCCTCGTAATTCCCTATATTTCTCCTGTTCTTTTCACACTTTTACTGACAACATTTTTCTGATTACTACTCCCCCCCCCCCAAACTGTCCCATTTACGTAGCCAAGCCTTCTCTCTCCATATCTTTGTTTGACTACAATATAATATGCAATGGAACTCTGCATTCTCTTCTCCACACAATGAACATTAATCTAGCTCACTCGCTTGACGTATACCTTTTTGTCCCATTTACAATCGCCAGGTCTGCTCTCTCCATATCTTTGTTTGACTACAATATAATATACAATGGAGATCTGCCTTAACTTCTCCACACAATGAACATTTATCTAGCCCCCTCTCTTGACCTATACCTTTCTGTCCCATTTACGTAGTCAGGCCTGCTCTCTCCATATCTTTGTTTGACTGCAATATAATATACAATGGAGATCTGCATTAACTTCTCCACACAATGGACATTTATCTAGCTCCCTATCTTGACCTATACCTTTCTGTCCCATTTACGAAGCCAGGCCTGCTCTCTCCATATCTTTGTTTGACTACAATATAATATACAATGGAAGTCTGCATTAACTTCTCCACACAATGGACATTTATCTAGCTCCCTCTCTTGACCTATACCTTTCTGTCCCATTTACGAAGCCAGGCCTGCTCTCTCCATATCTTTGTTTGACTACAATATAATATACAATGGAAGTCTGTATTAACTTCTCCACACAATGGACATTTATCTAGCTCCCTCTCTTGACCTATACCTTTCTGTCCCATTTACGTAGCCAGGCCTGCTCTCTCCATATCTTTGTTTGACTACAATATAATATACAATGGAAGTCTACATTCTCTTCTCCACACAATGGACATTTATCTAGCTCCCTCTCTTGACCTATACCTTTCTGTCCCATTTACGTAGCCAGGCCTGCTCTCTCCATATCTTTGTTTGACTACAATATAATATACAATGGAAGTCTACATTCTCTTCTCCACACAATGAACATTTATCTAGCTCTCTCCCTCTTGACCTATAACTTTCTGTCCCATTTACGTAGCTAGGCGTACTCTCTCCATTTCTTTGTTTGACTACAATATAATATACAGTGGAAGTCTACATTCTCTTCTCCACACAATGGACATTTATCTAGCTCCCTCTCTTGACCTATACCTTTCTGTCCCATTTACGTAGCCAGACCTGCTCTCTCCATATCTTTGACTACAATATAATATACAATGGAAGTCTGCATTCTCTTCTCCACACAATGGACATTTATCTAGCTCCCTCTCTTGACCTATACCTTTCTGTCCCATTTACGTAGCCAGACCTGCTCTCTCTCCATATCTTTGTTTGACTACAATATAATATACAATGGAAGTCCACATTCTCTTCTCCATACAATGGACATTTATCTAGCTCCCTCTCTTGACCTATCCCTCTCTTGACCTATACCTTTCTGTCCCATTTACTTAACCAGGCCTGCTCTCTCCATATCTTTGTTTAACTACAGTATAATATACAATGGAAGTCTGTATTCTCTTCTCCACACAATGGACATTTATCTAGCTCCCTCTGTTGAGCTATACCTTTCGATACGTATAGTAAAGTAGGGGAATTATTGCATACCATCCAACATTTGATGTCAGGGGTTTACCGAAAATTTAAAAATAATTATTTAATGACTGCCTCTTAAAAGTTCTGACTGTCGTTTAAATCCTGTTTGTCGAGATGGGGACCCTGCTCTCTGCTCTCGTCTCTTCTAAGTTCGACCTCAGAGCTCCCTCCAAGGAGTGCCCTGATAGGTACATTAGTTGCGGTGCTAGGCCCCTCTTATCATAGTATCATTGCTTGGAGTTCCAAATTTTTAAAGCTAAGTCACCGTCTTCTGTGGAGGGAGCCTGTTGTGAAGTGTAATGTGATTAATTTCCAAGCACGGCTCTGCTTCGGAATGAAAAGCCGTACACTATACCACAAAGGATTAAACCCCCCTTTTGGCGTGGACACATTCCTAACATTCTGTGACGACAAAACGTCGGAATGCACAACAAAACATTTTGTATCTGTAAATATTTAACCAGCACACTCGAGCCCTTTCAGCTCAAATATTTGGATATCCTTCCACAAAGTGACGTATATATCCTAGATCGGTGTTTATCATCCCCCAGAGAGCAAGGGAACATTTAAATTATTTTGTTTGTTAATGACGCTGATGGAATCTCGTTGTTTTAAATCTACTGTCCTTTTGGATACACTTAAAACTATCGATCTAGGCCAGCATCTAACAAACTGAGCCACCCAAACAACCGTGGGGCTTTTCAACGAGCTGTCACTATAGAGCTTCAGTCTATAGATGTTAGGGACCCCGCCCTCTTGTCTTGTACCTCCCGGGACGTCTTCCATAGGTGGCGATAGATACAAACTACATTCTCCCTCCAGACTTATACATCAAGTTAAAATGTTGAAGATTACAAAAAAGACAAAAGGTGTCTTTTTGAAAACTTCGTTCTCTTTGAATAGCGAGAACAAAAATAAATTTACAAAGATAAAGAATATAATTATTCAAGAGTCCCGGGTTCGAATCTCGGTCAGCGTGACTTGCTTGGATGAGATTTTTTATCTGGGGTTTTCTCTTATACTTAAAGTTCAATGTCTGGTAACTCTAAGCTCTGTGTACCCTGTACTCATATGGACATCACTTCATTCATCGTCCGATATGACTTAACGTTGGAGGTTTTCTCTTATCCTGAAAGATGAATGTCTGGTAACTCTAAGCTCTATGTACCCTGTACTCATTTGAACATCATTTCATTCATTGTCCGATATGACTTAACGTTGGAGGTTTTCTCTTATGCTGAAAGATGAATGTCTGGTAACTCTAAGCTCTATGTACCCTGTACTCATTTGAACATCATTTCATTCATCGTCCGATATGACTTAACGTTGGAGGTTTTCTCTTATCCTGAAAGATGAATGTCTGGTAACTCTAAGCTCTATGTACCCTGTACTCATTTGAACATCATTTCATTCATCGTCCGATATGACTTAACGTTGGAGGTTTTCTCTTATCCTGAAAGATGAATGTCTGGTAACTCTAAGCTTTATGTACCCTGTACTCATTTGAACATCATTTCATTCATTGTCCGATATGACTTAACGTTGGAGGTTTTCTCTTATCCTGTAAGATGAATGTCTGATAGCTCTAAGCTCTATGTACCCTGTACTCATTTGAACATCATTTCATTCATCGTCTGATATGACTTAACGTTGGAGGTTTAACCTTATTCTTAAAGATGAATGTCAGGTAACTCTAAGCTCTATGTACCCTGTACTCAATTGAACATCATTTCATTCATCGTCCGATATGACTTAACGTTGGAGGTTTTCTATTATCCTGAAAGATGAATGTCTGGTAACTCTAAGCTCTATGTACCCTGTACTCATTTGAACATCATTTCATTCATCGTCCTATATGACTTAACGTTGGAGGTTTTCTCTTATCCTGAAAGATGAATGTCTGGTAACTCTAAGCTCTATGTATCCTGTACTCATTTGAACATCATTTCATTCATCGTCCGATATGACTTAACGTTGGAGGTCGTAAATTACCCCCAAAAAATTGAAACCAATAAGATTATCTAAGAAATGTTCAAAATAGGTATTTACACGTACGTCACCGCTTAGAGAGATCTGTCTACATTTAGATTATGTGCTAAGGTTCTCTTATTTTTTTGCGACAATTATTTCACCCGAGGTATAGGTATGTTGGGAATTAATTCTTCTTATATACCCGCCGTGTAGAAGGGAAATTTTGGATATGTAGAGCCAGGCTGAAAAATTCAATGCAATTTGAAACAGGGATCTTCGGTTTTCTGCCTGATTGCTGTTCTAATAATAGTGAATACTCCTTATAATGTTTATGATTATTATTATTATTATTATTATTATTATTATTATTATTATTATTATTATTATTATTATTATTATTATTATTATTATTATTATTATTATTATTATTATTATTATTATTATTATTATTATTATTATTATTATTATTATTATTATTATTATTATTATTATTATTATTATTATTATTATTATTATTATTATTATTATTATTATTATTATTATTATTATTATTATTATTATTATTGTTGTTGTTGTTGTTGTTGTTGTTGTTGTTGTTGACGCTGGCGCATTCGCACACGACTGTTTAAAGGGCAAACTTTACTTTTACATGACGTAAAGGAAGTAGTTGAGGCCAGTAATTAGAAGATGCTTCTCTAATTAAAGAAAGATTCAAAGCACGTTCCTCGGGACGGGAGGGAATCAATAAAATAGTGGAGTGGGGAATACACAGGCGTCGGGAACGTCTCGCTTTTTGCTTTTACTTAGCGTCGGGCGGTCATTAGGAAATGGAGGGTCGTGGTTCAGACCTCGCCGAAGGGGAAGGGGGTGGGACTCAGTCACTCTTGTAAATTAGAAAACATCCGGAGTCTCCAAGGCAACGGTCACCTATTGTGTCCTTTGTAGGGAACAGCTCGAGTGTAGTAAAGAAGTTCATTGTAACATGTGTCAGAACATCGGAAAGTCTGAGAGAAACATCTATCACTCTACAGGTGCCTCTTACTTCCATATCTAGCTGAGCTTTTGTATCTGTCGCTTAAAAAACAATGTGATGAGCCTGTAGCCCATTTGATACATTATCACGTAATGTCAACGAAGTGCCGAATCTTGTTACTAGTATCTACGCATGAGCAGAAGAAACTACCAACACAGTCGTAAAGTCTGTTTAGTTAACGCGTGTGCACGTCGGCCGCTGCCTTTGACGAAGCCTTATAATCGTTTTACAACACTGAACCCCCTTCTCCCAGATCTTTCTGTAAAGTTGCCACCTTTCTCGATACGTCATTGGTATCGTTCGAGGTTTCGTCTAAATAAATTATCTTATGTCCATTACTGCGAAACTTCCTTAGTTTTGACTTTATACATCGCCAAGCTACAATTCTACTGGATTCCATAGTAACCCTTATCTTATTCAAAGTGCGGTATTTGAAACCCAGCTCCCTTAGGAGACAACGCAAAGTGCAGTGTCCATAAGAAAAATCACAAATTTCTTGCAAATGTTTAACCAATTCGTCTAAGGTGGGCGCCCTCCCTTTTGCATAGAATCTATAAATTTCTCGACGAATTAAATCACATATGAAATTATCAACTTTAGAGAAACGTTTCCTTTTGTTTTCACACTTGATCGGCGTTTTTGGTATTCCTTTCGTCACAATATTTCTTACTGTATTTCTGTGAATATCCAGAATTTATCATCAGGTTCATTGCATGACCCCTTACCAAGATTATTTGTCAGCAGATATTTATATGTGTTCAAAACAAGCGCTTGAATTTGCTTAGAAACAGTTCCCGTTATAACTTTGTTTTTTGAGGCTTCTCCAGTAATATAACTCGGCCCAGTTGTTCACACTATTGTCTTCACTTTGATTATTTTCACGTGACTGAAAGTTATCTACTACTTCATTTGCATTTATCACTGCATTTCCCTCCCACGGTCTCCACATCGTGACACAAAACGAATTTCTGCACGTAATGAAACAGATCAACTGGAAGTTGGAACTTTGGCAACTGAGACTCCACGTGGAGTAGACATGTGACTGTCACTTCGAGAAAATCAGGGTTGCTATTGGTCCTCAACGACAGTGTTCCGTTTCTGAAGTGTGGAGATAGATTTATGACGGTCATTATTGGGCGGGAGGCTCAGGTTCCTTTGACTCCGAACTGCACATGCGTTAACTAAACAGACTTTATCCGCTGAAGTATATTTAGTCCGTCTCGGTAGCGTAGTTGGTAGCATGTGTGCCTTACGTTCAAGAGGTCCCGAGTTCGAATCTCGGTCAGGGTGAGTTACCTGGATAAGGTTTTCCCCGGGGTTTTCCATTATCCTGATAGACGAATGTCAGGTTACTCTAAGCTCCATGTACCCCGGACTCATTTGAACATCATTTCACCCACTTCATCGTCCGATATGACTTAACGTTGGAGGGCGTAAATTACAAAAACAAAAACATCGTATTTAGTATTTGTTTCAAATGGGATGATGCTTGTCCTTTAGCGCTACTATACGAGCAGCCAATCGGAGTCTTGCGGTGTTGTTGTATTGCATTCCCCCTAAGTGGTGAGTGACGAGCGCCAAACTAATCAATCTATAATGTGTAGTGTTTAACGCCCGCTTTTACTACATACGGCACCGCAGGCGATGACACTGATGATACATGAGATGAAGATGGAGCACCGGTGGAATGAGATGGCGGGGGAAAGCGGAGGTCCCGGAGAAAACCCGCCCCAGCGCCGTATTGTCCATAAATCTCACTTTGCGGTCGCCTGGGATAGAACCCGGGCCGCCTTGGTGAGAGCCAAGCGGTCTAACCACTGAGCCACGGCGTGGCCATCAATCTATAATAAGTACTATTCGCGCTAAGACAAAAATTCAGATTTTGCAAAAGCTGATCCATGAGGAACGAGACAGTAATGTATCTAACATAACCGTAAAAACCCATATTTTTAGCTCAAATACTTTTCCTAATACAAATAAATAAAGTAGATACCATTATATTATAACAATGCATTGCGACGTAAGCACTGTAATGAATATCATTATTGGTTGGCATGTATGTGTGAACGTATATTTGAAATTACTCAGAACTGAAACGTAAACATTTGACACGACGTGATAAAAGAAATATGTACTTTGAATAAGTCAAGGTGTTTGCTAAATTCGATGAGAGGAAACGATACACTTCTTGCTAGTCTGACAGAACGTGTCTGGTCTCATTATATCTTTGTTTATGAATGGTTCGTAATCTCTATTTACTCTAGAGAGTTCAAAGCAGTATTATTCAGTTACTCTTCCATGAAAAAGTGTATCAGCTGGATCAATGCGACGCGATCCACCTTCCCCCCCTTACTACTGCTAGAACAATCCAATAGAGTCAATGTGGGCTCAAATTATGTTGCAAACAGAAATAATATTTTTAAACTGACTGACGTTGAACGACTTATTCACGAAGAAATTTGTCAAGGAACACAACAAGACTGGGAAAACTGCGTGAGACATCAGATAAACTACAAGAAGACGACTTTTGGAAATAAATAGAACGTAACGAGATTTTGGAAGCTATCATCATAAATTTGCAGTACTCAGACGATGAAGACAATGACAATGACGAATTATCTCTTAACGTAAGTAACATTCGCAGCTATACTCTCACCTGAACAGCACCATCGTAGCGCGCCAGGCGATCCAGGTGTACCACCAACATCTTCCCTCGGGGAACCTTCTGGATGCGGTGGATCACGTCGTTAATCCTCTTCACCACCCGGTACGCTCCTTGCCATGGCTGCTGGAGCTTCGAGCAGCGTCCCTTGGTCCGGGTAAGGGGGTACAACCAGACCAGGTCACCTTGCTGGAATCCTTGGCTGTTGGCTTGCCTGTCATACCTGGTCTTCATGCGGTCGCTCACCTTCTGGAGTTCTTGGCGAGCAGCATAAGTAGCGCCCAGTGAGGGATCGGACTGTGTACGTGCATCGGAGTATTGTACGTAATTACGAGTGCAAATGAAATTGTAACGGATGAACTGGTGAATCGTAATTGTGTGCATTACGTAATTCTGTGTAATTGGCAAGTGTTTAACTGTAAGTCGGTGGAAATAAATAACATTTTTGAGTGGTGCAATTGGACTTTTCATTTCACGAACCCACAAAGTCACAACTGGTGTCAGAAGTGGGATAACGGCCATGAAATCGGCATTGGAAAGGATTTTGGGGAAGAGGATTAACGACGTGGTCTACCGCATCCAGAAGGTTCCCCGAGGGAAGATGTTGGTGGTACACCTGGATCGCCTGGCACGCTACGATGCTGCTGTTCGGGTGACAATACGGATGCAGCGCTGGTATTTTCGTTGTATTAGAAAAATAAGTAATTAATAAACCATAATGAACATTAAACTAAATATTTAAACCTTTGCGTAATATACGGATATCCATGTTTCAGTTGTGATTTCAGCAACTGCATTATTATAAAACTTTGGAAAATTGAGTTTGTGTTCTCTTACAGTTAATGACATGCATGGAAGAGAACCAGTAAATTGATTCGTTAACTTATGAAGCATCTAAACTTGTCACCTAAAAGATTGATTGTCACGTAATGATATTTTATTGAAACCAGACGTTCCCGAGATCCATACCTTCCAATTCGGGCAATGGATACTCTCCTAGCCCAGTAGGTTTCATCATTGACATGCCAACCCTCTTCGCATTCGTCTTGAATAAAACAGGGGCTAATGCGTTCGCCACACCAAAATCCACACCTGAATCTCCATTCGATATTTATCGCTTTAGCTTCGCCAATTTTGTTGAGGAAATTGTCCATCAAAAGATGAACGTGACCGCTAAAGATGAGTTTTCGGCTGAACGCTTGGACATGTTCAAATCACACCATACGCGCAGTCTATAGTCATTTGTCTTTAGTTCATCAGTAAGGGTGAAGTTGTAGATCCGTATATGCAAAATCCAGTAAGTTGTATGTGAAGTTCTCATTTTATCTCGCGTGAATTAATTTTTTAGGGATCTCGCATACAGTTTGACAAGTTGTAACATTTGACAGGAATCCTGCGCGGTAGCGATGAGTAGCAACTGTAGTGGGGATAGTGCACACGCGTCCCACGCGTAAGATTACGAGAGGGGAGGGCGGTACATAAGGTATCTAAAAACAAATTTCATTCTCGAAGCCAGTTTTGCAGCTCTTATAAACTAAGTTGTAATTCTTACTATGGTAGTAATCTCCACGCTTTTGTTGGATCTTAAATAGTACATAGACATTTGGAACAAAACCCTGTTCTCCTCCAGCAGGCATGATAAACAACTGTCGGCCTTTCAATATCGCTGCAGAGTCCCTGTAACGTATTTCACTCCAGGCATATGGTTAGTATGTGCTGTATTTATATAAGTTTCATCCATATAAACTATATAAACTTCACTTCGATATCTCCGAATATTTCGTAAACACTTAAGCCTTTTTGCAAGTATGGTGCAATGTTCTATTAAAATTTTTCTGTCACGCTTAGTGTTTTTTTTTAAAATAATCCTAGCTTCAAAAGAACTCTTCTTAATGCCTTGGAAGTCAGTAGAATTTGTAATCTTCATACGCACTTTCTTCAAAGTTGGTCTCTGTTTATCTGTGCTTTAAAAATTATTGCTACTTATGGATTAAAACATGCAAATTAGATTTTGTGCATGTTCTTAATCTTTGTTTACTGGGCATAGAGAAGGACGTTGTTGCACTAGCACCAATGGCTTTTCTTTCCTTAATAACTCTGCTAAACTGCTTTCAGACAGAACTGTTGCCTCAGATACCCTTCCGCAGATATTTATAGCTGACCCAGACCATTGTTCCTTTTTTTTATAAATCTATGGATATTGGTTATTACTTCTCGTGTTTTTAAATGTAGCACTTTATTTCCTAATGTGCTGCTAGAAGGCGTCATTTATAAATGCTCTCTGGGAACCAGGAGACAAGCACATTTTCAAACAAGCTGTAGTGTTACCGAGTAGCTCTGCACGTGTTTAGTTGCTCGCAACTGACCTGCCCTCCCCTCCAATTGCAACCGTTCTGAGGTGGACTCGTCCAGATACCACTGCGCATCGCTCTGCACTTTTCAAGATTAAAAAATACATCTGTACGTTGATGATGTACAGCCGTTTTCTGATTCACTTGCCATCACTTGTTGAGCTGTTTTTTTTTTCTCGGAGGAATGATTATGGAGACAAACGTTTGGAGAACTGTGATAATAATTTATCATGATTTGTATTAAAATTGTAAAATATTACACTATTACCAGTATTTGTGAGTAACTCCTGTAGTCGTATAAAAGTGACTGCTATACCTACATAAACAGATGAACTGTTGTATGTTAAATTGATGTCAGGAAGGCTCGTACCCCATTGTCGCTTCATTGAATTATATCAAGTTAGGTGGCTGCTGTTTGCATGTGGAGAATTGTGTTTCACTTTACGAGAGATGAATCTCTTCCGAATTATTTTCCTCTTGACTTGCCATTTTCCGGGAACCTCCTCCCCTATAAGGGGATGAATCCTCACCCCCCCCTTTCCTTGCAACAGGGGAAGAGAAACTTTCTCTTACTTCCGAGATAAACTCTGCAACAGTCGTCCGACGTATTTCACACGCCGTTTCCTGAATTTCCGTTGATTCACGAAATTTCTGTTAGAATAAAACATGTGCAAGCTTTCAGCAACGAAAAAGTTGACGGTGTTACATGCAGTATTCAAGTCTGTGCACCGAGTGTACGCTCACATAGGTTCTCTCTGCGTAACGTAAGTCGAGATAAGCCTTTTTAGAAATTATTTTATGAAACTTTTTCTGTCAGGTACAGTGAGAACAGGAGGATTAAACAATATTTAAATCGTTTATTAGGTAATCTTATAAGTAAAGTCGGTTTTCTGATATTGGTGTCTTGGTTTGTTTGGCAATGCTGTTTCCAGACAGTCTTCAGTTGTTAATAAACAATCACAAAATGGAGATAACAAAGTTTGAACTTAGAGTACCTCTAAAACACTACTACAAACAAGATTATAGAGTCGCTGTCGTAGCTCAAAGAATATGTGAAGTGGAAGGAGAATAATAATGACTTTTATACGAGTCAGTTGGAAAATTTAATGTCATATCGGCACGTAGGCCATAGTAGCTCAATGGTAGAGCGGCTGGACGGAAACCAGAAGATCCGTGGTTCAAATCCCGGCTATGGCATTGAATTTTTCATTCTGATTCTACGTTTCCACAATTTAACCTACACACGGCCAGTGTGAAAGAACAATTCATTTCCAATAATGATTTTGTTTTGTAATTTACGTCCTCCAACGTTAAGTCATCGGACTATGAATGAAATGGGTGAAATTATGCTCAAATGAGTCCGTGGTCCATGGAGTTTAGAGTTACCCGACTTTCTTCTTTCAGGATAAGGGAGTATAAGTTTTGCAACAGGTTTTATTCCACTGTGGAATATTTGGGAATGAGTAAATGTACTTTTTGGCCATGAAGGGTTCCAAAAATGCTCTAGCAATGAAACAAAATATCCCTTATGGAATAGTTGCAAGATAAATTAAAAACACTTTAACAAGCAATTACAGAAATATCTTACTTCCTCTGAAAATTGGAAGCATCTCGTAAACAAAGCATTTCCAAATTTACCTAGGAATTCATCTGTTACAATGCTCAGATTAATCACTGTTTGAGTGCACATTTGTTCAACGTTGAATTACGGTGCTCTTTATGAGGTCAATATGACTGATTACTTAACTTAATCTCTAAATACTCGGAAAGGAAAAGAAGAAGGACTTTATCATCAAATTCTGTGCATTAGACATAGATAAACATTTACAAGATCCTTGCTATCATATTTATTAGTTTAACAAGTCATCCAGAATGATGAGCCCTTCAGAGGACATTCCCAAGAAATTCAAGATAAACATTTCATTTCAAACATAGGTGTGTTAATCAAAATCGTTAGAGGAACTTTTGAAAGAAATCAAACTTGTTGAAACTTGCTATGTAGAGGATGGGAGATTTGTGTCGAAAATGTTGGTATTACATCCTTGAAGAATGAATGAATGAATGAATGAATGAATGAATGAATGATGATATATATAAAGGCGCTCAACTACGGTGGTTATCAGCGCCATTTAAAAAAAAAAAAACTAGTCAGGGCAAAGGCCAGATAACAAAACCTATTAAAAATACACGTACATAAAAAACATCAATCAAAACCTACTAAAAATTTCGTTCAGTAAATCCTAAAGTCTAAACTAGAAAAGAATCTAAAATTCTTCTCCACGGGTCTACACGCGGGTGGGCCTGTTGACCGTCTCCCTCAACCACGAAGAGGAGCCCACACGAGGGAGACTGTTGGCTCGGGACCCCGGGTGCGCCAAACCCGTACCTACCGAAGTAGGCCCCTGGGGGGGCTTGAAGAATGAACAGTAAGATGCACTTAAGAACAGTAAGAATAGTTGAATAAAGATAGCTGACTGAGGTCATTTATAACCGAAAATGAAAATTGAACTAAGTTTACAAACCCGCGTGGGTTGTAAATTGTTGATCTTAGATCTGATGAACGTCGTTCAGTACTGATCGGAGATCACAAAAACAAATGCGGCAACATCGCCAAACAAGTTGCAACTTTCGCGTTGTATCGAAAGCATTCGAGAATTATCGGAACTATTCGACTCTGTTTTATACAGGTGTACAGAGTAGTCAATTTAGACATAACAGAAACTAAATAAATCTTTCGCTTTATTGTTATTTGTCCTAGAAATGTTATTTTAAATAAACAGTATAAGGATTTACTTCACATTGAAACAGTATTTATCAAAAGTTAATTATTTCGCTTACTTTAACTCCACTATTTGCCCAGTGTACATCTTTTTCATTTTCGTCTGTTAACAATACTGTGAGTTGGAAAATATAAACAAAAGATGGATGTTCAAGCATAAGAGAAAATCTCGCATAACCCTTCTTATTTCACCCTTTTCCATAGATATCCTGATGAAATGAGATCTTAAAGCTGTAATCACCCTTGTAACTTTGTGTATTGTTCTAAATACAGTCCCTTTATTTATACTAGGAAATACGAGGCATGTTTTTTAAGTCAGTACCGTTTTGCGATTCCACCGCCGCAGCGCTACGGTCGGCGTTCCGCGCATGCGCGCTGGTTACCTACACCTCTTGTCTGCGCACTAACGCCATTACAGTCTGATTCTTCATTGTATACGTTGGTTAATGAGTGTTTAAGATACCTCCGACAATCGTGAGTCCCGCCGATTGTGAAGTACGGGCTGTTATACGATATCTTAGTGCTAAAGGCGTAAAACCGATCGATATTCATCGTGAGATCTGTGAAGTTTACGGACAAAACATTATGAGTGATGGAATGGTAAGGAAATGGGTGAGAGCATTTAAAGATGGCGGCACAAATGTGCATGATGAAGAACGAAGTGGGCGTCCATCGGTCGTTACTGAAGATTTGGTGCAGAAAGTGGACGAAAAGGTGAGAGAAAACGGGCGCTTTACAATTTCATCATTGTGCGACTATTTTCCTCAATATTCTCGTAGTGTTTTGTATCGCATTGTGACCGAGAACTTGAAGTAACGGAAATTGTGTTCACGTTGGATTCCGAAAATGTTGACGGACTTGCACAAAACCCAACGTTTAAGCAGTGCATTGACTTTCCTTGAGCAGTACCACAATGAAGGTGAAGATTTTTTTAGACCAAATTGTTACTGGTGACGAAACATGGGTGGCCTACGTCACACCAGAATCGAAACAACAATCCACGGAATGGTGACATTCATCATCACCCACAAAAGTGAAGTTTAAGCAAAGAATTACTACCCGGAAAATCATGTGCACAGTTTTTTTTGGACAGAAAAGGAGTATTGCTAGTGGAGTTTCTGCCTCGTAATGATACAATCAATGCAGCGTCTTATTGTGAGACATTGAAAAATCTCCGCCGTGCAATCCAGAACAAAAGACGTGGCAAGTTGAGTAAGGGTATCGTTTTGCTGCATGACAATGCCCGTCCACATGTGGCTAATCGGACCAAAGATCTCATCAAATCTTTTCAATGGGAAACTCTGGATCATCCTCCATACAGCCCTGATCTGGCGCCCAGCGACTATCATTTGTTCCTGCACTTGAAGAAACATCTGGGCGGTCAGCGTCTTCAAGACAATAACGAAGTCAAAACAGTTGTGTTACAGTGGTTAACACGTCAGGCAACAGAATTTTATGAGGAGGGTATTCAACAACTGGTGCCACGTTATGACAAGTGCCTCAATATTCACCGAAATTATGTAGAAAAGTAGATTAAGGTACAGGCTTTCATGTAAAAATAAAATTATTGCGATATCTATGCACGTCTTTTTAATTCCAAAACGGTACTGACTTAAAAAAAACATGCCTCGTATCTCCAATCACCTTTTGAAAACTTTCAGTTGCATAGAACCGTAATGTGAGCAGGATCATAAATATTGGATTGAGTACATAATTCCTCAGGGTTTGTGTTCCTAACTGTGCATGTAGTCTATGCTCCAGTTCTTCAACTACATGCTTTGATAGTCGAAATATCATTTTGAATTTTCTCTATGGGATTTCCTCTATGTTGGAAAACACGAGAAGTCCTTTCAAATTGAAAATTCTAATCATCAGAGATATCAGAGTAATCTGAATTCTGAAAATAATAAAAATGTATAGGTTATGAACACAAATAATGCATCTTTAACATACATTTGTGAAATAAAGAGGTGAATTACTTATACAAGAAATGCTTTATTTGCTATTTATTTAAAGCTGCACTACTTATTTTTTCTCAGGAACTATTTTGTAAATTCTGCAGTTCTGCTGACCTAAGTTCAGTCAAATTAACTTGAGAAAATTCACCAGTTAGGTTTGATCTTAGATCAAGAGGCCATGGACTTAGATCAATGTTTGTAGAACCAAAATTCTAAGTTCAGCTTGACTGAAGATCATCTTCATATGTTTGAACTTAGATTATCTTTTATGCAATCGAGCCGTAGAGAATGTGACACGTCCTATTGGATTTTGATGCAGGGCTAGAACGCAAGCTAGATGTTCACCTGTTACCAAATCTGAGATGATAAAAACAAATGAAACGACGATGTGGAAAATTGTAATTGGTTTCTATGTTTAATTAGTACAAAATGAATCATTCTGATGAAAATGAAAATTACATGCAGCGTTTTGCCATTAAAAATGAAAGTAATTAGTAACTTGGTACCGACAAGGTTTGTTTATCAAACACTGTTCGAAGGTGGGATGTTACACAGAATTGTTTATGCAACAGAGTGCGTCAGAAAAATGTAAACACACTTTGAACCGTCTTAGAAACTGTATTTTCCAGGCTACAAGGTTCAGTTTGTGGGCGAAAGTAATATTATTTTTCTTCAATAGGTGGCAAAATTGACACTATTATGTGTTTCAAATGGGAGGATGTTTGTCCTTGAGCGCTACTGGACGAGCAACCAAACGGAGTACTGTGGTGTTGTCGTATGTCACTCCACCTAAGTGGTGTGTGATGAACACCAAGGCCGCGCCGTGGCTCAGTGGTTAGACCGCTTGAGGCGACCGCAAAGTGAGATTTGTGGTGGACAACATGGCGCTGGGGCGGGTTTTCTCCCGGACCTCCGGTTTCCCACGCCATCTCATTCCACCGGTGCTGCATCTTCATCTCATGTATCATCAGCGTCATCGCCTGCGGTGCCGTATGTAGTAAAAGCGGGCGTTAAACACTACACTACACCACACACACACACACACACACACACACACACACACACACACACACACACACACACACACACACACACACACACCCGACGAACGCCAACCTAATCAATCTCGATTTTACAAAAAAACTGATCCATGAGAAAGGTAGAGAGTAATGTATCTAACATAACCCCGAAAACCTCATACTTTTACCTCAAATAGTTTTCCTAATAGAAATAAATAAAGCACTATTACATTATAACAATACATCGTGACGTAAGCACTGTAATGGATATCATATATACGTGTACGTATATTTGTAATTAATCAGAACTGTAACGTAAACATTTGACATGACGTGATAAAAGAATTACTTTGAATAAGCCAAGGTGTTTGTTAAATTCGAGCTAGAATAAACAATACACTTCCTGTAGGCTTGTAGAATGGTGCATCGACAGAACGTGACTTGTCACACTATATGTTTGTTTATGAATCGTACGCAATCTCTATTTACTCTAGAGAGTTCAAAGTAGTATTATTCAGTTGTTCTTCCGTTTAAAAACAAGGGAAATTATCAGCTGGATCAGCTAGCAATTGAAATGAGACACGAGGTATTATAAACTCCAGCAGCTGGACCGTCACCAGGTGCTGCGACCAGAACAATTTGGTTTCCGGCGTCAGCACTCAACAACCCACCAGCTCCTCCGCATAGTTGACGAAGTGGTCAGAGCTTTCAACAACCGTCACTATGTTGCAGCCCGGTTCCTGGATATTTCCAAAGCCTTCGACTCAGTGTGGCACGCAGGCCTTCTCCATCGTCTTATACACTACGACCTCCCTTCAATCCTAATCCATCTTATCCATAGCTATCTAAAGAACCTATCTTTTGTCGTTACCAGGGACGACATCATCTCTCAACATTACGCCATAAATTCAGGGGTACCCCAAGACAGTGTTCTGGGGCCCTTGTTATTCCTTGCGTTCATCAATACTCTTCCAACCTATAGAGGCTGCAACTTATATCTGTTTGCAGACGATACAGCTCTGACGGCCACTTCCAAACATCACACCTATGCGGTGAAGCGGGCACAGACATACGCTGATATGCTGTCCGCATGGTTCATTGCCTGGCGCCTAAAGGTTAACGCCACCAAGTCACAGGCTATAACATTTACCAGAAGGAATCTACAAGACGTCCCCAATCTCCGGCTAGCAGAAGAACAAGTGCCATGGTCCAACTCAGCGATATATCTAGGGGTCACCCAAGATATGAAGTTAACCTGGAAGCCCCACATCACACCACTGGCAAACAAAGTTAGCAGAAAGATGGCAATGACGTACGCACTGTACAATAGATAATCGACAATGGCGTTGAGGAACAAGATCCTCCTATACAAGCAGGTTCTAATACCTGCCAAGTCTGGGGTATTGCTACTAAATCACACCTGTACAAGCTACAAGTGTTACAAAATCGCTACCTCCGTACCGCAACTAATGCCCACTGGTACATTTCCAACGATAACATCCATTCTCATCTCAAATTTCCTAAATTGACAGACCATATCCTGCGCTTTGCCGCAGGTTTTATGCTAAGCTTCCTGACAGCTTCAACCATCTAATCCGCGGCCTCGGGGAATATGACCTCGACCCCGGAGAAACGTATAAAAGACCCAGACTTCTGCTAGGACCGCCATAACCACAAAATTAACCATACCAAAACACAAAGAAAAACACGTTCACCGAACTACACAAACAACTATACTACCATCTGAACACCATCCATTAATTGAAACCCCATCTCTGTGCCAGTAAGGGATCCAATCCCGGAATGGCAACAGTCGAAGGATCCTCCTTCGCGGAGGAGCACCCCCTTCAACGACCTCTGTGCTGTGTGTGAGGTATTATAAACCACCTTCTCTCTTACTACTGCCAGAACAATCCAATAGAGTTAATGTGGGCTCAAATTATGTTGCAAACAGAAATAATACTTTTAAACTGACTGACGTTGAACGACTATTCACCAAGAAATTGACAAGGTTGCACAAGACATGACGATATTTTGGAGACTATCATCATAAACTTACAACACTCAGACAATGAAGACGGTTACAATGACGAATTGTCTCTTAAGGGTATGTATGACTGAAATGTTCAAATTCTGAACTAATAATGCTAGCTTTTTCAAATTTACACCATAGGTGTAGTATAATGTAAGCATGTAACAACCTAAATTTAAACCATTTTTCTCCAGCAGTTTAGAAATTATGATAAATTTTGTATGTTTTTTGTTATGTCACTAAAAAAGTCCCTCGCGACAAAATATTTTGAATTTTGGTCTAATATTTTAACCCTATGTTCATAATACACATACTTTTTGAAATTGCTCTGGGTTTTTCTGTGTCACCTTTAGTTTACGTCACACAAATTTTTTAATTTACAAATACTCTTTTTTTGTCTAAAAAACTGTAAGTTTTGTGTTTGAAAATTAAAAATATATGCTCATATACATTTCACAATAAAACCTAGGGCAATTTCCATTCCTCATGATATTCTGAACCTATGTAGGAAATTTCATGAATGTAGTACAAAAACTGCATCGCAAGGAGCATTTTACAGGAAGAAAAATGCTGAAAATATGAACATTGAGAAAACAGCGATTAAAGATTTGATTGCATAACTCACATTAAATTCCACCAGGCTGATAGGTTAGACCCTCAGATTTCTTTTTCCTCTCCTCTGTTGCTGCTTTGTCCACCTTTTTCTTCTTTAGATGTTGCTTTTCTTCTGCACAACTTCGCTTCTTGCTTTGCAGGATACGAGTCTGATCTCGCTGCACTGAAGTTTTCCTTGCTGAGTCTACTACACTTTCACCTCTGATATTTTGCTGCAGCTCCAATGACTTAAGACTACCCATGTTAAACTCACTGATGCTTTTAATAACAGCAAGATCCAATTTTTGTTTTGATATGAAAACTTCCTTTGGGCACTTATTCCATATGACATGATGCAAAGATTCATTGACATTCTGTGTTTTTCCTGTTTTGCACCTCTCTAGTAATGTTGTAGAAGCCAGCCTCTGATATATTGGCAACATTTTCGGAACTATTTTGTCTGAAAGCCTTATTTTTCTTTTCTTGAATTGAAAATGTAAGAACGGAAAACAGACAAAGAATGTGGATGTAGGCAATAGATGGCGTGACTCTGACAGAGTTTAAAGGCCACCGACATTTAAATAAGCATTTAAAAATGGCGTTCGGAGGAAAATTATGCATTTTTCACATTCGGGAATGTCTAAATTATTTTATAGAATTAAAATAAAAAAGTAGTTATTTTCACGATTTTCATGAAATTTCAGTCATACATACCCTTAACGGAAGTGACATTCATAGCTGGCAGTTTCGTTGGATTAGAAAAACAGATAATTCATAAGCTATAATTATTTTTAAGCTATATATTTAAAACCTGTGCGTAATATACGAATATTCATGTTGTAATTGTAATTTGAACAACTAGATTATTATAAAACTTTGGGAAATTCAGTTTGCGTTCCCTTACGTCTAGCGGCACGAACACTCACAAGTGTGGGAGAGAGAGGGAAATATAAAAAGAGTGGGGGTAACGAGGTGGCAACGCTGAAGGCTCTAACGCATCTGATTCGCTACAGGCGAGAACTCTTCCCATTTGAAACACATAGTAGTTACTGAACCCAGTTAGTGGCAAGGAAGTTACTGCAAGATGACAGACGTACGTTTGAGCTCTCCAGAGCTTACGCCGCTAGATTCCTTCTTATAAGACACAGTAAATGATGAGGTGGACAGACGTAAACCAGGTAGCTTAGACACACCTCGGAGTACGCTGATGACTCGTACTCAGCAGTGTATTGTTACTGAAGGCCGGCAGTTTGAACAATTATCACATTTGCATCAGGAAGTGCATTAGTTTCAAATTTAGACATTAAACTTTCCATTTACAGTAATTTAACTTTGTAGATCGGAACATAAATAATGCAAGACGGTTCAAAGTGTGTATACATTTTCTGGCGCACCCTGTAGTAATTACTTTCTACGCCTGGTTCACATGTTGAGATCATAAGGTATCAGGGACTTGTACCTCGAACATGTCTCACAAGGGAAGGGTGAAGTGGTAGGATCCTAGGGCAGATCTAGCTGGAGAGAGACTTGGAGAGCAGGGGACGGAGAAGATAGCATCCTTTTAATCTGCCATGAGACACCTGTCGACTTGAGTCATCTTTGATAGACCCAAGTGATGATGGATAAAGTAAAACATACAATACAGAGTGATCCAATTGTATTGCCCTACTTTCATTTTGTGGTGGTAAATTAATGTATATGTATTTCTTTGGAAGTTTTAGAGAGATTAGGGACACATTGGATCATGAGTTTCCTGGTAGATGGATAGGGAGAGGTGCACCAATTGCATGGCCACCGAGATCGCTCGATATAACACCTTGTGCCGATTGGCACAGAGGCTGACTGCAGGTAATTGTCAGACTTCCCTATAGGGGCGGTGGTAGTGGCTGATTGTGTTTTGTTTAGTGTTTGCCTGCGCCACCGTCTCTATCGAGAGGTCGAAGCTGGGCACCTTACGTTGAGCGAGGCAGTTGGGGTTTAGGGCTCGTCAGCAAGCGGTGTGAATTACGAAGGACATTTTTAAAACTGTTTGTTGTTCGTTTTCATGAAGTTGAAGGACATTCAAAACTGTTTCAGTCTACCTTTATATAGAAGCAAATGTTCTATTTTTACGAATGTCCAATGTTCGTTGTCGTGAAATCATTGTACAGACTAAAATATATTTGTAAAGGGGAGAAGTTAATTAAAGTTCTGGTGCAACCTTATGGACTTCTTTTTTGTGAGGGATAAATCAAGGTCGAATCAGTTGGGACACCCTGTAAGAGACACATAATTCGAAGGATATAATTATCTTGAATACATTTGTGTAGCCACACAGAGAAACACTGAAAGGACTCATAGGTCAGGAAGATGGGCCACGTTTGTCGAACCTACGACCTACACTTAACACACGACAATAACACGTGGGTTGTAGTTCACTGTAAAGCTATGCGTGTCATTTACCTCTCAACGCTGTAACTTCTGCATACAGGAAAGTCGATGAGAGGATTAAGGATTCCCTGGGGGTTGTGGGGGCGAGGTTTGATGCCCGAGAGGGATGATGCTCTCTGCCCACATTAGTTAGGGCTAATCTGTATTATGCCTGGAGCTATCCTTTTGTTTACTGTACAGTGGTCGAACAAAAACATGAGCATGCGTTTGGTATCATGTTCCTGGTTAACCGCAGCCTCAACAAGTTGAAGGTCTAGGGCATTTCGTGGGAATTTGCTTCTCTCCATCAAGCCTACTGTTCAAAGTCGAGAGCTACAATTTTTAAAATTCATAAACTTTTCTTTTAATCAACCAAGTACATCATTTTAGTCTACAGATATTTTTAATTCATTTTTTTTATTTATCCAGATTTATGAACCCTATTTTACACAGTGGTATATTAGGGTTAGAGTTGATACATAAAAATACACAATTTTAACAAAAATATTTTAAATACTAGAAGGAAGAAAATATGTTATAATCTGATGCATATTAATTTAAACTATTTCAGACGTTTAAACACTGAGTTTATAAACATCATGAAGTACTTATACTGTTGTGGCTTCATTAGCAAAGATGTGAGCGGAGCAGAAAACTCAGTTCCTAGAGAGTCTAGCTTCAATATTAATTCTTGTCTTTCTCTCCAGAAAATGGGACAACAGAAAAGGAGATGAAGCACAGTTTGAAATTCTTCACCACACATGCACTCGGGGTTAGATGTTAAGTGAAAGTGTGATAGGTATTCACCAAATTTACCATGTCCACTTAAAATTGTGTCAAAACAAAATTTGGTACAAGAGTTTCACATTTTCCTCTGTCATATACACTAGGGAAAAATAATGTTTTTGTTAAACTTCCATTTGGAGTTGTTAGTCATTGTTGGTTCCATTCTTCAAGAATATGTTGATGTATTATTTTCCTTACATTAGAAATAGGACATAAAGAGTATATCACAGGAAGATTGGATTCTGCAGCCTTCTTAGCCAAGCAATCAGTTCTCTCGTTACCTAAAATTCCACTGTGTCCTTTAACCCATCCCATGCAAATTCATTTAAGGTCGCTTTAACTTCCTAGGTCATATCGTGACCATCTTAACAAAATAATACAATTAGTAACAAAGATTTACATTAAATATACAGGTTTACAATCAAACATATAAAATATATACATTAATAACATTAATTAACGTTCTGGACGCCCTTCAACATCGCGAAATGAGGAGAACATTGAACAGATCCGCCAAAACATCAACGAGGATCATCGGCAAACGATCGACCAAATTTCAGCAGCGACAGGAATCATTTGGAGCTCGTGCCAGCGGATTTTGAGGGAGGATTTGCACATGAGACGTGTTGCTGCTAAATTTGTTCCGCGCCTTCTCACACAGGAGCACAGAAGCATCCGCATGAATGTGTGTCACGACTTGAAAACAGAGATTGCACGTGATCCAAACTTCTTGAACAAAGTCATTACAGGGTTTGAGAGTTGGTGTTACGGGTGTGACCCAGAAACCAAGCAAGCGTCAAGCCAGTGGAGGACTCCCATCTCTCCCAGACCAAAAAGGCAAGGCAAGTGAGGTCAATTTTGAACACGATAATCATTGTCTTTTTTGATGTTTGTGGATTTGTGCATCGGGAATTCGTACCCCCTGGCCAGACTGTTAATCAGCACTTTTACTTGGATGTTTGAAGGCGTCTGTGAGAGGATGTGACGAGGAAACGCCCGGAACTTTGGCGATCAGGTGACTGGCTTCTGCATCACGACAATGCTCCAGCACACACGCACTATTTGGCATCTCAGAGGTGGTCTGTCGTTCCCCACGCTCCATATTCGCCGGACCTAGCCCCATGCGACTTTTTCCTGTTTCCACGGATGAAAAAAAAAAAAAAAAAAATAATGCTAAAAGGGGAGCGTTATGACGATGTGAAGGCGGTATAAACAGCTTCGCAAAGGGCACTTCATACTCCACTTCCTCCACAACACCAGCCTCACACTCCTACCTCACGCCACTTCCCGCAGCAGCCACAACGCCGCACATACGCGCAAATCACTCAGCACCAGGGGACGCAGACCAGCGCCGAACACCGAGAACTTCTGCACGCCTTCACCGCCACACTCGTAGACCTGCAGGCATCCATTGAGAAGCTGACGGCGCGGGTAGCTACATGGGAGGAAGCCCTGCATCAGACATTGGAAGATGTCAGAGAAGCCGCCCAAGCCCCGCATAGCGTTAATCAGGAAGACGCCAGCACCACCTCCGAGGCCTTAAGCTACTGCAAGGCTAAGCTCGAGAAGATCGTCGGCTACATCAACGACACCCGAACGCCAAGCAGGAAGCTTGAGGAAGCCCTCCGCACACACCAGGGCTACATCACGCAGTCCATTGATGACCTCCGGAGAACCCTCGCTCGAGACAACGGAGCACCGCCTCCACACGCCCAGCCTCGCAGAGACTCTCGCGCCCATTGGACGCCGTCGCCACAGGACCTGCCTCGCCGCAACCCTCCACGGAACCGAGCCCTTGAAGGCATCGGTTGCAGCCCCGACATCTGCTTCCCTGGCGGCTGCTCATTTTGCCAAAATT
Organism: Mantis religiosa; assembly: GCA_030765055.1. Lineage (NCBI taxonomy): Eukaryota > Metazoa > Arthropoda > Insecta > Mantodea > Mantidae > Mantis > Mantis religiosa. The sequence goes on from CM060947.1 coordinate 32,448,292, forward strand.
AAAATTCACAGTCACCACAGTTCACAGGTCGCAGCCAGGGTCTCTTGGATCATGGCTGCTACCTGATCACCACAAGCGGATTTTCCGCAAACCCTAGTCTTCACCCACGAACAGCCGGGTTGCTTCGGCGGTACCGGCCACCAACTTCGCCTAAACAGCCCAAACTAAAATAGCACCTCAGAACAACATCCCTCCCATGCCCCATCCTTCTTCCTGCCCAGATACCCAGTATACCCTGTTGTTGGTTTTTCCTATACCTTTATTCCTGTTTCCCCCCCCCCCAAAAAAAAACTGGACAATATCAAACTTGAAGAGTACCAAACATGCTTCCAACATTGAGAAAAGAGACTTGACAAGTGCATCGCATGTAATGCCGAGTATTTTGAAGGTGACTGAAGTAATTTTGTAAAAAGGTTCATCGATAAAGTTTTATGACAACAATCCGCTTTCTTTTGGGTTCCCCCCCTCATATAAATGTATGCTTGAATGATGTCAGTGTTTTGTTTCAGACTTGGAACCAACCTTTATGGTCTCTCACAATATTCGTCAAAAATCACTTTGAAATCTCTGTAGAAGGTTTCGGGTGCTGAACCACAAACTTTCATTGTTCGCTGCATTAGTTTCAGAGTAATGATTTAAAAGGCAAGATACTGCAGATGGTTGACAAGGTACCCAAAATTTGATATCGACTGGAGGAAGATTTTCCAATAAAACACGGCCCACGAGCCCGGTCAAATATCAATTATTTATATTATTTATTAATTATTAATTTATTAATAATTAAAAATATATAAAATTATTAAATAATAATCACTAAATAATTAATTACTGTCCGGCCGTTGTATCTCCGGCTCTGACGTTTTGCGACTGCAAGAGGTGGAGGGGGAAGGTTAATAGTACCAACATACAGTAATGAGCAATTGAAAACATATCATCAAAATTATCTTTAGAATGAAAATATAGTACTATATTAGCTTTAAAACAATAAAAACCAACTTGCAATTTCATCATAATGCAAGATATTCATTACAACAAAACTCTATTAGAATATTTCGTTCACACCTTTCACGCACACTAACTGCATCTGTTGGTGGTACTGGGAGTCTCTACATCCGGTGCTGTGGTCAGGAGGTTAAAACTGTCTGCTAGCGCCAATCAGCATTGTCGCTGCTAGGCACTGCTTCCGAACCCAGGTTAACTTTGTTTGAGCCACGTGGCCTTTTAGCTACTTGCGCTGGTAAACTTTCTTTGGTATATTTTTCGTGCGTGACTTCCGATTTTTAGTGTTCATAAGTCCTATTATTATTGCTATTATAATAATATGGCTACTGGTTCGTGAAATACGCAAATACGTGAAATATTTCAAATACGCATGTTGCTCTGCTTGAAATTTCCGCTAAAGAACTGGCAACAACACGCTTCCCCCTCTCGAGAAATGTCAGAGCCGCAGATAGAGCGGCCGAACTGTAATAAAATTAATTATTTAATAATTAAATAATATTAATATAGTTATTTTAATATAATTTATTAATCATATTATTTTATTTTATACAATTTATTTTATAATAAAATAAAAATAATTATTTAATAATAATTATTAAAATTATTAATTTATATTTTATTTTATATTATATTATGTATATATTTATTTATTTTTGTAGTTCCTCTTAAGCCTGGACTCTTAAGAAGTGTTCCGTTGTAACATTTTATTTGGGCCACCCTGTGTACTGGTCAGCTCTCATAGGCGCTTCCCTGCCCTTCAAGAGCTGGTGTAGGTAGCTCATAAGTGAAGTACATACGAAAATAATATATTTTCTTCTTTTGTTTCAGGTAAGATGCCCGAACTTTAACAAAAGTGCGCTATTCTGCTATCGAGGCTCAGGCAAGTACTTTACGTCGATAATTTACGTTAGGGTAAAGCATTTACTTTGACTGCATGTTTTGAACTCAATGTGGACGGCATTGTGTGAAATGTGACGGTTTACGTATTTTATTTTTTACGAGCTACGTGGCACCACCGGCTTTACTTCCCTTCCGAAGGAAGTCAAGCTAAGGATTTTTTTTACGGCCGTAAAGTTAAATATAGGACACCCCTGAAGTGGTGTAATAAACACGGCAGGAATCATAAGAACCCCTCTAACCCGATAGTGGGGGAGGTGCGTGCGGCATTGCGGACTGAACGGCAGCGGGAATCAATACACTTACACACTTAAACATAGTAGCTAACCTTCGCAAATGTATGGCCTTCTGAAGGACCTGGTTTGTACATTTATATTGCCAGACCCTAGAAAGGATACACTGGAGATAAAATATCCTACCTCCTAGCTTCCTAACCCCTCACAGATCTGTTCTCAACTTTGGTCTCCACATCTGAATGACCTCCACATAGACTGTTGCGGCTAACGCAGCAGGTCATAGGCCACAGGACCACACAACGCCAAGAACATCCGCGCCACACCGCCTTACGTCACGAGCCTAAAAATGGAATTGTTGACTACAATTTATTTCAAGCAAACGCCTCGTTTCCAAGGTTGTTCCGTAGTCGTGGTGCTATTCACTTGTTTCTTGCCAAGTCACGGAATGAGTACGAGTGTGGTCTGTAAAGTTTCCGACATCATTATGAAGATAGCAGCACTCGTAAATAAAAGCTAGTGAATTTCGCTGTTCATCTATTGACAGTTACTCACCTAAGTTTCAGCCATTTTGGACGCTCAGTTGTTATGTAGCAGTCGTTTGAGTGAGTTGATGTGAGTGTTTTTATGAAAATGAACAAAATCGAGTGTTTTTGAAAGGCAATACGCAAATCTAAAATGAGTTAGATTCTGTATGTGGGCACTCTGCACCATCATTTAACACAGTGAAATTTTGGGCAGCTAAATTTAAACGTGGCCTTAAGAGCTTGGGAGACGATGAACGTTCGGGACGTCCAAAAACTGCAACTACCGGCGAAAACATCGTCAAAGCTCAGCAAATGGTGCTAGACGACCGCCCAATTAAAGTGAGAGAGATAGCGGAGGCTATGAAAATGTCAAAAGAACGTGTTTGTCACATATTAAATGAACATTTAGACATGAGAAAGCTGTCCGCGCGTTGGGTACCTTTTTGCTCACGGTAGACCATAAACGTGTTGGAATGAACATTTCCAACGCTCTGCTGGCGCAGTTTAGGTGCAATAAATCCGAGTTTTGGCGCCGATTAATTACTGTAGATGAAACTTGGATACACCATTGTATACCCGAAACAAAATACAGTCCAACCAGTGAACTGCAAAGGGGGAACCGGCTCCAGAAAAAGCAAAAACTGCTTTTTCGGCTGGGAAAGTGATGGTTACTGTATTTTGGGATAGTTATGGAGTTATTTGAATGGATTATCTTCAAAAAGGGAAAATCATTACCGGGGCATACTGGTGCAGGAAGGTTCAAACCTCAAACAGTTGCTGAAAGCTTTTTATCCGGTGCCAGGGTCTCAGGACTGGAGAAAGGTTTTCTCTGTGTGGACGAAGGCTACATCACACGGCTCTTACCACCCTGAAAGATTGGAATGAAAATGAGGGCTGAAGGACGGAAAGTTGCGTAAGACATTTGCCTAGTCACACCTGTCGTCGATCCCGGGACCTCCCGGTGGTGGAACAATTTGTCTATATCCAATTACCTACGTCAGACCCGAAAGATGTTATACATGTTCATCCAAGAGATGGTGTCAGTGTACTGTTATTCCAACCTGTATGTAATATTGGAAAATGTTTGTTTACTTTGTGAGTTGTAAAGAGTTGAAAGCCTTAATTAAATTACTGCTAAGATTGATTAGGACTTGCCTGTCTGTAAATCAATTAGAGTGTTTCTCCTTAAGACGGCTACATGCTACATTTCCAAACTCTGCCTCAAGAAGTAGAGTGAAGGAGACGTAGACAAGGACAGAAACAGCAACAAGTTTAATGGAAATTTAAACTCAGAAGAAGTAGTGTGATGTGGCAACTGCGTGTGGGTGTTGCAAGGGAAGAGATGTATGTCTTCATTGTGAAAGTGCACAGGATGATCTTGAGGTTTAGCACGTGATCATTTCACTAACTGGCAACCAGAACCCAGCAGATCCAGCTTCGATCTCCCTCATTTACATCTTTGTCATCTGCGAGTTGCGGCTCTAAAGGTCTCGCCCTAGAGGGACCACGGAGGTTAGAGCATTGTGGTTAACGGGGTACTTCAAAAAGCTGTAACTGCAGTGGAAGGATTTTAATGCAGTACACTAAGAAGTGTATTCTTGTCCACAGTGATTTCTGAAATATAGAGAAGCCGTTACCAAATATAATATTGTCGGTCCCTTTGTTAAGTTAACAAGGACGGTATTACTATGGCAATGCTCCAAGGTGACAGTGATTGTGAATAACAAAAAAGGAAACATCGATATAGCACGCCTCACCGCCTTCCTGTGTGGCGATGTCCTGATTATAACCCGAAGTTTTCACGCCTCGATACTACACAGGCCGCCGCACAGGCGTGTAATTCAAACACAACACTTTTAGCTTCTTTTTTTATTATTAATTAGGTCACCTGTATCGGGGATCTACGACGACTGGGAGCATGGACGCAATGTGGCAGTCAGTGTGGGGGGAAAAACAGCAGTAAAAATAACACTGGGCGACAATGATGTTTCGGGCTTTAAAATAGTGAATTTACATGTATTCCCATCTGCTGAATTAAAAAATCACCATAAAATGATAGATTAGCTCTTGTTTTGAAGATAAAGTGACATTTCATTTTTTAGAGTGAAGATTTCAAATTTGGGGGAATTTTTTGGGAGTTGGCACACCTGTCAAATAACATCAGAGAGAAATTTTGGGAATTAAGTGATGCAAAATTTAAGGAAGGCATTTTTGCCGGACCACAAGTACGAGAAGTTTTAAAGGATCCTGCATTTGACCAAATTTTGGAGGGGAAAGAAAAGGAAGCTCGGGAAAATGAAATGTGTAGTGTTTAACGCCCGCTTTTACTACATATGGCAGGCGTGACACTGATGATACATGAGATGAAGATGGAGCACCGGTGGAATGAGATGGCGGGGGAAACCGGAGGTCCCGGAGAAAAACCGCCCCAGCGCCGTGTTGTCCACTACAAATCTTACTTTGCGGTCGCCTGGGATCGAACCCGGGCCGCATTGGTGAGGGCCAAGTGGTCTAACCACTGAGCCACGGCGCGGCCAAGCTTGGGAAGCCTTCAAGGGTGTTGTTCATGGATTTTTAGACAACAAAAGAGATGACAACTACAAACATTTGGTGACAGTGCTCCTGCAAAAATACCGTAACCTTGGATGCAACATGTCCCTTAAGATCTCCACTCCCACCTAGACTTTTTCCCTCCTAGTTGTGGAGCTGTTAGTGATGAACATGGGGAGAGATTCCATCAGGACATTTCTGTTACGGAACAAAGATATCAGGGCCGTTGGAATGAAGTAATGCTTGGTCTTTGTATAGGGATTCTGCGGAACTCCACCACAAGAGGCAAGCTAAAACACGACGAAGTCATGATTCTCTTCAGACACGACTATCTGGGAAGTATTTTTCCAGCAATTTAGAACTCTTAGCATGTAATTACCAGTTAAAAAATCAAATGCAGTTTCATTGTTGTTATCATATGTGTAATTAAAAGAATCATTGTAATATTTTTCTCAACCCAAAATTAGTAGGAATTACTTCATGAAGTGCGCAAAGCATTCAAAAATTATTTTTGTTGTTCCCCAGTGTAATCAGCATTATATTTTTGCTGCAAAATACTGTTTGTATTTTCTCAAATGCTTTTACATATCGTAAGTATTCAAACTTTACTTGAAGCCCATCTTAAAGTTAAAGTTTTCTAATGAGCAATATTATTTGTCTTTTTCGTGGTGTGTAAATGTATAACGGTTATGATTTTTCTACGGGTGACACACGACGTATAATTGTCCATGATAGAAACATGGAAACTCCAAGTTGATTCCGCAAACTTCCAATGAACGCCCTGGCGGTTTATTAATGGTCATAACGCGGGAAATTGTAGACGCTTCAAATCAAAAGGTAGAGATGGAGTGATGTTTTGATGACAATGTTGTATGTCAATCCATGAAGTGCATACTGGATTAATCCATAGTAGAGATGTATTGGTGAATATAAAGCTATAGTTTATCCATGGCTACATATTATAACATTGTATAATGGAAAAACTCTAACATTAAGAATCAGAAGCTGTTAAGTCAAGTGACGTAGGAACTTTTCATCCATTTTAAATTAAAAGTTGTCAAGTCGTAGTAATAAAATATCCTCTTACACATGCTACATATCAAACCGTGAGAAACACTTCAACAGAGTACTTTGTAACTCCAAACGGACACATCACATAAAATTCTTTCATTTGTATTACTATTTTGGTATTTAAAATTACTTTTGAAAATATCAGTAGCTCTCCTGCACAACTTTGAAACAGTGACTTAGCAACTTCTGCTCCTAACCGCTTCAATTTTCCTCCTTAATGATGGAAAATCTGCTTATTTACCACGAGATATATCCAATGCCTTACTTATCGTGCTTTACAGTAACATGTTACTGATTTAATAATTGCAAAATATGTAAATTTCTCTTACGTTTAAATCTTTGAGCAGTTAATATATCCAAATTAGAATCTGTTGATGTAGAATTCTATTATGTGTTTCAAATGGGAAGATGTTTGTTCTTAAGCGCTGCTAGATGAGCAACCAATCGGAGTCCTGCGGTGTTGTCGTATAGCATTCCCCTAAGTGGTGTCTGACGAGCGCCAAACTAATTAATCTCTAATAAATACTATTCACACTAAGACAACTGAGATTTTGCCAAAACTGGTCCATGAGGAAGGAGAGAGTAATGTATTTAACATAACCTTAAAAGCTCCATTTTTAGCTCAAATAGTTTTCCTAATATAAATAAAGTAGATACCATTATATTATAACAATGCACTGTGACGTAAGCACTGTAATGAATATCATTATTGGTTGTCATGTATGCGTGAACGTATATTTGAAATTACTCAGAACTGAAACGTAAACATTTGACATGACGTGATAAAAGAAAGATGTACTTTGAATAAGCCAAGGTGTTTGTTAAATTCGATGAGAGGAAACAATACACTTCTTGTTAGTCTGTCAGAACGTGTCTGGTCACATTATATCTTTGTTTATGAATGGTTCGTAATCTCTATTTACTCTAGAGAGTTCAAAGCAGTATTATTCAGTTACTCTTCCATGAAAAAGTGTATCAGCTGGATCAATGAGACGCGATCCATCTTCCCGCTTACTACTGCTAGAACAATCCAATAGAGTCAATGTGGGCTCAAATTATGTTGCAAACAGAAATAATATTTTTAAACTGACTGACGTTGAACGACTTATTCACGAAGAAATTGACAAGGAACACAACAAGACTGGGAAAACTGCGTGAGACATCAGATAAACTACAAGAAGACGACTTTTGGAAAGAAATATCACGTAACGAGATTTTGGAACCTATCATCATAAATTTGCAGTACTCAGACGATGAAGACAATGACAATGACGAATTATCTCTTAACATAAGTAACATTCACAGCTATACGGATGTACCGCTGGCATTTTCGTTGGATTAGACAAATAAGTGATTCATAAACTATAATTAATTTTAAACTAAATATTTAAACGTTTGCGTAATATATAAATATTCAAGTTGCAATTGTGATTATTTAATTATGGAAACGTGGTAGTCATCCCTTCTTAAATACGCGATAAGCTGCCAAACTGACATGTTTCTCATACTTGGAGCAGGGGTTGGAGAACTTTGCAGCTGTGCGGTCAAGCTCCAGCGACACTTTGTGCAACAGACCCTAGCCTCGAAGGACAAATGAACCTTAACAGCTTCCGGAAGACACCGAGATCTCCAGACGACATTTAATGTCAGGTATTAAAATGTAGTTCAGAGCAAATGATATCACAAGTGGCCCCTGAAGGTCAATATTTACGAGTGTAGCTGTTGACCACGCCCGTCGTTGCTTAATGCAGAAACAACCTTCGAGGACTGCGTTGTACAGATGACTAACGACTTTATCTCATTCAAATCCACTTTGGTAATATTCCTAGGCACTATTCAGTTTGCATTTTGTTTTTTAAACTTTTTTTTTTTTTTTTTTTTTTTTTTTGCCCGCCTCATGTTCAAGAGTTCCCGAGTTCGAATCTCGGTCAGCGTAACTCTAAGCTCCATGTACCTTGGGCCCATTTGAGCATCATTTCACCCATTTTCATTCATCGTCCGATATGACTTAAAAGTTTAATTGCAAAAAAAAAAAAAGTTGATTTGTTTTCATATAAATGAAGACAGCCAAAGTATGAAGAAGAAATTGCCCAAGTATGAAGTGTTTCTGTGAAGAATGAGAACATTTAGCATTAGTTACTGTCCGCATTCTCAACAAACCTAAGCTCATCTAGTAGGATGGCTCAGGCGGTTTCGTCTTTGGCCCGCATTCGGGAGACCCGGGTTCGATTCCCGTGGCCGACCTACCTGACCCATGGGTTTTTTCGGGGTTTTCCCGGGTCGCTAGGCGAATGCTGGATAAGTTAATTACATCCCCTGAATTTCCTCTCCCTCCATTTGATCTCCATTATCATTTCATGTCAGCTCTCATCTGGTGGTCTCTTTAAGAGTAGAAGTGTCGGTGGGAGTCTCGGCGGTGCATGGCAGGATGATGTGCTCCTGGTATAGCAGCCTCGTTCATTGCATCCCAGGCGGCATCAAAGCTTTCCCTTCTGACCACGCCTCCTCACATGTAAGCAATTATAAGGGTCTTCCACCCTTAAACATATGGGTCGTCCTTCTTAATACGTTCAGCAAGTTAAAGCACTGTTGCAATATTTCTCTTGTGTCCTCAGAAATTAGCTTAAACTGTGCAAACATGCTTCCTATGTATGTTAATTAAGTTTATATGTATAGAAGTTACATAGTGTTTTACTTAGTGTAGTTTATACATTTATTAGTGTTTAATAGTTATTGGCGTTTAGCACTTGCGTAATTTAATTAAGATGTGGAGACCGTGGGTATCGAACCTAACATGGATTTCCATTCATACTTGTAATATATATCTAACAGTATTTGTAAACTTTCTCGAGTTGTAAAGCGTTTATGACATATTTAATTATTATGCGGAGTGTACGTGATTACTTATTTAAATTGTGTTTAGCAGAAGAGCCCCCCTCCCCCAAAAAATATACTGCTTAACGTTATTCAAACTTGTAAAATTGGCAGACATCCTTGTTAAAAGCTTCGAAAATTTAAAAAGAGTTAATAGAGTTTCCTTACTAGTTTTTCTTTAATACATTGGTTCGTCTTTTTTACTTTATTTTTTACTTTTGAAGTGTTTATTGCTTTGTTAAATCAACAAAAATTCACCAACTGTAGCTGCCATAGAATAAAGGAAAATGTTTTAGAATAAATCGGCTCACGATTGCAATAAACAAAGCTCTAACGTGCAGTCTTTGCTTATAAATTATTATTAACTACCAGAATATCCAAAGTGCTTCTTTAATTCGCATGTAAATATCCCTCGCAAATTCATAAACATTGATGCAATTTAACCCTTTGAAAATTGTAATGATATTTTACTAAACGTTCCTTAGATATTATGCTAATAATACGCACTTAGTTCTTGTACGTAATATAAGTACTAATAGCATAACATAGGTGACATATCTCTTTTCAGTCATGTTACAAAGCGTTGTAACATTATCTATTACTTATAGGAAACATTAATCATTGCTTTATTTATATTTTGCCTCTAAACGTTATGTTAAACAACGGCAACCTTGGATATTCTCAGCTGTAAACACGTGCCTAGCATTCTTCACCTCTGACCCCGGTTGGTGTTTTCTAAGATGTTTATGACATTGTGGTTAGGGGGAGGAATAGTTTTCCCCTACAAAGAGAGCCGGTTGGGGATGGTTTAAACGCGGCCACTATAAACACTTCCTCCTGCATTAGAACGGTTTCCGGGTCGACCTCGTACGCCGTTTCAGGATCACTGCGGTTGGGATAAGCTAAGCTAGTTAAGCTAAGCGCAGAGGAAGAACTTGGCCTCCTACCTGGAAGTGATGGAAAACTCGGGGCCTCTTTCCATCTTGTTACCTAAAGAGCCACCCATCGACAACAACGTAAAAAAGTGGATGAAAGTGGATACGCCACTTACGCGCGTCAACCCCACAGGGAAGACTAGCGAATAACCTCGGTAGGTCCGCCTGGTGATCTAGTACATCTTCTAGTAGCTCTGCAGGCCAGTACGCGGGACTTTTCAGACAACACTCTGCCCCCTCCGGGCGGCCGAGGCCTGGCCGGAAGTACCCAAACTCCCGCGGGTAACGGGAACACAGTGTCCCCTCGAGTCCAACCCAATCCGAACAAATACCATTCAGGAAGGGGATTGAATGTTCGGCCCCGGGTTCCTCTAGTAACGTCACAGGTACCCACGAGTGTTAAGAGTCCCTAGCGCCCGCACCACACCAGCTGAAGGTGACGCATTCTCTCCCCTACTGGCTGTACTGGTCTGCCAGGGAGTTTCCAAGTTTTACGGAGAGTATCCTGGCTATGTAAGGTTATATCAGGGGATCTGAGAGGCCACAGACTTTTGAGATTATTCAAATATCAAAGAAAGTGGTTACAAGTTCCATGGTGTCATTAGATGTATGGCACGTTGTTCCATCTTGCTGGAAATAACCTTCTCTCAATTTGATATTATCTCCGTAAAACTTGAGAGAATATGGTGAGACGAGTACAAACATGTATAGATGCTGGTGTAGGACACTTCCAACATTTTCTCTGAGATGTAAATAGTGTAATGTAATCTACCAATTGTGTATTATATTCTCCCAAAGTTGTACGTGTGTCCTATTATTGGTCAAAGGTTATGATTTATTGAAATGGTTCAGGTTTATATGGATCACACTGCACAAGTCTTAACAACTGGTCGCTATGAGGTGACTTTGAAATTTGTTATTCTATGACAAAAGGGCTAAAAATTGGTTTTCCATTCGACAAAAGTACACTATTTAAACATTTGAATCAATAAGACGTAGCACTTCGGAAATGGTTAACCCCCTCCCACAAAAACACAGCTTGTGTATTTTAATGAGGTTTGTATTTTTGTTGGAAAATTTTGCATCTATTGTACGGCTTAACTGTAATGCAAAAGTCATGTAATGTGAAGACTTCCGAGGCTAGTGCCAAGAAATGTCAAGATATACTTTGTCTGTAAATATTTTTAAAACTAACTTATTTTAATCAAAATCAACTGAAAAATTCCATGTCAAGAATAATTTAGATTGCAAGACTCTTGAAAATCGTTGTGTTTCATTTCTGCAAAATACTGAACTCGTGTACTAAATTTGGTATTTAACTTTTGGATTTTGAATTATTCTCTTCACATACATGCCGTGCTGTTCAATAAAGAATGATCATAATTTTTTACAGTCATAATTTTTCGCAATAAAATTCAATCTTATATTCTGTTAGCTTAATGTGAAACAAACACGCCGTAGTAGTTTCATTGTTGATACTCCTGGTTCCCGCCTGTGAGAACCAGGCAAGTTCAGACATGTTCAGTATCGCCTACCGCTGCAATGGAGGTAACACGCGAGGAACAATATGCGGCTTTGAAATTCTGCTTTCGTCTCAACAAATCTTCAGTTGAGGCCTATACATTGTTACAGGAGGTCTATGGAGAGTCTGTTCTTCCCTACAGCACAGCTCGAAGGTGGTTTAAAATGTTTAAAGAGGGGAGACAATCAATTTCAAAGTAAGGTGGACCCGGTGCTCCAGTTACTGCTCTCACGGAAGAAAACATCAACACTGCTGCTGCCATTGTGAGACAGGATCGACGAATTACCTTAAGATCACTTTCTGAAATACTGAACATTTCATTGGGTGCTACATTTCCGCGAAGCAGGCTGGATGCTGCGCCACGATAATGCGCGGCCGCATATTGCCAATGTCGTTGCTGAATGTCTTGCATAAATCAACATGAAGTGCATCCCTCACCTTCCCTATAGTCCGAATTTAGCCCCTTGTAACATTTTTCTGTCCCCTAACTTGAAGAAGCGCCTTCGTGGGAGACATTATCCATCATCAGAAGCACTGGTGAAGGCTGCGGAGGTGATTTTGAAGGATCTCTCAAAAATGGTTTCCAGCATGTCTTTCAAGACTGGCAGAAACGCTGAGACAAGTACATCGCATTCAGGGGAGACTGTTTTGAGAAGAACCATTAAAATTATGAGGATAAGTAAAGATACGTAATCCAAAAAAAAAAAAAAAAAAAAAAAAAATGTTATCACTCTTTATTAAACAGCCCTCGTATTTTTTATTTATTCGTTCTGCCTCAAAATCTGTATATCCGTCAAATTTCGGCAGCAAATTTTTTAACAGAATGCGATACCTTTTCTACCTATTATGTGTGCAGTAGATAAAGTAAAGGCCCGTTTACTGTATAACATCGCTGCTCAAGTCAATATGTAACTCTAAATGTCTTTTCAAGCCTTGGGGAAATGTCACAGAAAATGTATAGTGCAGACAGGCTCGAGGAAGTGTTATGTTTTAGGAGATTTGGGTCTGCACGTGTGCCCCGATTCCGCGGTCACTGTCACATGCCCCGATTTGTTATTCCGTCGACCTATTCTTTCTCCAGGTTCCGCATTTCTAACTTGTCCAAATGTATTGGCAAGCTGTCTTCAGTTTTGGCTGGCCCTAGCTTTCTGCTGTGGGAAACAAATGAAGCACGATGCTCTCGGAAAGCAAAAGTTACCGTTTCGCTTATATTTAGAAGTCAGTGTCGGAGGATCGTGACTTCACCATTTCTCACGCAAGATTCTCTCTTCATGATCACAGGCGTTGTTGTGTATTAAACAGTGTTAAGGTCATCTGCATAAAGACTAAATTCCATCTGCATGATAGGGGACAACACTGACAGTTTATCGAAAATCAGTCAGGATTAGTTTTAAAAACAACTAATGAATTTATTGTTTTTTTTAAATATTCTCCTTAACACCAATAAATTTTTGGACACTATATACCTAACCAGTCCTTTAGTCAGTGATAATTAGGGAGCGGATTTCAGGCAGGCAAAATAGGCACTTAAGTATGCACTAAAAATTTGCTCAGTAATAACTTAGAAATACACAATTTTAGTAAAATGGACTATAACAAAATGACAATCAATCATGCTATAACAAATTCGTTAAACACATACTATTTTGCGGTTCCTTAGGCGAAATAGTTTTGCATTTATTCCAAATTTCATAAATGGCTCCACAGCAAGTTAAAATAACAGAAAATATAATCCTAAAATAATAGTAAAGATTAAACCTTGAGTTGCTTGATTATAATTATTTTCTATTGTCGTATAATTAAAATACATATAAATCTACTTCACTAAGTAAGAACCATAATGTGCAGAAAGGTGTGGAGTAATTAACTATGTCAAAAAACAAAAACATGGGTTTGGGGGGAGGGAGGGCTTAAGGGTGAAAATTGAATTATCTGAAGCTTTTTTTAACTTTGTTTCAAATTTATACAATTTATTTTTTTGATCGATTAAGAATGGAATAATTCTAAGATTCAGCTTTCTAGATACAATAGTTTCTGAGGAATTAAAGTTTATATCTAAATCACAGGCGATTTTAAAAATGTCCCACGTATTGTAATTTTAAAAATTAATGCTTGTGACCTTTACCTATGTGAATGTTTGTCCAACGAGGGAAAAAATAATCATACCTATTTAACAATTTTTATTTTTGTAAGCGTTTTCAGTAAGAAGTAAGCATTATAATCCTTTTCAATACAAATAACAAAAACACAACAAATGTAAATGGGTACACTTAATATGCAGTTACCCTTACAGACATGTTTAGAATTTCATACAGATTAATAGAAACCTGCATCCTGTGGAAGATTTTAAAGTTAGGAAAATGCAGAAAACATGGAATCTGAGGTTAAAATTACGTAATAGCAGCTACGATACAGATGTAGGCCTATTTAAATAGTCATGTGATGTTTTCTGCAGTGCCACTAGAAAAAAAAACTTTATATTATTGAAGTATGTATTAATTTTAAGACAAGAAAACTAAATTTGGTATTGTTGCAAGTTTTGGGCCAATTTTCATAGATGTGTCCCCTTTATAAAACCCTTTTTGTATATCCAATCATAGCCCGGAAATATTCTCTAGTCTAATTCATTTTTGGAAATGATATAATCAACTATTGAAGCAAATCGAAGAAAGTACAGGTAATCAGCTGGCAAAATGTTAGAAAGTAGCTGAGAAATGTAAACAAATAACTGTCTTTTTGTAAACATGGTATTCTAAACATTTGAAGGTTGTCCACGTATGTGGGTAGCATGCTTGATAAGATATTTTTCAACCTCTATCCACACGAAGCTGAATGTTTATTTATAAGGCTTTGAAATTCATATGTGCAAACTGTTCAATGTTAGATAGAGCCAACATGAACAATTCAATGCCATGGCCGGGATTTGAACCCCGGATCTCCTGGTTTCCGTCCAGTCGTTCTTACCCATTGAGCTACCATGGTCAACGTGCCGTCCTGACATTAAATTCTCTATTTAACTCGTATATTTCCTCGGTAAACCACTAGGGGCTCTCGCATCCGAGATACACCGTTTGTGGCGACTTACTGTCAGAAGTACTTGAGTCCCAGACTTCATCATTTAACTCTTATTTTTTTTAGCTAATTGATGGAAATTAATCATTTCTTCATATTTGCCGTATTATGAAACACTAAGAAGTCTATATCTTATTGGAGAAAGGGGCCTTGCAAATAGAATCATGTCTCTGGAGCGCTGCTTGGTCGACAAACCGTCATTGTCCTGTCTACCTAGCACCAACAGAATGTCTCGCTAGCCTCACTGCTTGTGGCCTGTAACCTCTTGTCGTTACTTTACTCCATCCCCTCTTCCTATAGGTGGGGGACTGTGTAGGTTGCCTTTCCTGTGTAGTTATCTAAAGAAACTTTAGGCGATAAAATGAAACATCTTGAAAAGTGCTAGACTATAGCATCTTCAGTTGTTTCTGGATATTATAAGGACATCCTTCATTTGTCTTCTAGAGTGTAGAGAACTTAACGTTGTGGAACACCGCTGTGCTCGCAAACTCCTGCAGCAAAACCTGAAGTGCTCCCGGAGGTTGGTGAACCACAAGCACCCAGTTCAAACCCGGTCGGTATAGGAACTTTTTGGACATCCCTTCAACATGGCTGAGTAGACCACAAATGCAGTGCTTGGAATCCTCTTCACTCTTCAACAAACAAAATCTTAGAGAGGAAATATGAAAGAAACTCGTGAACTTTGACCTTTACTTGTTTTCATATAAGAAGAAATGAGAGGAGATTGGAAAGTAACGTTCCATTGGCCGGAAGTTAGGAAATTCCACCGTTGTGTATTGATTATGGAACTTGCCTTTACAAGAAACTGCTGTAATGTTCATTTGTTTACTTTGTGATATGCTCCTCTGACATTCAGTATAGATCTTGCAGAAGTTGAATTTGTATTCCGTGACTTTAAAATATTTAAGACGCCATAGCTGTTCATATATTTTGACATTTAGATTTATAACAACATTCAAAATACTTTTTCATTTTAGAATTTGAGCGTTTTAGAAATTATTCTCTTCAACACGTACATATTTTTAAAATATTCCACACGATATCCTATTGATTATACAATTTTTCAGGATTTTTAATGTTGATTTGCAAAACTCAAGCAGTTAAGCATAAGTTAAGCATAACCTCCAACGTTAAGTCATATCGGACGATGAATGAAATGATGTTCTAATGAGTACAGGGTACATAGGGCTTAGAGTTACCAGACATTCATCTTTCAGGATAAGAGAAAACCTCCAACGTTAAGTCATATCGGACGATGAATGAAATTATGTTCTAATGAGTACAGGGTTCATAGGGCTTAGAGTTACCAGACATTCATCTTTCAGGATAAGAGAAAACCTCCAACGTTAAGTCATATCGGACGATGAACGAAATGATGTTCAAATGAGTACAGGGCACATAGAGCTTAGAGTTACCAGACATTCATCTTTCAGGATAAGAGAAAACCTCCAACGTTAAGTCATATCGGACGATGAATGATATGATGTTCAAATAAGTACAGGGTACATAGAGCTTAGAGTTACCAGACATTCATCTTTCAGTATAAGGGAAAACCTCCAACGTTAAGTCATATCGGACGATGAATGAAATGATGTTCAAATGAGTACAGGGTACATAGAGCTTAGAGTTACCAGACATTATCTTTCAGGATAAGAGAAAACCTCCAACGTTAAGTCATATCGGACGATGAATGAAATGATGTTTAAATGAGTACAGGGTACATAGAGCGTAGAGTTACCTGACATTCATCTTTCGGGATAAGGGAAAACTCTGGAAAAAACCTTATTCAGTTAACTCACCATGACCGAGATACGAACCCCGGAGCTCTTGAAGGTGAGGAAGGTTCGCTAGCATGTACGCTACCGAGGCGGGCGGATTTTTGCCTTTTCAATGTGTAGAAGCTAATGGAGTGATTGCAGTAATTACGGAATATAAAATTGTGCTCTAACCTAAGGAAATGTGGATAACGTTTCATCCAGAATCCTCTTTGGGTCCAAATCACACTAAAGCACTGTAAACAGTATTTTATATTAAACGAATTTCTTACATTTTCATTTCAGTAAAGCGCAATATTGTTTGAGTTATAGTTACTTATATGTTTAGAGAGACAGAAAGAAATAACTACTTACTACGAAAAGCGTATTGAACTCCGATAATGGGTTTTTCAAAGTATTCGTTCGTTTGTTTTCACCTTGGGTGCACATTGACGTGATTGGAATGTGCAATTCTTTTGTTTTATCCCCTTTTCATGTTATTTCCAAGGCAAACGTTTATCTTTATTAGCGTGATACGAATGGAGGAATCATATTTTATATGAATGGTGTTAAGTGAGAGAATAACTCGTCCGTATGTTACGTATTGGATTTCATTTTATTACTGCCCATAACAATAGTAGACGTAGTGAGCGTAAACACCAAGTCTGACTGTCTGCGGATGATTTAACGGTAGCAGCAGTTTGTATAGTAAGTCTGCAAACATCAATGGAGACAATCAATTGGTTTTGCGCTGACTGGGCATTAAGGATAAACAGCAAAAGTAAAAAGTAATGGTATTTAGAAGAGGATACTGAGGAAAGGAGAAGAGTGGTACATAGGAGATCAAAAGGTAGAAGTGGTAAAGGTGTAAGGATGTGTAGCAGTGGAGGGTGGGCCGCACAAGACAGAAAAGTGATAGCTAACGGCAGGGCGGCAATGACAGAGGTAAGAATATGTAAACATAAACTGGAGATGTCAGTTAGATGTTAGAAAGAATGTATGAAGCGGTCGTTGAAGCCAGAACAATGTATGAGACACATCAGAGATAGGAACACAATTAGACCAGATGTATGGATTGTTTTGGGCTGACAAGATCGTCAACAAGAGAAGTGACATTACTAGAGTTGGGTAATACAAAAAGGAGGGCAATAATAATAGAGAGAATACTGACATTCTGGTATAAGTGTATTAAAGGGCAGAAAGGGGAATTATTGAATCTGTACATGAAACAACAGAAAAGCATTAAGAACACAAACAGTTGATGGTCGGAATTGGAAAGAATGATATCGAAGATAGGTATGAGAGATTTATGGAGAGTAGAGGAGACAACGTGTTACCATGACCCAGAATTTCACTTTTAATAAACACATTATAAATATAACCAATGATTCCTTTAAGAAACTTGGTTTTGTATTAAGGATCTGTAAGGACTTAAAAGATACTCAAGTTATGCAAATTCTTTACAAAAGCCTTGTCCGTAGTAATTTGGAATATGCCTCAAATGTATGGTCACCAATATATAAATGTCACAACAGTCAAATAGAGAAGATCCAAAAAAGGTTCCTCAGATACTTACATTACAAAACTCACGGTGTTTTTACTTATAATCAGAACTTGCCTTATAGTCAATTGCTTAACGAATTCAAAACAGTCTCACTCTCTGATCGTAGAACAATAGCCGAAAATTATTTCTGTACAAACTCATAAACGGCTTGGTATCCACTGAAGAACTGCTTGACAGAATATGTTTTAATGTCAGTTCTGCTAATTTTAGAAATCGTCAGCTCTTTCAATTAAAGACTCCCAAAACAGTATCCCATAAAAATTCTCCCGTTGTTAGGTTGTGTGCGAAATACAATAAACTCTCTACTAAAATAGAGCTGGATTTTAGTTTAACTTACGAGCAGTTTAAAAAACAATTAAATATGGGAATTATTTGCATGTGATTTTCAGTTGTATTGCATAATGAGTTTAACATTTGCAATTCTAGTCTTATATAGCAGTTTAATATGTTTCATTTTTAGTCTTAGTTTTTTTAATATTTTATTCCATTAATTGCATTCTCTTTCTTTTATATTCAACTTTGATCAATTATTGTTTACTCTGTTATATCACTTATTTGCTTGATTAGTATACAATTTGCAGTCTTGTCTTCAATAATAGCTTAATATATAGTGTATTTTTAGTTTGTCTGTATTCCTTTTTGTATTTCTGTTTTGCATTTAGTCAAACTTGTGTAACTAAATTGCATGTAGCTACTGTAATTGGAGCTTTGCTCTGTTGTAGCACAAATGAAGAAAATAAAATAAAATAAATAAATAAATCATAACGGTTTCTGGAAGTAAGTGAGAACTAGACAACAAGACATAGATAAACAGGAGATATGGGAAAGTATAGAAGAAAATAAATCTTTGAAATGTTATAAGCAATTAAAGACGGAATGGAGTAGGGAAAAATATATAGATCAATGTGACATGGATGAGAGTAGGAATAATATATCTAAAAGTGTTGAGAAGTAACGAGGTAGGGATATGTGAATTTTGTGGAGATGGAGAGAGCACTGTTCATTACCTGATAGAATTTAAAGAGTTAACAAATTACAGGAGAAAAATATGGGATAAGAAGTGGGACAGTGTGAGTAAAGAGGTAGTGACGTTAAGTATGTTAACGTGGATGAGTGAAAAGAAAAATAGATTTATAGGATAATTCTTATATAAGTTAAGAGAAAAGTGGATTAGGGTAAAAGAAGCGAAGATCAAGAAGAAATCACAACAAGCTGCTGAGGAAAACTAAAGGGTTATGACCAGGGGACGTAAGTCAGCGAGTAAATCTTAGGTCAGTAATTTTATGTATTTGTACAGGATGTATAATAAGTGAATGTACGATGTGAAAGTCATTGTAGTAAAAATATAATGGAATCTGTACAAATAAATGTAAATTTAATGTGATCCATATAAAGCTGAACCATTTCAATAGGCAATAAATTTCGAAACAATAATAGAACACACGTACAACTTTGGGAGAATATAACACACAATTGGCAGATTACATTACACTATTTACATCTCAGAGAAAATGTTGGAAGTGTCCTCCACCAACATCTATACATGTTTGTACTCGTTTCACCATATTCTCTCAAGTTTTATGGAGAGATTCCTCGCCAATGTTACTTATTTCGGTTCGAATGGATTCTTTGAGAACGTCAATTGTATATGGCCTATTCTTGTACATTCTATTTTTAGATACCCCCACAAGAAACAATCCGGTGAGGTTAGGTCAGGGGATCTGGCAAGCCACAGATATTTTGAGATTATTCGATTATCAAAGAAACTGGTTACAAGTTCCATGATGTCAGTAGATGTAGGGCACGTTGCTCCATCTTGCTGGAAATAACCTTCTCTCAATTCGATATCATCCAGCTGCTTCACAAATGTCTTGAAGATACTCATATAAACTTCAGTGTCTACAGTCGTATCAAAGAAAATGTGACCAGAGATCCTGGAAGCTGACACCGCGAGTTTTCATCATGTAGTGGAGTTTCGTGGATCACTTGAGGGTTTACAGCAGCCCAATATCTGGTGTTTTGTGTATTTATGTAGCCTGACAGATGACACCATACCTCATCTGTAAACCACGTTATGGACGTGCAATAAGAGTACCCTGAAACAATCGACAGTAACTGATTCGTTTATCATAATCTGCTTCTTTCAGTTGTTTCACCATATGCACTCTGTAAGGTCGCAGCTCTTTGACATGTTCCATATGAATACCCTGATTCCTGGCTCAATCGACACAACGATTTGTTTGGAGAATTCAATAGCCTTCTGCGAACATCTGTAACAGTCTCTGCATTCAATGGCAGTCTATGTTTTCCACTCTCATTAATGTGTAGTTTCTATGCGTATCTTCAAGACATTTGTGTAGCAGCTGGATGCTATGGAATTGAGAGAAGGCCATTTCCAGCAAGATGGAGCAGCGTGTCATACATCTAATGACACCATGGAACTTGTAACCAGTTTCTTTGATAATCGAATAATCTCAAAAGGTCTGTTGCCTCTCAGATCCCTGACCTAACCTCACCGGATTTCTTGTGGGAGTATTTATAAAAGAGTGTACAAGAATAGGCCACGGACAATTGATGTTCTCAAGGAATCCATTCAAACCGAAATAAGTAACATTGGCGAGGATACTCTCCGTAAAACTTCAGAGAATATGGTGAGACGAGTACAAACATGTATAGATGCTGGTGGAGGACACTTCCAGAATTTTCTCTGAGATGTAAATAGTGTAATGTAATCTTCCAATTGTGTATTAAATTCTCCTAAAGTTGTACGTGTGTCCTATTATTGGATCAAAGCTTATGGCCTATTGAAATGGTTCACGTTTATATGGATCGCACTATATCGGTCTCTCTTGGCCTCCGTGGGTCGACAGCAAGCGTTAGCTGCGTACTGAAACGAGGTCTTCCATTGCCAAACCAGATGACTCCTTGCTTTGATGGGTGCCGAGGGACCTTGACATTAATTTGTTCACCAATTGACCTACAGCGTTATAGCTTAAAGAGAGCAGGTGGAGGGCCTCAAGTAACTGTAGCACAGCATCACAACGTGATCCTTGGGAGGAGCAGACGAAGGTGTTCAACGTTCCTAAAATTTCCAAAATCTGTGCAGAACGTAAATTGCACCCTCATCGCGTGGTTTTACAACCCTGTAACAGACGAAAGGAAATGATGGGGCTGGGAGAAGAAAGAAAAAACATGGGGAGGGGGTCTGGGCTCGAAGATAAGGTCTCCCAAGTGCGACTCTTGGCAGATCCATCTTGCTCGGTTTGGAATTTGAGTGCTTCGTCGGTTACTTTCCGACTTGGACTCGAGTATCGCAAGAGTGCACAAGAAGTGCTGTGTACTTTCTTGAAAACTTGTAGCAAGGCAAGGAAATTCAGTAATTAATTTAGGAAAGTTCACGCTCCCGTTGTCATAGACTTGAGTGTTTATTCGACACGCCTGCTTCTTTATAACGAAGCCGATGTCAGTTGCTTGATATTGCAGCAAACTTCATCGGAAATGTGGATTTGCGTTATAGCTCTTAAGCGAAACATAGTATATCCGGCCAATTTGCCATACTTTGTCTACCCATTATTTATTTTTCTGTTACTGCCCCATGAGCTTTCTTTTTTTTTGGGGGGGGGGAGGTTCGTATCAGTAGGTGAATGCTGAGAACGTTTTTACATTCTCGAAATTTCCAGGTTGGCTGTTTCAGAATCTTTGGTGTCTGCAGTGCATGGCAAGGTATTTGCTTACTCTCCGGATTGGGGTTGGTGTATCTCCAGGTCCCGCCCACAGCGGGTCAGGAAGCCACCGAGGATCAATTTTAAGATATTCCTGTTATTATAAAAGGATAGAGCCAGACTGAAAAAATGCAATACAATAGCCGGGATTTGAACCACTGATCTTTGGTCTCAGTGCAGCCGCTCTAAACGGCTTGTGTGAAAGAACAATTAATTTCCATTAATTGACCTAAAAGTGGTTAACTGTAAAGCCCGGGCCTTAAAGTACTTACAGCATAGTAAGTCGTCATTAAGGTAGTTGTCTCATGTGTTTGTGAGAACTCCTAGTGGTTTACTATAAAGCCCGGGTCTTAAAGTACTTACAGCATAGTAAGTCGTCATTAAGGTAGTTGTCTCATGTGTTTATGAGAACTCCTAGTGGTTTACTATAAAGCCCGGGTCTTAAAGTACTTACAGCATAGTAAGTCGTCATTAAGGTAGTTGTCTCATGTGTTTATGAGAACTCCTAGTGGTTTACTATAAAGCCCGGACCTTAAAGTACTTACAGGATAGTAAGTCGTCATTAAGGTAGTTGTCTCATGTGTTTATGAGAACTCCTAGTGGTTTACTATAAAGCCCGGACCTTAAAGTACTTACAGCATAGTAAGTCGTCATTAAGGTAGTTGTCTCATGTGTTTATGAGAACTCCTAGTGGTTTACTATAAAGTCCGGGCCTTAAAGTACTTACAGCATAGTAAGTCGTCATTAAGGTAGTTGTCTCATGTGTTTATGAGAACTCCTAGTGGTTTACTATAAAGCCCGGGCCTTAAAGTACTTACAGCATAGTAAGTCGTCATTAAGATAGTTGTCTCATGTGTTTATGAGAACTCCTAGTGGTTTACTATAAAGCCCGGACCTTAAAGTACTTACAGCATAGTAAGTCGTCATTAAGGTAGTTGTCTCATGTGTTTATGAGAACTCCTAGTGGTTTACTATAAAGCCCGGACCTTAAAGTACTTACAGCATAGTAAGTCGTCATTAAGGTAGTTGTCTCATGTGTTTATGAGAACTCCTAGTGGTTTACTATAAAGTCCGGACCTTAAAGTACTTACAGCATAGTAAGTCGTCATTAAGGTAGTTGTCTCATGTGTTTATGAGAACTCCTAGTGGTTTACTATAAAGTCCGGACCTTAAAGTACTTACAGCATAGTAAGTCGTCATTAAGGTAGTTGTCTCATGTGTTTATGAGAACTCCTAGTGGTTTACTATAAAGTCCGGACCTTAAAGTACTTACAGCATAGTAAGTCGTCATTAAGGTAGTTGTCTCATGTGTTTATGAGAACTCCTAGTGGTTTACTATAAAGTCCGGGCCTTAAAGTACTTACAGCATAGTAAGTCGTCATTAGGGTAGTTGTCTCATGTGTTTATGAGAACTCCTAGTGGTTTACTATAAAGTCCGGACCTTAAAGTACTTACAGCATAGTAAGTCGTCATTAAGGTAGTTGTCTCATGTGTTTATGAGAACTCCTAGTGGTTTACTATAAAGTCCGGGCCTTAAAGTACTTACAGCATAGTAAGTCGCCATTAAGGTAGTTGTCTCATGTGTTTATGAGAACTCCTACTGGTTTACTATAAAGTCCGGACCTTAAAGTACTTACAGCATAGTAAGTCGCCATTAAGGTAGTTGTCTCGTGTGTTTATGAGAACTCTTAGTGGTTTACTATAAAGCCCGGGTCTTAAAGTACTTACAGCATAGTAAGTCGTCATTAAGGTAGTTGTCTCATGTGTTTATGAGAACTCCTAGTGGTTTACTATAAAGCCCGGGTCTTAAAGTACTTACAGCATAGTAAGTCGTCATTAAGGTAGTTGTCTCATGTGTTTCTGAGAACTCCTAGTGGTTTACTATAAAGTCCGGGTCTTAATGTACTTACAGCATAGTAAGTCGTCATTAAGGTAGTTGTCTCATGTGTTTATGAGAACTCCTAGTGGTTAACTGTAAAGCCCGGGCCTTAAAGTACTTACAGCATAGTAAGTCGTCATTAAGGTAGTTGTCTCATGTGTTTGTGAGAACTCCTAGTGGTTTACTATAAAGCCCGGGTCTTAAAGTACTTACAGCATAGTAAGTCGTCATTAAGGTAGTTGTCTCATGTGTTTATGAGAACTCCTAGTGGTTTACTATAAAGCCCGGGTCTTAAAGTACTTACAGCATAGTAAGTCGTCATTAAGGTAGTTGTCTCATGTGTTTATGAGAACTCCTAGTGGTTTACTATAAAGCCCGGACCTTAAAGTACTTACAGGATAGTAAGTCGTCATTAAGGTAGTTGTCTCATGTGTTTATGAGAACTCCTAGTGGTTTACTATAAAGCCCGGACCTTAAAGTACTTACAGCATAGTAAGTCGTCATTAAGGTAGTTGTCTCATGTGTTTATGAGAACTCCTAGTGGTTTACTATAAAGTCCGGGCCTTAAAGTACTTACAGCATAGTAAGTCGTCATTAAGGTAGTTGTCTCATGTGTTTATGAGAACTCCTAGTGGTTTACTATAAAGCCCGGGCCTTAAAGTACTTACAGCATAGTAAGTCGTCATTAAGATAGTTGTCTCATGTGTTTATGAGAACTCCTAGTGGTTTACTATAAAGCCCGGACCTTAAAGTACTTACAGCATAGTAAGTCGTCATTAAGGTAGTTGTCTCATGTGTTTATGAGAACTCCTAGTGGTTTACTATAAAGCCCGGACCTTAAAGTACTTACAGCATAGTAAGTCGTCATTAAGGTAGTTGTCTCATGTGTTTATGAGAACTCCTAGTGGTTTACTATAAAGTCCGGACCTTAAAGTACTTACAGCATAGTAAGTCGTCATTAAGGTAGTTGTCTCATGTGTTTATGAGAACTCCTAGTGGTTTACTATAAAGTCCGGACCTTAAAGTACTTACAGCATAGTAAGTCGTCATTAAGGTAGTTGTCTCATGTGTTTATGAGAACTCCTAGTGGTTTACTATAAAGTCCGGACCTTAAAGTACTTACAGCATAGTAAGTCGTCATTAAGGTAGTTGTCTCATGTGTTTATGAGAACTCCTAGTGGTTTACTATAAAGTCCGGGCCTTAAAGTACTTACAGCATAGTAAGTCGTCATTAGGGTAGTTGTCTCATGTGTTTATGAGAACTCCTAGTGGTTTACTATAAAGTCCGGACCTTAAAGTACTTACAGCATAGTAAGTCGTCATTAAGGTAGTTGTCTCATGTGTTTATGAGAACTCCTAGTGGTTTACTATAAAGTCCGGGCCTTAAAGTACTTACAGCATAGTAAGTCGCCATTAAGGTAGTTGTCTCATGTGTTTATGAGAACTCCTACTGGTTTACTATAAAGTCCGGACCTTAAAGTACTTACAGCATAGTAAGTCGCCATTAAGGTAGTTGTCTCGTGTGTTTATGAGAACTCTTAGTGGTTTACTATAAAGCCCGGGTCTTAAAGTACTTACAGCATAGTAAGTCGTCATTAAGGTAGTTGTCTCATGTGTTTATGAGAACTCCTAGTGGTTTACTATAAAGCCCGGGTCTTAAAGTACTTACAGCATAGTAAGTCGTCATTAAGGTAGTTGTCTCATGTGTTTCTGAGAACTCCTAGTGGTTTACTATAAAGTCCGGGTCTTAATGTACTTACAGCATAGTAAGTCGTCATTAAGGTAGTTGTCTCATGTGTTTATGAGAACTCCTAGTGGTTTACTATAAAGTCCGGCCCTTAAAGTACTTACAGCATAGTAAGTCGTCATTAAGGTAGTTGTCTCATGTGTTTATGAGAACTCCTAGTGGTTTACTATAAAGCCCGGGTCTTAAAGTACTTACAGCATAGTAAGTCGTCATTAAGGTAGTTGTCTCATGTGTTTATGAGAACTCCTAGTGGTTTACTATAAAGCCCGGGTCTTAAAGTACTTACAGCATAGTAAGTCGTCATTAAGGTAGTTGTCTCATGTGTTTATGAGAACTCCTAGTGGTTTACTATAAAGCCCGGGTCTTAAAGTACTTACAGCATAGTAAGTCGTCATTAAGGTAGTTGTCTCATGTGTTTCTGAGAACTCCTAGTGGTTTACTATAAAGTCCGGGTCTTAATGTACTTACAGCATAGTAAGTCGTCATTAAGGTAGTTGTCTCATGTGTTTATGAGAACTCCTAGTGGTTTAGTATAAAGCCCGGGTCTTAATGTACTTACAGCATAGTAAGTCGTCATTAAGGTAGTTGTCTCATGTGTTTCTGAGAACTCCTAGTGGTTTACTATAAAGTCCGGCCCTTAAAGTACTTACAGCATAGTAAGTCGTCATTAAGGTAGTTGTCTCATGTGTTTATGAGAACTCCTAGTGGTTTACTATAAAGTTCGGGCCTTAAAGTACTTACAGCATAGTAAGTCGCCATTAAGGTAGTTGTCTCATGTGTTTATGAGAACTCCTAGTGGTTTACTATAAAGTCCGGACCTTAAAGTACTTACAGCATAGTAAGTCGCCATTAAGGTAGTTGTCTCATGTGTTTATGAGAACTCCTAGTGGTTTACTATAAAGCCCGGGCCTTAAAGTACTTACAGCATAGTAAGTCGTCATTAAGGTAGTTGTCTCATGTGTCTATGAGAACTCCTAGTGGTTTACTATAAAGTCCGGCCCTTAAAGTACTTACAGCATAGTAAGTCGTCATTAAGGTAGTTGTCTCATGTGTCTATGAGAACTCCTAGTGGTTTACTAGAAAGTCCGGGACTTAAAGTACTTACAGCATAGTAAGTCGTCATTAAGGTAGTTGTCTCATGTGTTTATGAGAACTCCTAGTGGTTTACTAGAAAGTCCGGGACTTAAAGTACTTACAGCATAGTAAGTCGTCATTAAGGTAGTTGTCTCATGTGTTTATGAGAACTTCTAGTGGTTTACTATAAAGCCCGGGCCTTAAAGTACTTACAGCATAGTAAGTCGTCATTAAGATAGTTGTCTCATGTGTTTATGAGAACTCCTAGTGGTTTACTATAAAGCCTGGGCCTTAAAGTACTTACAGCATAGTAAGTCGTCATTAAGGTAGTTGTATCATGTGTTTATGAGAACTTCTAGTGGTTTACTATAAAGCCCGGGCCTTAAAGTACTTACAGCATAGTAAGTCGTCATTAAGGTAGTTGTCTCGTGTGTTTATGAGAACTCCTAGTGGTTTACTTTAAAGCCTGGGCCTTAAAGTACTTACAGCATAGTAAGTCGTCATTAAGGTAGTTGTCTCATGTGTTTATGAGAACTTCTAGTGGTTTACTATAAAGCCCGGGGCTTAAAGTACTTACAGCATAGTAAGTCGGCATTAAGGTAGTTGTCTCATGTGTTTATGAGAACTCCTAGTGGTTTACTATAAAGCCCGGGTCTTAAAGTACTTACAGCATAGTAAGTCGCCTTTAAGGTAGTTGTCTCATGTGTTTATGAGAACTCCTAGTGGTTTACTATAAAGCCCGGGCCTTAAAGTACTTACAGCATAGTAAGTCGCCTTTAAGGTAGTTGTCTCATGTGTTTATGAGAACTCCTAGTGGTTTAACGGGAAAAAACACGAGTTAGTTGGGGAATTTAATGTTATGTTGGCACGTTGACCATAGTAGCTCAATGGTTTAGAGCGGCTGGACGGAGACCAGAAGATCCGTGGTGCAAATCCCGGCTACGGCATTGAATTTTTCAGTCTCACTCCACTCTTTCATAGTGCGTCCTACACACGGCTAGTGTGAAAGAACAATTAATTTCTGTTGTTGGTTTCCATTTTATAATTCTTGCAGTTTGCTCAAATAGGAAGACGATATTCATCTATCCATGTAAAGAGAAAATATAATTTAAAAGCCATCAGACAGCGACCATCTCTTAAAAGGGTGAGTTCCTCAAAGCCTACTGTATTTCTACAAATATTTGTCAATTAATATTAAGTAGGCAGAAGAAGGAGCGTTGTGAGGAATATTTTGTAGAAGACTGAAAAAGCAAAGAAGACATGTGAGTGGCATATTCGATTTTTTTTTGTTTGTTCAGAATTAAAGATTTTCCTTTAAAACTTCTGTCACGTAAATAAACTTAATCGATTTGAATCTTTTCATTGTTATTTTAAAACAAGGTTCTTATGTGAGGGAATTAACAATGTGTTAGGCACGAAAAGCAACGAAAAAGTCGAGGAAGATACATTTAGGAAGCCTGTTTAAATGATAAAAATTGTTGGCTATGGTTAATTTTGTCCAAAAGTCTGGAATGAAACATTAGTGAATGATCGGCGATATGTATCCATGTAAACGAGCGTTTGACAGCGCAATTGGCAGGACAGACAATAGACAAACGGGGTAATGGTTGGAGAACAAAAGCTGTTTGATATCGGAAACCAGGTCGACGGGAAAGAATGGGATCAGAGTGGACGAGTTTTCATCCTCCCCCCAATGCTATAAATGAATTTTTATCTCTTCAGGACACGTTCCGGAACTGCTCACAGATGACTCCCTGTAACAGAATGTCCTTTGTCTCTGCAGAAATCCATGGGGATCGCTTCAAAAGTTTGATAAACAAAATGATGAGCTATTAATGTGCAGGGTGTTTTTATGAGGGTGTTGTGAACTTTCAGAGCTAGGGGTGCAACAGGGGTGTCGGCGTAGGATTTCACTACGGAGGGGCCCGCTTCGGTAGCGTAGCATGTCTGCCTCACGTTCAAGACGTCCCGAGTTCGAATCTCCTTCTGGGTGAGTTACCTGGATAACGTTTTTCCGGGGTTTTCCCTTATCCTAAAAGAGAATGTCGGGTAACTCTAAGCTCCATGGACCCTGGGTCATTTGACGTAAATTAAAAGAAAAAACCCTACGTAGGCCACCATGTTCCATGCTAGGCCCTTTGTTCCTATGCCAAGTGGAGCACCCCCGGGAGGAACAATGAGGTGAATATAGAGGGCGGGCGAACAACGGGGCGTCGTCAGTACAGAGGGCAGCGTCCTTACAGTTTACATGGATAGAGACATCCCCCGACAGGACAGGACAACGAACTAAAAATAAATAATAAACTAAATAAAATATGAAAATCTACGTCCCGGTTCCTAATTTCTTATACCGGGACATAATTTCCAAATTCTTATTTATTAAAAACCAAATAAGTACAAAAACACTACAATTACAATAGAACATTTTCATATAATAACACAAAATTTAAAGACATTTAAAATAAAGTAATACAAAATACAAAATGACTAGCAATTTATAAATAATACAAATACTGGTATGCATTAAACATTTAACATTTATTTGACAGTTGAAGATTGCAAAGGGAAGAATTGAAGACAGACAGAGAAACTAGACGATTAACTACAATTATTGTATATAAGTTGAAAATATAGTACACAATACATGTTAGTCTATTATGATTTACACTTGTAACCCTGTACGACTATTTTGTAATTTCTTTGTATTCAAACACAATCTTCTGTGAGACGGAAACCTGTAGAAACGATCGCGGTTTAGAGAGGTTTTACTGTACAACTGTCTGTACTCATGAGACAAAAGTCATGTTGACTAGTGTAACCAAATAGAAGTTTTGCGGATGCACTGTAGTTTTGGAGGATAGGTACGTATTTTCTCATTACTGGTGTTATTATGATTATCGGTTCAGGAGTCCATAAACATTTACGGTGTTAATAATAAACACTTTGAAAATCTATTATAAACCGTTATTGGAAATCTTCCAATATCTCATTACGTCAGAGAAAATATTTTGCGGAAAGGAAAATCTTTTTCTGAATGAAAATGTACTCTCTGAGGCAGCCTGAGCCATACACCGCCGAGAAAGTTTATCGGAGAAGATAATTAAAAGTTAATTGAAAAAAGTTAATGAAAGGTAAAATGTTGGCGTGGATGTACAGAGGTTTATGGGGCTTTTATAACAGCTCTTCTCTCCGATAAATAAACAAGTTTTGCGAATTATCAGCGTTCAATTGATTGAAAAAATAAACAGTGATAATAACATGGTGTCGTGTCAAGATTGGAGTAGAATAGAAATAGGGAATTATCCTCTTTTATCTCTGTTACCGTTCTTTCTTTATTTTTCTCCACGTTTTCATCTGCTTTATTATTTCGTTAGTAAAAGTGTGCACTTGTATTAGCAGTTCAGTTCAGGGCTTGATGGTAACTGGCGCTAAGGTTCACGCCTGTACTCTTCCGGAGTAGTGCATGCCGATAGTAAGTTGTTTGTATTTTTAAATTGAATAATGCTTTTGTCATGCACCAAACTTCTCACTTCTTTGTTTCTGGTTAACATTGTAACGATATGTTTTAGTTAGAACTTTTTATATGAATATTGTTTTCTGATATGACTTAGTAGGCCATGTAATGACAATATTAAACGCAAATATATGTGTAATTTTGTGATTGGCCGTAGTAATAATTGTATTACGTAATGCGGTGACGTAACAGTACATCGGCCAATCACAAAATTAATAGAGGAGTATCGATAGTTACTGAAAATCAATCATCTTGAGATAGATATATACCCTTTAGTCTTGTTTCATGACGATGAATATAATTGTAACGGAAAGTTAATAACCTTCAAAAAGAGTTATTCGGTATTCGTAATAGTGACGAGTGGACGTTAGATTATACAACCAAATTAAATAATATATCAAACTCAATCATCAAGAAACAATTGGACCTGCAATGATTAAGAGGAACGGTCACAAAGATCGCTCCCAACTTTGGGGCTGATTAATCATCGAGAAACGAGATGACCTGTTATATCACCACAAATATTAACTTAAAAATAAGGATTTATCAACGTGTTGGAGGTAATTTACAGTGACTGATTAAGAAAGAAAGTTCGAGTGAATTGTAATCCAGATTATACAATTAAATAATATATTACGAAATCGGAGTCATATAACATTTTATTTTTGTCATCAAGAACAGATCTCATGACTCTTATTTAATAAAATCTCGACCTGGATCTTGCAAACAGTCGCCGTGCTTCCTATCTGCTGCGAGTGGAGGAATAACGCCACGACATTAAGAAACCATATGTAATTTGAACCATTTTTTTTCCTTGTTCCATTTATACTCCGCCTTTAACAACTATGGTCATATCGGCGGCCGTTCTCCTTTGGAACATATCGAAGGTGTTAACTCGTATTCGTTGGGCTTTAATCATTTGATCACGTACACATTTATACCCCGCCTTTAGCTCCAATGGTCATATCGGCGGTCGTTCTCCTTTGGAACATATCGAAGGTGTTAACTCGTATTCGTTGTGTTTTAATCATTAGATCACGTACACATTTATACCCCGCCTTTAACTACAATGGTCATATCGGCGGACGTTCTCCTTTGGAACATATCGAAGGTGTTAACTCGTATTCGTTGGGCTTTAATCATTAGATCACGTACACATTTATACCCCGCCTTTAACTACAATGGTCATATCGGCGGACGTTCTCCTTTGGAACATATCGAAGGTGTTAACTCGTATTCGTTGGGCTTTAATCATTAGATCACGTACACATTTATACCCCGCCTTTAACTACAATGGTCATATCGGCGGCCGTTCTCCTTTGGAACATATCGAAGGTGTTAACTCGTATTCGTTGGGCTTTAATCATTAGATCACGTACACATTTATACCCCGCCTTTAATTACAATGGTCATATCGGCGGCCGTTCTCCTTTGGAACATATCGAAGGTGTTAACTCGTATTCGTTGGGCTTTAATCATTAGATCACGTACACATTTATACCCCACCTTTAACTACAATGGTCATATCGGCGGCCGTTCTCCTTTGGAACATATCGAAGGTGTTAACTCGTATTCGTTGGGCTTTAATCATTAGATCACGTACACATTTATACCCTGTCTTTAACTACAATGGTCATATCGGCGGCCGTTCTCCTTTGGAACATATCGAAGGTGTTAACTCGTATTCGTTGGGCTTTAATCATTAGATCACGTACACATTTATACCCTGTCTTTAACTACAATGGTCATATCGGCGGCCGTTCTCCTTTGGAACATATCGAAGGTGTTAACTCGTATTCGTTGGGCTTTAATCATTAGATCACGTACACATTTATACCCTGTCTTTAACTACAATGGTCATATCGGCGGCCGTTCTCCTTTGGAACATACTGAAGGTGTTAACTAGTATACGTTGGTTTTTTTTTTATCATTACATCACGCACATATTCACACTCTCATTCGTACTTCCAGACTCTGGGGAAGATGGGGAATTATCTTGGACGGAGAAAAATCCCCATCCCCACCGCCGGGAATCGAACCCGGGACCCCTAGAACGGCAGGCTGAGCTACGGGGCCAGCCATTTGAACCATTGCATTGAAACTATCCTTACTTTTTAGTTTCTCTACCAAAAGTATTTATATCAGATTATTGTTTTAAGGTTCATTGAATGTGTGTGTGTTCGCGTCTTTATTTCTTTAAAAAGCTTACTAATTTTTAATTTATTTCTCATCTTTGTGGCGATATTAAGTCGAATTGTTTCTCCAGCTTAATCAGCCACACGTTCGGGCGAAATTATAGCGGTATTTCTTCGCTGCGAGCACAATTCTTTCCCATGTCGTCAGTTTCTGCAGCTCAGTTTCTTCAGATCACTAATTGTATTGACTGTATTGAATTTGATTAAACAGAGTCATGAGATCTGTTTTCAGGTGTGGATTTTTAGTGACAGAAATAATATTTAATATGACTCTGATTTCGTAATATATTATTTAATTGTATAATCTAGATTACATTTACTACAAAGGCTCCCCTTTAATACTCACTGGAAAAACTGCAAAAGCAGAGAAAGGACCTTAAAAACACAAGAAGGATTTATGCAGAAAGCCTATAACCTACAGAGAAAATACAATCTTGAAGACACAAGCAAAATTGAACATTTCCCACTTCCAGTCTATCCTCTATCACAACCTAAAATAAATAGCAGAGTAAACCTTCTGCAAAATATAGAGTCAAAAAGGGATGTAAGTGCAGAAACACTTAAAATGCTAGCTCTAGAAACAATTGAAACTTATTATCCACAAGACTCATGGCTACAAATATACACAGACGGCTCACTATTTGACATAAAATATTCAATTTTTACATCTTTTGGGCACACTAGCCACCCACTATGATGGAGAATTAGAAGCAATCAACTCCTCGCTGAAACAACTCTTCAACCATGTTGAAAATCTCCTGGATTTACAGTATAATAGGTGTCAGTCCTGTTATCATACAGAGTGCTTCCGTGAATGTTGTTCGGAAAGCTTTAGCTATTTTGATGTTCGCTAGCCTTTGTAGTCTAACGTACTTGACGCAATTATATTTCCTATTTAATGCATTTATCCAAACTGGACAATAAATGCATAGGACAATAAAGGTAATATTGCACCCTTGTACATAGTTCTTAGGGCTGCGATGTCTGCTCATTACGGTGGAATGTCCATTGATCTGGCATGCCGGGGGAGTTTGGAGGGTCCCAACCCTCTGCACTGTCGTGAATCCTTGGTACGCTTACGCTCTCTCCTCTCCCCCATCCTTCCTCTGGGGGATGTCCCACTTGGGGCATAGATACATGGAGCCCAGTCTGGTTGCCATGCCGAGTGTCCTCTATTTGTTGAAACCAATTGGTCAGCCTGACGATGTTGCTCCAAATTTGTAATCTTCTGGCTTTATCTCACGTTGCTTTGCCAATTTGAGGCTGTGTGTTGCTGCACCAAGTTGTAGCGATAGTCTTGTTTCTCACTTGTAGAGAACCATATCTCAGGATATGCGTGGAATGGATGACGCTGGTTCTAACTTTGACACTTTCAATGAACGTCTACACTTAAGCGGAGAAGTGCCGAAACTACTATATGAATGTCCGGTGTTAAAATACAGTGCGATCCATATCAAGCTGAACCATTTCAATGGGCCATAAGTTTTGAAACAATAATAGGACACATGTACAACTTTGGGAGAATATAATACACAATTAGGAGATTACATTACACTATTTACATCTCAGAGAAAATGTTGGAAGTGTCCTCGACCAGCATCTATACATGTTTGTACTCGTCTCACCATATTCTCTCAAGTTTTACGGATAGTATCCTCGGCAATGTTACTTATTTCGGTTCGAATGGATTCCTTGAGAACGTCAATTGTATATGGCCTGTTCTTGTACACTCTATTTTTTAAATACCTCCACAAGAAACAATCCGGTGAGGTTAGGTCAGGGGATCTGGGCGCCACAGACCTTTTGAGTATTACGAATTTAAGACATGAACGTGAATGTGCGTCTTTATTTCTCACTTAAAACTACAAATCCCGGAGCATACTACCACAGCAGGACACACATCAAGTTTTGTAACCTGTTTAAAGGAAATGTGTAATTTTCATGATTATTACATATATACAGACGGTTCGCGTTTCCAATTTGAAGATAGTATATCTGCAGTAGGATGTGCTTTTGTTGTTTATGAAAACCAAACGGAACTAACTCACTCCATGTTTAAATTGTCACCTGAATGTTCTGTATTCCAGTCGGAGCTCTTAGCAATTAAAGAAGTTATAAAATGGTGTAGTGTTAATGGGAACAGTGATTCACAATCAACTCTACTCGCTATTAATGATAAATACAATTTAAATTCATTAGCTCATGAAATCAGAACCTTACTTCAAAACCATCCAGGACATATTTGCATGGGATGGCTTAAAGGACACAGTGGAATTTTAGGTAACGAGAGAGCTGATTGCTGCAGAATCCAATCTTCCTGTGACATACTCTTTATGTCCTATTTCTACTGTAAGGAGAATAATACATCAACATATTCTTGAAGAATGGAACCAACAATGGCTAACAACTCCAAATGGAAGTTTAACAAAAACATTATTTTCCCCTAGTGTATATGACAGAGGAAAATGTGAAACTCTTGTACCAAATTTTGTTTTGACACATTTTTTAAGTGGACATGGTGAATTTGGTGAATACTTATCACGCTTTCACTTAACATCCAACCCCGAGTGCATGTGTGTTGAAGAATTTCAAACTGTGGTTCATCTCCTTTTCTGTTGTCCCATTTTCTGGAGAGAAAGACAAGAATTAATATTCAAGCTAGACTCTCTAGGAACTGAATTTTCTGCTCCGCTCACATCTTTGCTAAGTATTTCATTATGTTTATAAACTCAGTGTTTAAACGTCTGAAATAGTTTAAATTAATATGCATCAGATTAAAACATAATTTCTTCCTTCTAGTATTTAAAATATTTTTGTTAAAATGGTATATTTTTATGTATCAACTCTAACCCTAATATACCACTGTGTAAAATAGGGTTCAATAAATCTGGATAAATAAAAAATATCAAAGAAATTGGTTACAAGTTCCATGCTGTCATTAGATGTATGGCACGTTGCTCCATCTTGCTGGAAATAACCTTCTCTCAATTTGATATCATCTCCTCATTACGGAGTTGCACTTCATGAGAAATGAAATTTATATCTTGAATTTTCTGGGGATGTCCTCAGATATAACTTACCGGTTCTTCTATTTCCATAGCACTAATAAAGAACTGGTAATTACATAACTTCTACTATCATATATATGGATTAACACGAGTGAGTAGAGAAAGTCAAGTGAGGCTGTTTTGTTTACCCCTACTTTAACTTAAGCTTTACGATAAAATGACGAGGAGGCAGGTCTCTGGGGCTTCGCTCGAAGCCGTTGGTGTCAACATGGCCCCTGTGTACTTCACATCGATTATTGTACTAGCCTGACCTCACGTGGTCTTGGACTGGCCAACGTACGGGACTTTCTAAAAACGTGTTGGTTCAAACATCAAACACTTTGCTACTTTTAAGCTTTTAGAAACACGTTCCGTACGTTCTAACGAATGTGTAACACTGTTGGACAATTCTGGTGCACATGAGGAAACTGTGTGAGAAAATAAAAAGCATCGTACATTTGACAAAGTGATACAGCGGTACCCCAGGGGACGTGTGTGTGTGTGCGGGAGGGGGGAGATGGAGCAAGAGCGAAAATCCGCTTCATAGTTTTGTGTTTCTCGACTGCGGTTCTCGTTACATAGGCCTTCAGTTCATTTCTGAGTGGAATATAACATAGAATATTTATAGTTAACAATTGCTTTCCACGCGCGTACCTACCTTTAGTAAGTAATTCTTCTTCTTTTTTTATAATCTTTTTATTGATCGATCAGCAGTACAATGCTTTACAGATCAGAGTGAAAAGAAGGTAACAGAACAATAAATGAAAGAACAATAACACTCAGGGGTAGGCTAACAGGCCGCCCCCTAACTACATTAAGTTAGAACTCCAATAATACTCTGAGAAATTATGTCAATATTGAAGATGTAAGACAGACGTCAAGCACTAGAATCACTCGAATCAGATGTATCACTTAGAAGCAGGTCCTGTGGTGGTCTCCTCTTCAAGCGTGAGGGCTGGCGCGTGCGGACGCCGATGTTGTAATACACAGCTCCTGGAACTTCTTGCAGCGTGGAAAATAAACGATGAGCGATCCTGCGAATGTAGTCGTGAAGAGGTAAGAGTCCTAGTTCGTGATGGAGCTGCTGATTACGGATGAACCATGGAGCGTTGGTAGCGATGCGCATGAAGCGATTCTGTATGACCTGAAGACGACGCAGATGACACGTGTGTGCGGCCCCCCACACTTGGTAGGCATATGTAATAAGCGGACGAAGGAGTAAAGTAATTCTTCTATACTTACTGTTGGTCGAGCTAGGTGCGAAGTTCCGCCGTCACATGTCAAACCCATCACATCAGTAAACAACGAGATTGGCAAAACTGACATGGAAAGTCCCTCAGCACTCTTCGAGAAAAATAATTGTTAATTATTAATATTTAAACTAGTTATGGATCATAGATACCTTTTTTTTCCGGAGGTGATTCGGCACTGCAACCAGTTTTGGTCTATTGTACCTTATACCCCCAAGTGGGGCATCCCCGGGAGGGAAATGAGGCGAGAGGAGACAGGGCGGCCGACCTAAGGAGCCACAAGAGTGCAGAGGACAGTGTCCCTACATTTTGCTTGGAAACCTCCACCGGTAGGCCAGGACAACGGACCTTCCCCCATCTGTAGTTCGAAGACGGTCTCAGCAGTCGGTTCCACGATCGGCATCTGACCTACTGGAGGAGGGTTCACCTGCATGCACCACCGAGAGACAATTTGTCATCTCCTCTTTCTAGTGCACTGTTTCTCAAAGTGTGGTCCGCGGAACCCCGGGGGTCCGCGAGGGCTACACTGAAAATTCCAACTTCTATATTAATAAACCTGTCATTAAGAAAATTCAGCCACACAATTAGAGTATCATTTTAAACTTGCATGTAAATTTTTATGATGCTACACCAAATAGTTCATTGATTATTAATTATTTTTTTTAGGATATATGGTAAAACTTAAATATGTTCTAGGCGTCAAAAATTTTTAGATTTTTAGTTGAGTTTTTGTTTTCGGCTAGTATTTGTTGTAAAATATTTTCCATCTGTTAGCTCTCAAATTGTTGAAAATAATAACAGTTTTTATTCCTTAACACCATATAATTTCCAAAACATGAGTACTGACAAAAAAGGGGAATGTGAGGTTTCTTATTTACTTATTGTGGACCTATCCTGTAAGTTTGACCAAGTTAAATGAAAACACTTTGACGCGTGAGGCATTTTGTATACCGAAAAGTGTTGGAGAAAATGTTTCTCAGAAAATTAACTTTAAGGTACTGATTGTTACTTTTAAATGTCTCTTGTCACGTGCTGGCCTCAAATGGTGCAAATGGTAAAAATAGCATACCATCGATTACTACAAACCCTAAGCTACCAAAAATGCAAAAAAAAAAAAAAAAAAAAAAAAAAAAAACCCTCCATGATTTTCAACATTTTCGGCGAATTTTCAGTGCAGCCTTGCCTTATGTCAAGTTTTGAGCGGTTCCCCTCCTTGTGGGTTGGATTTATATCACGATGCGGTGACATATCTGAAGTTGGATTCGCCCCTTCGTGAGGTCTACTCCTCACACGCGCAAAAGCTTCGCGCTCCCTCGGTGTGGCGACGCATGTAGAAGCCAAACCTTGATGTAGAAGTGATGAACCTTTCGTCTAAAAGCCGTGAAGACGAAGTTCTCGAAGATTTCTATAAATCCTCTCTCCGGCAGCTGCGGCGAGCGATGAGATGTGAAACTTCTCAGGCGTGGTATCGATACAAAAGGGATTTCAGCCCGCCTCAGTAGCGTGGTGGTAAAATGTCTGCCTCACGTTCAAGAGGTCCCGAGTTCGAATTTCGCTCAGGGTGAGTTACCTGGATAAGGTTTTTTCAGGGGTTTTCCGTTATCCTTCAAGATGAATGTCGCATAACTCTAAGGTTAATGTACCCTGGGCTCATTTGAGCATCATTACATCCATTTCATTCATCGTCCGTAATGACTTAACTAACGTTGGGGGACGTAAAGTTAAAAAAAATGATTTCACTTTTAGACAACTATGGAATAAAAATAATTTACACCGTTTCAATTTACTTGGAATTATATTTCTTGACATCATTTTCTTCTTTACATGCGACTTTCTCCACTGATGTATATAGCCCTTTACTATATTGTGACTTTGTGGGTTCGTGAAATTAAAATTCCGATTGTACCACTCAAAAATGTTCCTTATTTCCACCGAATTACAGTTAAACACTTGCGGATTACACAGAATTACGTAATGCACACAATTACAATTCACCAGTTCGTCCGTTATAGTTTCACTTTACGCTCACAATTACGTAAATTCTTCCGTTGCACGCACACAGTCTTCTCGTCCGTTCACTAACACGGCGCTACTTCGCTGCTTGCCAAGCATTCACTGACTTTCCTCCAGCCCGACGTGTTGCTTATATAGGGTCGGCTGGCCGATCTAGAAGGTTCTGGATTAGATGAAATATCCCGTAAGTTCGAGAAATCAAGGGCAGCGGAAAG
This sequence comes from Mantis religiosa, assembly GCA_030765055.1. Taxonomy (NCBI): domain Eukaryota; kingdom Metazoa; phylum Arthropoda; class Insecta; order Mantodea; family Mantidae; genus Mantis; species Mantis religiosa. The sequence continues at coordinate 32,486,949 of CM060947.1, forward strand.
AGACGGCACGGTAATGTTTTTTTTCCAGCCACCCCTCGTTACCGCTATAAGACAAACGAGTGAGCGTGTCCGAACGCCTCCGTCTCCTGCTGCTGCCGCCAGTCGGTTCTATAGGGTGTTCCAACGTTCGGGTGACAATATATTAATTCTCTCCTTTTATTTATAAATGATGCAATGGTTTCTTTTACTTAGATTATTTATCGTAGGGTCGCGTCTTCGATGTATATTTGAAACGTTTACTAAACGTTCATAAATGATGAACTCCAATAACTTCTCGTAGTTACAAGAAGTCTTTTACCGAAAACACCTCTATCCTCTTCGAGAGTTGTAACAGTAGTTTTGCGTCGTATTTAGAAAAGTTAGGAAAGGTTTATAGATTTATGAAAGGAATGATTATGTAGATGTGTTTAGTCATTTAAATAAGTAAAAATATATGTAATTTTATTGTTGGCCGTAGTAATACTTGTATGACGTAATGTTATGACGTGGAATCAAATCGACCAATCACAAAATTAAGACAGCAGTAACGATAGTTACGAAAAATCAATAATCTTGGTATTGAGAGATGTTTTTGTAATGGTGGAGTGTGATGAGTAGTGGTGCAAGATCAAGAACATTTAAGTAATAGTTTGAATCTGTTTAAATATAAAAAAGTAAGATTTTATCGGTATGTTGGAAGTGACTGGGAAAGGAAGTTCAAGTAAAATGTAATCTAAATAATACAATTAAATAGTTACAAAATTTGACTTCTCCGAAACTTTATTCCGAACCACGCCTTGAAACCAAGATTCTCATGACTCTTAGTTAACCAAGTACATTCATCAAGAAACAAATCAAAATACAACGAATTTGTTATTTCTGGTTTCTCGACGTGGATCTTCGAAAAGTCAACGTGCATCCCATCTCAAACATAGAAATCCCGCACCAAATTGCGCCCGAACGTGTGGCGGCGACGAATAGTCACAAATTCCTGGCCAGAGTTAAAGCTAGAAGAAAAAAATTTAAGAATAAAATCATTGTGGTTTTTTTTTTTTTTTTTTTTTTTTTTTTTTTTTTGCTGAGCCACCGTAACACTTAATTCTGATTGGTCCTACGACATAATTTGGGATTTCAATAAACCTAAGCATTTGTTGCATCAATATACAGACGACACCACTGTCACAGCCAGCAATACATCAAGCAAAATGCTAGAAGAAACCCTATATATAAATACTACAAAACTTTTACAGTACTTTTCTACATTAAACTTAAGTATAAATGCATCAAAATGTGAACTCATAACATTTGGCTCGATGACACTGAATGCGCCTATACAATTAAATATTGACAACAACTTGATAAATAGTGTTGAAAATGTACAACTACTTGGGGTCACACTGGACAAAAAATTATCTTTCACACCCCATGTTGACCAATTAGCATTAAAACTAAGTAAAAATGTATTTCTTTTAAAGTGTCTAAAGAACTATGTCCCAGAAGCAACTATTAGAATGATTTATTTCTCCCTCATTCAGTCACACATCTCATATGGTCTGGAAATCTGGGGCAATACTTCGAAATTAAATTTACACAAAATTTTTACTTTACAGAAAAGAGCAATTAGATATCTATCTAATTTAAAAACTAAAGAATCATGTAGGGAAGCCTTTCGTCAGCAAAAAATAATGACGCTGACAAGCCTTTACATCTACAAAACAATTTTATATATGATAAAATACATCCCGTTGCAAACAAATTCGGATATTCATAACCACAACACAAGAAACAAGAATAATTTCGCTACTATGATGTATAGACTCCACCTGTGTGACAAGTTGCCTAGTTACATGGGAGCCAAGCTATATAACAAACTCCCAGCAGAAGTTAAAGTGTCTAGTAACTTAACAAAATTCAAATTTTTCTTGAAATCATATTTAATTAATAATGTTTTTTATTCACTTGATGAATTTCTAAACTAAGACTACAACTTCAGAATTTATCGTTTGAGTGCTAGTTTCTTATTTTACAATACTTATGACTAAATCCTAGACATTGTATTAGGTGTACAAGACATTATACATTTAGAATAACATCACCTAAGTTTTAGTTTCTTCTAATATCTGTATATATATATATATATATATATATATATATATATATATCAAAATAACCAGCAACTTTAATTGTATATAATTGACGACTTGCCTGTTTTCAACAATGCTTGTAAAACATAAGGTGATAATAAAGTATTATTATTATTATTATTATTATTATTATTATTATTATTATTATTATTATTATTATTATTATTATTATTATTATTATTATTATTATTATTATTATTATTATTATTATTATTATTATTATTATTATTATTATTATTATTATTATTATTATTATTATTATTATTATTATTATTATTAGTGTATATGGATTTATTAAAGCAAGTTAGTATTCTATTTATACCACACAACCTGTATAGCTGTGTTCATAAACTGTATAAATTCATATGACGTGGTTCTTTTGTGTATTTAACACTATACTGAACCGAAAATAAATAAAAATCTATATCACCTGCTTGGTTATTAAGTTGAATTACAGATGGCCGTGTTTACCTAATATGTCCATGTATGCAATATCAGCTTCAAGTTATAATGTTGAATTAAAACAATAGAAAGCGTAGAATTGTATTTACTTTGTCACTTATCTGCTCGTACCGAACTATATACGTTTTACTCAACGTAATAAAAACTTAACAACAAAATATCTTAAATTCCAATTATCAAATTCAACCAATAGTCGACTGCTTCATATAAATTGAGTTGCCAAATTATGGGGGTTGTTAGATGATAAGGGAGTCCTCGAGGTAGAAGAGTTTGAGAAACCCTGTTCTAGTGCACTAGGTTACTAGAAAACAAATTTAAAATTTCCAGAAGTAAAAGAATTGGCCGGTAAATATTGGTGTATCGCTGCTGCAGCCCACGACTTCCCGAATGCAAGTGACAGGCGTTAACGCCTACGCCCCTCGCTCTCGTGTGGAAGCTCTATATAGGTACACCATACACATATCCAGAACGATACGGCACAAAACTTCGATAACTCTTCCAAATGTATTGAGATAACATTAAATCAGAAGTACGTCGTCTTGGTATCTGGTTTCCTTAACGAGAATATCTATCCCCTTGCAGCTTTTAATATTTATTGCTCTCTTTCCAAACAATGTTTAATAAATTGTAAACATTTGCTTTATAACTACGCCAGTAAATACATGTAATGGTAGCAAAGGAAATACCATCCACACCGAATCATTATACAATTAATCTTTGGGTCTATAATGATACATTCTCTTTGAATGAATATTTTGTTAACACTTACAAATTAAAACAAAATTGAATGGTTTGTGTAAGTGAAACCAAAGCAGCCATAATTTCACAGTTGGATGTCACGTGTAAAGAGTTTCCTTGATGTACCTCAAGGTCGGACCTGAGTTTACAGTTACCGCCAGAGTTGTCGTCTGGTAGTACAGGAAGTGACGTCTCTCTTACTGATCTGCCGAGGCCAAGGACTTGTGAGCAGGAGGAGCCATTTAAATAACTGGAACTAACTTATGGTTGATGGTTTGGCCATGTGGTGTCAGAAACCTAAAAATAAAGGGACGTCTAAGGCTAAGGAATTTTGCCCTAAAAGCGTTCGTGTCATAAACGTGGAATTTAGACCATACTGAGTCATTTTAAAAATATCAATCTTTATTTTAGGCAAACCAAGTATATTAGAGAGAAAAGACGTTAAAGACATCACGTGGCGACCGGTTCTTAACGGATTTGACTCTCTCAGGTCTAATGTAGAGTACAATAGGCACGAGCATACACATAGACTTGCCAAGATAATTGACGAGGACTTATTCAGAATGAAAAGGGGAGTGAGACAGCGTGACCCTCTACCTCCAGAATTATTCACATGCACCCTAGAGGCCGTATTCAGAAAACTAGGCTGGGATAAGCAAAAGAGAGGCATAAACATCAATGGGTAAAGGCTGACCAACTTGAAATTCGCGGATGACATTGTGTTATTTCTCCAGCAGTGTGGCAGAGCTAAGAGATATGCTTATTCAGTTCAAGACAAGAAGCACAGTGGGCTGGCCCCGTAGCTCAATTGGTAGAGCACCTGCCTGCCGCGCTGGGGGATCCCGGGTTTGATTCCTGGCGGTGGGGTTGGGGATTTTTCTCCGACCAGATAATTCCCCATCTTCCGCAGAGTCTGCGTATGAATGTGTACGTGATCTAATGATTAAACCTCAACGATTACGAGTTAACACCTTTGGTATGTTCCAAAGGAGAACGGCCGCCGATATGACCATTGTAGTTAAAAGCAAGTGTTTAAAAAAAACCTACAACAATTAACCAAACTAAGTGAAAATAAGAACCTAGAAATAAAAAGGATCATAAGACTAACCTGGAATAAATATGGAGCATAAATATTAAACACACCAACGTCAACACAAGATTGGACACCCTGCAAGGCTGGACCCGGTTCTGCTATATGGAAGCCAAACCTAAACATTAACTATATATATATATATATATATGTATATATATCCTACATATCTCAAGTTACATATCAAACTACAAGTCTTTATTGAGTTGCTGAATTTCCCTGGGCCCATAGACTTTATCACCATCGTTTCGTAGCTATAGGGCCCCATCTTCCACTTTTGGTCTCAATGTACATTATCCTTATTTTTAATTTTGCTTAACCATCTATATCTCACTAAATCAAAGTACTTTCCTATTTTCAATACATTTGTTTCTTGATCTAACGCTCAATAACTTTTTAACTAAAATTTCACTAGGCAACATACTCCAATTCATTTTGAGTACTTTTCCTCTCAAATTCTTTGTTCCTTACATTCTATTTATTTCTATTTATTTTCGTATTACACAGTATACACTTTCCTTGTTCTCTCTCGCCTTTTATCCTTATCACTATTGTTCTGTCCCATGCAAATCCTTCTCTTGTCATTTTGTCACAAATGTCAACATTTTCCTCTTTCACAATTCATGTTTATCTCTCTATAAGTACACAATGAGATTTTGGAATTTGAACTACCCTTAATATCCTGCCTTTCTATATCCTCTATCCTCATTTTAACTCTTTTCCAAAAATATTTACCTGAACTACCACAACGTAGGCATTTATAACAATAGTTTGTACCAGGCCTGTTCAATAAAGAATGATCACAATTTGTTTACGGTCATAATTTTTCTCACTAAAATTCAGTCTTATTATATTCTGTTAGCTTAATGTGAAACAAACACGTCGTAGTAGTTTCATTGCTGGTACTTCTGGTTCCCGCCTGTGAGAACCAGGCAAATTCAGACATGTTCAGTATCGCCTACCGCTGCAATGGAGCTAACACGTGAGGAACAATATGCGGCTTTGAAATTCTGCTTTTGTCTCAACAAATCTTCAGCTGATGGCTATGCAATGTTACAGGAGGCCTATGGAGAGTCTGTTCTTACCTACAGCACAGCTCGAAGGTGGTTTAAAATGTTTAAAGAGGGGAGACAATCAATTTCAAAGGAAGGTGGGCCCGATGCTCCAGTTACTGCTCTTACGGAAGAAAACATCAACACTGCTGCTGCCATTGTAAGAGAGGATCGACGAATTACCTTAAGATAACTTTCTGAAATACTGAACAGTTCATTGTGTGCCACTCACACGTTGGTGACAGAAACATTACACATGAGACGTGTTTGTGCGTGATGGGTTCCAAGACTGTTGATTCCCGAACAAAAGGACATTCGCATGCAGGTCTGCATGCAGTTAAAGTTGATGTTAGAGGAAGATGCGGAGTTTCTTTCAAACGCAATCACTGCTGATGAAACTTGGCTACATCATTTCGATCCTGAGAGCAAACAGCAAAGCTCAGTGTAGAAATCTCCTTTATCACCAACCCCCAAAAAAGTAAAAGTGGCTGCTTCTGCTGGAAAAGCTATTGTCATATCATTCTGTGATATTTATGGAATGGTTTATTAGCATGTTGTACCTTCACACACATCAGTAACTGGACAATACTACAGGGATGTCCTGAAAATATTGCAAGTCCATGTCAGGCGCAAAAGACCACATTTCTGTGAAGCAGGCTGGATGCTGCACCACGATAATGTGCGGCTGCATATTGCCAATGTTGTTGCTGAATATCTTACAAAAATCAACGTTAAGTACATTTCTCACCCTCCCTGAGGTCCGGATTTAGCCCCATGTAACTTTTCTCTATTCCCTAACTTGAAGAAACGCCTTCGTGGGAGGCATTATCCATAATCCGAAGCAGTAGTGAAGGCTGCGGAGGTGATTTTGAAGGATCTCCCAAAAATGGTTTCCAGCATGTCTTTGAAGTCTGGCAGAAACGCTGGGACAAGTGCATCGCATTCAGGGGAGACTATTTTGAGAAGGACCATCAAAATTATGAGAATGAGTAAAGATACGTTGTCTTTTGTGATCATTCTTTATTGAACAGCCCTCGTGTTTTTCTCTTTCCCAATTCATTTTTATCTCTCTATAAATACACAGTGAGGTTTTGGATTTTAAACTACCTTTAATACCCAGCAGCCCTATATCTCCTAACCTTATTTTAACTCTTTTCCAGATATGTTTACCTGGCTTACCATGAAGTAGGCCTTTATGGAAATAGTTTGTACAGTAGTGAGTGAATAGTGTTGTCCGAGTGCATGGCAACAGATTTTTTGTTCATTACTAAGTAGCCCTGTAGTTATATTTTGTTAGGGAAGGGATCCTTATCACGCCTGAATGACGTCCTCTTAATCCTTGATGGACCCGCGTTGGCATAATGTTGGAATCCTGTCACTTCTATCTCTGTGATACTAAGTACCACAAACGTCACTTAGTAAAGTGTACTCAAGGTTTGGATAAGCAGTACCACGTGAACTATACCCGTTTGTTCCACTTACTTCTCCCCTCGATGTGACTATCCAGTTTTGATTACGACATGAACGATGATGCTAAGTGAGAAATAACAATCATTAACCAGGACCATCATTAACATTTGAAAACCTGCCGCGTCAGCACTTCGTGCCCATCTTCTCTCTGTAGGTAAATATCATGACGACCTGGGAATGTAAGCAGGCCTTGAAAACACGTTAAGCCTGTAGTACATATCGAGTTGTTAGCTTCTCATGTTATTGGAGAAGGGATTTAAGGTCGACCGCATTAGCCATTACATTGGTAATATGATGCGGATATACAAGTTACACAGCAAAGTGTGTTCGGTATATAGCTATCGGCATATCTCCCGGGCTCGAATCTTGCTCAGGGTAAGTTATCTGGATAATGTTTTCCTAAGTTTTTCCCTTATCCTAAAAGACAAATGTCTGCTAACTCTAAGCTCTATGTACCCTGTACTCATTTACACATCATTTCATTCAACGTCCGATGTGACTTAACGTTGGAGGTTTTCTCTTATCCTGAAAGATGAATGTCTGCTAAATCTAAGCTTTATGTACCCTGTACTCATTTGAACATCATTTCATTCATCGTCCGATATGACTTAACGTTGGAGGTTTTCCCTTATCCTGAAAGATGAATGTCTCCTACTCTAAGCTCTATGTACCCTGTACTCATTTGAACATCATTTCATTCAACGTCCGATATGACTTAACGTTGGAGGTTTTCCCTTATACTGAAAGATGAATGTCTGGTATCTCTAAGCTCTATGTACCCTGTACTCATTTGAACATCATTTCATTCATTGTCCGATATGACTTAACGTTGGAGGTTTTCTCTTATCCTGAAAGATGAATGTCTCCTACTCTAAGCTCTATGCACCCTGTACTCATTTGTACATCATTTCATTCATCGTCCGATATGACTTAACGTTGGAGGTTTTCTCTTATCCTGAAAGATGAATGTCTGGTAACTCTAAGCTCTATGTACCCTGTACTCATTTGAACATCATTTCATTCATCGTCCGATATGACTTAACGTTGGAGGTTTTCCCTCATCCTGAAAGATGAATGTCTGGTAACTCTAAGCTCTGTGTACCCTGTACTCATTTGAACATCATTTCCTGCATCGTCCGATATGACTTAATGTAGGAGAACCTAAATTTAACCAAAAAATGGACCTAAGCGTGGGGAAATGTCGCTAACATATGTTATCGTCGCTAAACATCTGGGAATGCGCGCGAGAAAAGTAAAATAATGCGTAATGAGTGACATTTCTTCTTAATTTAGTTTTATTATTATTATTATTATTATTATTATTATTATTATTATTATTATTATTATTATTATTATTATTATTATTATTATTATTATTATTATTATTATTATTATTATTATTATTATTATTATTATTATTATTATTATTATTATTATTATTATTATTATTACTATTATTATTATTATTATTATCATGATCATCATCATCACCATCAATATCATCATTATCATGAAGATGTTCGTCTTTTTAAGTATCTCGATGAAATGATGCATGTCTTTTTCTAATATTGCTTCATCCTTTTATTTTGAACCACTAAATACGCCACAAAACCAGAGGCTTTTGTCTTAATTATACTTGTATTTCATCCAAATCTCTTACGCCAAGATTTCGTCGAAAATATGTTTCGAAACATTTCTCAGGTGAAGGTACCTAGAGGGAGCTGACCATTACCTCCAATAATAGGTTGATAGTGAAGATGACGGTGAGGTGAGAGGACCTACAGCTTATTCCGTTGACTCCGAACCACTTTGGGCTTAGGGGACACTGCTGATGTGCTAGACAGGAGTGAAGGCCTGGATAGGGCCGACTTAAAGTCGCCAACCCGGAGCCGAGAATCGACCTCGGGAGCCTTAGCACGGGAACCGCGAACGAAATAAATGCGCTACCCCGGTGCCCTAGAAAAGAAAATATATTTCACCCGAAAATTTCATCCAAGATTTCAGCGAAAAAAAAAAAAATAGAAATACTTTTGGAAAAATTTATTTGTGCGCGTCTGTCTATGAACAGAATAAATCAGAAACGAGAAATTTCAGAAACTAAATCAGAAACTCACACATGTTTATGTTCAATGTGTTGCTAGCCGCCACTGCACTAGTATAACATTGGAAACCGGGGTAAGCAGCACCACTACTAAGAAGAAGTAGCCACTCTTACATCCGATTTGTTTCCCATGAAAGTTAGACTTGAAATATGTAAAACCAAATTTCTTTATCAATAAATATTCCTGGAAAACATTGACTTGTTTCCAATGGAAATCCAAAGAGAGACACGTCAATGAGACAGCCAGCATTGAAGAGATTGACTTGTTTCACATGGAAATCCAAAGTTAGACATATGAATGAGCCGCCACTGATCCTTGGCAAGTTCAGCATTGAAGAGATTGACTTGTTTCACATGGAAATCCAAAGTTAGACATATGAATGAGCCGCCACTGATCCTTGGCAAGTTCAGCATTGAAGAGATTGACTTGTTTCCTGTGGCCTCATCCCCACCACTTCCTCCACACTTGTGTGATAATTCCGCTGTGATGAAGAATGCCTCTGCGATCACCAGCTGCAGCGGTGCTCTTGGTGGCCTAATTCAGCACACCCTTAACTCCACGCGCTGCTGAACGTGCACGTTCCTTAAACCATTCATATCAAGCTTTATTTTCTATCTCGATAAACATGACAATGGCAGTATGGCTGTAAATAATTCATTGTGTAAGGAATTAAAAAAAATACGTTTTAATCTACTCCATTCTTGTGGCAATCCTCCCTACTAGACGAAGAAATACTTAAAAATTAAATGCTTAAAATAAAGGTCAAGACGTTATTTACAACTCTAAGAGACATCCGATAAACGCTTCTTTGTAACACAATTCATGGTTTTGTCTCTTAGTTCGTGGTGGGTTATTGTATCTTTATATAAAGTTTACAGTTAAATGTACGTACCAAATCGGCAGTAGGTCTCCCTAACTCTAACTTATCACAATACACTTGATATAACATCACAGTAACAAAATGTACTCAACAAACACTTGACACATGGTACACCTAGACTGTTAGACATCCGATAAACGCTTCTTTGTAACACAATTCATGGTTTTGTCTCTTAGTTCGTGGTGGGTTATTGTATCTTTGTATAAAGTTTACAGTTAAATGTACGTACCAAATCGGCAGTAGGTCATCCTAACTCTAACTTATCACAATACACTTGATATAACATCACAGTAACAAAATGTACTCAACAAACACTTGACACATGGTACACCTAGACTGTTAGACATCCGATAAACGCTTCTTTGTAACACAATTCATGGTTTTGTCTCTTAGTTCGTGGTGGGTTATTGTATCTTTATATAAAGTTTACAGTTAAATGTACGTACCAAATCTGCAGTAGGTCTCCCTAACTCTAACTTATCACAATACACTTGATATAACAAAATGTACTCAACAAACACTTGACACGTGGTACATCTAGACTGTTAGACATCCGATAAACGCTTCTTTGTAACACAATTCATGGTTTTGTCTCTTAGTTCGTGGTGGGTTATTGTATCTTTATATAAAGTTTACAGTTAAATGTACGTACCAAATCGGCAGTAGGTCTCCCTAACTCTAACTTATCACAATACACTTGATATAACATCACAGTAACAAAATGTACTCAACAAACACTTGACACGTGGTACACCTAGACTGTTAGACATCCGATAAACGCTTCTTTGTAACACAATTCATGGTTTTGTCTCTTAGTTCGTGGTGGGTTATTGTATCTTTATATAAAGTTTACAGTTAAATGTACGTACCAAATCTGCAGTAGGTCTCCCTAACTCTAACTTATCACAATACACTTGATATAACAAAATGTACTCAACAAACACTTGACACGCGGTACACCTAGACTGTTAGACATCCGATAAACGCTTCTTTGTAACACAATTCATGGTTTTGTCTCTTAGTTCGTGGTGGGTTATTGTATCTTTATATAAAGTTTACAGTTAAATGTACGTACCAAATCGGCAGTAGGTCTCCCTAACTCTAACTTATCACAATACACTTGATATAACATCACAGTAACAAAATGTACTCAACAAACACTTGACACGTGGTACACCTAGACTGTTAGACATCCGATAAACGCTTCTTTGTAACACAATTCCTGGTTTTGTCTCTTAGTTCGTGGTGGGTTATTGTATCTTTATATAAAGTTTACAGTTAAATGTACGTACCAAATCGGCAGTAGGTCATCCTAACTCTAACTTATCACAATACACTTGATATAACATCACAGTAACAAAATGTACTCAACAAACACTTGACACATGGTACACCTAGACTGTTAGACATCCGATAAACGCTTCTTTGTAACACAATTCATGGTTTTGTCTCTTAGTTCGTGGTGGGTTATTGTATCTTTATATAAAGTTTACAGTTAAATGTACGTACCAAATCTGCAGTAGGTCTCCCTAACTCTAACTTATCACAATACACTTGATATAACAAAATGTACACAACAAACACTTGACACGTGGTACATCTAGACTGTTAGACATCCGATAAACGCTTCTTTGTAACACAATTCATGGTTTTGTCTCTTAGTTCGTGGTGGGTTATTGTATCTTTATATAAAGTTTACAGTTAAATGTACGTACCAAATCGGCAGTAGGTCTCCCTAACTCTAACTTATCACAATACACTTGATATAACATCACAGTAACAAAATGTACTCAACAAACACTTGACACGTGGTACATCTAGACTGTTAGACATCCGATAAACGCTTCTTTGTAACACAATTCATGGTTTTGTCTCTTAGTTCGTGGTGGGTTATTGTATCTTTATATAAAGTTTACAGTTAAATGTACGTACCAAATCTGCAGTAGGTCTCCCTAACTCTAACTTATCACAATACACTTGATATAACAAAATGTACTCAACAAACACTTGACACGTGGTACATCTAGACTGTTAGACATCCGATAAACGCTTCTTTGTAACACAATTCATGGTTTTGTCTCTTAGTTCGTGGTGGGTTATTGTATCTTTATATAAAGTTTACAGTTAAATGTACGTACCAAATCGGCAGTAGGTCTCCCTAACTCTAACTTATCACAATACACTTGATATAACATCACAGTAACAAAATGTACTCAACAAACACTTGACACGTGGTACACCTAGACTGTTAGACATCCGATAAACGCTTCTTTGTAACACAATTCCTGGTTTTGTCTCTTAGTTCGTGGTGGGTTATTGTATCTTTATATAAAGTTTACAGTTAAATGTACGTACCAAATAGTCAGTAGGTCTCCCTAACTCTAACTTATCACAATACACTTGATATAACAAAATGTACTCAACAAACACTTGACACGTGGTACATCTAGACTGTTAGACATCCGATAAACGCTTCTTTGTAACACAATTCATGGTTTTGTCTCTTAGTTCGTGGTGGGTTATTGTATCTTTATATAAAGTTTACAGTTAAATGTACGTACCAAATCGGCAGTAGGTCTCCCTAACTCTAACTTATCACAATACACTTGATATAACATCACAGTAACAAAATGTACTCAACAAACACTTGACACGTGGTACACCTAGACTGTTAGACATCCGATAAACGCTTCTTTGTAACACAATTCATAGTTTTGACTCTTAGTGCGTGGTGGGTTGTTGTATCTTTATATAAAGTTTACAGTTAAATGTACGTACCAAATCGGCAGTAGGTCTCCCTAACTCTAACTTATCACAATACACTTGATATAACATCACAGTAACAAAATGTACTCAACAAACACTTGACACGTGGTACATCTAGGCTGTTAGACATCCGATAAACGGTTCTTTGTAACACAATTCATGGTTTTGTCTCTTAGTTCGTGGTGGGTTATTGTATCTTTATATAAAGTTTACAGTTAAATGTACGTACCAAATCGGCAGTAGGTCTCCCTAACTCTAACTTATCACAATACACTTGATATAACATCACAGTAACAAAATGTACTCAACAAACACTTGACACGTGGTACACCTAGACTGTTAGACATCCGATAAACGCTTCTTTGTAACACAATTCATAGTTTTGACTCTTAGTGCGTGGTGGGTTATTGTATCTTTATATAAAGTTTACAGTTAAATGTACGTACCAAATCGGCAGTAGGTCTCCCTAACTCTAACTTATCACAATACACTTGATATAACATCACAGTAACAAAATGTACTCAACAAACACTTGACACGTGGTACATCTAGGCTGTTAGACATCCGATAAACGCTTCTTTGTAACACAATTCATGGTTTTGTCTCTTAGTTCGTGGTGGGTTATTGTATCTTTATATAAAGTTTACAGTTAAATGTACGTACCAAATCGGCAGTAGGTCTCCCTAACTCTAACTTATCACAATACACTTGATATAACATCACAGTAACAAAATGTACTCAACAAACACCTGACACGTGGTACACCTAGACTGTTAGACATCCGATAAACGCTTCTTTGTAACACAATTCATAGTTTTGACTCTTAGTGCGTGGTGGGTTATTGTATCTTTATATAAAGTTTACAGTTAAATGTACGTACCAAATCGGCAGTAGATCTCCCTAACTCTAACTTATCACAATACACTTGATATAACATCACAGTAACAAAATGTACTCAACAAACACTTGACACGTGGTACACCTAGACTGTTAGACATCCGATAAACGCTTCTTTGTAACACAATTCATGGTTTTGTCTCTTAGTTCGGGGTGGGTTATTGTATCTTTATATAAAGTTTACAGATGAAGTAGTTACAGATTTGAAGGAGTTGTTCTTTGTACAAGAGTAGAGAAAGTGACAACAGATGTTTGCAATTTGCAGAGAGCAACACGAGTGTTATCATCTCTTACATAGAAACAGCGTTACTAAGAAACCAACTTGTATTATGATAATAAGAAGCAATTTCACAAAGTTCTGGCCTGTAGAATCGTTATATTGGTTATGAAGATGGTTTGCTCTGTACGCTGCAGCTACTTTGAAATTCCCTTATAGAGAGAAGATGATGATAATAGTAATAATAAAAGTTGAGTGGAGCAGTAGGGTGGGAAATGAAAGGAAGTCCTGCGTAAGCACAAAAGGACTTTGTGTCCTTACAATAAGCACGATCCACTTGTTTGATATCCCTCGGGGCGGGAGGCAGGCTCGATTAAATCCTGCAAGTCGACTTAAAGTGGAACAATCCATCCTGTCAACATTGTCACGGTCGTTCTGGCTCATGAGCAAAATGCAACCTGAAACCTTCATTAAAACATACACATTGCCTGCGGAGCTACCCTACGACTGCTGCCATCAATCAATGTAGGGGAGAAATGTACCTCGAAGATTCCAGGGGTCACCCTTCTAAAGGGGGCTATGAACTTCACCCCAAGGATAAAACATCATTTCCGTTATGGTTAACTTGGTTTAAGTTCAGGAAATTCCAATTAACCCTTTCCAAAGGAAAGATTACGTGTTATGTATGGTTTGTGTGTATTTTGATTCTTCAACTGCTTATTTCCTCACAGACTGAAATATTCCACAATCAGGCACCGCCCACTGTTCTCTTGGCAAGAATTCTAGTTACGTAAACCGGATCAGAGTTGTCTTCCCATGAATGCGGCACGATTTTAAAATGAAACGATATTGTTTATATTGGACAGCAGCTCTTGATTGACATGTGGTTCGATTTGCTCTAAACGTGACACAATTATTTAAACATTTTTTGTTCATTTAAAAATGAATTTACCAGAAAACATTTCTGAGCTATAATATTTTAAAATCATCGTTGATAATCTGAAAACTGTGAATATTAAAAAAAAAAATAAAAAAAAAAAAAAAAAAACCTGGAAAATCTAAGGTGACACTTTGAGTAACTGTTGAGGAATCTTGGATTTATGGCTAATGAACCTGAAAAGAAGTCAATGGGCCTACAGACGTGTGCAAATTATTAGTCTTATTCATGTTTTTTACTTTGCTTCAGTTTAATATTCAAAATAATAGCTATTTACCGCCGTAACCTATTTCAATTTGACGTAATTCTTTTCCTTGCTATAACATAAAGCATATTCAATGAAATTTCTCTCTTAATAATAGCTGGGGGATTTTTCTTTTACTTATAGTAATATGGTGGTAGCTCTGAATTAATAGCAGCCATTTTCTTCATGTCTGTTTATCCAACTGTTTGGTGATATTGCCTTCATTTTGTGAATTTAGTTACTGAAGATTGTTAATATTTGCCTTTATTGTGTTGTATGGCTAATATATCCCCAGTATTTATTATTAATTGATCTCAAGCCAGGTAACATCGTGTATCTTATCCTTAGCATTCACATTGATTCAAAAGTGAGGTTATGGGTAAAACTGCTGACTTATCCCCAAGGAAAGTAGCTGTAACTGAGAGACTTTTGAAGGAAACTCTTTATTTACAACGTGAAATAGCTAAGAAATTTTGTATTTCACAAAAATCTGTTAGTCGCATTAATCAAGCTTTAACATTCGGTGAGACGTTGACCTCACAAAGGGATGGAAAATGCGGGAGGAAAAGAAAGCTATCACCAAGGATGCAAAGAAAACTTGTGCCGGTGGCAAAAAAAAAAAAAAAAAATAGAAGAACAACCAGCATTGACCTCAGTAATCAACTAAAGCAGTACGGTACAGAAATATCAGCCTCAGTAGTTCACAGAAGATTATGTGAAGCAGGTTTACCAGCACGCGGGCCTTGTAAAAAGGCTAAACTGACACCTGCAGTGGCAAAAGAAATGTTTAGAATGGGCCAAAGAGGTGCAGAAACATCCAGTAGAATTTTGGAGAAAGGTAAAGAGTATGAAAATTATAATATGTACATGTAAATTGTATGTAAATGAAATAAAAAGCCTAAACTTTGTTTCTCTCATTGCTGGTTTTGTTATACTATCTTTGAGAAATTTTAAAACTGTTTAATATTAATAGAGGTTTTTATTGTTTAAGCTAATTTTCTCAGATGAATCCATGTTTGAAGTATGTGAAGAGAGCAGCCAATATGTGAGAAGGACAGATAAAGAAGCATTTTCCCCTCAGTGTGTCGATCAAAGAGTAAAGCACACAACATCAAAAATGTCTGTCCGTGGACCTGGAAGATTATACATAGTTGTGGGATCTATGGAGCAGAAACAGTATAAAAGTGTATTAGAAACAAGACTATTTCCGCAAAGTAAAGAATGGTTTCCAAATGGTGATTTTGTGTTCATGCATGACAGTGCTCCCTGCCATAGAGCAAAATCTGTAACCCAGTTCCTCAAAGAAAACAATGTAAAAGTACTACCATGGCCGGGGAATAGCCCTGATTTAAATCCAGTAGAGAATCTGTGGGGATTGTTAAACAGAGACTGAAAACATTGCAAATAGCAACAAAAGTTGATCTTATTGAGGGCCTGATAAGCATTTGTAACAGAGATGACGAAATAAAGGAAAAGTGCTCCACCCTTGTAGAGAGCATGCCTTAACGTATCAAAACGGTAATAAAGGGTAAAGGAATGCATACAAAATACTAAGAGTTGAAAAAGTATTTTGTAATATTATTTATGTTAAGTAAATATAAAATAAACGGTATATGTTAAAATTTAACCATTGAGTCTAATAATTTGCACACGTCTGTAATTGGTCTCTCGTAAATAACCTGTCTGCAAAAGTCCGACGAATTCTCAATGTTGCTAAGAAGATTGTAGCCCCCCGCCCCCTAAAACAATCCATATTGTCACTGTAGTATTGGAAGATAGACAGCCGTTACTGTCGATCGATAAGAATTGGCCGTTTACAGCAATAAGTGAAAAACGTCCAAAAGGAAAAAAATAATTTCCCATCATGACAACGCTTCGTCTCATACTAACAAGTGACTGTGTGGATACCCTAAAAATGAGCATTGTGGATTCTCCACTATACAGTTCTGACCTAACGCCTTTGGTTTCTTATTGCTTCCAAGAAGTGGAACATTCATTTTTCATACACAAAATTGTAGCTGTTGAAACGCCCAGGCAAACTAATATTTTGAGGAGATAAAAATTTTCGAGGTATATTCCTTATTGGTTTAAATTTTCAAGTACTACAAACGATCTCCGATTAACTTTAAACAGAAAAATTAGCTTTTTAAGAGATGTTTTTCTTTGACCTTTTTTATGTAATTTGGACTGTGACGCATCATTAGGTCCTGCTGTGAAAGCTCTTGTCCCAAAGACCTTGAGGTGCTCGTACCCCATGAGCCATGCCCAACCTGATCGGCTACAGTTTTAAACCGAAGCTGATGCAGTCGGTGGAGCGTTACCATGGTAACAACCACAGCACTCTCTGGTTTTACAGTCACGTTTTGCTCTCTGTAGGCCCTTACTGGGATTCGGTTTATGAAATAATTTTGATGTAGGTCCGTGTATTTTTGGGCAACTATGAATCTTCTGAACACAATTTTCACAAATCTTTTATACTCAGATGGATATAGCAGCTAGACTTACACATCCTTTTGCTTTTATCCGTGATGTGCGGCCCTCTTGTAGGGAGGTATGATATGTGACCGAATCTGGAGGTTCCTGTTTAAACCTCCGCGGCAGAATCTAGTTTGCTGCTCCCGTAGGCTTCCATATCTCTACAAGGGCCCCACCGGGGGACGGAGGCTCAGATCTGAAGGGAAGTAAAATACAGAGACAGGAAAACCTAAGAATAGGAGGAACGTTGCCAGCATTACAGAGCGCGATGGCTCAGGCCCGCATTTGAGAGCCCCGGTTTCGATTCCCGTAACTGACCTACACTACCCATGAGTTTCTTCGCGGCTTTTCCGGATTGCTCGGAGAGTGCTCGGTAGGTTAATTATATCCCTCGAATTTCCTGTCCTTCCATTTCATCTTAACCATCGCTGGTCTCTTTCGGGGTAGAAGTGGCCTACTATGGTAGGTCGGGGAATTGGCGACCCTGCGGTCCCCAGCCAGATCTCTCGATTGTTTGCCTCTTAGTGGTGAGAGAGCAGTAAAGTCAAAGCAAAGTCAGAGCGGTGCCAGAGTTGAGCCTGAGCTAAGCAGAGCGGGACCGGAGTGGTGACCGGAGCCTAGCCATAGCGAAGCCAACGTGGAGTCAGAGCAAAGGCAGAGTAAAACCAAAGCAAAGCCAACGCGGAGCCAGAGCAATGGCAGAGTAAAGCAAGAGTAAAACCAAAGCAAAGCCAACGTGGAGTCAGAGCAAAGGCAGAGTAAAACCAAAGCAAAGCCAACGCGGAGCCAGAGCAATGGCAGAGTAAAGCAAGAGTAAAACCAAAGCAAAGCCAACGTGGAGTCAGAGCAAAGGCAGAGTAAAACCAAAGCAAAGCCAACGCAGAGCCAGAGCAATGGCAGAGTAAAGCAAGAGCAAAGCCAAAGCAAAGCAAACGCGGAGCTAGAGCAATGGCAGAGTAAAGCAAGAGTAAAACCAAAGCAAAGCCAACGTGGAGTCAGAGCAAAGGCAGAGTAAAACCAAAGCAAAGCCAACGCGGAGCCAGAGCAATGGCAGAGTAAAGCAAGAGCAAAGCCAAAGCAAAGCAAACGCGGAGCTAGAGCAATGGCAGAGTAAAGCAAGAGTAAAACCAAAGCAAAGCCAACGTGGAGTCAGAGCAAAGGCAGAGTAAAACCAAAGCAAAGCCAACGCGGAGCCAGAGCAATGGCAGAGTAAAGCAAGAGCAAAGCCAAAGCAAAGCAAACGCGGAGCTAGAGCAAAGGCACAGCAAAGCAAGAGTAAAACCAAAGCAAAGCTAACGTGGAGTCATAGCAAAGGCAGAGTATAACCAAAGCAAAGCCAACGCGGAGCCAGGGAAAAGGCAGAGTAAAGCCAATGCGGAGCCAGAGTAAAAGCAGAGCAAAGCCAAAGCGGAGCGAAAGCGGAGCCACAGGAAAGCCAAAGCAAAGTGAAACGTGATGTTAAAGTAAGGTCAAAATATAGTTATAGAAAAATTAAATACAGTTTTTAAAACGGCGCTTATGACCATGGAGTTGAGCGCTCTTATTTATGGATCATCATGCATGGCAGGATGATATGTTCAGAGCAAACCAGTTCCTGCTCCAGTAGAACGATTTTCTGTCTTCGAACCCAGGTATCGTGGTGGGACTCTCTCCAGACCATAGTAGGGTGTTATGTCTATTGTCCTGCTCTGCCGGAACAAGTTTTTATCTAAGTGGAATGTAGGGACCCCGCCCTCAGCACTGTCGTGGCTCTTGGGACGGCCGCCCTCTTGTCTACTTTCACTCCCTGGGGCTGCCTCACTTGGTGACATAGGTACAATAGACTAAGTTTGGACCTCAGTGCCTTCCGAGATAATCCAGTTCGAATTTGCAGCATTGGCGCAATTCTATGTATGAGGAAGGTCAGCCACGGGAAGCGAACCCAGAACCTCCCGATACAACATACAGGAAATAGAGCAAGTCATCAATATGCTACTGAACGTTGTATGACACATGCTGTAGTGTGAAAACGTCACCAAATATTAGCCGTTGTTTAATCCGTCAGAAGGTTTCTTGATGTCACAAATACGCGAATGATGCCGGAATGTGGTATATGTGACTTGATTTACTGACAGAAACAGCAGCGATAGCAAAATGTCCGCTGGGGCTGCATTTGAATGCAAATCGACTGTCGATATCGGAACCGCAGTTTATCGATACAAGCGAGTGTATTACAAATTCTCGGCCGCTTGATTGCCAATTTATCCGTGGCAGACAATTCTCAACCTAACGCGATGTGCAGTTTTCTACTTTTCCCATACATTGCGTGATTTTTAATCAGACTTAGGCTTACGAGAGCTCATTTCTTTAGCTTTAAATTGACAGTAACCTCTCTTTTTCTTTCATTTTAAGTTTTGATGTGCAATTTTCTACGTTTTCCATACATTACGTGATTTTTAATCAGACTTAGGCTTACGAGAACTCATTTCTTTAGCTTTAAATTGACAGTAACCTCTCTTTTTCTTTCATTTTAAGTTTTGATGTGCAATTTTCTACGTTTTCCATACATTGCGTGATTTTTAATTAGACTTAGGCTTACGAGAACTCATTTCTTTAGCTTTAAATTGACAGTAACCTCTCTTTTTCTTTCATTTTAAGTTTTGATGTGCAATTTTCTACGTTTTCCATACATTGCGTGATTTTTAATTAGACTTAGGCTTACGAGAACTCATTTCTTTAGCTTTAAATTGACAGTAACCTCTCTTTTTCTTTCATTTTAAGTTTTGATGTGCAATTTTCTACGTTTTCCATACATTGCGTGATTTTTAATTAGACTTAGGCTTACGAGAACTCATTTCTTTAGCTTTAAATTGACAGTAACCTCTCTTTTTCTTTCATTTTAAGTTTTGATGTGCAATTTTCTACGTTTTCCATACATTACGTGATTTTTAATCAGACTTAGGCTTACGAGAACTCATTTCTTTAGCTTTAAATTGACAGTAACCTCTCTTTTTCTTTCATTTTAAGTTTTGATGTGCAATTTTCTACGTTTTCCATACATTGCGTGATTTTTAATTAGACTTAGGCTTACGAGAACTCATTTCTTTAGCTTTAAATTGACAGTAACCTCTCTTTTTCTTTCATTTTAAGTTTTGATGTGCAATTTTCTATGTTTTCCATACATTGCGTGATTTTTAATTAGACTTAGGCTTACGAGAACTCATTTCTTTAGCTTTAAATTGACAGTAACCTCTCTTTTTCTTTCATTTTAAGTTTTGATGTGCAATTTTCTACGTTTTCCATACATTGCGTGATTTTTAATTAGACTTAGGCTTACGAGAACTCATTTCTTTAGCTTTAAATTGACAGTAACCTCTCTTTTTCTTTCATTTTAAGTTTTGATGTGCAATTTTCTATGTTTTCCATACATTGCGTGATTTTTAATTAGACTTAGGCTTACGAGAACTCATTTCTTTAGCTTTAAATTGACAGTAACCTCTCTTTTTCTTTCATTTTAATTGTTCTACTGCGTTGCATTTCACCCAGGAATTTAATATCGAGCTTTCACCACAAGTATATGTTTTGAAGTCTCCTGAATGTCCCTCCCCCCAAAGTTTTAGCACAGGGTATGTATGTGTGCATAGAATAAGTGAAAAACGTAGTGTGCGTTAAAAAATAAACCTGTTTTTTAAATTAGCGTCTTCAAATAAAGCGACATCAGAACTACTCTTTACTTGCAAAAATGTTCAAATTTTGACTTTCTGAAAACTAGCTCCGACTATGATTTAAAACACTATGATATATAAATCTTTGTTTAAAACCAACTAAACCAGACTGGTAAGGTCGATCAGCGGTCCTCATTTCGAAAGAACCAAGCTTTGTCACGTAAGGTCTCCGTATTTTTTAACGTTATCCTACATTAACGTATTTACTCAGATATATAAATGTTCTGTGTTGAAAAGCTTGAATCTTCTCTTCTCTCCGGTCTGCGGTTCGAAAAGATCAATGTATGTTTTAACATAATGGTACATTCATGAGAAATATAAAACTTTGTTCTTTTAAATGAAACAAACGCCTTTCTCCGGTCCAGGGTTCGAAAGTTGTATGATTTTTAATGATTAATGATATTTATTCTTGAATTTGTTGTTGTTGTTGTTGAGAATTTCCTTAGAAATTTTCATTCTGTTACCGGTAAACCGTAAGAGATAGACAAAATAACTGTATAAACAAAATAAAATCGTTATTCATTTTTTGACGTCTTAGTCATCTAAAGAGAATGAAATTTCATGGCCATCTCTAACAACCAGCTATTAAAAGATTTGCCTATCAGGTAAGCGTACTGCTTTTCTTATTGCCATTGTATCTATGAAAGTTGTTCTCGATTAACAAGAATTAGGTAAAAGTGTAAGCGTTTTTCTAAGAATTGCTTCTGGTTGAATGAGTAGAAAAATCATGTGAGTGCATACTTAAGATTTCTTAAGTTGTTTAACGTCTCTTTAAGCTCTTAATTTCGTTTCACGGTTACTATAGAAGAGTTGGTTTACCCGGCACATTGACTTTTAAGTCCAAAAACAGTCGACTTTCTGTATCATCTACGAGGGGCTGCTGTAAAGTGCTAATTATCACCTGGTAGTTTATATGATAGTGATGAAAATTTGTCAGTGTCATCATTGATCCCTCGAGACATAATGTTGGTCGTTTCAATGATTTAAGTCCTTTTGTTATTTTACAATAGTTCCTGTATTTGAAGGGCAAAACTGCCCGGTAAGTCCATGACGAGATGACGACTGTTTATGGAAATGATTGCCCATCGTATGACACTATTGTGAGGTGGAAAAGGAATTTTCAAACTGGTCACATGTCCCTGACAGATGAGCCAAGAGCTGGTAGACCGTCAGCTGTCACAGTGAAGAAAGTGGAGTGTTTAATACTGGAAGACAGACGAGCAACCATCCAAATGATCATGAATGAGACACATCTTAGTTATGGTAGTGTGTGGACGAGCTGCACATGTCTAAGGTGTCTGCACGGTGGGTTACACGTTTGCTAACCCCTTTCCAAAAGTAAACACGGCGTGACCTTTCAAGACAGATGTTGATGCTGTTGGAACAGGATAAAGATGATTGTTTGGATCGTCTGGTAACCATGGAAGAATCCTGGATATATCAGTATGATCCAGAGACAAAAACCATGAGCATGGAATGGAAACATGCCTATTCCCTCCTCCCAAAAAGGCAAAGATGTAAAAGTCATCTGGGAAGGTCATACTTTCAGTTTTCTGGGACTGTCGTGGAGTCATCCTTACAGATTATCTTGCCAAGGATCAAACCATCACTGACAGATACTACTGCAATCTTCTGGACAAATTACGAGCAGCTCTGATTAAGAAACGACGCGGTATGCTCTCCAAAGTTGTTCGTCTTCTGTCTGACAATGCACCAGCTCATTCATCTCAAGTTGTAGTTGACAAAACAAGAGAATGTGGCTTTGAGATCTTACAACATCCGCCTTATTCGCCCGATCTCGCACCAAGTGACTTTTTCTTGCTGTCGGAAATGAAGAATAAGTTGCGTGACAACACAAATGACGTCATTAAAGACGTAGAAGAGTGGTTTAAAGCGAATTCTGCAGACTTCTACAATCAAGGTATTCGGAAGGTCAAGAAACGCTGGGTAAAATGTGTAAATCTGAATGATGACTACGTAGAGAAGTACTAACAAGTACATATCAACACAAACTCTGGTCATATTTTTTAAAAGGTGATAATTAAAACTTTATGACACCCTCTCGTATTTCGTTATCATTGGTTTTTGCTCAATGTGAATTTGAATTGTCGTTGACTGTTGTTCCAGCGTATACATAGTCATTATAGGTGACCTTAGTTGCGCAGTCACCTTCCTGTACCTAGTAACCGCGGGAAACCATGAAACCATCCCAGAACGAGATTTGGATACGCGGTTTCCTAAACTCGAAGTTAGCAGAATCTAACAATGGTAGAAAAATAATCCATGTTTCCTACACATTTGCTTGTTTTAACTTTCTATACCAGCACATAGCAGTTAGAGGTTGTATACGAGTGGTGTTTCAGTAAAAAATTCGATACTGGAAGTACACGTTTTGAAGTGTACTTAGTTAAAACATTTTTTAAAAAGTACCCGTATAAGTCTGAGCATAAATATTAAAAAACCAAAAGTAGCTTATATGCCAAACTTGGTATTTAAGTACAGCGCCGCAGGGGCACTTTCAAACAAATGTAGCATTTGGCTGAGGAAGTTTTTAATGTCTGATTTCCCGCCCCCCCCCCCAAAAAAAGGTATCGACTTTGATTAAATTACTACAAATTAAGGATTTTCGTAAGAAATTACAGATATATTCTTTTTAATTTTGTACGAACAGCCTCTGAAGTCCTCATTAAAACATACGTTTGACAAATTGGAAGTCGCTATTTGTTGTTTTAATCTGTTGACCATACATATCGCTTTCGCATAGCGACCAGCTCTTTAAAAGATTTGACTGCCTTAAACACCAGTACATCTCTATTGCCATTGTACCTATAAGGAAATGTGTCTTAAGATAAATTCTATAAATGTTCATATGACTAACTACGAAAAGAATTGTTGGTACAAGAGTAGTAAATGCCATCAGATTTTCAAAACCATTTTCGTTACTGAAGAAGGCAATTAGGTCATCGTAATGAAAGTTGAAGCGAAGTTTTCTCCTTGCAGTTTGTTTCACGCCCTTGCCAAAAGTGGTCACGTTGGAATAGCTGTTCTGTCGAGAAGGGAGCACTCTGGTCCAGCGGATGCTGATTACGAGGAGGAAGTGCGCTACTTCAGTTTCCGCTCGCGCTTCAGCCACTGCGCTAACCTGACGACCACCCCGGAGCTCCCGAGACCGGAAATGAGCAGGGATATCGAGTCGCGTTTGCAGATCTGAATATACACTGCAGATTTGTTACGTCTTAATTGACGTAGGTACATTCTGAAGGAGTTAGGTTTTATCTCACACTAAAAGTTAAATGTGCACATTGCTCGGTATACTGTTCACTAAGTCTGGATGCCCTAAGGTCATGTATACACTGCTGACTTTGCGCCTTGTGATCTATCTTCATAAATATAAATTCGTTATATAAATATATTTTCCTCATCAGAAGTAGCGAAACATTATAAGAACCAGATTTTTGAAGTGTACTAGGAACAGTGATATCATTGCTTTACGGACTGATTACGTCAGATGTTGGAGTATTTAAATAGACAGTAAAATTATTTAATTTTTAAAACAAATTTTGTTTTACTTTCTGAAAGTTTTAATATCGGTACAATTTTCTGTGTAAGGATTTCAATAAACATCAAGGGCTTTTCCTCAATTTCTTCTCTGGCAACAAGCCAGCTGAAAAGATGATTAGACATCGACGTTTCGGGAGAGTGTATCTCTCCCATCATCAGGATATTTATAAAATGTTATAACCACATATGAAGCACTGGATATAACATAACTATAAACAAAGACAAAACACTATCAAATTCGCATTACTGAACAAAAGACTGCTTTCAGCAATTTAAATGCCAGGTCAGGAGATGGCGTGAGTATAGGAAATTGTGTCAAAGAAACGTAAGTACAGATGTATTTTTTTATCTTGAAAAGTGCAGAGCGATGCGCAGTGGTATCTAGACGAGTCCACCTCAGAACGGTTGCAACTGGAGGGGAGGGTAGGTCAGTTGTGAGCAACTAAACTCGTGCAGAGCTACTCGGTAGCACTACAGCTTGTTTCAAAATGTGCTTGTCTCCTGGTTCCAAGAGAGCATTTATAAATGACGCCTCCTAGCAGCACATTAGGAAATAAAGTGCTACATTTAAAAACAGGAGAAGTAATAACCAATATCCATAGATTTATAAAAAAGTAACAATGGTCTGGGTCTTCTATAAAAATCTGGGGAAGGGTATCTGTTGCAACAGTTGTGTCTGAAAGCAGTTTAGGAGAGTTATTAAGGAAACAAAAGCCATAGGTGCTAGTGCAACAACGTCCTTCTCTATGCCCAGTAAACAAAGATTAAGAACATGCACAAAATCTAATTTGGATGTTTTAATTCTGAAATAGTTAGGCGAACTATGAATAATTTTTAAAGCACAGAAAAACAAAGACCAACTTTGAAGAAAGTGCTTATGAAGCTAAAAATTCTACTGGCTTCCAAGACAGTGTCTGAACATTAAGAAGAGTTCTTTTGAAGCTAGGATTATTTGGAAAAAAAAAAAAAAAACACTAAGCGTGATAGACAAATTTTAATCGAATACCGCACCATACGTGCAGAAAGGCTTAAGTATTTACGAAATATTCCGAGATATCGAAGTGAAGTTCATATGAATGAAACTTATATAAATACAGCACATACTGGACCATATGCCTGGAGTGAAATACGTTACAAGGACTCTGCAGCGATATTGAAAGGCCGACAGTTGTTTATCATGCCTGCTGGAGGAGAACAGGGTTTTGTTCCAAATGCCTATGTACTATTTAAGATCCAACAAAAGCGTGGAGATTACTACCATACTAAGAATTACAACTTAGTTTATAAGAGCTGCAAAAACTGGCTGCGAGAATGAAATTTGTTTTTAGACACCTTATGCAGCGCCCTCCCCTCTCGTAATCTTACACGTCTGTGGCATTGTGGCGATAGGTGCACTATCCCCACTACAGTTGCTACTCATCCCTACGGCGCAGGACTCCTGTCAAGATAAAATAATACATCTGTACTTGATTATCAAGCTGTATATATCTGTGCTTCTTAAATCGATATATTTCCATTTTTAGGCCGGTTTCCAAGAGGAACTGAACTGAAATCCAGAATCACGATTAAGTGTGGTCCTCTCGGAGGAAATGTCCAAAGCCTCCTTAACTCTCCGCTCCCAGTAACTGTTGCATTTTGCCAAGTTGGCTCTATGATCAATGCTCTGTCAGTCCAGACTTCTCATGTTGTATTAAACGAATGCTCTGTTCATGTTCGTATATTCTGGTAGCGATGGTCCTTCCGGTTTGTCCTACATACGGTGTCCCACATTCACAGGGAATGCGGTACACTCCCGGAACTTGGAAGTCCAGTTTCTCTTTCACTGGTCTCAACAGATGTTTAATATTTGGAGGTGACTTGTGGATGGTCCTGATGTTGTATTTGGCGAGAATTCTAGCGGCAACGTTACCAGCAGAATCAGCTGAATTCCTTGGGACGACCTCCCTCTGTCTCCTCTCGCCTCATCCTTCCTCCCGGGGTGCCACAGATAATAGTCCAAGTTTGGACCTCCATGCCGAATCCCCTCCGTAGCGCAGTCCAGTCTAGTCTTGTATCCTAAATAGAATGTGAAGTTTAGTATTTGTAGAACCTTTGGTACGAAACCATGTGATATTGCGAAGTCCTGTGACTGTAACAGTTTCTTTTGAAGCATATAGTCTCCAAAAGGTGTGCTAATTTTTAACTGCCCTTTAAATTACGGTTCATGGCCTGTGGGATTAGCCATATAGCAATTTAAAGGATTTACCGTTAAACCTCGACCCATAACCGAAAAGAAACTAATTTTCCCAAGCGATTTAAACAGAAGTTAAAAAGTAAATTACGCGAAAAGGAGAAGAGGTGTGGAAGTAAGGGGAAGCGGGTAATAAAGAAAAATGAGAAGAGATAACGAAGGTGCGAGAGTTTCTGAGAAAGGAAATTCAGACGTTATCCATGAAGAATTGAGCTTCTTAGGAGATGTCGGTAAATCCCCCGGAAATTAACTTTGGCTTTATTGGAGGAGGGAGAGGCCACGGTCAACAGATCATATTCCTGCAGTGACATCCGATGTTCACTACCAGTTGCCTAAGGACACTTCATACCTTCAAAGAGAACACACGTCTTTGATGCGTAAGATGTAATAATTATTGGCTTTGACACTGCCTAGGGTCGCCACTAAACAAGTGTTACACTTGGAAAATGTTTCAGTGCTGGGTCATTCGTCAAAATGTATAGCCCACTTTGTCTACAAGTTTTACTAACATATTGTTTAAAAGTATTTGGGATTCGCTTATTCCATTGTTTTTATGCATTACTGTACTGATCTTCGCAGTTTCTCAGTAGAGCTTGCTATGTCGGAATTGGGCCAACGCTGTGTGTTTTTTAAGTTGCTTCTTCTATTTATTACAAACAAAATGGAAGTTAAATGAAATTTAGAAAGCAGTAATCACATGGAAAGTAATAAAAGTAGTGAACTAATACGTATAACAGGCTGACCACTGCAAAGTTACCATTTTGAACATTAATCTTTACAGTAAGGTGACCAGAAATGCTGTTTTAGTTATTTCCGTGAAATAAAAATGGAATTTTGGTTTTCTGTTTTAGCATAAGCACAATTGTTTACTTGTTTACAAAGTATCATGCTGGTAGGACAAACGCAACACCTGTTTTGGACGCCACTTTTAACGTTCTGCGCTGGTTAAATGCCTCTCAATGCTTTAAATGGAACGCTCACATGTTTGAATATAGCCCCCAACTTCCACCTTAAGGCCGTAGGATAGAGTGGACAAATTCCATCAAGTACCTGGGCGTCTAACTTGGTACAGCCCTTACTTTCCGCGGACATATTAGGGACCTCTCGACACGAGTTCAGGGGGCTATAGCCTCTCTGTACCAAATGCTGGGTTCAGCCTCGATGCCAGTCCGCTTAAGTTACAGCTCTATCGAGCGCTGATAATCCCACTCATGTACGCTTGTGAGATCTGAGGTATGGCCGCAGATAGCTGGCTCCCATACTTCAGCGTGCGCAGAATAGAGGACTCCGATCCTTCTATTCTGTAGGTCGTTCCTTCCCCGTGAAGTTGCTTCACGAAACCTCTCTTCGGACTACAAAATTTTACGCTCAACTTCCAACATATAGAAGCGCCCTCGTCCGGTCTCTAGGAGATTACGACGCTACGAAAGTTGGGGGACTGCTTAATCCTGAGTGATACCCTCAGCGCACTTCAAAGCCTACGGCAGCTGTACAACTACCGCCCTATTGTGCAGGGTATACAGGATGCCCTCCACGTTTTATACGCTTCCGGCGTTAGCGTGATGTGTGCATGGATCCCTGGTCACGTAGACTTGCCAGGGAATGAAATGTCGGATTCAGCAGCCAAGACGGCTATCGTGAAGCCCAGGGTTCGAGTACCATCTATGACATGGGAAGATTTTAGGGCCGTATTGCGGAGAGCTGTGTAAACCTGCTGGCAATAATGAACTTAGATCTGTCAAAGAACTTCCGATTCCCTGGGTTACCTCCTGTAGGTCATCTTGTCGCGAGGAGGTGAGTTTTGCCTGGTTGCGTATTGGGCACTGTTTTTTTACTCATAGTTTTCTTTTTAAAAAGGAGCCTGCTCCACTGTGTCCGTTTTGCAACGAAGCGTTGTCTGTCTGACACGTGCTGCTACAGTGTTTTCACGTAGCACACCTTAGGACGTCTTCGCAGCTGCCGGATAGCTTTGCAGAAATCCTAGCGGTTGACAAAGTAGTGGAGAAGGTTTTTAGATTCTTTTCTAGGTTAGATGTTAGAATTTAGTGAACGGAATTCTTTGTAGGTTTTGATTTATATTTCTTTTTACTTTTTGTTTGTTATGTACGTGTATTTTTAATAGGTTTATTTACACTTGTATAGATTTTAGAAAGATTTATATGTGGCTTTCGCCGTGACTAGTTTTTTAAAGGGTGCTGATGACTGCTGTAGTTGAGGGCCCTTATACACATATCATCATTACGACGCTACGAGACGGCGCTTCAGGCTTTTCCGGGTGCCCCGTATGGCATGCGGGCATCCGAGGTAACACTGGAGTTAATCCAAACAGCAGCAAAAGCTGAACTCCACAATCATCCAATGAGCTGTTTGGCTACAAAATATATCCCATTTCTAATCCAAAGAACACCAGGGTGTAAGGAAATAACAATGGTATTGCATCCTGTACAAAATCAGAGGAGCAAGAAAAGCTACCTCACAATACTTCCTCAACAAAATAATTCTACCCCATCCTGCATTGATCAGAATTTCAACCTGCGGTTAAACCCAAAACCTGGGTGTAACGCAGCAAAAACCTTCTGGCTGTTAACAGCCTGTCAGTATCTGCGTTGCGTTGTTTGAATATAGAGAACTTACGAACGATTTCATTTTAAAATACGCGTTAAAATAGCATTAAGCCACCGTAGCCTATTTTAACAAGCTTTCATATGAATCCCCTAGATGGCAGTAATTTTTCCAGATGTTTTTAGTAGTTTCGTTGATATACTTCCTGTGTGTTGGCACGAAACGTTTGCTTATGTTTTCTTGTGTTCTAGTGTGCGCTAGTAGAAGGTGTGCTAGATCACCAGGCGGCCCCACCGAGGTCATATCGGTAGCCTTACCATTTTGGAGTTGGTACGCGTAAGTGCCGTATCCACTTCCATCCCGTCTTGAGTCCACGGGACCAGATTGGGGGGGGGGGTGGCTTGTTAGTCTCTAGGTCATGTCCTCTGGAAAGCCCTACTCGTCAGAGAGGGGCTCCGTCTTCAGGATCTGCCCTGTTGGATACCCTCGAGCCTATATATAGTTCTAGTGCTTTAGAAGTGATACTTGGCGTTTAAAGTTATTATTTTTAGGTTTTCGCCTCTTTGTATTATTTATTTAATATACTCAAATGTCCATTTGTGCCTAAAATTACACCGTAAGTTGTGATATTAGTTTATTTCAGTAAACCTACCTAGAACACTTATGTATTGTGAAATTAAAGAGGTTCTTCTTCTTCTTCACTTCATGGCATAGGCAATCAAGTGCCTGTTCCGCCTTCGAAGTCCTCCAGCCATCGTTTCCTGGGTCTGTCCACCGGTCTCCTACCTTTAGGATGATACTGTAATATTTGTTTTGTAAGTCTACTATCTGGCATTCTTTCAACATGTTCCTTCCATTTTTGTTTGAGATCTTTTAACCTATCATTCATACCAAAAGTGTCCAGCTCTTCTCTTATATTTTCATTTCTTATTAAGTCCCTCTTCGTGCATCCTTTCACACTTCTCAAGAATTTCATTTCTGAAGCCTGTATTTTACTCTGTTAACGTCCAAGTCTCACTTCCGTATGTCAGTATAGGTACAGCCATAACGTGCGTATTTTGTTTCTAAATGTTCTATTTATTGTTCCACACACTCTTTGAAATTTGCATATTTTATTGAAGACATCATATTCCTTGTCATAACTAACATCAGTTCCCAAGTAGTTAAAATGATTTACCTGTTCAACGCAAGGATTATTTATAACTATTTTTGTTCTAATTGGCTCTTTCCCAATGAATGCCATTACCTTTGATTTTATAAAAGAAATTTTCATATTATATTGCTTATAAAGTTCACTAAGTTTAAAAATAGATTTTGGCCGGGCAGACTCGCTATTTTGTTTAATAACTAAGTCGTCAGCAAACAATAAACTATTTAAAAAGCTTTTATTTGGAATTTTAAAACCTACATTCACTAGCTGCTTCCATTTGAACACTAGGTCGTCAATACTAAAATTAAAGAGGTTAAGGTACCTATATTCATTTATGTGGTACTGCATTATTTTACTGTTTTAGAATGACAAAGATAAAGGGTATTAGAGCCGCTTTGTGTGAATTAATGAATAAAAACAGATGGGGGAAGACAGATACTTTAGTTGAAGTAAATCAGGAAGTAACTTAGCCTGTAGCTCTGTAAAAGAAAAACTTAAGCCTTTCTAAATTTGAGGCGCAGTGCAGTACCTATATACCAGAGGAGGGTATAGATGACAGCAAATGTATTGTGACTTTGTGGGTTCGTATAATTAAAAGGCCGAGTTGCAGACATTAAAAATTTCCTTTATTTTCGTAGAGATACACTGTTCAATTCTCACGTAACAACATTACATCGCATAACAACACAATCTTCCAAGGTCGATGACAATAACAAACCGTGACAGCTGATTACATTAGCTCTCTTTGCAACTGTTTTACAACTCTACTCCTCTTTACAACTACTCACTTTGCTAACCGTCACGTCCTTAAATACCTATACTTCATGAAATCCAGACTGTTCTGTCAATCACTAGATGTTTCTGGAAAACAAGGCATCCGAATATTCTATCACCTTCGAGAAACGTAACTTAATCTATGCCGGCGAATCCTTTACGTCAGTTATCGCTGCCCGCCGGCGCTTGTTTATAATCCGCGCTATCATTAACTGCTTGGTAAGACTCATTATTACCATGAAACTTTATCCGTCGACTGTTTTCTTATTTGTGCCGAAACTTTTATGCCTGTTGTCGTGACAGAAAAAAGATTTAGCATGCGCACATTGTTTTCTCAAACCTCTAAACCTGGAGATACTTCACACCTCTGGTTTTTCTTCTCATTTAGAAGTGGAATGTGAAAATAGAGTACTATTTCAGTAAATACATGTAAAACGCAAGGCTCAAGGGGCTGCTAAGTGGGAGGAAGTTGTAAGTTACAATGCTGGAGCTTTCTAACATACAGAAATTAAATATTTTGTTTCTAAACTGCATGCAAAAGTTTAAAAACATTTTTCTCAAGTTTAGTTTTTGTTATTTTTCCATATTGCCAATTTATTTTCTTACACAGAGCTCTGAAAATTCTACACAATACACTTCAGAAGCTGTACAACAAACTCATGCATAGGAATTTCGATAATGGCCATAGTTCGGTTTAAAAAATAATTACTGTAATCAAACACTGATTGTTGAAGTTTCTTCGCCTTGATACATAAAACACTGTTTTAAAATGACTATGCAGAATTTCAGAAATCCATTCCCTTAATTTGTTAGTAAGGTATTAAGGAATTTAATTATAACAAAATGACATCTATTGTGAAATATCTGTCAAAGAAGATAGATTTTGATTTTGGGTAATAAAATTGAGTAAATTCATATAACAAGAATGCAGTTACATATTCGAATGAAAAATTATACACTCACTTGTTTTGTTACTAGTAGCATCCGTAAAAAAATTGAGACTCTAGCTTTAGTAGTTCAGAAAATCACTTTTAGCACTTAGGCCCTCTCCCCTTAAGGGCACTGGGAGGTCGATAGGTTCCAAAAAATCCATTTTTTGTTTTTAATGTTAAAAAATTATATAATTCTTCAGCTTTAAAATTATATATATATATATATATATATATATATATATATATATATATATATATATATATAACATTGTCAGCTGGTATTAAAGTCCTTTAATTCGTCAATTTGTAGATGACGCCCACTTCCTGAGAATGGTGCTTAATCTTTGATCGTGATTTCCTAAAAACTTGATTTTTCATAATTTAGGTGCATGTTTCTCAAAAACTATAAAAGATATTGACACAAAATTTGTAGTGGTTATTTGTCAATGTTCCTTGAACACATTTGTCTAACATTTATATTCATGTGATTTATAAAATGGATGAAAACTAATATTCAGTCCTTGAAAATATTTTTTTTTACTCAACACTAATTAATTTTTCATGTGCATGGTATGAACTATATGTGATTTTCATTTATCAGTTATTATAAAACTGTATCTTAGGTTATTCAGGATAAAACTTGGTGCATGTAGCTTTAAATTCCTACAAGTAAAGTGCACCTGAAATATAGGGTGCAATATTTTTTTCAGGACACACGGTGTGATTTATGCCCCTTTTGCACGGACCTATGTGAACGTAATTTAAATGTTATACAGTAGTTAAATGCACACATCCTTATACAGTAATCTTAACGAATTTCAGTTTCTGATAATGTTTAGTTTTCTATATACTCATGTTTTAATATTGGTAAAAATTAGCATTGTCTGGGTAAAAGTAACCTCACAGTGACCTTAATCTCAACATTAACCTCAGTGCAAAATGTATATGTTAATACTGGATAAGTCGTACATCACTTTAAAAGTCAAAGATGATAGATTACGTTGAGATAAAAAGCAGAGTTTCAATATTTTTCATCTTTCCAGAGTGCGTTCATGAAAATGAACCTTGCTTATATTAATACTTAGCTTATTGATTAACAAATATAAATGCATTCTATACTTTTTTTTTCATTTACGTCCGCCCCAATGTTAAGTTATATCGGACGGTGAATGAATTGGGTGAGATGATGCTCAAATGAGTCCAGGGTCCATTGAGCTTAGAGTTACCCGACATTCGTCTTGAAGGACAACGGAAAACCCCGGAAAAACCTTATCCAGGTAACTCACCCTGACCGAGATTCGAACTCGGGACCTCTTGAACGTGAGGAATACGTGCTACCATCTACGCTACCGAGGCCGGCATGCATTCTACAGTGTGGGCAGTAGATTTGTTTTAATTAGAAACAACGTGATATTGTAGCAACACGCCCAGGTGTCAGGTCACGCATGGTTGAGAACTCGTCCAGCCGTGCAGATGGAGCCACGCGTTCACACGCCGGAGAAGCTCAGGAGCTGCACTGACTCACGGAATAATTTGCAACAATGTTTGGAGAGAAAACTCTTGAGTTTTAGTATGCATTAAGATAATATCGCATTCATTCATAAGTTCGATATGGAGATTTCTTGAAAATACATGTTTTGAAGCTTCGATAAAAATAAAGCAGGATAGCATTACACATATAATTGGACCAATGAGAGAGTTAATATTGTCTACACCAAATTACGTAACGCTGTGTACTGAGTTTGCATCGGGCATTATTCTACTACTGAAAAGGTTACCCTGGGTTTAGAAAGTTTTCAGATTACTCACTGATTACTCCACGTGGACATAACATCTAGGGTAGAGCGGGGCTATTCCGCTCATTTCAAATATATGGTGTTATAAACCAAATAAAAAACAATTTTTTATGTTAAACATAGAACAGACGTCTTTATTAATCCCTTAAAGTGTACAGATGTTATAAATATATATTTTACTTGCTATAGTTGTGATCAAATAAAACAGCTAATGTTGTACAGAATTAACGGGGATATTCCGCCCGGCCCTGGGGCTATTACCGTTCACAGTACTTTTGTATTTTAATTAAATGCACTTGCCACAAATGAAGTTTTTTTCTTACCAACTGCACCAATGCACACTTCCTCAAACCCATAGTCCACCTTTCTGGCATTTGATCCAGTCTCCTTTGGTAGCTGGTTTCGGAGAATAAAACTTTAACCCACAGAATACATGGTACATCTTCCTCATCACTGTATTCTAACCAAGTCATTACTTGACTGACTATTCCCACAATTTCGTTTTAGTTCCTTTCTTTTTGCTCCGGTGTACATCCAAAGCCTCTTGCTGCCAAGTATTTTAACCTGGAAACTAAATCTTTCTCCTCCTTCAAACTGAACACTGTAAGATGACCAACTGATTTGTACACTCCCCCTCCTAATACTTCTTGACGTTGATGTGCATGAACACGATCCTTGAGTGTAGAGTAAGGCACTTTGCTCCTCTGATACTTACATCGCCGTTTAATATGCTCGTAACAGCACGAGCAATGTCGTCCTCGTCCAGACCGTTCCAGCTTCCTTTGTTTATATGTGTGTACCATCTGAAACGATCAAATAAAATTCATTCATAGTTGTGTAAGAAATAATTAGGTTAAAAGAGTACAAAAAAGCTATATTATAACTGGGTGAGAATAGCCGCTCCTTCCTTGGGCGGAATAGCCCCAAATGTTCAACTTTTGAAATTCTGCGCCATGTGAGAGCTATGATAAAAGAAACGTGTCATCTTCTATGCATGGATGTAACCCAAACTATAACCTACACTGATACTGATTTTCAATAAAAAATCTCTCTATTTGTAGATACTAGACCCTAAGTTACAAACGGTATTTTTTATTCAAGGCAAATAACGCAACATAAGTTACTTACCTTGTGATCTTCTTCTGTTTATACTATTAAAACAGCAGCCTACAGCCTCAAGTCGCACAAACACCAAGCTTGACAATGAACTGGCAGGGAAGTCGTCGCTGCCCATTATTGTTGGGCGGTAAACCAATTTGCTTATTTCGGGCGGAAAAGTCTCGTGAGCGGAATAGCCCTGCCCTACCTTATCATTTGTGACTCCTGCCATTCTATCAGCTGAAGTGATGCATTCATTAGTTTTTAGCAAACATCGGAGAAGCGCGCCAGTTCCCCCCTCACTCTTCCGAGAATATTCAGTGCATCATCTGGTATATTTCTGTTAACAAAGATAAAGGCAGGGTAACCTTTTGAATGGCATGCTACTACTATACGTGCACATATCAGAACTGTAGTACTTTGTATGACATCTATCTACTGCAAGGAACCTCCATCTCAATGTCAGCAAACACATCTTAACAGAATACATAAGTTTTGTTTTGCATATATTCTGAACATAAAATGCCATCAGAGTTTCCAAATTGTATTAAGATTATTCATTGCTGTTTACCTCAACCATTTCACTATGCCATAATTTCCCTTAGAAATGATCTCAGTGGCTCCGGGAGAATGATGAAAAGGTTGGAGCATGGTGCGCGGTGTCAGCTTCCAGGATCGTTGTTCCCATTTTCTTTGATACGACTGTAGACACTGAAGTTTATATGTGTATCTTCAAGACATTTGTGGAGCAGCTGGATGATATGGAATTGAAAGAAGTTTATTTCCAGCAATATAGAGCAACGTGCTATACATCTAATGACACCATGGAACTTGTAACCAGTTTCTTTGATAACACTGGGCAACAAAAAAATAATTTTTTAGTGTTTCGAGCACTTCATGAGGCAATTGCTACTAATTTTGGGTTGAGAAAAACAAATATGACAATGAAAAATTTGATTAGCTCTAGTTTCTGTGATATACACAAGGTGGAAGTATTACATATTTACGGATTGAGAGAAAAGGATAAATTTTAATTGCATACATGCTAAGAACAATGAAAGTGCATTTGATTCTTTTAACTGGTAATTACATGCTAAGAGTTCTAAATTGCTAAAAAAATACAACGTAGATGGTCGTGTCAGAAGAGAATCATGTGGTGGCCTATTGACTTCGTCGTCTTTTAGCTTGCCTCTTGTGATGGAGTTCCGCAGAATCCCTATACAAAGGCCAAGCAATACTTCATTCCAACGGTCCTGATATCTTTGTTCCATAACAGAAATGTCCTGATGGAATCTCTCCCCATGTTCATCACTAACAGCTCCACAACTAGGAGGGAAAAAGTCTAGGTGGGAGTAGAGAAAATGGATCTTAAGGGACATGTTGCTGCATCCAAGGTTACGGTATTTTTGCAGGAGCACTGTCACCAAATGCTTGTAGTTGTCATCTCTTTTGTTGCCTAAAAAACCATGAACGACACCCTTGTAGGCTTCCCAAGCTTCCTTTTCTTTCCCCTCCAAAGTTTGGTCAAATGCAGAATCCTGTACAAGTTCTCCTATTTGTGGTGCGACAAAAATGCCTTCCTTAACTTTTACATCACTTAATTTCCACAATTTCTCTCTGATAGTGTTTTGTTATTTGACAGGTGTACCTAACTCCCCCCAAAAATTCGCCCAAATTTAAAATTTTCACTCTAAAAAATGAAATGTCACTTTATCTTCAAAACAAGAACTAATCTATAATTTTTATAGTGATTTTTGAATTCAGCAGATGGAAATACATGTAAATTCACTATTTTAAGCCCGAAACATTTTTATTGTTGCCCAGTGCTATCGAATAATCTCAAAAGGTCTGTGGCACCCCAGATCACCTGACCTAACCTCACAGGATTTTTTCTTGTGGGGGTATCTAAAAATAGTGTACAAGAATGGGCCACCGACAATTGATGTTCTCAAGGAATCCATTCGAACCGAAATAAGTAACATTGGCGAGGATACTCTCCGTAAAACTTCAGAGAATATGGTGAGATGAGTTCAAACATGTATAGATGCTGGTGGAGGACACTTCCAACATTTTCTCTGAGATGTAAATAGTGTAATGTAATATCCCAATTGTGTATTATAGTCTCCCAAAGTTGCACGTGTGTCCTATTATTGATTCAGAAGTTATGGCCTATTGAAATGGTTCAGATTTATGTGGATCGCGCTGTATTTTCATATATCAACAATTGCCTTAAACCTAGTTAACGTTACAATCCGATGTATTTACATCTATGAGGCTCATACTGGGCATCAATGTGTAAGTGATCTAATGATTAAAACCCAATGAACACGAGCTAACCTTCATATTGTCACCCAATTATTGGAAGGTACGACCAACTGAAAGCTGAGTGGGGGACAGGAGGCATTCAGACCACGCCCACCCATTT
Organism: Mantis religiosa; assembly: GCA_030765055.1. Taxonomy (NCBI): domain Eukaryota; kingdom Metazoa; phylum Arthropoda; class Insecta; order Mantodea; family Mantidae; genus Mantis; species Mantis religiosa. The sequence continues at coordinate 32,524,634 of CM060947.1, forward strand.
ATCTTGTAGCGCTAACATAGGGGATGGTTAGGAAAATGTCACTAGGCACTGTATCGTCTCTTTCCCCTCCCCCTGACGTCTGAAACAGATGTTCGAGCCGCGAACCTTCCAGAAACAGCGATCTTCCTATATAAGGGCTGCAGTGGACGAGCCAGTTCAGTTCTTGGCGAGCAGCCGTGAAGAGCGCCGTGCTGGCGAACGGATTGGAAGACTGTGTACTGTATCAGAGGAGCTGTGCGTAATTGTGAGTGTGGGGAGGACCTATGACAGACGAACTAGTAGATTGTGACTGTGTGGGCTACATAATTCTATGTAATCGGCAAGCGTTCCAACTGTAATTCGATGGAAATAAAGAACATTTTGAGTTTGTGCAATTGGACTTTTAATTTCATGAACGCACAAAGTCACAATATGTTCGAAAGGAGAACGGCCGCCGATATCACCACTGTAGTTAAATGAAAAAAAAAATTAGAACTCATATCTAACACTAGCATTCACATGATTTTCAAACTAGATTAGAGCATTTAAAAATAGCTTGCGGATGCTAAGAGTTATTTGGATACAGCGATGTTTACACTATTTTATGGACTAAAAAGAGGAAGATTTGATTTTAGAAAATGTTTATTAATTTTCAGTCATACATGCCCTTAACACGGAATTCAATGACAGCACACACTGTCGAAACGATATCTTGTTATGTACTATTTTGGAAACAGGCATGTACTCTGCTGATGTCACAGAGAAGAACATGGGTTAAGTTAGTATCCTACAACCGTCGATTTTGTACGTTCTTGGAATTTGGCTCGCTCATGACTTTGAGTATACCTACCAGTAGATTGGGGAGATTGTGGCACCCCTTGCAGATAATAGCTTGTTGGTTAAAGTTTGAGAAGACGCCATTACTGTTGTGCATAATGCAGGGCTTGAGGCGAACCGCATCACCGCACTTTCCCTATCTCAGTAATTAACTCCCAACCCCTGGCCAGGTCCGCCGGCCGGTTCGATCTAAAGGGGAGATGTCAGTCGGAAAAATACTGCCACTTACTTCCCACCTTCCTCAACTTCCTCTCCCGTTAAGACAACTATAGGGATATATCTCGACCTGCAAAGTCAGAGAAATCCAACGTGGTCGGGGATGTCTGGTAGCTCTAAGCTCTATGTACCCTGTACTCATTTGAACATCAGTTCATTCATCATCCGATATGACTTAACGTTGGAGGTTTTCTCTTATCCTGAAAGATGAGTGTCTGGTAACTCCAAGCTCTATGTACCCTGTACTCATTTGAACATCATTTCATTCATCGTCCGATATGACTTAACGTTGGAGGTTTTCTCTTATCCTGAAAGATGAATGTCTGGTAACTCTAAGCTCTCTGTACCCTGTACTCATTTGAACATCATTTCATTCATCGTCCGATATGACTTAACGCTGGAGGTTTTCTCTTATCCTGAAAGATGAATGTCTGGTAACTCTAAGCTCTCTGTACCCTGTACTCATTGGAACATCATTTCATTCATCGTCCGATATGTTTTAACGTTGGAGGTTTTCTCTTATCCTGAAAGATGAATGTCTGGTAACACTAAGCTCTATGTACCCTGTACTCATTTGAACATCATTTCATTCATCGTCCGATATGCTTAACGTTGGAGGTTTTCTATTATCCTGAAAGATGAATGTCTGGTAACTCTAAGCTCTCTGTACCCTGTACTCATTTGAACATCATTTCATTCATCGTCCGATATGACTTAACGTTGGAGGTTTTCCCTTATCCTGAAAGATGAATGTCTGGTAACTCTAAGCTCTCTGTACCCTGTACTTATTTGAACATCATTTCATTCATCGTCCGATATGACATAACGTTGGAGGTTTTCTCTTATCCTGAAAGATGAATGTCGGTAACTCTAATCTCTATGTACCCTGTACTCATTTGAACATCATTTCATTCATCGTCCGATATGACTTAACGTTGGTGATTTTCTCTTATCCTGAAAGATGAATGTCTGGTAACTCTATGCTCTATGTACCTTGTACTCATTTGAACATCATTTCATTCATCGTCCGATATGACATAACGTTGGGGGTTTTCTCTTATCCTGAAAGATGAATGTCTGGTAACACTAAGCTCTATGTACCCTGTACTCATTTGAACATCATTTCATTCATCGTCCGATATGCTTAACGTTGGAGGTTTTCTATTATCCTGAAAGATGAATGTCTGGTAACTCTAAGCTCTCTGTACCCTGTACTCATTTGAACATCATTTCATTCATCGTCCGATATGACTTAACGTTGGAGGTTTTCCCTTATCCTGAAAGATGAATGTCTGGTAACTCTAAGCTCTCTGTACCCTGTACTTATTTGAACATCATTTCATTCATCGTCCGATATGACATAACGTTGGAGGTTTTCTCTTATCCTGAAAGATGAATGTCGGTAACTCTAATCTCTATGTACCCTGCACTCATTTGAACATCATTTCATTCATCGTCCGATATGACTTAACGTTGGAGATTTTCTCTTATCCTGAAAGATGAATGTCTGGTAACTCCAAGCTCTATGTACCCTGTACTCATTTGAACATCATTTCATTCATCGTCCGACATGACTTAACGTTGGGGGTTTTCTCTTATCCTGAAAGATGAATGTCTAGTAACTCTAAGCTCTATGTACCTTGTACTTATTTAAACATCATTTCATTTTTCGTCCGATACAACTTAACGTTGGAGGTTTTCTCTTATCCTGAAAGATGAATGTCTAGTAACTCTAAGCTCCATGTACCCTGTACTCATTTGAACATCATTTCATTCATCGTCCGACATGACTTAACTTTGGAAAACGTAACTTTTTTTTAAAAAAAAGAGAAAAGATTTACAGTTTTGTATTGTAAGATTTTGTCGAGCTTTTATGGTTTATCAGTTGTACAGAAGTCATCCATAATGAGGAAGACTTCTGAGGACATTTATGGAAGTTTGAAGATTTGACCATTTGCAATAAAAATTGCTTTTGCAAAATTAGAAACTTCTGAGAAGTATTCAATGTAAAGTATTGTTCGAGATGGGTAGAATTGTGTAGAAAATGTGTAGAATTGTCGAATGTTGTATATCAAATTTGGTATCTAAGCAACTTTTCGTTGTTGAGTATTTCTTTATTCCGTTGTACCTAAAATAAAACTGTCAATAAATGTGTTTTTCTATCGCTATAAATATACGGAAGACGATTGACATACGTGGTGTATTGATCGTCAAGTGAAAGATACTAAGAGGTCATATAAACCTCCCTAAGGGACAATAACGAACCAGTGTAAACTGTGCTGTGTTTTATAGGACGTAGGGGTTGTTCGCCTGTAGTAAAACTGTCTACAGTCAGCTGTTTTATCGCCATCTCCCCAAGGTGGCCGGAACATCTGACGAGACCTTCAGCTGTTTGTATATTCTAAGCTTACGTCAAACAGCATGGCTCCATTGTTATTATTAATGATGCTTCTTATATGATGAGGAAAGTAATAGAACAACCTGAAAGTTAATTTAGATATAGATGATCAAATAAAAATAGAAAAAGATCATGTTAAGGATAAGACTAAATGTAAATAACTTGGATCAGTACTAGAAAGTGATGGTTCTACTACATCAGAAATAGAGAAGAACTTTGGAGATGGAAGAAAATTATTTGGAATGCTTAACTCTGTGTTTCATGGCTCCAAGAGCTCAAATGGTGTTTGTTGTGCTTACGTCTGTGGATCCGAACCCTATACATTCGGATTCCACACTAGCACTTCCATTTTTACTGCAGATCTTTATGCAATATACCGGGCCATTTTACACGTACGTCGACGAAAGTTGGGGGACTGCTTAATCCTGAGTGATTGCCTCAGTGCACTTCAAAGCCTACGGCAGCTGTACAGCTACCACCCTATTGTGCAGCGTATACAGGATGCCCTCCACGTTTTCCACGCTTCCGGCGTTAGCCTGGTGTGTGAATGGATCCCTGGTCACGTAGGCTTGCCAGGGAATGAAATGGCGGATTCAGCAGCCAAGACGGCTACCATGAAGCCCAGGGTTCGAGTACCATCTGTGACATCGGAATATTTTAGGGCCGTATTGCGGAGAGCTGTGCAAACCTGCTGGCAATAATAAACTTAGATCTGTGAAAGAACTTCCGTTTCCCTGGGTTACCTCCTGTCGTTCATCTCGTCGCGAGGAGGTGAGTTTGGCTCGGTTGCCTATTGGGCACTGCTTTTTAATCATAGTTTTCTTTTTAAAAAGGAGCCTTCTCCACTGTGTCCATTTTGCAACGAAGCGTTATCTGTACGACACGTGCTGCTAGAGTGTTTTCACCTAGCACACCTTCGGACGTCTCTGCAGCTACCGGCCAGCTTTGCAGAAATGCTAGTGGATCATAACAAGGTAGTGGAGAAGGTTTTAAATGTTCTTTTCAAGGCTAGATTTTAGAATTTAGCGAAGATAATTTTTTGCATTTTTTATTTATATTTTTTTTTTGTGTTTTGTTTTTGTATTTTGTTATGTGCATTTATTTTTTATAAGTTTATTTAAACTTTCATGCAGTTTTAGGAATATTTCTATCTGACTTTTTCCATGACTAATTCCTTAAAGGGCGCTGATAACCTCTGCAGTTGAGCACCCTGATACGCATCATCATCATCATCATCATCATCATCATCATCATCATCATCATCAACTCTGTGTTACGGAGCAAAAATATCATTCTGAGGAGCCGGCACTCGTAGCCATGGTCGTTATAGCGTATGTAACTATCGTTCCGCGAGGTAAAGGGTCGCGGGTTCGAGACCCGCCTTGGGCATGAGTGTATATGTGTGTAGTGAATATGTGTGAAACTAAGGAAAATAGTAAGAAAATCAACGGAAATTATTAAAAAAAAAGGTCAACATACATACGTAGATATAGGCTCAATTTTATCTGTCGAACAATGTACAAGAGTTGTGAACATATTCAAATTACACATGCAAAATTGTGTATACTATATTAATTTCATTCGTTGTTCCTTAAATCTACTGCAGTGATTGTATGCTTACTCCTAACAAACTTCAAGTTATGTTAGCTTACGTACAATTGTTCTAGACCGATAATATGAGAGCATATGGAGGGTCTAACCTGACCCAATTACACATATACAAACATTAGCTATCTAAGTTCTGTACTTCAAAGCCTATGACAAGGTTCGAAGGGGGAACTTAACCTCGAGGTATTAAACATGTACCTATGTCCCAGACGGATAATGTGGAGAACATGCTAACATCATGTTTTCATTGCGTCTCTCCTGACTGAAGAACGAGTAAAGAACATTATAAAAATGTAGAGGATGTGACCTCTTGAACTTGACTTACTTCGTGCTTGTTGTATTCGCAGAATTAACTGAAAGCAAATAGCATGCAGTTCCTCTCAATTCTGCGGGAGTCAGGTGTTTTTTGCAGTGTATATCCGAGCTCCATTAGCGTTAGCATTACCCTAATTGAGCTGGCACCCCTCCCGGGGGGTTGTTAAATAAATTACACGTCTTCACCAAACTCTTTCCTTCCTTCTGCAAATGTCAAAGGGACATAGATGCAGCTTCTACTATATTAAATATTTCACAGTAATAAAAGTTGACTGCTTCTGTGATGGACCAGTCCACAAATCCTGAGTTCAATACCCGGTTGGAGGGATATTTATTAGGTAAGGAAGGGAATGTCACTCGGCAGTTTGTCTGCATGGAGAAAAATTTACTCAAAAGCATTCGAAAATACGAGGCTGTTCAATAAAGAATGATCATAAATTTTACGGTCATAATTTTTCGCAATAAAATTCAATCTTATTATATTCTGTTAGCTTAATGTGAAACAAACACGCCGTAGCAGTTTCATTGTTGGTACTCCTGGTTCCCGCCTGTGAGAACCAGGCAAGTTCAGACATAGAAATTAATTAATTATTCTTTCACACTGGCCGTGTGTAGGCTAAATTGTGGAAACGTAGAGTCAGACTGAAAAATTCAATGCCATAGCCGGAATTTGAACCACGGATCTTCTGGTTTCCGTCCAGGTGCTCTACCATTGAGCTACTATGGCCAACGTGCCGACATGACATTAAATTCTCCAACTGACTCGTATTTTCCTGGAGGAAACCAGAAGATCCGTGGTTCAAATCCCGGCTATGGCATTGAATTTTTCAGTCTGACTCTACGTTTCCACAAGTTCAGACATGTGTAGTGTCGCCTACCACTGCAATGGAGGTAAAACGCGAGGAACAATATGCGGCTTTGAAATTCTGCTTTCGTCTCAACAAATCTTCAGTTGAGGCCTATACAATGTTACAGGAGACCTATGGAGAGTCTGTTCTTCCCTACAGCACAGCTCGAAGGTGGTTTAAATGTTTAAAGAGGAGAGACAATCAATTTCAAAGGAAGGTGGACCCGGTGCTCCAGTTACTGCTCTTATGGAAGAAAACATCAACACTGCTGCTGCCATTGTGAGAGACGATTGACGAATTACCTTAACATCACTTTCTAAAATACTGAACATTTCATTGTGTGCCACCCACACGTTGGTGACAGAAACATTACACATGAGACGTGTTTGTGCGCGATGGGTTTCAAGACTGTTGATTCCCGAACAAAAGGACATTCGCATGCAGCTCTGCATGCAGTTAATGTTGATGTTAGAGGGAGATCCGGAGTTTCTTTCAAACGTAATCACTGCTGATGAAACTTGGTTACATCATTTTGAGCCTGAGAGCAAACAGAAAAGCTCAGTGAGGAAATCTCCTTCATCACCAATCGCCCCAAAAAGCAAAAGTGGTTGCTTCTGCTGGGAAAGCTATAGTCATCTCATTCTTTGATATTCATGGAATGATTTATCAGCATTTTGTACCTGCACACACATCAGTAACTCGACAATGCTACAGGGATGTCCTGAAAACATTGCAAGTCCATATCATGCGGAAAAGACCTCATTTCCGTGAAGCAGGCTGGATGCTGCACCACGACAATGCGCGGTCGTATATTGCCAATATTGCTGAATATCTTGCAAAAATCAACGTGAAGTACATCCCTCACCCTCTCTATAGTCCGGATTTAGCCCCATGTGACATTTTTCTATTCACTAATTTGAAGAAACGCCTTCGTGGGAGGCATTATTCATCATCATAAGCAGTGGTGAAGGCTGCGGAGGCGATTTTGAAGGATCTCTCAAAAAATTTCTTCCAGAATGTCTTTGAAGACCGGCAGAAACGCTGGGACAAGTGCATCGTATTCAGGGGAGACTATTTTGAGAAGGACCATTAAAATTATGGGGATGAGTAAATGTACGTTGCCCCCAAAAAATGTGACCATTCTTTATTGTACTCCCCTCCTAAGTATACTAAATTAGTAACTGTTTTGTTCTATCGCATTCTATTTCTATCCTCCTTATCTTCATATCGTATTCTCCATAACTAAATTTATTTCCTTTTGCGCTGTCATTTTTGTTTTTGCTTACTTAACTCCGATTTTGATATATAAACGGTGTAAAATGGCTAGTGCAGCAGCTGTTTTAGAAAAGTGCAGTTTTAACCCGAGTTAGTGAAGCAGTTGAGCGAGGTTTTACTCATTTTAACACATTTGTGTCTAGTAGTCATACAGTTGATAGTTAAGTCTTGGCACTTTTGTTTTAGCTAGCCCAACGTTCGTTTCATTGTGTGCCTCATCTATGTTTGCATTGGTAGTTCTGTTTTATTGGAGAGCACTTACTTTTAATGACTCGAAAATTTATATGTACTGTATCGATTTTACGCAAATTGTGGCTGTTTATCGATTACTGTGAATGCGCCAGGCAGAACGGTGGCAGAAGTTGTAAAGAACAACATTATAACAGAACTAGCAGACAATCTGGCCAAACTAGAACGAAGAAACTTCTCCACCGGTCGAGTTGAGGAGTTTGTCGACGCCGACATTGATGTCGAAGTGTCTCGTAAAGTGTCAATCCCGACGACCGTAAAACAAGAACTTGTTTACGACAACACCCGAGGCTGATAAAATGCAAACTTCAGTGCCTTCTTCGGTTAATTGCATAGCTTAGGGGTCTTCATTCTTTTTGCTCCCGAGCAACATTCCAACGACATTGTGCTGACGTCAAAGGACTCTACCCTCTATAAAGTTTTGGTATGTGTTTAGAATAAGCACGTTCTGCAAGTATGCCATAGCTTCATTCAAAACTTGCAGAACTAGAATAAAAATTATCTAGACTAAAACGGAAATACATAAATATTAAAAGCAGAAGCATTATTAACAGTGAAGTATTCTTCATATTTAAGTTTGATTTATGAGTCACTATGTTTACACTCAAACTTCACTTGTTGTATAATTGAAACGTTTTCAAGATCATTCGATCTCATCCTCAGCTGTTTGGTGACTACATGAACCTTCCTCTTCTTCCACTACTACGGAGCTCCGATCACTCTGCCATCTGGTGTTGGGGCACTAAGTTTTAATACTTCATTTAATGCCGGGATTTCAAAATTTATAACTTTATCACGGTTTTTGTTTATGAATATTTTTTCCCAAATATCCAATTCTATGGGTGTACTTAAAGAGTTTAACAGTTTAATGTTGTGGCCAATGTTGTGGTTTTCTGTCCAAAAATGGTGTGAAACTGCAGATTTTTCTGTTTGTTTCAACTTAATGTTCCTCTGGTGTTCGTTTTGCCTGGTTAACAAGTTTCTCTTAGTTTTTCCTATGTAGCTTTTTTTCACAGGTTTCACAATTAATCTGATAAATCCCTGATTTCAAATTGTTGGGGATTGTATTTTTCAGTGGTTTATTTAGCAGGTTCCTCAGACTGAATTTGTTTTGGGGTGCTAGTTTTAAGTTTAGTCTTTTGAAGATTCGTTCAAATTTTCTAGAAGCCCATGGATGGTAGGTGAATTTTCTATATTGCCAATTTGTGTTTTTAAGTGGTGTGAGAGTGGTATTTTTTGATATTATCTTCAGTTTTTCTTTTCGCTTCATCATGTTCCTTATGATGGCTGGGTTGAATCCATTTAATACCGCTATGTCTTTTATGTGTTGTTGTTCTTTCAAAAATTCATCCTTACTCAGTGGGATGTTGTATAGCCGGTGAATTAGACTTCTAAAGGCAGCTAGTTGATGTGAAACTGGGTTGTATTCATTTTTCTTTATGTAATTATCTATGTGTGTGGGCTTCCTGTATATTCCAAAATCTGCACCATGACGATTTCTAGTTATCTTGAGGTCCAAAAGGGGTAGAGTGTTGTCTCTTTCTACTTCCATTGTAAATTGGATGTGATTTTCTTGCAGGTTTAGTAATTTTAGAGAATCTTCTCTAAGTTTTTCTTAGTGCCCCAAACACCAAATGGCAGAGGGATCGGAGCTCCGTAGTAGTGGAAGAAGAGGAAGGTTCATTTAGTCACCAAACAGCTGAGGATGAGATCGAATGATCTTGAAAACGTTTCAATTATACAACAACAAGTAAGTGAAGTTAGAGTGTAAACATAGTGACTCATAAATCAAACTTAAATACGGAAATAAATGTTTTACCTTTTTTTCCCCTTATTTTAACTTTTTTCATTATTTCCGTTTATTTTCTTATCTGTTTTCTCTACTTTCACACTTATTCACTATACACATAAACACCTATGCCCAAGGTGGGACTCGAACTCGTGACCCTCTACGCGATGGAACGCTAGAGACATGCGCTCTAGCGACCACGGCTACTGGGGACGGCAGCTTCGTAGCATTCCCCGAGATGTTCAAGAAAGTTCTGAAGTACCGTTTACATAGTTAACGGCACCAACGGTAAACTCCACCCAATATTTCGGCAAGCCCTAGCTCCCAAACCGTTGATCTGAGTCTCCTAGACCTAAATGCGAGATGAAAGCTACGGTCCAGGTCTACAATTTGCTTTTTTTCCGCAACCTCCTAAGACCACCCCGTAGGGTAAGGGATCCGTCCCTTTCAGCTGCCGTGGTGCGGGCGCTGCGGACTCTTAGCTTTCGTGGTACCTCTGACGTTACTAGAGGAACCTCGGAACAAACTGCCGAGCCCCTCGTTCGGGAGTTGTTCGGATTGGGTTGGTCTCGAGGGGGCAGTGTGTTCCCGATACCCGTGGGAGATTGGGTACGTCTTCGGACGGGGTTGAGGGAAGCCATTAAGTTTCCGGGTACTAGCCTGCTTAGCTAGTAGAATGTGTGCTAGATCACCAGGCGGCCTCACCGAGGTCATATCGGTAGTCACCTTGAGTGTTGACACGCGTAAGTGGCGTATCCACTTCCGTCCCGTCTTGTGTCCCTAGGACCAGATGGGGGGGGGGGGGCTTGTTAGGAAACTAGGTCTTGCCCTAATGGAAAGCCCCACGGAGGATGCCGGGCGCCCTTTGGGACAGCTCGGATAACTCCCTGGTTGAAAGAGGCCCGGGTCTTGTTCCTACGGGTTCAAGGCTAATGGGAGTAGAACCTCTGGACTCAACCTCCTAGGACCAACGGTGCGAACGTAATTCAGTTTTGAAGTTTTTGGACAAATTCCGGGATTTTGGGAAAATTTGTCCACAATTATCTCCGAAAGTATTAGAGCTAGCGACCTGGGGTTTGCACCGTTCGACTTGGAGTGACGAGATCTACCTTTTTGGTAATAAACACCACAGCGCTCTTGTCAAAAACTAAGTTTCTAATTTTTTTCTAACACTAATATCTCTCTAACGGTTGGAGCTAGAGGCGCGGCGGTCGCGCCCCTGGATAGCGCGTCCGGAGTACTACAAAGTGCGTGTATCCATCTCCGTGCTAGGCCTAACGACAGCGCCGCTGCGCCCCATATGTTTACATAGTTTACATAGTTTTACCGTTTATTCTCTAAAAACATTGCTACGTGAATAAGACTTGATAAGTGTTTGATTCCCGTGGCCTACGTATACGACCCTTGGTTTTTTCGGGGATTTTCCCGGGTCACCAGGTGAATGCTCTGTAGGTTAATTACATCCCCCGAATTTCCTGTCTCTTCATTTTATTTCCATTATCATTTCATATTATCTCTCATCTGATGGTCTCTTTTAGGGTAGAAGTGTCGGCGGGAGTCTCGGCGGTGCATGACAGGATGATATGCTCTGAGGTAAACTACTTCCTCCTCCGGTAGGACGATCTCCCGTCTCCGGGCTGGCCTAGTGGGGCCGTTTCTCAACCACGGAGGGTGAAATTCCGGTTGTACTCGCTTGCCGGGGAGTTTCCAGCTCCTAAAGTGTCTCATCTCGCCTCATCCTTCTTCCCAGGAATGCCTCACTTGGTAGTTTAGACCTCCGTGTCGAATCCCCTCCTAGGCTCAGCCCAGTCTAGTCCAAGGTCCTCGCGCGTGTGTCCCTGCGCGAATAGAGCAACTCAAAAAATAAAATTCGGGTAAATACTTTGTATTTAAGCATGCTACACAAAGCAAACATGAAAGTTTTTTGAAAATTTTGATTTTATCCAAAATGATTCCAACGATTTAGATGTAAAGGTTCTTTTCTCTCCTTTTTTCATTACAAATGCCATTTATGACTTGAATTTTCTGACAATAGTCGCTAAAGTATTCATCCTGTATAACTGGCAAAGCCGTAAGTGATACACAAAATCTTACTGCACAAAAATATATTTTGAAAACACGCTTTTTTTGTTGTAATTTACGTCCTCCAAAATTGTCAGGTCCGACGTTGAGCGAAATGGATGAAATGATGCTCAAATGAGTCCGGGATGAATGGAGCTTAGAGTTACCCGACATTCGTTTATCAGGATAAGGAAAAAACCGGACAGAACCTTATCCAGGTGATTCGCCTGTACCGAGATTTGAACTCGGGACCTCTTGAACGTGAGGCAGGTATGCTACCATCTACGTTACCGAGGCGGGCTTGTTAAATAATAACTGACTACTACTATTACTACAGTAATAATAATAGTAGTAATAATAATAATGATGATAATGATAATAATAATAATAATAATAATAATAATAATAATAATAATAATAATAATAATAATAATAATAATAATAATAATAATAATAATAATAATAATAATAATAATAATAATAATAATAATAATAATAATAATAATAATAATAATAATAATAATAATAATAATAATAATAATAATAATAATAATAATAATAATAATAATAATAATAATAATAATAATAATAATAATAATAATAATAATAATAATAATAATAATAATAATAATAATCAACTTCACGTTGAATTTTGCAACATATTGTGCAACAACATTGGCAATATGCGGTCGCGCATTATCGTGGTGCAGCATCCAGCCTGCTTCGCGGAAATGTGGTCTTTTGTGCCTGATATGACTTGCAATGTTTTCAGGACATCCCTGTAGTATTGTCCAGTTACTGATATGTGTGCAGGTACAGCATGCTGATAAACCATTCTATGAATATCAAAGAACGAGATGACCATAACTTTCCCAGCAGAAGCAACCACTTTTGCTTTTTGGGGGTTTGGTGATGAAGGAGATTTCCACACTGAGCTTTGCTGTTTGCTCTCAGGATCAAAATGATGTAGCCAAGTTTCATCAGCAGTGATTACGTTTGAAAGAAACTACGGATCTTCCTCTAAAATCAACTTTAACTGCATGTTACCTCCATTGTAGCGCTAGGCGATATTGAACATGTCTGAACTTGGCTGGTTCTCACAGACGGGAACCAGGAGTACCAACAATGAAACTACTACGGCGTGTTTGACATTAAGCTAACAGAACATAATAAGATTGAATTTTAGTGCGAAAAATTATGACCGTAAAAAATTATGATCATTCTTTATTGAACAGCCCTCGTAATTCTCAGATCAGCCGTAATAAACGTAAACAAATAATATGTTTTGCTTATTTTACATCTAAATATATGTATGCAATTATAAGTCGGATAGTATGTCCAAAATGTATTTAATTTTGTAAAAAGTATAAAGAAATCAAACCTTGGTATTTCGGAGTCGGCGTATTAACATTAGACGATAGTCAAATGTCCGTTAGTTTTGCGTACATTTTGCACTTTTTGTACATAACATTGTAAGTAAGTGTAGAACAGACTTTGGATTTAAACCAGTAGCTTGATAGTGATAATGTTTGGTGTATAATTCCTGTAATTTTGAAGGGAGGAGGCTAAAATTAGTAATTTGTAATAATAATTGTAGCATAGCGTTAAAATTACAAAACTTACACATGGAGTAGCATTTGGAAAAACCCAGAAACCACAAAAGTATAGAATGTCGTATACAATGAAGCAAATGGAGTACAGCTGTTGATCAGGAAGGTCAAGTATGGACCGACCGAAGGCCAAGGATAGAGAGAGCTGGGCAATCACTCAGCCGGGAGTGTAGGCTGCCCGCAGTACAGCTGTTGTACTGGTGGTCTATGTAGTCAGGGGAACAACTGCATGGCTCACTTTGGATATGCAACTTCCTCGCTAACTGAAGAGAGTACAACATTGATACAGACCAGGCAGGGGCCCTGGGTGAATTGATTAGGTGACTCGGAAATTTCACTAACCTAAATTTGCAAAATCAACATCGCAAAAACGGATTTTATACTGAAATAGTGGCTTTGAATTTCGATGGGGCTTCCCTCTGTGTATGAATCCAAACGTTCCTTAAAATTACTTTTATTTAAAGAGACCTCACTTTCATTACGTCCACGAAATGACATTTCTTGTCTAGTTATCTAATGGGATATTGCATGAAAAGTCTGTTAAGTGTAACGTTCTCATTGTATTTTAGAATATATACACGTGAGCTTTCCCGAAGAACGTCTACAGTTTTGTTAGTATTTTCTCTCAGTTCCTTCAATCCGACACAGTTATGTTCGTCATACCAATGAGTCTTAAATGTCCTAGTGTATTTTGAAGAGGCTCCACAACAAAGGTTTTCTAAACATAACGCTGATGTTGGCCTACTGACATTTACCACGACACGTTTGTCATCATTTCCCAAGTCGGGTGTTGAATTTATTGTAAATCGCTTAAATATGAAAAATTAAACACTTCACATTTCACACTATCACTTATCACGTTTTTACTCAGGATGCAAACTGATAATAAACATTAGCACGTGACACTTGGGGCTTGCTTCAACCACTTCTACCAGCAAATTTCTTTTGAAATAAACGAAAAATTAGGAAGATGGCCCCGTATTGTGTTGGCAACACGAGTTGTGCTGAAGATGGTGTTCATTTGTATCTGTAATTTTACCACGCAAAATTTGACGTCACCAATAGCATCGCTGATGGAGCGAGTTATATACGATTCCCCTAGCGGTTTGCGATCGTATTTGATGTGCAGACAGCAGCTTTGAGGCCTCCCTCTACCGGCAGGTAAATATACTATTTGAGAGGTGGGTCTGCCCACGTAATATAAAGGTGCGTAGGTACGATAACTTTATTAAAAAACCATATACTGGAATGTAATGCACTACAAAGCTAGTTATACATGGTATAAAAGTATACCATGAAGAATATACGAAATGATAAGTCAATGAACACTTAATTCACAATGAACCTCTGTTTTTCTGTTATAGTGGACATATATACATATTGTAAAACTGTCACATAAAATATAAGTATTTCAATTCGATCTCAATTCTTTTCTATCACTCACAGTTTCCTCACAATGTAACTTCATTACAAACCAGAAAATTAACAGAACATGTTCTAGGAATGAAAAATAAATTAGTGTTACAATATGTACAAAGCTTTTATCCAAGTCTAAACAAGAAAATATCTCTAGTACATAGTCTTATGTGTCCATTTTCTTATATTTCCTTTCTCTCTTTCCCTTAAACACTGTATGTATTGCGAGAAGGTATGCTTGAGGTCTTTCTGTCATAACATTATTTATTGCTTCTAGATTGGGACCAGTCACTTTATAGCGTCTAGTGTCTCTCTTTTTGCGAGTAACTGATCCTGTATCTTGGAAATATTTGATGCACCTATTGGTTTTAAAAGACACAAGGATACCAACATTAATAGACATTTTAATTAAGAGTGAGAGTGACAAAAGTTTATATCGTATACTGATAAAACGTAAGACGTTTATGTTACAAACAAAAGTATGTCAATTTGACGTTACCTGGACACTTTTGACACCGAGGGACTTGTCTGAATACTGGATAGCGTTGTATAAATTCCCTTATGCAGCGGTTTAAAATATATTTATATGTCACACCAATTTTAATGCCGGTACGAAAGTAGCATTCAACTATGAAGCCGCGGTGTTCTGTGTTCATATCTAGGGGAAGCTGGTTGCATTAGTAACCAGAGCAACCACACTGAGAGCGCTGTAATTTGCTTACTGTTCCGCAAAAGTTACCGTCTTTTCTCCGTAGAGGGTAGTATGACTTCAAGGTAGACTCGCCAGTCAACTATGACGTCATTCTTGCTCAATCGAAGGGCGAAAATAACGAATAAAAAGGAACACCGTGTATATGACTTCTGTGAATTGAATCCGTAGTCCTGGTAACCAGCAATGCCCCTCTAGCCTCTCCTCTCCCACCGCAAGTGTTACGGTCACCTTAGCCTTTTAATAACGAATTACTAGTCGGGAAGTAAGCTAGCTCCATTATC
The DNA here is from genome assembly GCA_030765055.1 of Mantis religiosa. NCBI lineage: Eukaryota > Metazoa > Arthropoda > Insecta > Mantodea > Mantidae > Mantis > Mantis religiosa. Next base: position 32,540,228 of record CM060947.1, read on the forward strand.
GGCGCGCGGATGACAAAAGAGCGCTCCATTACAAAATATAACTTGAAGAACATAAAACATAACTATGTAAGTTGTTCAAAAACAAGTGACTTAGCGATATAAACGCATCAAGGAAGAACCACCCCTGTTACAAACAGGATAACTATAGGATAATTCTGTTTATCCACGACCGTAGTTGTCTCCGATCTTCCTTGGGGTGTCCCAAGCCTCGAGATGAATGCTGGAAAGTTTCATTACATTTCACTTCACTTGGTTGTTTCTGGTTGACCCACGTTGACAAGATATGTTCTTTGGTCTCCCAGGGGAGATGAGCCCATCTCCTGCGGAGGAGGGAGACCCTGACCTGGGCTCCTGAATCCTTCGGCCTCTATTTCCTCTCCACATGATGCTAATGCATCCGTAGTACTAACCTTGTGAAGAAGTGACATATATTAGCGGCCCTTTAGCTAGCCGCCAGCTTCTGTAGCTTGTGTGCCTAACGTTCGAATCAAAGTCAGGGCTACTTATCTGGATAAGGAGCTCTATGGACCGTGGGTTCAAATGAGCATCATTTCATTCATCGTCCAATATGACACGTTGTTAAGTCCCTCTAGCTGCGTGCCAGGTTTGATACTAGTTAGAACAATATGCTTGGCTGGGGCTTCTCGCTAATTCTTATGACAATGTATAAAGCAGCTTCAAATGGTGTTCAAATTCATTATTGACCTGATCCCATAACAATGCTACGTTACAATTCAATGGGACCGTATTCATAGTTACCACTTTGGTCTAGACTATCTTCCGACTAGCTTGATCCGGACCAAGAGTGCTAAACAAACGACAGTGTAGCTACAAGTTTATAAATCTCTGTGGTAGTTTCGCAGTTGTTTCTTAATCATTCTTACGGTTCCTGCTGCTGTTTGAGGTTCGGGGTGTGCTGTGAATATGGATAATATGAAGAAGCGTGCTATCAATTGGTCAGAGCAAGACCAATGTTTTCTCTAGTCCAAAAAAGAATGAATATTATAGAAAATAAATCCGTGTCGACGAATACAAATATGAGAAAGGAGGAGGCATGGAGGGAAATTTATAACGAGTTTGCTGATAATGCGGCTTACTGATGCAGGTCAGCAGTGTTGTCTTGATATCCTCCTCTTGTATAATACCGAAGTGCTGTTAGGATTTGAGTGTCAGACCTCGGTTATCGTCCCTGACGTAGGTATAGGTCAGCAGTGTTGTCTTGATATCCTCCTCTTGTATAATACCGAAGTGCTGTTAGGATTTGAGTGTCAGACCTCGGTTATCGTCCCTGACGTAGGTACAGGTTAGGACGAATCATTTCTGACGTTCGCTTTACTAAACCTGTATCTACTTTTGAAGTTTAGGTCGTCGTACTTCGTAATAATTTATATTCTTGGTAGATAAGTTTACCTTCGTCGTCTTATTTCACGAATTCTACGCGCTACAGCTACATTCCTCACTTCATTGTCGTCCATGTTGTCTTTAATCTACCCCTCGGAGGTGGACCAAAACTTGACCCGGACCAACGTGTTTGGTCCACGGACTATCGCTAATCCCGGCTTATGAATGGTCCACCGTTAGTCCACCGGAAGTAGCAAGTTGGTCCGCACCAAGTCTGACAATGAATACGGCCCTAAATTTATAACATTAAATGTTTGAAATTGCAGTTATACATTTTGTAGATGCGAAAAAAATAAAAGTCATATCAGACAATGAATGAAATGCTGTTCAAATGAGTACAGGGTACATAGAGCTTAGAGTTACCAGACATTCATCTTTCAGGATAAGAGAAAACCTCTAACGTTAAGTCATATCGGACGATGAATGAAATGATGTTCAAATGAGTACAGGATACATAGAGCTTAGAGTTACCAGACATTCATCTTTCAGGATAAGAGAAAACCTCCAACGTTAGGTCATATCGGACGATGAATGAAATGATATTCAAATGAGTACAGGGTACATAGAGCTTAGAGTTACTAGACATTCATCTTTCAGGATAAGAGAAAACCTCCAACGTTAGGTCATATCGGACGATGAATGAAATGATGTTCAAATGAGTACAGGGTACATAGAGCTTAGAGTTACCAGACATTCATCTTTCAGGATAAGAGAAAACCTCCAACGTTAAGTCATATCAGACGATGAATGAAATGATGTTCAAATGAGTACAGGGGACATAGAGCTTAGAGTTACCAGACACTCATCCTTCAGGATAAGAGAAAAGCTCCAACGTTAAGTTATATCGGACCATGAATGAAAGTATGTTCAAACGAGTACACCGTGACCGTGATTCGAACTCGAAAGCTCTTAAACGTGAAGCAGACACGCCACAGAGGAGGTGGGTGCTGCTGTAGAATGTGGTGAAATTTATAAAATATTTACCACTTAAAGAAAGTTAGCTACACTTATCATTTACGTCTTGTTCCTAAATTTGCACCAATTTAAATAAGGTGTTTACGTTTACGCCTTAGGCATGTAGAAAATTCTAAGCTACATGACTTTGAAAGACTTATCCATTCCTTTTAGTTCAATCGCCTTCTCTGTTTTGAAAGTAACATGATGGAAGGCAGTAGATGATTTCACTTAGTCCTTAACAAGCTGATGCAATATGAACATCAAACAGTTATAGGGGCCGTGCGAATCAACAGGCTGTAATCTGGTGGGAACTAGAGCTGCTGGGGGAAATTGATTTATTATTGATTTTAGTTACCCTAGTAGAATTATTAATCTCATTAGCTATTTCAATAATACCTTGAAGAAGACACACCTATCTATGTAAATCTTCACGAAATTTATCACCAAGAAAAAGTCGGTTACTTGAATTAAGGAACTGTATCTACAAACTGTAAAATTGACAAATGCGTTTCTAAACTGATCTTGAAGTATTTACAGATATAACAATTTCTAACTTAAAACTTAACTTGTCTTATAAGAATTAATGATTTTTTTATAAATTGTACGGGATCGCGATTTCATGTAAACCTTTACATAGTTACAGCTGGAATCAAAGCTGTCGCCATCGTTACGAACACTAGGTGCTAATATGTTGTTGTTTGTACTACCAAAATCTGAAAATAAATTTAAAAACAATCCTAGGGGGGGGGGGAATCCGTCCCCTTGAACTGCCGAAGTGCGGGCGCTGCAGACCCTTAGCACTCGTGTTACCTCTGACGTTACTAGAGGAACCTCGGGCTGAACTGCCGAGCCCCTCCCGTAGGGGAGTTGTTCGGATTGAGTTGGACTCGAGGGGGCAATGCGTTCCCGACACCCACGGGGAATTGGGTACCTCCGGCCAGGCTACGGCCGCCCGGAGGGGGTAGAGGGTTGCCTAATAAGTCCCGGGTACTAGCCTGCAGAGCTAGTAGAAGGTGTGCTAGATCACCAGGCGGCCCCACCGAGGTTTTCGGTAGTCTTCCCTGCGGGGTTGACGCGCGTAAGTGGCGTATTCACTGCCACCCATCTTGACGTTGTGCTCAGCGAGGGGGGGGGGGCTTTTTAGACTCCAGATATTGCCCTATGGAAAGAGCCCCGGAGTATCTATGGCTCCGGGGTAGTATGAGGCCCGGGTCCATGTCTAATGGGAGTAGAACCTCTGCGCTTAACTTAACTGCCGGTATTTGAAAATTCAGTACGCGATATTTGCTTTTTAAAATAAATATATTTTCCCAAACCATTAAATCGATTGGACCATTTGATTGTTTTAATAATTTAACTTCTGGATTTATTTCAAGGTTAAATGACCAAAACTGATCTGCTATTGGCTGATTTATCAGTTTGTTTATACTTAATGTTACGAAAATGTTCTTTCGTTCTGGTTTCTAAATTACGTTTTGTCTTTCCAATATAAACTTTATGACAATCTAAACAATTAAATTGATAATTACCAGATCTTTTATTATTAGAAATTTCATCTTTTTTTTTTTTTTAGAGAAATGCAATAAATTTTTAATACTATATTTTGAGGAACTAAAGTTATACCAAACTCTTTAAACATTTTTTGAAAATGTTTTTAACCCGAGGATGGTAAGTAAATTTTTTAAAATTATAATTGCCTTTTGTTTTTCTAAGGGTAGAAATATCATTAACAGTTTTTTTATATTTGAATTTTTCAATGTTTTTATTTATTTCTATATTAAACCATTAATTAAAACAGTATTAATAATAGTAATAATTAGTAGTATATGTAGTAATAATATTGTAGTACTAACAAGAACATAACATCTAGCGTTCCTAACGATGGCGACAGCTTTGGTGTTTGAAGATTTGTAAAACTTTTACAAGAAATCGCTATCCCGGACAATTTATAAGAAAATTATTATCATTTCTTATAAGATAACTGAAGTTTTAAGTCACAAACTGTTATATTTGTATATATTTGTTTGCTGCACTGTTAATAGCTTCATATTTTACGTATTGATCTTCAATTGTTTAAAGGGAACCGGAACAGTCTATCTCACCAATGTTAAAATGAGAGTTTTCTGGTGCGCTTAGCTCAAGAACAACTGAATGCATCAATTTGTAACTTGTACTTACATTTGCAACTCTTTCACAATTAATTAAAGATAAGAGGTCTTATTTTAAAGCCTGAATAAAGGATATAAGACTTTTTAAATAAATGTCATGAATTTACTTCTATATATATATTCAAGATTTTTTTTGTTGAAATTCAAATTTTCACATATCTTTCTAAAAGTACTTTTAATAAACAGTTTACGTATTGCTTTAACTCCAGAAAAAATATAGACTTGTAGCTGCAGTAGTTTTATACATGAGCGCATTCAAAGTTTAAAAAAAAAAACAGGTAACAGTATTAAAGTTTTGCTATGTTGGAACTAGAACTCAGAATTTCCCCATATCCATGTTGTGCATCTTTTACATGATCAGCATCCTTTCTCTCGTTTTTCACTCCTCTTCTTCCTATACTCCATGGTCACTTGCACTATGGTATTATTAATTATTTTGTTAAATTTGTCAGCGGGGGGGGGGGGGGAGGCTGGTAAATTGAGAACAGCAGCGAATGTCTTATCTGCCTCAATTCCCTTGTCAATGCTTCTCAATTCATAAACAAACCTTACATTTACTTCTGTACCACTTTCAATTGTTCTGGATGTTTCAAATGTATATTCTTTATTACACTTTTGACAACTGAGTGATAATGTAAGTAATGATCCATTTCGTATCTTGGTGTCCTCTGATATGACAACATTTTTCACTATCACAAAATTTACACTGTACAAAGTTTCTGTATCTACTAACTGAAAACTTGTTGATCTAATATCATTATTTACTTTAGTTAAATTGTCATCACTGCCATTACACAATGAAGAAACCAATTTTTTCCTTGAAGAACCAATTTTCACTTCACATTCATCGCCAATGTTTGAGGTTAGGTTTGACGAAGTCAATATATTGTCATGTATTACTACACTTTTTCCATTTTAGGAGTTGTAACTCTTTAATTATGTAATCAGGACTACTTCAACTGTTTATACTGGTTGCCATGACGATTTCTTACACCAAAATTATTGCTTCTTCCCATCTTGAAGACAGCACTAGTAATTCAAAACATACTAAACAAAGCATGGAAGAATTAACATCAGATGTACAGATTAATATTAATAGACAAAAGAAGGACTTCCTTTCCTAATAAGCGTGTGCTCTTCAATAAGGTTACAACCAAGGAGAGAACACAGTTACAAATGTCTAATAGGGGGCGTGGCACACTGTACAGCCTTTTTCAAAATGAGTCTATTTAGGACTTTTAAAACTATGGGACAGGAAAATATATATCGTTATTCGCTTCTACAATCATCAGTGAAGATTATTTGACAACTCATTTTGTGAAATTTCACTCCAGAATGCCGTTAAGTGTCAATGAGGGTTAAAATGGGAAAACAAAATCATATCTCGCAAGTGTTCTTGAATAAAGTTCCGTTTGAGTGAACAGGAAATGTTTAAATAATGAGCACAACAAACTACATGGCAAAAACCTCGGGAAATAACAGAAAGTATTTGTCCAGTATAAGTAAATTTAATTTGGCCTTTCCTCTTAGAAGTAGCATTGCGTGGTTTGTATAATTTCACCAAAATAATGTGAAAGATGTTGTCATGGAGGATGACGTTTGATTTATTCTCTATGTAGCTACAACCTGTTTGTGTAGAACTTTCATTGCAGCTGCTAAGAGAAGGGCGATGTCACGTTTCCAGTGAAACTGGGACACCTTCGTATGCGTGCCTTAACTGGGCATTTAAAACATGTTCCTAACATACCTAGCTCTATACTAGGTCCTTTAGCCAGAGTCTGGAAGTTTGTGTGTGTTCAATCTAATAAACAAAAGACAGAATGGGGAAGTGAACCATATTAGACATGTGATATGATAGGGAGGGATTAGCTTGGTTAAGGACAGGAGCCATATTGAGATTGGGTTCACCAAAGGAGTGCATTCTATGTGGAAAGAAAATAAGTTTAGAACATTATGTAGTGGAGTGTAAAGAAACTGAAAACTGGAGGAAATTAATATGGGATAAGAACTGGGATAATAAAGGGGCTTACGTAGTAACAATAAAAATGCTTACGTTGAAAAGAGGCAAAAGATTAAGGGAGGTGAGGAAATTTGCTGACACAATCAAAGAGAAATCGTTGAGAAGGGTAAGGAAGTAAGAGGTAGCAGAACATAGGCCAAGGTCGTATAAGGGCTAGGATAGAGGTTAACGGCCAGGGAGCCAACACCACTATCAGCTGACAAATTTGTACCTAGATTAGAATGGTAAAACTTGTAACTGAGATTGTAAGATATGGAAGTACAAATAAATACTAAATAAAATCTGATAACCAAAACCCAAAGTAAGCGACTGTTTAGGTAGGCTTCCCCTACGACCTTTCACCAAATCACTTTCGCGTAAATGCATCGAGCTTCCTGTAGTAAGGAGGATAAAGACGGAGAAAGTATTTAGAAACCACGTCTAAAGAAGCAATGTATTTTTTATCCAAATGGCATAAAAACATTTGTGAAAGCATACATCATTTGAGAAAGAAAGACTATGCCATACCTGAAAAATCTCATTGGCTATACATACAGAAGGTTATTTTCCTATCTACTATTTTTATATATAATTTTTATTGATCTATCAGCAGTACAATGCTTTACAAATCAGAGTGAAAAGAAGGTTAGACAACAATATATGAAAGAACGATAACACTCAGGAGTAGGCTAACACGCCGCCCCCTAACTACATTAAGTTAGAACTCCAATAATACTCTCTGAGAAATTAAGTCAATATTGAAGATATAAGACAGACATCAAGCACTAGAATCACTCGAATCAGATGTATCACTTAGAAGCAGGTCCTGTGGTAGTCTCCTCTTCAAGCGTGAGGGCTGGCGCGTGCGGACGCCGATATTATAATGCACAGCTCCTGGAACTTCTTGCAGCGTGGAAAAGAAACGACGAGCGATCCTGCGAATGTAGTCGTGAAGAGGTAACAGTCCTAGTTCGTGATGGAGCTGCTCATTACGGATGAACCATGGAGCGTTGGTAGCGATGCGCATGAAGCGTTTCTGTATGACCTGAAGACGACGCAGATGGCATGTGTGTGCGGCCCCCCACACTTGGCAGGCATATGTAATAAGTGGACGAACGAGTGATTTGTAGAGTAACAATGAAGAGAGTAGGCCGAGACTGGAACGGCGCTCTAACAGAGGTGAGAGTTTTGAAAGTCGCCCGGAGGCCAGAGATGTAAGACGATCTATGTGAGCACGCCAGTTCAGTCGAGAGTCCAAAAGCAGTCCAAGGTATTTAACGGGAGTTGCAGTGGGGAGCCAAGGGACATTGTTCCTATAGAGACACAATGAAGGAAGTGAAGCATATCGGCGAAGAGTGAAGATTTTAGCCTTGGTTTTCTGAGGTTTCAAACAGATCCGCCAAGTGCTGAACCAGATTAGTGAATCTGCGACCATGGACAGTGTCTGACACTGTGGGAAGCAGCCCAAAGTCGCTAGTTGCCAGGGAGAAGGAGCAATCGCTGTAAAGTTGTCACGAAGAAACTCTTGCGCTGCTGCGTTGTCTTGATGAAAAAGCACACGTCCAACCCTTTCCGTCCGTTTTTCACGCAATGCTGGGAGGAGTATATTCTTCAAAACATTTTTGTAGGATGCAGCTGTCACCGTAGTGTCCTTTAGAATGCAATGACTAAGAATTACACCACTACTGTCCCTGAGGATAACCACCATCATTTTGTCAGCATTGGCGCTTACCCGAATTTTTTTTTTTGGTAGCGGCGAGTCTGTGTGCTTCCAATGAACTGACTGGCGCTTCGTTTCAAGGTAGAAAAAGGACATCCACGTGTCATCCATTTTCACAATTTATTGAAAGAAAGTTCCATTCATGCTGTCATCACACGTCAATATCGCCTGACAATTTACCACGCGCACAGCCTTGTGATCATCCGTCAGCATTCGTGGCACTCACCTGGAAGACACTTTTCGCATTTTGAGATCTTCATGCGGGGTTGTATGCACAGATCCCACGGAAATGTCAATTTTGGAGGCGATGTGTCCACCTGTCTTGGTTTGTTGTCTTCATTGAACAGTCGCACCCAGGAACGTACATTAGACACATCCATGGTACCATCAACACATGCCTCACATAACTGTCTTGGTTTGTTGTCACACGATGTTCTGTCTTCATTGAACTGTCACACCCAGGAACGTACATTAGACACATCCGTGGTACCATCAGCACATACCTCACTTAACTGTCTTGGTTTGTTGTCACACGATGTTCTGTCTTCATTGAACTGTCGCACCCAGGAACGTACATTAGACACATCCATGCTACCATCACCACATGCCTCACTTAACTGTCTTGGTTTGTTGTCAAGCGATGTTCTGCCTTCATTGAGTTGTCACCCAGGAACGTACATTAGACACATCCGTGGTACCATCACCACATACCTCACTTAACTGTCTTGGTTTGTTGTCACACGATGTTCTGTCTTCATTGAACTGTCGCAACCAGGAACGTACATTAGACACATCCGTGGTACCATCAGCACATGCCTCACTTAACTGTCTTGGTTTGTTGTCACACGATGTTCTGTCTTCATTGAACTGTCGCAACCAGGAACGTACATTAGACAAATCCATGATACCATGACCACATGCCTCACTTAACTGTCTTGGTTTGTTGTCACACGATGTTCTGTCTTCATTGAACTGTCGCAACCAGGAACGTACATTAGACACATCCATGTTACCATCACCACATGCCTCACTTAACTGTCTTGGTTTGTTGTCACACGATGTTCTGTCTTCATTGAACTGTCGCAACCAGGAACGTACATTAGACACATCCGTGGTACCATCAGCACATGCCTCACTTAACTGTCTTGGTTTGTTGTCACACGATGTTCTGTCTTCATTGAACTGTCGCACACAGGAACGTACATTAGACACATCCATGGTACCATCACCACATGCCTCACTTAACTGTCTTGGTTTGTTGTCACACGATGTTCTGTCTTCATTGAACTGTCACACCCAGGAACGTACATTACACACATCCATGGTACCATCACCTCATACCTCACTCAACTGTCTTGGTTTGTTGTCACACGATGTTCTGTGTTCATTGAACTGTCCCACCCAAGAACGTACAGTAGACACATCCATGGTACCATCACCACATGCCTCACTTAACTGTTTTGGTTTGTTGTCACAGTATGTTCTGTCTTCATTGTACTGTCGCACCTAGGAACGTACATTAGACACATCCATGGTACCATCACCACATACCTCACTCAACAGTCTCTGTTGTCACACGATGTTCTGTCTTCATTGAACTGTCGCACCCAGGAACGTACATTAGACACATCCATGGTACCATGACCACATGCCTCACTTAACTGTCTTGGTTTGTTGTCATACGATGTCCTGTCTTCATTGAACTGTCGCACCCAGGAACGTACATTAGACACATCCATGGTACCATCACTACATGCCTCACTTAACTGTCTTGGTTTGTTGTCACACGATGTTCTGTTTTCATTGTACTCTCACACCCAGGAACGTACATTAGACATATGCATGGTACCATCACGACATGCCTCACTTAACTGTCTTGGTTTATTGTCACACGATGTTCTGTCTTCATTGAACTGTCGCATCCAGGAACGTACATTAGACACATCCATGGTACCATCACCACATGCCTCACTTAACTGTCTTGGTTTGTTGTCACACGATGTTCTGTCTTCATTGAACTGTCGCACCCAGGAACGTACATTAGATGAATTTCAATAGGTGTCACACCGCGAAAATGGAGTAAACGAATGATTCACGCTGTTCTTGCAAAGAAAACGTCGCCATTTATCGTTAAAATAATTATTCTCGAAAAAAAGGAAAAAAATTGCGAAAATTCGCGAAAAAATCGTTAAAAACAAAAAGTCTTGCTCCTGCAGATAACCTACCAGAAGAATATTGTTGGTGTAAATTTACGTTTCGGAGAAACTGCTTGTATAGAATTTTTAAAAGCGAATAGTGATACTTGCTATCGGCTACTTGGAGCCACCACGCCCTATCCACCTCAGGCAGATAGATTTTCGACAAAAAACAGATGAAGGTTAAGCATTTTAATACACTTCCCGTAAATTTGTAGCTCTAATAAAACACGCCCCAGAAGAAGGCAACTAAGGTTGCTTTGGCCTTGTTATAGGAAACTTGTCTTGCTTGTACATATAATTACTTTCCCCTTCTGGAACTCCACTCTCTACAACAGTTCCAAGAACTCGTGGATGTGGCTTGTAACATGCATAATGATTCCATGGAGATGATGCAGAGCTCTTGGCTTCAACAACAAGCCCTAAGTGATGAATCAGACTAAATAAATTGAGACAAAGATGTCACCATAAATTTAATGCCACTGGAATTACTCTTTTGTCTCTCAAATAAAAAATGAACCAACGTTAAGGATACGAAACGAAGATGCTCAAGATATACATCCATCCCTAATACACATTAGATGGAATAACTTCGAAAATCTTTTATTGTATCAAAAATGACTCTAAAATGAAACTGAATTTTTATTTATTTCTGAAAAACATTGATGTTCTTAAAATACGACGTGCGTTCAAGTTGTAAAACATCCTAATTTTTTCAGGACTGGGGCCAGATATGTACTTCTGTTTTTTTTAAAATACACATGGACTCTTTGTGAATGCGTGACAGAGTTGGTAGCACTGTACAGTGTATAGAACTGTAGTGGCAGTGACGAGAGTTAGGACTGCCATTTTATACTTAAAATGTCGACGTTTTCATTGCAAGAACAGCGTGTAATCATTCGTTTTCTCCATTTTCGTGACGTGACACCCATTGAAATTCATCGCCAGTTGAGTGAGGCATGTAAACCAAGATGCCCGCTTTGGTAGCGTAGATGGTAGCATGTCCGCCTCACGTTCAAGAGGTCCCGAGTTCGAATCCAGGTCAGTGTGAGTTACTTGGATAAGGTTTTTCCGGAGTTTTCCTTTATGCTTTAAGACGAATGTCAGGCAACTCTAAGCTCCATGGATCCCGAACTCATTTGAACATCATTCCATTCATCGTCCGATATGACTAACGTTGGATGACGTAAATTAAAAAAAGACACGCTGCCATCTACGCTAACGAGGTGGGGCCTTATCCTAAAAGACGAATGTCGTGTAACTCTAGGCTCTATGGACGCTGGGCTCATTGGAGCATCATTTCACCCCTTTCATTTATCGTCAGATATGATTTAACTTTGAAGGGCGTTAATTACACAAAAAAAAATCAAGACAGTCACGGCCTTGCACCAGCCGTTCTGATGACATGATCCAGCGAGTGGTGAACGTTGTTTTGGAGGTTCGCCGATTGAGCGTTGGAGACATCACCTCCAAAATTGGCATTTCCGTGTGATCTGTGTACACAACCCTGTCCGAAGATCTGAAAAAGCAAAAAGTGTCTTCCAGGTGAGTGCCACGAATGCTGACGGACGATCACAAGGCTGTGCGCGTGGCAAATTGTCAGGCGATGTTGACGCGTGATGACGGCGTGAATGGAATATCGATTACACGCTGTTCTTGCAATTAGAACGTCGTATTTTAAGTATCAAAAACAGTCCTAAGTCTCGTCGCTATGCACTGTACAGTGCTACCATCTCTGTCACGCTTCCACAAAGAGTCCGCATGTATTTAAAAAAGGTTCCTATCTGGTCCCAGTCTTGAAAGAAATAAGAGTTTTAACATCAACGCAGCTCGTAGTACTATTTGCGGAATACCTGGCGTGGCATTTCCCGTTCCTGGGTTCGGTCTCACCTATAGGCGTTTGATATTGTTGAATTCACTGGAGACTGGTAGCCTAGTTCGAAGTTCGAGGGCCGTTGAGCATTTTCCAATTGTAAAAGTGTAACCTTACTGGTCGCTGAAGATTCCTTAGTCATTTATTAAACAGAAAATTAGCTGCAGTGCTCTGAGAATAAGTTTATCGTTGCTCGAACTGCAAGTTTGCACAAACACGGCAACCAAAGGTTAAGCCAACACGTCGTGTATTTGTTTTTTGAAGAGAAAGGACAAAGTTTTGCCGCAGCCAAGCATTGCCAGGCTAATGGTTCAGAAAGTTCTGGCAATTCTCCAGTTAAACCCCATGTCCCAAAACTGCGTCATACAGGATGTTGCATAATGGACATTCTATTATCCCGAATACATTAAAAAAGAAAGTATATTTAGAATATGATTCTTGTGAGTGTGTGTGTGTGTGTGTGTGTGTGTGTGTGTGTGTGTGTGTGTGTGTGTGTGTGTGTATGAGAGAGAGCATCGGTTAAAATACCAAACTTTTATATTATTTCAGCACCTTCAAGAAAATCCTGCCACCACAAATTACTCTTTATGTGATCAGTTTTTTGTTGTTGTAAAAATTCGGTTTCTTTTTCCTTTCAAAAATGCCTCTTGAAGTGTTTAAATGAAATGTCTGGATGAATTCTGCATAATGTATAAACACTAAGATATAAACAAAATGTTACTGTGCACAAAAAAAAAAAAAAAAAAAAAAAAAAAAGGACACAGTTCACAACAATATTTTCCTCAAGGTAACCATTTCTTGTTAGAAATCTCTTGTTATTGGTCTACATTTTTAAATATTTGTATAATTTTCTTTTACATAGGAAGATACTCATGTCATCACAAAGACACCACAAAGCGATCAACTCTTAAAAACTTTGAATGCCACTTTAGGCTACTATATTCTTATACATACGAAAAATATGCAATAAAATAATTTTTGCAAATGTTTATCTTGATCAGCATGAAGGAATTTGAAATTAGTGGGTAAAAACGTCACGTTGTTCCAACATATACAGACGTTTTACATCTTGAACTCTACTCTTATTAGTTGCTGAACGTGAATATGTAAAATAAAGTTTACAGTGCGATCCATATAAATGTGAACCATTTCAATAGGCCATAACTTCTGAACAAATAATAGGACACGCGTGTAACTTTGGGAGAATATAATACACAATTGGGAGATTACAGTACACTATTTACATCTCAGAGAAAATGTTGGAAGTGTCCTCCCCCAGCATCTATACATGTTTGCCCTCGTCTCACCATATTCTCTCAAGTTTTACGTAGAGTATCCTCGCCAATGTTACTTATTTCGGTGCAAATGGATTCCTTGAGAACATCAATTGTCCGCGATCTGTTCTTGAATACTCTATTTTTAGATACCCCCACAAGAAACAATCCAGTGAGGTTAGGTCAGGGATCTGGGGGGCCACAAACACTTTGAGATTATTCGATTGTCAAAGAAACGGATTAAAAGTTCCATAGTGTCATTGGATGTATGGCACGTTGCTCCATCTTGCTGGAAATAACCTTCTCTCAATTCGATGTCATCTCCGACTAATTCATGTATTTCTGGGGCTAGAAAGTTGAGTACCTATAAATTGTCTAAAAATGACTTTCAAAAAGAGCTTAAAGTATCCCAAAAAGGAACTAAAGATAGAGAGAGAAAGAAAAGAAGTGAAGATATTTTATTAGGCTTAGTTTTTGCAAGACTTACAAATGTTTGTACAACGAAGTCTATCTGAAAGACCGAATACTCCGGCCTCTATGAACCCGGAATCGATGGAAAACTCCGGAGCTCTTTCCATGGGGCAATACCGGAGTTTAAAAGGCCGCCCCCCCCATGGACAACAACGTCAAGACGGGATGGAAGTGGATACGCCACTTACGCGCGTCAACCCCGCAAGGAAGACTACGTCTGCCGATCTAGCACACCTACTAGCTATCCAGTCTAGTAACCGGGACAACTGAGACAACCTTGTACTCCCTCCGGACGGCCGAGGCCTGGCTGGAGGTACCCGATCTCCCGCGGGTGTCGGGAACACAAGTTGACAGTCAAGATTTCTTTCAGAAACTATGAAACTGCAGTGAAATCAAGCTACTGTCCAGGAACGCAAAGAAGGTCGCTGAAAGGAATGTGTTCTCTTATACAGTGGGACAAGGACCGCGAATGTGTGTGATAGAGAACGCATGCTACACAAGGAGGAGAACTGTTAAAAAAAACATGCGCCCTATTCACTTTGTACACTAAAACTGAGAAGATTCATTCACAAAAGTAGAAGCCGTCAGAATGTTTTTGAATGGTCTGTAACTGTACTGACACAGGATGTCATAAACCTGTCCAGGGAGGGTGTGGGAAGCTTCTACAACCCCCCTGCGCCTCATGGCCCCGGAGACTTTCTTTCCTGTGTTATACTGTACCTATGAGGTTGTCGCGATGCAGTATGTGATATTTAGAGAGAGTTTACTAGGTTCTCTGCTAATGTCTTGAATACAATAGAAAGGCTTCTCTCACGTGTTACTTGCTATAGGCAGCCTTAGGAGTCGTATTAGAAATTGGAATTTAAGCGAGACTCTACTGGACAGGAAAAAGGTAGTCAAAAGATGCTACAGTTGCTAAAAAAAGTTTGACAAGACAGAAATGCTAAAGAAAAGAATGGATAAATTAAAAAATACCTAATATGGCAAAAATGACAAATAAAATATTCTGTTTTCTGGCCTATAGTGACCATAATTAACGTATACAGGGTGTATATAAATGAATATCGGTGTTTTATCTCTTTATAATATGCATTACATTCAACTTAAAGTTATAAATGATGTATCAAATGGAAAAACAACTCAAACAGTTTTACCAAGAACTTTATAAATATTCAATGTGACTACCCTTTGTCACACGGCACACATCCAGTCTATAGCTGAGTTCTTTCCAAACGTTGATAAGTGTATATTCAGTAATTGTAGCAACAGCTGCTTCAATGCGGTTTCTTAATTCAGGGAGGTCAGCTGGTAGCGGAGGCAGGTACACACGATCCTTGATGAAGCTCCAAAGGCAATAATCACATTGCGTTAGGTCAGGAGAACGTGGAGGCCATGCATAGCAAGCCCGGTCATTGGAGCCCTTGCGGTCTATCCAGCGCTCGGGTATAGTAACGTTCAACCAATCGCGTACTTCGTTATGCCAGTGAGCTGGCGCACAATCTTACTGGAAAACGAAGTTCTCTGGCTCATTTTCTTCCAACTGACGGAAGAGACATTGCTCTAGTGTATCAAGGTAAGAAGTGCCAGTTACAGTAGGTTCACCAAAAAAGAAAGGTCCATAAACTTTTCGCCGGGATACGGCACAAAAATCATTCACTTTAAGAGAATCTCGTGAGGATTTTCTGGACCCTAGATGCGCACATTATGAGTGTTACCATGTCCACTAAGGTGAAAGGTCGATTCATCACTGAAGACAACACGATCCATAAAATCGTCATCGTCATGAAGCAACATGTCGTTTGCGAAGTTGTCACGTAATCCATGGTCTGTCGGCCTTAGAGCCTGTAATAACTATAAACTGTAAGGACATAACCGTAAGCGTTTTCTTACAACTTTCCAAACAGTCGACACAGGAATTTGTAACTCACGACTAGCCTTCCGGACTGATTTCTTTGGGCTACGAGTGAACGACCCTCTCATTCGCTCAACAGTCTCTTCACTTACTCTTGGTCGTCCCGTGCTCTAGACAGCCGGTATCTTCAAACTGATGATACCATCTACGAGTGTTATGATCATTAGGAGGATCACAACCGAACTTAATGCGTAGCGTGCGTTGCACAGTAACTAGAGATTCAGTCTTTGCAAACTGCAGAACACAAAACGCTTTCTGTTTACTAGTCACCATCTTTGTTACTACCGCTGTCTAGCGGATTGTGGCAGAAACATTGTACGCACATGCGCCCTGGTGCCAACAAACAAAACTGTTTGAGTCGCTTTTTCATTTGACATATTTATAACTGTAAGTTTAATGTAATAAATATTTTAAGGATTTAAACCCCCATTTTCATTTATTTATATGCACAGTGTATTATGTTGAGTCTCACCTTCAGGTCCTAGTGAAAAGAAGGATTTTGCCTCAACTTCTTAGATCTAGTTATTTCGTTGTATAGAAGTATCAAGTAAAACATATTTTGTAATGTACAACTAGTACAGATACTAATATCACTTGTTTTTGTTCCAGGTAAGACAGCGGGAGGTAGAATGCTGCGACCTGGTTTCAAAGCAGTACTTTCAGAGCTAAAGGCAAGTTAAATTTTCCATATTTTGTCACGTGGGTGATCTAGCTTCACTTTGTCCGCACCAAATAATTCCTCACAGCTGTGGAAATAGAAAGCTAATTTGGTCTATTCGATGATAGCTATTTTACCGGGTTCGAGTCCGGCGATCGCTGAAAACATGATAATGGACACCGGGACTGAAAGGGTTAAAGGACCAAGCATGTTGATAGTGTACCATTAACAGTGATGCTAATACAGTACATATAACATTACGTTATTGTAAACACTTCCACAGTGAAAAATGATTACAAATATGTATTTACCGGGAGAGTTGGGACCACAATTTATATGAACTACCACATTTCGATTTATTGTTGTTTCCCCTGGAGGGGGAATCTATGCCTGGCGGGGGGAAGGCAATATTTTGTATCTCTCTCTTGTTTATACATGCAATAAACGTGTATGACTGGCATTCGGGGAAGTCTAGGATTCGATTCAAGGGTTTAGAGGTTAGGTTCCAGTTGCCCGTCGAGTCTCTCCATTGATCTCTTCCTCCAAGAGTCACAGTAGAAGCATGGCCCCTCCCTGGTATGTAACCGAACAATTTGTACTCAAGAGAAACTATAAACATCCCTTAATATCTTTGAAAACTATAATAAATAAATATACTGTGGAGTAGACGCCTTAAGTATCCAATACTATCCAACAAACTTTGGAAATGAATTGTGATTTTCCACATACTGCCATGTTGAATACGAAAATAATTGGTGGTAATTAATCATTTCTACACACTAGCCGCATATAGGCTAAGGTTTTGTATGGATACAGTCAACATGAAAAATTCAATGCCATGGTCAACTGGAGAATTTAATGTCAGGACGGCACGTTGGCCATGGTATCTCAATGGGCAAGAGCGACTGGACGAAAACCAGGAGATCCATGGTTCAAATCCCGGCCATGGCATTGAAGTTTTCATGTTCACTCTGTCCATACGAAAATGTAAAGAATATTTTTGCATCACCGTTACCTTCTTACAACTTTCAAAATATTTGTTTGTTGCACATACATGGCTTTCTCTATTCTTGTACAACATATTCCTACAAATGCTTATTATTCTGTTTATTTCATGTTAATAAAAATAGATGATTCATTACATGTGTCTTACTTGATAGGTACAGTTTGCTCAATTTTTTTTTAGACTTTATTGGTGTTTGATGACGTTACTACCAATAATGATGATGATGATAATAATAATAATAATAATAATAATAATAATAATAATAATAATAATAATAATAATAATAATAATAATAATAATAATAATATTAATAATAATAATAATAATAATAATAATAATAATAATAATAATAATAATAATAATAATAATAATAATAATAATAATAATAATAATAATAATAATAATAATAATAATAATAATAATAATAATAATAATAATAATAATAATAATAATAATAATAATAATAATAATAATAATAATAATAATAATAATAATAATAATAATAATAATAATAATAATAATAATAATAATAATAATAATAATAATAATAATAATAATAATAATAATAATATTAATAAAAATACTGACATGGGCTGACGTTTTAAGAGTGACGACTTTGAAATAACATTCTCTTTGCATGGTAATAAAAAGAAAAAGTGAGGGTTTTTTTCAGTAATAGGTAGTTATTAATGGTACTTACTAGTTAGGCTGATGTTTATTGCGAATGAAAAAATGTAACACCCGAGGCGCTAGCCCCGAGAGCAAGATAAACATCAAACCTTGATACTCTAATATATAATTTTATCTACTACCTTCGTAAAAAATGAACTTGTACCGTTAATATTAACTGAGCAGTGAAACCAGAATATTTCTGTACGTTGTAGACGTATGTCTGATTAAATCCAATTTTTCTAAACATGTTGCTTCTAAAGGGTAGTCTGGTGCGGAAGATTTTCTTGAAATACTTTGTCTCGTATGCGTGAAAGTTTTGAATTTTTTCAGCAAATCTCAATGATTACTATTATCTAATCTAATACTTAACGGCCCCACGTTGGGCGCCATTTTATGTGGCGGTACTTGCCCGTTAAGTACCTCGTTGAGCCCTCCCGGCACTCAACACCTCATGTGATAGGATATTGTCGGAGGGGGGGGGGGCTACGGATGGGATGTTTACAACAGTTCGGGGTTTTTTCTCAGGGTAGGTCTGCATGGATTCTCTCCTTTGATTTTCACCGTCCCTGTTACGCATAACAGGGTATTGTGGCTTTGTGGGTTCGTGAAAATCAAAAGTCGAGGCTTCAAACACAAAAACTGCACTTTATTTTCCTAGCAAATACATTCTTCACCTTACAATTTGCTAGCAACCTCAAAAACTGTTTATTTTCTCCAAACACTACTCTCAACTGTCTCTTCCGGTAACGATCGGCCCCGAAGTTTCTCGAATCTCCACCGGCCATCATTTGTTAATCGGCTTCGCGAGTCTACCGCCAGGGTGACAGTATCAATTTTGATCATCCCCCAGTCTAACGCGATAACTCCTGCCAGTACATTACCGCTTTTAAACTGCTTATCTCTATTGACCGGGATATCAAGTTGTTTTAATGCTTTACTTTTAAGCTTAATCTTACGTCGCGAGGCATGGAACTCGAGTTATGTCGAAAATTAACGAACATCGACGTTTTCCGACACACTGGAGTGAATGCATATCGATGAACTTTGGTAAAAATGTGAAAATTGTAGGTCTTTTACCTTCTCGGAAAGGGTATTCCATTCCACTTGCGGCAAACCCGCATAACAGTGTTAAATTGATTGGGTTCTAATTGGAGCTATGAGTTCTCTTATCTTCAGGTGAATAGTTGTAGGAAATGGATTTTGGTAGTTGTTGTCTACTCAGTCATATTAATAACACTTTGATAATTCCTACTAAGTTTGCTTATCGACTTAGATCGGTGACCACCTGCTAGTAAAATTTCTAATATAAATTCAATTTTACTTGAAACCGTGGATTACTTGTTTAAAGTTACTTCCGCGCGGTTTCTATTTCTTCTTTATAAGGCGACTACTTTGCTCTAATAAACTTCTAATCCTGCTTCCACTTACGCTGGTTGTGCTATTCTTAACTTCCCTACATTTCAGACTTATAAATCTTCGCTTCTCTTCTTAATGCGCACTCACACGTCCTTCCTGTCGTAGTATCACCTTTTAAGTAGATTTTTCTTACTTCACGATTCAGTTCGAACCTTATTCTGACCCCCTCTCTAACTTTATCACATGACCAAACTAGCTCACCCTTCTCAAATGTTACGTTATTATTGGTTTCTCATTTATTTAGAATTTTCGCATTGGTTTGTAAAACTCATCTTACTCATTGACGTTTAGCCCACCCTGAGTTGGGGAACGCCTACCCTGAGTTGTTTGTAATCAAATCAGCTAAGTAAATCCCTTTAGCGTTCATGCTTAGCTGCATTTTGAAAGCCTTTTTGTCCCAACACATTCCAGGCTGAAAGTGTAGTATGACTTTGTGGGTTCGTGAAATTAAAAGTTCAATTGCACAAACTCAAAATGTTCTTTATTTCCACTGACTTACAAAATGTGAAATGTGTAGTGTTTAACGCCCGCTTTTACCAAATACGGCACCGCAGGCGGTGACACTGATGATGCATGAGATGAAGATGGAGCACCGGTGGAATGAGATGGCGGGGGAAACCGGAGATCCCGGAGAAAACCCGCCCGAACGCCGTGTTGTCCACTACAAATCTCACTTTGTCGTCGCCTGGGATCGAACCCGGACCGCCTTGGTGAGAGCCAAGCGGTCTAACCACTGAGCCACGGCGTGGCCTACACTGACTTACAGTTGGTACACTTGCCGATTACATAGAATTACGTAGCGCACACAATTACAAAGCACCAGTTCGTCTGTCACAGGACCACTCCACACTCACTATTACGCAACACTCACAGTGATCTACCGGGAAATATAATGAGTCAATTGGAGAATTTAATGTCAGGAAGGCACGTTGGCCATGGTAGCTCAAGGGGTAGAGCAACTGGACGGAAACCAGTAGATCCGTGGTTCAAATCCCGACCATGGCATTGAATTTTTCGGTTGGCTTTAATTAATTAATACTCACAGTTACGTACCACTCTCTCTAGGGCTGACTAAAACATCCTCTGATACACGGACGCAATCTTCCAGTCCGTTCACTGCGCTCTTCACGGCTGCTGGCCAAGGACCGAGAACTGAGAACTGACTGAGTCGTCTAACGTGGCGCTTATATAGCCAGATCGCTGCATCTCGAAGCTTCGCGGCTCGGACAATCATCCCGATTGCTGCAGACGTCAGGGGGAGGGGAAAGAGACGGCACAGTGGCCCGCGATACCCTCCCAACCATCTCCTCAGTTAGCGCCACAAGATAAATGGGTAGGCGTGGTCTGAATACCTCCTGTCCCCCACTCAGCTGTCAGTTATTCGTGCCTTCCGATAATTGGGTGACAATACTATAGTTCTCAGACATTGAACTTTTACTAACACAAGGAAGGTAACGGTCCTCCGTTCCTGTCTCTCCGAAGTGTACAGATGTTTACAAGAATATTTTCTCTTTCTTGCCTGGATGCTAGTATATATGCTATATTCAATTATATTCTTCCCTTATTCTTCAAGTCAACTGCTATTTTAATCATTACTCTATCCATTCTAATTTCATATTATTTTAACAAGATTTTTATATTAGTTTAGCAAAGCATTTTTATTAATTTATCTTCTTTTTTAATTATCTGATTTCGATTAATTCGCCGCCGGATACTGCGGTTACGCACTCAATTCGGTGCTCAGATTTCACTGGATATACTCACTTCGAGCTCCTCTCAAGAATAAAATGAAGTCCCTTTTAGAAGAAGAACCGCCCACGTTTATAGACTATACGAAACTTTTTATGTATATTCAGCATATGCCAAGTATACAACATATGATCTTTGCAAAAATGATTGTAACGATTTTGTTTAAAACGCCGTTCATGCCAGATGTAATGTTGTAATTATGTTGACGTCTAGGATAAGTGAGGTCCCACTTGATCTGTCGAGGGATATTAACCTCTCATGACAAGAACAGCCAGCAGTTGATCGGCAATCGATATCAACTTGATGCGTCACTCACTTCATTCAGCTTGCCCTCTTTCTTGTGGAAATGTTTGGTTGCGACAGCTGATCGGAAAATAACCTACCGGTGATCACAGATATATAACCAATGTTCAATAATATGCTCTGTTCAAAATTCGATCAGCTGAGTTTGACGGATTGTCATTTTCTAACTTAAAGATAAGCTCGATCCAGCGGAATGGTTCAGGAGGTCAAATATTCAATTTCGTGTCCAAATTTCCTGAGTCGTTGCCTTTTCCGGGAGTTTTAACGGGTCATTACGCAAATACTGGAAGCTTAATTATTAGAATTAGAGATAACCTATTATGTCCCATGAAGGGCAAAGGCCTCCTATACTTAGGGTAGCTATGTTGACTGCAACACAGTGAGCCATTCGGTGTTGCGTTTGTGTTGATTTTCGTCATTTTCTCTTGTTCCTATTCGCACTCATTTACTTGTACCCACTCACGCTTGTGTTTTGTCGCCCATGAATCTCCACTTTCTTCTGCCTCGAGCTGTCGTGGTCTTCCTCTTTGGCGTTTTATTCTACCGTGATCTTGTCCTTCAACCTCGCGATGTGACCTCCCCATTTCCTTAGCGCTACGTCTGCTGTTCATTTAATTTGTGAGAGTGCAGCGTTGTAGAGTTTATCCGTACATCTTATTCCCATTATCTTGCGCTCCATTTTCCTTTGGCATATCTCTAGTGTTTTCATATGCCTTCTTGTGTCATCTGACTTCTAGATTTCGTATCGACGCAAGGTGCCAGTATTTCCAGCTAAAGTTGCCTGCTTACCGCTCCGTCATCAAGCCTACACAGTGTGGAAATCGCCAGGTTCTCCACCACCAAAAAAAGGCAAAAGTTGTTCCATCTGCAGGGAAAGTGAGGGTGATCACATTTTTGACTGTAATGGAATGATTTACCAGCATGCAGTTCCCCCTCACACTACTGTTACAGCAGCATACTACACGTCAGTATTGGCTACACTGAGGAAGCACATTACAAAGAAACGACCAGAGCTTTCTCGGACTGGGTGACGACTTCATCATGACAATGCACGGCCTCACGTCACATGCAGTTCCCCCTCACACTACTGTTACAGCAGCATACTACACGTCAGTATTGGCTACACTGAGGAAGCACATTACAAAGAAACGACCAGAACTTTCTCGAACTGGGTGACGACTTCATCATGACAATACACGACCTCACGTCGCATGCAGTTCCCCCTCACACTACTGTTACAGCAGCATACTACACGTCAGTATTGGCTACACTAAGGTAGCACATTACAAAGAAACGACCAGAGCTTTCTCGTACTGGGTGACGACTTCATCATGACAATGCACGGACTCACGTCGCATGCAGTTCCCCCTCACACTACTGTTACAGCAGCATACTACACGTCAGAATTGACTACACTGAGGAAGCACATTACAAAGAAACGACCAGAGCTTTCTCGGAATGGGTGACGACTTCATCAAGACAATGCACAGCCTTACGTCGCATGCAGTTCCCCCTCACACCACTGTTACAACAGCATACTACACGTCAATATTGCCTACACTGAGGTAGCACATTACAAAGAAACGACCAGAGCTTTCTCGGAATGGGTGACGACTTCATCAAGACAATGCACAGCCTTACGTCGCATGCAGTTCCCCCTCACACTACTGTTACAGCAGCATACTACACGTCAGTATTGGCTACACTGAGGAAGCACATTGCAAAGAAACGACCAGAGCTTTCTCGTACTGGGTGACGACTTCATCATGACAATGCACGACCTCACGTCGCATTCAGTTCCCCCTCACACTACTGTTACAGCAGCATACTACACGTCAGTATTGGCTATATTGAGGAAGCACATTGTAAAGAAACGACCAGAGCTTTCTCGGACTGGGTGACGACTTCATCAAGACAATGCACGGCCTCACGTCGCATTCAGTTCCCCCTCACACTACTGTTACAGCAGCATACTACACGTCAGTATTGGCTACACTGAGGAAGCACATTGCAAAGAAACGACCAGAGCTTTCTCGTACTGGGTGACGACTTCATCAAGACAATGCACGGCCTCACGTCGCATTCAGTTCCCCCTCACACTACTGTTACAGCAGCATACTACACGTCAGTATTGGCTACACTGAGGAAGCACATTGCAAAGAAACGACCAGAGCTTTCTCGTACTGGGTGACGACTTCATCAAGACAATGCACGGCCTCACGTCGCATTCAGTTCCCCCTCACACTACTGTTACAGCAGCATACTACACGTCAGTATTGGCTACACTGAGGAAGCACATTGCAAAGAAACGACCAGAGCTTTCTCGGACTGGGTGGCGACTTCATCATGACAATGCACGGCCTCACGTCACATGCAGTTCCCCCTCACACTACTGTTACAGCAGCATACTACACGTCAGTATTGGCTACACTGAGGAAGCACATTGCAAAGAAACGACCAGAGCTTTCTCGTACTGGGTGACGACTTCATCATGACAATGCACGACCTCACGTCGCATTCAGTTCCCCCTCACACTACTGTTACAGCAGCATACTACACGTCAGTATTGGCTATATTGAGGAAGCACATTGTAAAGAAACGACCAGAGCTTTCTCGGACTGGGTGACGACTTCATCAAGACAATGCACGGCCTCACGTCGCATTCAGTTCCCCCTCACACTACTGTTACAGCAGCATACTACACGTCAGTATTGGCTACACTGAGGAAGCACATTGCAAAGAAACGACCAGAGCTTTCTCGTACTGGGTGACGACTTCATCAAGACAATGCACGGCCTCACGTCGCATTCAGTTCCCCCTCACACTACTGTTACAGCAGCATACTACACGTCAGTATTGGCTACACTGAGGAAGCACATTGCAAAGAAACGACCAGAGCTTTCTCGTACTGGGTGACGACTTTATCATGAAAATACACGGCCTCACGTCGCATGCAGTTCACCCTCACACTACTGTTACAGCAGCATACTACACGTCAGTATTGGCTACACTGAGGAAGCACATTACAAAGAAACGACCAGAGCTTTCTCGGACTGGGTGACGACTTCATCATGACAATGCACGGCCTCACGTCGCATGCAGTTCCCCCTCACACTACTGTTACATCAGTATACTACACGTCAGTATTGACTACACTGAGGAAGCACATTGCAAAAAAACGACCAGAGCTTTCTCGGACTGGGTGACGACTTCATCATGACAATGCACGGCCTCACGTCGCATGCAGTTCCCCCTCACACTACTGTTACAGCAGCATACTACACGTCAGTATTGACTACACTGAGGAACCACATTGCAAAGAAACGACCAGAGTTTTCTCGGACTGGGTGACGACTTCATTATGACAATGCCGGCCTCACGTCGCAGTTTCTGGCTTGATTCAACATTACCTGTGTACCACATCCACCTTATAGCCCCGATCTTGCACCCTGTGGCCTATTTTTTAATTCCCATCACAAAAGACAAAGGAAATGAACTGTCGCCAATATCGTCAGATTTTGTAAAATGGGATGAAGAAAAGTGCAGAAAATATGGGAATATAGGAATTTTAAATTTTATCAGGACAATTACCCAAAACATACGGCACATAATGTACCGCTATAGTTGTACAACTGGCCTAAAGATTGAACCTTCCTCCAGAGTCCCGGCATCAATCCGATTGAGGTTCTATGGGATATACTCGAAAACAACATACGAGAACTTACCATAAATCCCAAAGTTGATGTAAGGAGGTGACTGCAAGAGGAATGGAACAAATTGCCTCGTTCTACTTCTAGCAAACTTTTGGAGAGCACACCGAAGTGCTATGAAGGAAGGGAAGAATCTCCTAGTATTAATACTCCTATATGGCTTCCATTTTTTCTATTTGTTTTATACTTATATTTTTTGTCCGAATACTTTTGAATAGGAAATTTTGTATTCCTATAATTACACCCATAATTTTTATATTTTGTTTCATGAAATTAGATGAAACTTAATTTTCGTTATGTGTACACGGTTTTCATTTTTATTCGTTATTTCCCGCCCTCCAATTCTGCTAGAATGACGTCATAGTTGACTGGTGGGTCTATCTTGAAATCATAGCGCCCTCTACGGAGAAGAAGTGGTAATGTTCGCGGAACAGTAAGCAAATTACAGCGCTCTTAGTGTGTTGCTCTGGTAACTAATGCAACCAGCTTCCCCTGGATATGAACATACAGCACCGCGTCTTCATGTTTGAATGCTACTTTCGTATCTGCATTAAAATTAGTGTGACATATAAATATAATTTAAACCGCTGCATAGAGGAGTTTATACAGCGCTATCCAACATTCTGACAAGTCCCTCGGAGCGTAATGTTGTCAAAAGTGTCCAGGTAACGTCAAATTGACATGCTTTTGTTTTTAACATAAACGTCTTACGTTTTATCAGTATACGATATAAACTTTTGTCACTCTCACTCTTAATTAAAGTGTCTATTAATGTTAGTATCCTTATGTCTTTTAAAACCAATAGATACATCAAACATTTTCAAGATACAGGATCAGTTACTCGCAAAAAGAGAGACACTGGACGCTAAAAAGTGACTGGTCCCAATCTAGAAGTAATAAATAATGTTATGACAGAAAGACCTCAAGCATACCTTCTCACAATACAGACTGTGTTTAAGGGGAAGAGAGAAAGGAAATATAAGAAAATGGACACATAAGACTATGTACTAGAGATATTTTCTTGTTTAGACTTGGATAAAAGCTTTGTACATATTGTAACACTAATTTATTTTTCATTCCTAGAACATGTTCTGCTAATTTTCTGATTTGTAATGAAGTTACATTATGAGGAAGCTGTGAGCGATAGAAAAGAATTGAGATCTAATTGAAATATTTCTATTTTATGTGACAGGTTTACAATATGCATATATGTCTACTATAACAGAAAAACAGATGTTCATTGTGAAATAAGTGTTCATTGACTTATCATTTCATATATTCTTCATGATATATACTTTTATGACTGAATAATAAGCTTTGCAGTGCGTTGCATTTCAGTTATCATATCTACGCACCAGGCGAAATTACGCACCTTCATATTACGCGGGTAGACCCACCTCTCAAATAGTATATTTACCTGCCGGTAGAGGGAGGCCTTAAAGCTGCTGTCAGCACATCTAATACCATCGCAAGCCGCTAGGGGAATCGTATATAAACTTGCTCCGTCAGTGATGCTATCGATGGCGTGAAATTTTGCGCGGTAAAACTACAGATAAAAATGAACACCGTGTATGTGTTACTGTACACTCTGGAATGAGCAAAATGAAATAAAATAATTTTGTTGTTAAACATACAACAGCTATACTTGTCCGAAAAATTCTAACAGTCTCTATATGCACAATAAATTTTGCAAAAGTCTGTTGTAGAAATGCTGGGGCAAAAAAATAAGAGAAAAAGCCTGAAACCGTTAACCACATTCAACTCAGGGTTATATAAGTCTGTCTTTTTCCCTCAGATAACAAAAATAATCATATATAAACAGTACACTGAATTGGTTATTAACTTGGAATTTTAATCATTGTCTAATTTTTGCTGGCGGGTGTCTCTAAATCTATTACTCAGCCCCTTTTACGTATTACGTAACTGATGGAGAGAGCTTTAAAATAATTCAGTTCGTCGCTGGTGGAGAGACCTGAATGTGGGCTGTACGGTAGATGTTCTGTATTCCGTGCAGCACTTGGCACCAGAAAATGGCACTCTGTAACGACGGAGGGGAACATGTCTTTTGATGTGGCGCTTGTCGGAATATTAAGGCGGTTGTCATAGAAACGGTACGTGCTCTTGCTGCATGCCAATGTTTACCAAAGGATTAAGGGTTCGATTCTTGCATATGGAGCAAAGCAAGCGTAGCAGAGGAACAGGTTTGTAACATATCATCGATTTATGCAACCAGTTATTAACGTAACTTGCGGTGGATAGGTGAAAGTGTCTCAATACATTTTTATAATGGTTCATTGCACCAATTCCCTGCCCTTCGTGTGTACCTAATAGCCCGTTGTAGTAATCAACCGAGAAATACGACCTTAAGATTTCACTCTGACTGATGACTACTACAGATTATTGGTGGCATCATTCAAGGTCTGTGAGTAAACGCGAAATCTATACTAAGTATCAGTTCTATTAGGTACAAAACTTACAGGGAGTCTCACATTCGAGAGATTCTGAGGCCAGCCCTTTTGTCTCGTGATTGTTTTCTTTTAAGGGTTTCCCAGCTACGGGGATGCTCGGAATTTCCTTATCCCTCCATTTCACTCATTTAACGCTATCATCTTCCTGCTTGACAGATTTAGGTTGCAAGTGTTGATGGGAAGGGGAAAAGGAACTGTGTCCTGCGGAGCAGGGACATCACTTCAATGAGATGTGTAAGCTTGCAAGGGGAGGACAATCGGTTGTACTAGAGGAGTTACCCTGCCCTAATCTCTCTTGTGACACCTGATTTGGCCACCTTCGGCTCCTATGACATCATCCCTTCCTCCCGGGGTTATCCGTTATGGGGCTCATGTTCAAAAGATCTACCTACAACGTAGATCCCAGCACCTGGTCAAAATTCTTACGTCAAGCCTACAAGTTCGTAAACACCGAGATGGTAACGCTGTGGCTCTCTTTGGGGTAGTCCTGAGTTCACAGACTGTTCGCAGGGAATTCAAGATATACATTTAATTTATCATATCTTCTACATATGATATTTTTATCAATACTGTTAAATCAATTTTTGAGAAAATCAATTTTTTCGAAATATTTTCCATGTAAAGATACTCAGGGGTGGGGGAAATTTTTAAAATCTTGGTAATGTATCACTGAAAGATGTTGAAAATTTAAATATCAGGGTTAGATTTAACCCACTTTTTTGTTTTCGAGTTATGCTGGACAAACCACACATACACACACCCGAATATTTTTCTATAAAAATATGTTACTCAGCGGGCCTCAAAACGTGTATTTACAGTGAAATACACGTTTTACGGAGATATCGAGTTGAGAGAAGGTTATTTCCAGCAAGATGGAGCAACTTGCCATACATCAAACGACACCATGGAACCTGTAACCAGTTTCTTTGATAATCGAATAATCTCAAAAAGTCTGTGGGCCCCCAGATCCCCTGACCTAACCTCACCGGATTTTTTCTTGTAGGGGTATCTAAAAAATAGAGTGTACAAGAATAGGCCACTGACAATTGATGTTCTCAAGGAATCCATTCGAACCGAAATAAGTGACATTGGCGAGGATACTCTCCGTAAAACTTGAGAGAATATGGTAAGACGAGTACAAACATGTATAGATGCTGGTGGAGGACAGTTCCAACATTTTCTCTGAGATGTAAATAGTGTAATGTAATCTCCTAATTGTGTATTATATTCTCCCAAAGTTGCACGTGTGTCCTATTATTGGTTGAAAAGGTTATGGCCTGTTGAAATGGTTCAGGTTTATATGGATCGCACTGTACCTACTCTCATTGTAATGTAAAAAACGTAACCTATGAAGTAACAGCCCACAAGCGAACCAGAGCCTGCCAAGCCGACTGCCGGCCTCACGCCCACATACGCAAGATACAAGGAGGGCGATTATCCAACCAATACGGGGAGGAGATATCAGCATCACGGCACCCCCAGCCGAAATGTTGGCTTTCTACATCTGGGTTCGCTACCTACCGTAGCTCCTCAATTTGCTGAGTGGCAGCCGTCCCATACGCAGGACTTAAAACCTGCATTGTGTGGTAGGGAACCAAAGCACAACGCTCTTAGCTCACTACGCCACGGCCCATTACACTCTTAATTGTAATAGCCATTCCAGGATGTTCTTAATAAAAAATGGGCAGTTAAAAAACTTGCACAAATTCAAAGGGGATTCCTCCTTCGCATAATTCGAGGATATCGTACAATCTCCACTGATGCAGCTCAGATTATAGCTAACATCGAACCTTTGGCTATCACTTGTTTATCAAGAGCAACTATTACGAATTTAAGACATGAACGTGAATGTGCGTCTTTATTTCTCACTTAAAACTACAAATCCCGGAGCATCCTACCACAGCAGGACCCCCATCAAGTTTTGTAACCTGTTTAAAGGAAATATGTAATTTTCATGATTATTACATATATACAGATGGTTCCCGTTACCAATTTGAAGATAATATATCTGCAGTACGATGTGCTTTTGTTGTTTATGAAAACCAAACGGAACTAACTCACTCCATGTTTAAATTGTCACCTGAATGTTCTGTATTCCAGTCGGAGCTCTTAGCAATTAAAGAAGCTATAAAATGGTGTACTGTTAATGGGAACAGTGATTCACAATCAGCTCTACTCGCTATTAATGATAAATACAATTTAAATTCATTAGCACATGAAATCAGAACCTTGCTACAAAACCATCCAGGACATATTTGCATGGGATGGCTTAAAGGACACAGTGGAATTTTAGGTAACGAGAGAGCTGATTGCTGCAGAATCCAATCTTCCTGTGACATACTCTTTATGTCCTATTTCTACTGTAAGGAGAATAATACATCAACATATTCTTGAAGAATGGAACCAACAATGGCTAACAACTCCAAATGGACGTTTAACAAAAACATTATTTTTCCCTAGTGTATATGACAGAGGAAAATGTGAAACGCTTGTACCAAATTTTGTTTTGACACAATTTTTAAGTGGACATGGTAATTTTGGTGAATACTTATCACGTTTTCACTTAACATCCAACCCCGAGTACATGTGTGGTGAAGAATTTCAAACTGTGGTTCATCTCCTTTTCTGTTGTCCCATTTTCTGGAGAGAGAAAGACAAGAATTACTATTCAAGCTAGACTCTCTAGGAACTGAATTTTCTTCTCCGCTCACATCTTTGCTAATGAAGTCACAACAGTATAAGTACTCCATGATGTTTATAAACTCAGTGTTTAAACGTCTGAAATAGTTTAAATTAATATGCATCAGATTAAAACATCATTTCTTCTTTCTAGTATTTAAAATATTTTTGTTAAAATTGTATATTTTTATGTATCAACTCTAACCCTAATATACCACTGTGTAAAATAGGGTTCAATAAATCTGGATAAATAAAAAAAATGAAATTTAAAAAGTATGTAAATAAAAACTTGCAAAAATGGGATTTATGTGTAACACTTCAAGTCTATTGATAATACTCTGCTAATGGTGATAGATTAGCAACATTCTGAGAGAGAGAAACAGATAATGTTTGGATCGATGATGTGAAAATCACAGTTTCCGTTCGATTACGGAACGACGTCTGTTTTGGCGCTTTATAATGTCACCAGACACCGATGTAACAGGTTAACTCAGCCGATAGATGTCACTGTTGACGCTTCGAATTGTTTCAAAACTAAAGTCGGCAATTTTGAGAAACAATTTACATAAATTGATTAATAAATATTCGAGTAAATTTTTATACTTAAAATGTTGTATTTTCCTCCATTTGTATGCCAGATTTACAACACCTGTATAATTTTATATCACTCCTTGTGATACGCAGCATGTTGGTATGAAATGATGTCATAAACAGAGCGATGCGCAGTGATATCTGGACGAGTCCACCTCAGAACGGTTGCAACTGGAGGGGAGGGCAGGTCAGTTGCGAGCAACTAAACACGTGCAGAGCTACTCGGTTACACTACAGCTTGTTTCAAAATGTACTTGTCTCCTGGTTCCAAGAGAGCATTTATAAATGAGGCCTCCTAGCAGCACATTAGGAAATAAAGTGCTACATTTAAAAACACGAGAAGTAATAACCAATATCCATAGATTTATAAAAAAGAAACAATGGTCTGGGTTAGCTATAAAAATCTGGGGAAGGTTTTCTGAGGCAACAGTTGTGTCTGAAAGCAGTTTAGGTGAGTTATTAAGGAAAGAAAAGCCATTGGTGCTAGTGCAACAACGTCCTTCTCTATGTCCAGTAAACAAAGATTAAGAACATGCACAAAATCTAATTTGGATGTTTTAATTCAGAAATAGTTAGGAGAACTATGAATAATTTTTGAAGCACAGAAAAACAAAGACCAACTTTGAAGGAAGTACTTATGAAGCTAAAAATTCTACTGACTTCCAAGGCAGTGTCTGAACATTAAGAAGAGTTCTTTTGAAGCTAGGATTTTTTGAAAAAAAAATAACTAAGCGTGACAGACAAATTTTAATCGAACATCGCAGCATACGTGCAAAAAGGCTTAAGTATTTACGAAACATTCGGAAATATCGAAGTGAAGTTTATATAGTTTATATGGATGAAACTTATATAAATACAGCACATACTGGACCATATGCCTGGAGTGAAATACGTTACAGGGACTCTGCAGCGATATTGAAAGGCCATCAGTTGTTTATCATGCGTGCTGGAGGAGAACAGGGTTTTGTTCCAAATGCCTATGTACTATTTAAGATCCAACAAAAGCGTGGAGATTACTACCATAGTAAGAATTACACCTTAGTCTATAAGAGCTGCAAAACCGGCTTCGAGAATGAAATTTGTGTTTAGACACCTTATGCACCGCCCTCCCCTCTTGTAATCTTACGCGTGTCACGCATTGTGGCGATAATGTGTAGTGTTTAACGCCCGCTTTTACTACATACGGCACCGCAGGCGGTGACACTGATGATACATGAGATGAAGGTGGAGCATCGGTGGAATGAGATGGCGGGGGAAACTGGAGGTCTCGGAGAAAAACCGCCCCAGCGCCGTGTTGTCCACTAGAAATCTCACTTTGCGGTCGCCTGGGATCGAACCCGGCCAAACGGTCTAACCACTGAGCCACGGCGCGGCCGCCTTGTGGCGATAGTTGTACTATGCCCACCACAGTTGCTACTCATCCCTACCGCGCAGGATTCCTGTCAAGATAAAATAATACATCTGTACATGATGTGATGCAAGACACACATTTGTGTAGCATTACCTTGTACATGACTTTAACGTTATGAATACCCTCAAAACATCAGGAAGCAAGCGCGTTGAGTAGAAGGGGAAAGGGAGGCGGAGAGACAACCTGCACATTTCACGCATTAACGTTGACTTCTGTTTAGTCATTGGGCAAGTTTCGTTTTGTCCACGGATCAGCGAGTTTCCTTAAAATGGCGAGTCATAATTACCATGAGTCAAGAGACTTTGTATTTCTTTTATCCTCGGTATTTTGTGTTCTTTATTACTTTAAAAAAAACAGTTTTTTTATGCCTTGAGGTGATTGGATTGTGGGTCCCCTTCTCCACTCTGATGTAATTGTAACGTATCCTGTTCCTGTAGGATCCCTTGCAGCAGGAGCAGCAATAACAGCAATATCCCTTCCAATTTAGTCTCATTGTCAAGGGTTGGATCGCTGGCAGCCATATAGCAGTCAATTTCCCATTCTACTCGGCGTTTCCCCTGCTACATGTTCACGGTTGCTCTTTAACATTCTGCCTATTTTATATCATGAATATATCAAGTTATTTGAATAGATTATTGTTTCTTTGTTTTATTTTAGAACAAAAGACAAAACTCTTACAACTGCTGTGTTAGATGTACGCCATTATGTTTGTCTTTGAGTTATGGTATTCACACACACACACACACACACACACACACACACACACACACACACACACACACACACATACACACACACAGTTAACTAAAAATACTATTTCTGTAATTCTTTCAAGAAGTCTTAACTTATATTTATGGTCAAATTTCAGTGGAATGTTTTACTGAATACATTGGATACAGGTACTCACAAAAATATTTGGTCATATAAGACTTCCCGACATAATGGAGAGCTATTTGAAATTCTTTATTTTGAATGTAAAGCACAAACAGAATATTAAATAAATACCCGCACATGACTGAGCAAGAATGACGTCATAGTTGACTGGTGAGTCTATCTTGAAATCATAGTGCGCTCTACGGAGAAGAAGCTGTAAAGTTTGTGGAACAGTAAGCAAATTACAGCGCTCTTGTGTGGTTGCGCTCGTAACTAATACAAGCAGCTTCCCATAGATATGAACACAGACCACCGCGTCTTCATGGTAGAATGCTACTTTCGTGCCGGCGACATATAAATATAATTTAAACCGCTGCATAGAGGAGTTTATGTAACCCTATCCAGCATTCAGATAAGTCCCTCGGAGCGTAATGTTGTCAAAAGTGTCTAGGTAACGTCAAATTGACATGCTTTTGCTTGTAACATAAACGTGTTACCTTTTATCAGTATACGATATAAATTTTTGTCATTCTCACACTTAATTAAAATGTCTATTAATGCTCGTATCCTTATGTCATTTAAACATCAAACATTTCCAAGATACAGGATCAGTTACTCGCAAAAAGAGACACTGGACGCTATAAAGTGACTGGTCCCAATCAAGAAGCAATAAATAATGTTATGACAGAAAGACCTCAAGCATACCTTCTCGTAATACAGACATTGTTTAAGGGGAAGAGAGAAAGGAAATATAAGAAAATGGACACATAAGACTATGTACTAGAGATATTTTCTTGTCTAGACTTGGATAAAAGCTTTGTACATATTGTAACACTAATTTATTTTTCATTCATAGAGCATGTTCTGCTAATTTTCTGGTTTGTAATGAAGTTACATTGTGAGGAAACTGTGAGTGATAGAAAAGAATTGAGATAAAACTGAAATATTTCTATTTTATGTGACAGGTTTACAATATGCATATATGTCTACTATAACAGAAAAACAAATGTTCATTGTGAAATAAGTGTTCATTGACTTATCATTTCGTATATTCTTCATGGCATACTTTAATGACTGCATAATTAGCTTTGTAGTTCATTGCATTGCAGTTATCGTATCCGCATACCAGGCGAAATTACGCACCTTTATATTACGCGGGCAGACCCACCTCTCAAATAGTATATTTACTTGCCGGTAGAGGGAGACCTCAAAGCTGCTGTCAGCACATTTAATACGATCGCAAGCCGCTAGAAAAATCGTATTGTCACCCAATTATCGGAAAGCACGACCAACAGCAGCTGAGTAGGGGACCAGAGGCATCCGCACCACGACTACCCATTTATCTCAGTCACTAACTGAGGGGATGATTAGGGAAGTGTCACTTGTCGCTGGCCGCCTCTTCCCCCTTCCCCTGCCGTCTGGAACTTTCGTGGTGATTCACTGAAACCACAGACTTCGAGAAACAGTGATATCCCTATAAAGGGGGCTGCAGTGAGTGAGTTCAGTCAGTGCTTGGCGAGCAGCGTAGGAGCGCCGTGCTAGTGAACGGACGAGAAGACTGTGTCCGTGCATCGGAAGAGTATACGTAACTGTGAGCGTGCAGTGGGACTGTAATGGTCGAACTGGTGAATCGTAATTGTGTGCATTACGTAATTCTGTGTAATTGGCAAGAGTTCAACTGTAAGTCGGTGGAAATAAAGAACATTTTGAGTTTGTGCAATTGGAATTTTAATTTCACGAACCCACAAAGTCACAGTATATAAACCTGCTCCATCAGCGATGCTATTGACGTCAAATTTTGCGAATTAAATTACCGATAAAAATGAACACAGTAGCCTTGGGTTTAAAATTAGGTGCTCAAAAATATTACACAAAACATTGAAAGAGTCAATGACACTGCTAAGACAAAATAGCTACCTTAAATGTCGAGAAAATACTCTTGAACAACCACAAGTCATAGAGTTTGTAATGATCTCTGCTTTATGTAGCTGGAGGATTTCCAGAACCGTCACTATAGATAAGAGCTTACTGGGTAGAA
This sequence comes from Mantis religiosa, assembly GCA_030765055.1. Lineage (NCBI taxonomy): Eukaryota > Metazoa > Arthropoda > Insecta > Mantodea > Mantidae > Mantis > Mantis religiosa. The sequence goes on from CM060947.1 coordinate 32,575,772, forward strand.
ATAATAGGAATTTTAGTAACATCAAAGAGAGAAAACTCAAGCTTTCAAGATTTGTAAGAGTTGCTTAAAATTAAATATTGAATTGCGTAAAATAGAGGGATATTTCTAACTGCAAGCTAGGCAATGTTGACTTTGTGTACAAGTTTGAAAGTGAAGAAGACTTGTGGATTAAAATTGGTTTAATATAGTGTCATCTATTACTTGTTTGGTACTCGTATGAAATCTTGAAGATACGGTGTAGCTGTATTGCTTCAGCACGTTGGCTCCTTCAAACACTTTTCGCAGCTGTAGATTTCATCGTAGCACTACTCAGAAATGGGTCTATTCTCAAGGGAGCCCCTACCATTGAGAGGGTAACACAATAGCTCTGCGGCCAACTTTTACAGGGGTGTCCATGCAACAACAAGTATTGTACTGTCAACCACAAATTGATTATTCCAATTTCAACTTAAATACTTCAATAAAGGAAACTTTTGTTAAAATTTCTCAGGCCTTTCTTCCTGACGGTGAAGGGGTCCCATGTCTGAATCTCGATCAGGATGAGTTATTTTGGATAACGTTTTCTCTTATCCTGAAAGATGCAAGTCTGCTAAGCTCTATGTAACCTGTGCTTATTTGAACATCATTTCATTCATCGTCTGATATGACTTAACGTTGGAGGTTTTCTCTTATCCTGAAAGATGAATGTCTGGTAACTCTAAGCTCTATGTACCCTGTACTCATTTGAACATCATTTCATTCATAGTCCGATATGACTTAAGGTTGGAGGTTTTCTCTTATCCTGAAAGATGAATGTCTGGTACTCTAAGCTCTATGTACCCTGTACTCATTTGAACATTATTTCATTCATCGTCCGATATGACTTAACGTTGTAGGTTTTCTCTTATCCTGAAAGATGAATGTCTGGTACTCTAAGCTCTATGTACCCTGTACTCATTTGAACATCATTTCATTCATCGTCCGATATGACTTAACGTTGGAGGTTTTCCCTTATCCTGAAAGATGAATGTCTGGTAACTCTAAGCTCTATGTACCCTGTACTCATTTGAACATCATTTCATTCATCGTCTGATATGACTTAACGTTGGAGGCTTTCTCTTATCCTGAAAGATGAATGTCTGGTAACTCTAAGCCCTATGTACCCTGTACTCATTTGAACATAATTTCATTCATCGTCCGATATGACTTAACGTTGGAGGTTTTCCCTTATCCTGAAAGATGAATGTCTGGTAACTCTAAGGTCTATGTACACTGTACTCATTTGAACATGATTTCATTCATCGTCCGATATGACTTAACGTTGGAGGTTTTCCCTTATCCTGAAAGATAAATGTCTGGTAACTCTAAGCTCTATGTACCCTGTACTTATTTGAACATCATTTCATTGATCGTCCGATATGACTTAACGTTGGAGGTTTTCTCTTATCCTGAACGATGGATGTCTGTTAACTCTAAGCTCTATGTACACCGTACTAATTTGAAGATTTACTAATTTATCGTCCGATGTGATTTTGGAGGACGCAAATTTAAAAAAGGGGATCCGTTTTAAAATTTGTGGAATGTTATTTATGAATATAAGGATGACAAGAGTCACGTTTACTCTTGTTTCAAACAGAGAGGTGCATGTTTTTCTAAACATACATTTTTGGATTCAGAAAATTTCAAAACGTATATTCCTAGAGATATTTGGGAATCGAATTGCTGGCTGAAGTGAAGTGCGTAGGTGGTTGACTATGTAGGAAGTGGTAGAAAAACTATGAAAATAATTTGAATACCTTTTAACATCAAGAAAGTAAAATTATAGTATTTTAAGTTTAGACTTGTATAGACTAAACGGGAATCTTGTAGTGTAATTCTTTGAAGAAACTGTTATCCTCATGTTTACCAATAAAAATATGTAATGAGCGAACAATACGTGTTTAGAAATTAATGTGAGGAAATTCTCCTTCTTGTAAAAGGAAAGAGGAAGTTATCCGTACGCATCAAACAAAAGAAGTACGTTCTCCTGCGTTAACAATTGCAGTGTTGGAAGGATAAAGCGTATGACCATCGAGTATTTAATGACATGATCTTGTTTGTATGAATGTTTATTGTTTACCGGATAAAATATATTTTAATATTTTTAAGAGCCGTGGAATGTAAAAACCAACACATCTAATTGGAAACCAAAATTGGGTGCCGTTGTGACGTCATTGAAACACAAGAGCGGCTAATAGATGAGTGTGTAGGAGTGCGTGACTAATTGGTTGTTTGGAGTTGTAAAGTGTTTTCATGGCGTTGTGAATCCCTAACGTTAATGGCGTAAACGCCTCTCATGCTTTTTGTATTGATTGTTTCACTTCGTGTCAGCTCTACAATTAGGACTTAAAACAACCCCCCATACCGAGTATGTCTGTCTCTATATGCTCACAAGGACTTCGCGTTTTCTTTACATGGGCAAGGGGAAAAAAGCGATCGAGATATTTAACAGAATGGGTCGATAGTTCTTCTCGATACTTGATATCGTCTTTTCTGCTTCTAGTTTCAATATAAAATAGAATGTAGCCAGAACTGTGTAATAGCAATAAAATTAAATAGGTTTACATATTTAATGAGACACAACTTAACACTTTCATGCGCGTTTCGTAATTTTTACGGTCATAATTTTTCGCACTAAAATTCAATCTTATTACATTCTATTAGCTTAATGTGAAACAAACATGCCGTAGTAGTTTCATTGTTGTATTCCTGGTTTCCGACTGTGAGTACCAGGTAAGTTCAGGCATGTTCAGTATCTCTTACCGCTGCAATGGAGGTAACATGCGAGGAACAATATACGGCTTTGAAATTCTGCTTTCTTCTCAACAAATCTTCAGTTGAGGCCTATACAATGTTACAGGAGGCCTATGGATGGGCCTGTTCCTCCCTACAGCACAGCTCGAAGGTGGTTTAAAATGTTTAAAGAGGGAAGACAATCAATTTCAAAGGAAGGTAGACCTGGTGCTCCAGTTACTGCTCTTACGGAAGAAAACATCAACACTGCTGTTGCCATTGTGAGAGAGGATCGACGAATTACCTTAAGATCACTTTCTGAAATACTGAACATTTCATTGGGTGCCACCCACACGTTGGTGACAGAAACATTACAGATGAGACGTGTTTGTGCGCGATGGGTTCCAAGACTGTTCATTCCCGAACAAAAGGACATTCGCATACAGGTCTGCATGCAGTTAAAGTTGATGTTAGAGGAAGATCCGGAGTTTCTTTTAAACGTAATCACTGCTGATGAAACTTGGCTACATCATTTTGATCTTTAGAGCAAACAGCAAAGCTCAGTGTGGAAATATCCTTCATCACCAACCCCCAAAAAAGCAAAAGTGGTTGCTTCTGCTGGAAAAGCTTTGGTCACCTCATTCTTTGATATTCATGGAATGGTTTATCAGCATGTTGTACCTGCACACACATCAGTAACTCGACAATACTATAGGGATGTCCTGAAAACATTGCAAGTCCATATCAGGCGCAAAAGACCACATTTCCGTGAAGCAGGCTGGATGCTGCACCACGATAATGCGCGGCCGCATATTGCCAATGTTGTTGCTGAATATCTTGCGAAAATCAACGTGAAGTGCATCCCTCAGCCTCCCTATAGTCCGCATTTAGCCCCATGTGACTTTTTTCTATTCCCTAACTTGAAGAAACGCCTTCGTGGAAGGCATTATCCATCATCAGAAGTAGTGGTGAAGGCTGTGGAGGCGATTTTGAGAGATCTCTCAAAAATTGTTTCCAACATGTCTTTGAAGACTGGCAGAAACGCCGGGACAAGTACATCGCATTCAGGGGAGACTGTTTTGAGAAGGACCAACAAAATTATGAGAATAAGTAAAGTCACGTTGTCAAAAAATAATTGTGATAATTCTTTGTTGGACAGCCCTCGTAGTTTACATAAGCGAATTTTCAGATTTTTTTTAAGTATTTTTAAAAATCTTTTGGAGTCATGCCAGTTCTTTTATTGCCTTGGCTCCATAATTTAGTAAAATTACCTAAAATGAAATAAATGATTAATGTTTGCTAAATAACAGGCTGCATTCCTGCCTCTGGTTATTCTAAACGATCAGAGTAATCCTAAAAGCTACCCCAAATTTTATAAGACGTACACGGTGTTCATTTTATTCGTTATTTCCTACCCTCTCTTTCGTTAGCCTCGGATTGAGCAAGAATGACGTCATAGTTGACTGCTAAGTCTATCTTGAAATCATAGTGCCCTCTACGGAGAAGAAGCGGTAAAGTTTGGGAACAGTAAGCAAATTACAGCGCTCTCTGGTAACTAATACAATCAGCTGTCCCTGGATATGAACACAAAGCATGTGTCTTCATGGTTGAATGCTACTTTCGTACCGGCATTAACATTGGTATGACATATAAATATAATATAAACCGCTGCATAAGGGAGTTTATACAGCGCTATCCAGCATTCAGACAAGTCTCTCGGAGCGTAATGTTGTCAAAAGTGTCCAGGTAACGTCAAATTGACATACTTTTGTTTGTAACATAAACGTCTTACGTTTTATCAGTATACGATATTATTTTTTTTGTCATTTGTTATTTTACCCGTGGAAAGAATAAGCTATATTACAGTGTACGTGCTGTTGAGTTCTTCAAGACTTTAAGGGACCGTATTCATAGTTATCACTTTGGTCTAGACCAAGTAAAGCAGTGGACCAGCACGGAGCAAATGTTACAGAACGTACAAAAGGTTCCTCTGCGCATGCGCGAGTCCTATAGAGTGTTAAACAAACGACAGTGTAGCTACAAGTTTATAAATCTCTGTGGTAGTTTCGCAGTTGTTTCTTAATCATTCTTACGGTTGCTGCTGCTGTTTGAGGTTCGGGGTGTACTGTGAATATGGATAATATGAAGAAGCGTGCTATCAATTGGTCAGAGGAAGACCAATGTTTTCTCTAGTCCAAAAAAGAATGAACATTATAGAAAATAAATCCGTGTCGACGAATACAAATATGAGAAAGGAGGAGGCATGGAGGGAAATTTATAACGAGTTTGCTGATAATGCGGCTTACTGATGCAGGTCAGCAGTGTTGTCTTGATATCCTCCTCTTGTATAATACCGAAGTGCTGTTAGGATTTGAGTGTCAGACCTCGGTTATCGTCCCTGACGTAGGTACAGGTCAGCAGTGTTGTCTTGATATCCTCCTCTTGTATAATACCGAAGTGCTGTTAGGATTTGAGTGTCAGACCTCGGTTATCGTCCCTGACGTAGGTACAGGTTAGGACGAATCATTTCTGACCTTCGCTTTACTAAACCTGTATCTACTTTTGAAGTTTAGGTCGTCGTACTTCGTAATAATTTCTATTCTTGGTAGATAAGTTACCTCCGTCGTCTTACTTCACGAATTCTACGCGCTACAGCTACATTCATCACTTCATTGTCGTCCATGTTGCAAAGATAGTCCGCCTTTAATCTACCCCTCGGAGCAGGACCAAAATTTGAGCCGGACCAACGTGTTTGGTCCTTGGACTATCGCTAATTCCGGTTTATCAATACGAAAATCAATGGTACACCGTTTCTCCACCGGAAGTAATAAGGTGGTCTGGACCAAGTCTGGCCATGATTACGAAACTCAGTTATCAAGATTGAAAATGCACGGTTTGAGTTCCGCAGAACACAGTGACTTAGGAAAATGTTGGTAAAATGTTTCATCTTCCATGGATTCCACACGAAGGTTTACTGGCTCCTGTTTGGAAGTTGCTGCACTGCACATTGCCAAGAGTATGTGTATGAGTTAACCTCGCGACCCTTTAAAAGCTGCAATTGCGTTATTTATGAGACAAATGCAAGTTGAAACCGGTTTTCAGCACAGTGCTGCAGTGGAAATAAAATGTAACTTCGTCAGTTTCGATTGCTATCTCGTTTTTATTTGTAGCAAACGTGCAGTTTTGAGTCAAGGCTGCCTGCACCAATAAACGTCTAAAATATGTAATTAGCCCGTGATTGTGTAAGGGCTATGGTGATTTATTGACTTAATGATATAGAATGTCCGAGAAGTGCATACCCATGTATAACATCGAACCATAACGAGTATAACGAGTTGCCTTGTGGGGCGTGTACTAAAATTCTAGGGTTTGACTATAAATCTATTATTTTATCCTCGCCCATGTTGCTTATAGGACGGTGTGTTCTGTAGTTTCTCAGTTTTTGGATCGTTACAACATATTGGCGTAAAGTAAAAATTTTGTAAGTCACGCAACATGATACCCAAATAATGCCGATCAGCATTATTCCAAGGACTACATCTAAAAGTTTTTCAATGTGGAATAGGTCTCCTTTTTAAAATTATATTGCGATCCATATAAAACTGAACCACTTCAACAGGTCATAGCGTTTGAACCAATAATAGGACACAGGTACAACTTTGGGAGAATATAATACACAATTGGGAGATTACATTACACTATTTACATCTCAGAGAAAATGTTGCACGTGTCCTCCACCAGCATCTATACATGTTTGTACTCGTCTCACCATATTCTCTCAAGTTTTACGGAGAGTATCCTCGCCAATGTTACTTATTTCGGTTCGAATGGATTCTTTGAGAACATCAATTGTCCGTGGCCTATTCTTGTACACTCTATTTTTTAGATACCCACACAAGAAAAAATCCGGTGAGGTTAGGTCAGGGGATCTGGGGGACCACAGACTTTTGAGATTATTCGATTATCAAAGAAACTGGTTACAGGTTCCATGGTGTCGTTTGATGTATGGCACGTTGGTACATCTTGCTGGAAATAACCTTCTCTCTATTCGATATCACCTCCGTAAAACTTGAGAGAATATGGTGAGACGAGTACAAACATGTATAGATGCTGGTGGAGGACACTTCCAACATTTTCTCTGAGATGTAAATAGTGTAATATAATCTCCCAATTGTGTATTATATTCTCCCAAAGTTGCACGTGTGTCCTATTATTTGTTCAAAAGTTACGGCCTATTGAAGTGGTTCGGCTTTATTTGGCTCACACTATATAACATTCAGAATGATCCATATTTTGAATATTTGGTAGTACAATTCACTGAAATGCACTCAAGAAACATGACCGTACATTGGGGCGGCGGTACGGTCCCTGCTCTCGTGCGGGTATGTCTGTTGAGACCCGGAACCATAGTGTTGGCTGCGGGCGTGCTTTGGAGACCCAGAATGGTGAGTGACTTGCTTCCTTTTTCCCTTTCGCTGTTTGACGTCGATAACTTACAGATGTCCGCTCTTTTGTATCCCTTGTACACCTCCCTTACCGCCCCCTCCACGCGCCTTTATTTTGCGACTGTTTGTTATCCGGTTTGAAGCAGCAGAGTAAACTGTAGTTTTTGGACACTAATCATTTGATCATACCTAGAAGAAAGTAATTAAGGATGATGAACACACAAAGCGTGTTGTTTACCTTGTTTCTTCATAGCTTATGTAGAAATAATTCTGTGCTGTCTGTGTGTAACAAAGAGAACAAAGGAGGTATGCATTAGTGACGACTTGGTGTGAGAAGGGGAAGAGATGAATTAAATGCAGTAGATTATGTTGTAATTGGCATTACACTTTGGAATGGAATGAATGGGGAAAAGAGAGACAGAATTTACTACTAGAGAATTGCAAAGCAATAGAGCTAAACGTTAGGAAAATATTTAACTCAATATTTGATTAATATATGAAGAAAGCAGAAAATGATTTTGGAAAAATAAGGTTAGATGGTTAAATAAATTTGAAGGAAATGGAGAAAATACGAAAAAATAAAAAGGTATAAAAGAAGTAGTAGATAGTTGACAGATTATAGTTCCCTAATTTAATCCAAGAGGGAGTAACATGTGCAAACTGAATGTAAAGTTTAAAGATCATAGATCGTTCATTCAGCATATAATTGTTGTTCCTTGTTGCAGGAGCTGGTGAGAGGTTGCTCAGAGGATGGTGGTCGCTGACTTGGGATGAAGCAGTCACCGCTGCAAGGTCGCCACCATCAGCGTCGACGTCCTCGAGGTAGAAGAAGACGAAGAAAGGGGTCGCTACAGCCGCTCGTGGTCCGTCCGGTAGCATCATGTTCACGAGACGCAACTGGGTCTTGCGACTCAGTATTATCCTCAACGTCGCCGTTTTGCTCTACGTGGGCACTCACATCGCCTCCAAGAACGGCGGCATTGACTTCATAGAGGAGCTGCAGGCGTCGGGTAGGAACCTGGCCTCCATAGACATTCCGGCGGGGAAGTATGTGATTGTACAGACTGGTGATGCCGAGAGTGCACCTCCTCAGGAGGAACCTGCGGTGCCACAGAGCTCCGTCGTAGTCGCCTCCGAGGCCGCTTCCACCAAGAAACCGCCTGCTTCTCCTCAATCAAAACCTGTGTCCACGACGTCGGAGGTATCGGTCATTATGGACCTGACGCCGAAGAAAGGTGGGGCAGATCCTGTGGGCGTAGTGCAACCGGAGCAGGAGAACGTCACCAGTACGACGTCGACCAGGACTCTGGAAGACGTGATTCACTGCCACGATAAGAGCGACGACCCCAAGACGGCTCAACGCTCCGACTTCTGGGTCTTGTACAACTATATCCGGGCTAACCGGAAGTACCGGTGTCACGAGAGTGTCACGTACACGACGCACGCCGATTACACTTTCCTGGATAACTTGGGACCACTACTTGAACGTTGGCAAGGGCCCGTTTCCCTCGCCATGCATGCGCCAGGTACCGACTTTGGACCAACTCTGGATGCCATCAGATATGCCCGGGACTGCCTCTCCCCGCTAGTGTCGGAGTTTGTCACGTTCCACATCTTCTTTGGGACGCGACATGTGCCCAAGCAGGTGCCTTCCTCCAAGAACGTGCTCGCCGAGAAGGCTAACTGCTCGGCCCCGGCCCCCTGGGTCAACGTCACGTCAGCTTCCCTGTACAAGACCAAGGCGAAGATCTTGTACCCGGTAAACATCGGAAGGAACATCGCTAGAGAGTCTGCCCTCACCTACTTCATCCTCCCATCCGATATAGAACTGTACCCTAGCCCTGGTCTCATCCCCGATTTCCTAGAGATGGTGAGAAGACAGGACCCACCGTTGCTGCACAAAAATCCCAAAGTGTTCCCCCTGCCCATCTTCGAACTGGAGAAGGGTTCCGAACTCCCGGCCAACAAGACCCAACTGGTAAGTACACACAAAGGAAGCACTGACAGACTTTTGTCACGTGAATTTTCTACAACTTTTGAAGTAAAGTTTATTTCTTGTATTTGTTTTATGTGACGTTTTAAATACAACAGTAAGTATATTTCAATATCATTAGCGACAGTAATTTACCTAGATTGGCATTTAGTGATCAAAAATAGGAAATTCTAGTAAAGTTTTAAATTATTAACAAAAGTATGTGAATTGCACACTTTCTCTATCGTAGACTCATAGTTCACGCGGTGTGGGCCAGCTGTAGCAATAGTTGGAACGTCTGAATGTAGAGGGCAAGCAGGAATAGGTCTACTTGTAGCGTGAACAGTCTTGCAATGCAAAAAAGGCCTACGTCTGACTGTACAATAGAAAGAATACTAAAGATTAGACTTAGTTTTTTCATTTACTATTGTCTCTTATTTTAATAAAAATTATTATTTGGAGCTTCCCTTGCTTTGAAAGTCACGCCTCGACACTGGACCTAAGTTCTACTGTACAATAGAAAGAGTACTAAAGAGTAGCCTTAGTTCTTTGAGACATTATTCTCTCTTATTTTAATGAAATTGTTATTTGGAGCTTCCCTCACTTTGAAAGTCACGCCTCGACACTGGACCTACGTGTGACTGTACAATAGAAAGAGTACTAAAGAGTAGCCTTAGTTCTTTGAGTCATTATTCTGTATTATTTTAATGAAAATTATTATTCGGAGCTTTCCTCGCTTTGAAAGTCACGCCTTGACACTGGACCTACGTGTGACTGTACAATAGAAAGAGCACCAAAGAGTAGCCTTAGTTCTTTGAGTCATTATTCTGTATTATTTTAATGAAAATTATTATTTGGAGCTTCCCTCACTTTGAAAGTCACGCCTCGACACTGGATCTACGTGTAACTGTACAATAGAAAGAGTACTAAAGAGTAGCCTTAGTTCTTTGAGTCATTATTCTGTATTATTTTAATGAAAATTATTATTCGGAGCTTTCCTCGCTTTGAAAGTCACGCCTTGACACTGGACCTACGTGTGACTGTACAATAGAAAGAGCACCAAAGAGTAGCCTTAGTACTTTGAGTCATTATTGTCTCTTATTTTAATGAAAATTATTATTCGGAGCTTTCCTCGCTTTGAAAGTCACGCCTCGACACTGGACCTACGTGTGACTGTACAATAGAAAGAGTACTAAAGAGTAGCCTTAGTTCTTTGAGTCATTATTCTGTATTATTTTAATGAAAATTATTATTCGGAGCTTTCCTCGCTTTGAAAGTCACGCCTCGACACTGGACCTACGTGTGACTGTACAATAGAAAGAGTACTACAGAGTAGCCTTAGTACTTTGAGTCATTATTCTCTCTTATTTTAATGAAAATTATTATTTGGAGCTTCCCTCGCTTTGAAAGTCACGCCTCGACACTGGACCTACGTGTGACTGTACAATAGAAAGAGTACTAAAGAAAATCCTTAGATCTTTGAGTCATTATTCTCTCTTATTTTAATGAAAATTATTATATGGAGCTTCCCTTGCTTTGAAAGTCACGCCTCGACACTGGACCTAAGTTCTACTGTACAATAGAAAGAGTACTAAAGAGTAGCCTTAGTTCTTTGAGACATTATTCTCTCTTATTTTAATGAAATTGTTATTTGGAGCTTCCCTCACTTTGAAAGTCACGCCTCGACACTGGACCTACGTGTGACTGTACAATAGAAAGAGTACTAAAGAGTAGCCTTAGTTCTTTGAGTCATTATTCTGTATTATTTTAATGAAAATTATTATTCGGAGCTTTCCTCGCTTTGAAAGTCACGCCTTGACACTGGACCTACGTGTGACTGTACAATAGAAAGAGCACCAAAGAGTAGCCTTAGTTCTTTGAGTCATTATTCTGTATTATTTTAATGAAAATTATTATTTGGAGCTTCCCTCACTTTGAAAGTCACGCCTCGACACTGGACCTACGTGTAACTGTACAATAGAAAGAGTACTAAAGAGTAGCCTTAGTTCTTTGAGTCATTATTCTGTATTATTTTAATGAAAATTATTATTCGGAGCTTTCCTCGCTTTGAAAGTCACGCCTTGACACTGGACCTACGTGTGACTGTACAATAGAAAGAGCACCAAAGAGTAGCCTTAGTACTTTGAGTCATTATTGTCTCTTATTTTAATGAAAATTATTATTCGGAGCTTTCCTCGCTTTGAAAGTCACGCCTCGACACTGGACCTACGTGTGACTGTACAATAGAAAGAGTACTAAAGAGTAGCCTTAGTTCTTTGAGTCATTATTCTGTATTATTTTAATGAAAATTATTATTCGGAGCTTTCCTCGCTTTGAAAGTCACGCCTCGACACTGGACCTACGTGTGACTGTACAATAGAAAGAGTACTACAGAGTAGCCTTAGTACTTTGAGTCATTATTCTCTCTTATTTTAATGAAAATTATTATTTGGAGCTTCCCTCGCTTTGAAAGTCACGCCTCGACACTGGACCTACGTGTGACTGTACAATAGAAGGAGTAGTGAAGGTTGGCACTGGTATTGAAACCACGTTCTGCCTGAGTCATATAAAAACGTCCCTGTATATTACGGATTTGATGTCGTTTAGTTAACGTTTTAATTAAAACAGCATCTTTGACTGGCGGACGAGGTAAGAATTCAAGATCCACTGCACACGAATGGAATTGCACGGTTGGCCTGCTTTGCATAAACAGAGCTGAAGGGTCCAACCATCTCCTATTATTCATCAATTTGCTCATGTCGAACACAAAGAAAGCTCGCATTAATATTTACGTCGTAGGAGCCCTGTTTGGTACAGCCAATTTCAAGCACTAAATTAAATTTCTTCCTTTCCTTGCAGCTGTTCAAGGGACGCTAACTTGAGGATCGCGAACCCACATAGCACGCGTCGAGTGAGGGCATTCTCTAACAGATGAACACTGCAATGCACTGCTAGGAGCTCAGCTACACATGTGGATGTCAAATACGATTAAGGACTTGTACCGGGGTTATCAGAGATCTTGGCCCTAGGGGTTATCACAAATTAAAAACTTTGTTCACTAATCACACACTCACGAACTGGCGAAAGAGACATACGATAAAAAAGTCCGTTTAGATTCGCTAACCGGAAGTGCTTAACTGTCAACAACATAACTAAAAAATGAATAGATTCTTAAAATTCAGATTTCGTATTTATGTCCAGAATTTCCCCAACCTAGACAACACTTCACGAGGGCTGTTCAATAAAGAATGATCACAACTTCATTTTTGACGACGTACCTTCACTCATCCTCATAATTTTGATGGTCCTTCTCAAAATAGTCTCCCCTGAATGTGATGCACTTGTCCCAGCGTTTCTGCCGGTCTTCAAAGACATGCTGGAAACCATTTTTGAGAGATCCTTCAAAATCGCCTCCACAGCCTTCACCACTGCTTCTGATGATGGATAATGTCTCCCACGAAGGCGTTTCTTCAAGTTAGGGAATAGAAAAAAATCACATGGGGCTAAATCCGGACTATAGGGAGGGTGAGGGATGCACTTCACGTTGATTTTTGCAAGATATTCAGCAATAACATTGGCAACATACGGCCGCGCATTATCGTGGTGTAGCATCCAGCCTGCTTCACGGAAATGTGGTCTTTTGCGCCTGATTTGGACTTGCAATGTTTTCAGCACATCCCTGTAATATTGTCCAGTTACTGATGTGTGTGCAGGTACAACATGCTGATAAACCATTCCATGAATATCAAAGAATGAGACGACCATAACTTTCCGTGCAGAAGCAACCACTTTTGCTTTTTGGGGGGTTGGTGATGAAGGACATTTCCACATTGAGCTTTGCTGTTTGCTCTCAGGATCAAAATGATGTAGTCAAGTTTCATCAGCAGTGATTGCGTTTGAAAGAAACTCCGGATCTTCCTCTAACATCAACTTTAACTCCATGTTACCTCCATTGCAGCGGTAGGCGATACTGAACATGTCTGAACTTGCCTGGTTCTCACAGGCGGGAACCAGGAGTACCAACAATGAAACTACTACGGCTTGTTTGATTCACATTAAGCTAACAGAATATAATAAGATTGAATTTTAGTGCGAAAAATTATGACCGTAAAAAATTATGATCATTCTTTATTAAACTTCCCTCGTAGATAGAGCAATAAGTGTTTGTACAAGGGTAGAGAAAGTCATGTATACATCACATAACGACCAAAACATTTGACTATCACTTAAAGTCTACTGTATTCCCTTGTAGCTACAATAAGATAATGTTTATCTTGAAGTATATAGAACAATAAGTTAACAGCTGTGTTACCCTTATCATAGAGCCCTAACTTAGCAGTCCGAGCTGTTGTGTGGACTTGTGCGACGGTCTGTGCTTTCGAAATTGAAATGTTAGGGGCTCCGTCCATTCTTGCGCTCATGTTCGCCTTTCGGAACGTTCTCCTAATGGCCACATGTCTAGTACGGTGCTCTGTTCCGTGTGCCCAAAATTCGCAGGAATATGACAATCAAACTTTTTAGTCACGCACACGGCAACACTCCTTTTCGGGGACCTCAACACCATGTATTTCTGGTGAATTTCGTATCAGTGGAGTAGTGGTAAGCGATAGAGAAAGCAAACCCAACTGAATAAGCATGGAGATGGTAATTAGCTCTCGGTGCGCCCTCCTTCCTGACCTAGTTTGAATGATTCAGCGTGTTAGTCAATTAGAGCGCAATACTCAGGAGTACCCTAATGCAATTACGTCACGGAGGTAGGCTACAAACTGATTGCATTGTCACATGATATCGTGCACTGGGGTAAACTCCGGGGTGGTACGGGGTGACTCACGCACAACACGGCTCCCTAACCCTTCTTTTTGTTGTAAATCAATGTCATTAAGTATATGGCAGTTCTTTTCTAGTAAACTTGCAGAGAGTGCAAAACGACACCGCACGATTATAGCCTTTGCGTAGTTAGCTAGACCGAATTTCGGTGTAGCAGCTTCGAAGTTCTGTTAGGTATAATATTATGCAGCATTAAATATTACATGATTTTGTGATTAGGCAGCGCAGGAACCACTGGTATGCGAACCTCAAAAGTTGTTATTGTGACGTACCAGCCACGAAAACAAAAACATTACTCCTTGCTCTTTATCAGTGACCCTAGCCTATCTTTCAGGTAATGAGACAAATGACAGTTACTTGTGAAAAAGTCGACTAATAACTCGGACAGTTGAAGGTTGCTCTACACATTCCGTCCTAACAGAGAGGATTTTGCGTGTACTTAGATAGAAAATCCAAGCAATATGGAGCGCTATACGAACGTCGAAATGACGGGTATGGTTTCGATGGACGGAACAGCTGAAGGGAGTTCAACGAACGCACGATTAATTTAGTTTCATTAAAAATATGAATTGCAAAAATAGTTACATCAATGATAATATTCATTTGTTTAACTTCAGAGTATTTTGTTATGATCTTAATTGTACAATACTTTCAACCACTTACTGTAAATATCAACAGCTTCCTTTACAGTTACAAATGCTTTATTTAGTATTACCAAACACGTGAAATAAAATGCTCGTCTCATTGTATAAGCCATTTAATTTTGATTAATTTATCTACAATTCTTTGATGTTTTCTGTTCTGTTTATCATTTAATGTTTCCATCCTCAACCTCACTAACATTAACTTCCCTCTAAAAGGTATAAGTTGTATATGTCCGCCAGCTTATTTGTCATCATGGACTGCTAGAACGGAATTTTGGAACACATTAAACACTCATAAGCAATAATTGAGCAATAGCTTAATAGTAGCAAGCTACTGCGGAGTATGTCGGTATGTTAACGGCTACAGCACGTGGCATGGCGTGTGACCTATACCTGCGAACTCCGACAGCGTGAGGCACGCGTCGTTGTTCCTGTCACTGCCTAATCCACACTCTTTCTGGAGTATTTTTATGTGGCTCTTTTGGCGGTAAAAGTTCCTGTATGTGTCACATAGAAACTGAGCAACTACTTGTATATATTCGTTCAGTGTCGTTTTGAAACAGCCTGTATAGAAATACATACATAAGTTAAAAAATGAAAATGAAATGTAAGGATAAACAGAACCTCTACAATTCGATGTGTTGAAACTTTCATTGTTGTGAAATTTTAACTTTAGGTCATGCGAATTATGAATGTAACATTCTTAATGATTCTTCCATTTGTTGTTAGTCTCGCGAGAGTGACTCTTTATCATGTGGATTGTCCAGTCTGCTATACCCCTCACAACACATCACACGTTTTCAGGTGATCTGAAAAGTTTCCGACCTGATAAAGATACAAGACATTTTTTCAGCTTTTTTGACTTGGCCACACGGCTGGGAAGCGCTCGCGGTGTGGAGGGTGGCTCGGAGACTGTCCCCCAGCGGGAAAATCTAGACTCAGCATTGGAGCTGAAGACGCCCCAGCCCAAACTATCCTTTTTACATGGAAGATTTTTAGAAAGTTGAATTTTTCTTAAAATTTAGATTACGCTGCCAGATATTCAGGGTACTTACGCGAAAAATAAAATGTAAACAAGAACCTATTAATGTATTTTCTACAATATACAATTGCCCTGTTGACTTCAGTTACCTGCCCCACTTGCTCATTGGATATAACAACTAAAGACCAAAGAATTTTAAACAATAGTTGTCTTTGTGACGTCAATGCGACCAAAGAGTAATTATACAAATAGATCGGAGCGAATGGCGCAGCGGATAGTGTGTCTGTCCAACGGACTGTAATGTGTTTTTGTAGAGACTCGCTCTCTATTGAATTTGAATGCAGAGCAGTTCCTTTTTGTTCATCAGTTCCCATCCATCAACGCATTAGCAGCACGCATCACGTATCGAAAGATGCTCTCAGGCTGTTCAACTGTTTGAGGAAGTAAGACCTCGGCAATAGAAACTCATTCGACCTTTACAATAACAATTATAAGAATGCTTTACCTTTGATAATACATGACTTTCTAAACGTATTATAAAGATGCACGCGAATGGGCATTAATTTCATAATCTTTTTGTTCTTGTATTTGCTCTATCCACAGATAGATTGTGCTTTGTTGACGTATTTCAGGATGTCACAGCTTTCGCCCTGGTCCCCACACAGTCCTCAAAAACAGCTTTCACACGGCTCGTGCTATTTCTTGTTTTTACATAGTTCGTGATGAAGCCATGAGTTGCTAGTTTTATGATGTTAGGTCTCTTTGATTGATTTTGTTTTCGTCCAGGATCTTTCCAGCATTGCACTAGAGATGTAGAATTCCTCGTGGATATACGAGGGTGGTCAGAAAAGTTTCCGACCTCAACATGAACATGGCAGCGCTCGTAAATAAAAGCTTCGTGAACAATGATTTTGCAGAGAAAAACGTCGAGTACTGTTTGGACGTGTTACAGAGACGGGAGCATCCTGGGAGAAGTGTGAAGAGTTACAAGGAGACTATGTTGAAAAACGCCGAGTACTATTTGGACGGGTTACAGAGACGGGAGCATTGATGGGAGAAGTGTGTAGAGTTACAAGGAGACTATGTTGAAAAACGCCGAGTACTATTTGGACGTGTTACAGAGATGGGAACATCGCTGGGAGAAGTGTCTAGAGTTACAAGGAGACTATGTTGAAAAACGCCGAGTACTATTTGGACGGGTTACAGAGATGGGAGCATCGCTGGGAAAAGTGTGTAGAGTTACAAGGAGACTATGTTGAAAAACGCCGAGTACTATTTGGACGGGTTACAGAGACGGGAGCATCGCTGGGAGAAGTGTGTAGAGTTACAAGGAGAGTATGTTGAAAAACGCCGAGTACTATTTGGACGTGTTACAGAGATGGGAACATCGCTGGGAGAAGTGTGTAGAGTTACAAGGAGACTATGTTGAAAAACGCCGAGTACTATTTGGACGGGTTACAGAGATGGGAGCATCGCTGGGAAAAGTGTGTAGAGTTACAAGGAGACTATGTTGAAAAACGCCGAGTACTATTTGGACGGGTTACAGAGACGGGAGCATCGCTGGGAGAAGTGTGTAGAGTTACAAGGAGAGTGTGTTGAAAAACGCCGAGTACTATTTGGACGGGTTACAGAGATGGGAACATCGCTGGGAGAAGTGTGTAGAGTTACAAGGAGACTATGTTGAAAAACGCCGAGTACTATTTGGACGGGTTACAGAGATGGGAACATCGCTGGGAGAAGTGTGTAGAGTTACAAGGAGACTATGTTGAAAATTGCCGAGTACTATATGGACGTGTTACAGAGATGAGAGCATCGCTGGGAGAAGTGTGTAGAGTTACAAGGAGACTATTTTGAAAAACGCCGAGTACTATTTGGACGTGTTACAGAGATGAGAGCATCGCTGAGAGAAGTGTGTAGAGTTACAAGGAGACTATGTTGAAAAACGCGGAGTACTATTTGGACGGGTTACAGAGATGAGAGCATCGCTGGGAGAAGTGTGTAGAGTTACAAGGAGACTATGTTGAAAAACGCCGAGTACTATTTGGACGTGTTACAAAGATGGGAGCATCGCTGGGAGAAGTGTGTAGAGTTACAAGGAGACTATGTTGAAAAACGCCGAGTACTATTTGGACGTGTTACAGAGATGAGAGCATCGCTGGGAGAAGTGTGTAGAGTTACAAGGAGACTATGTTGAAAAACGCCGAGTACTATTTGGACGGGTTACAGAGATGGGAACATCGCTGGGAGAAGTGTGTAGAGTTACAAGGAGACTATGTTGAAAAACGTCGAGTACTATTTGGACGGGTTACAGAGATGGGAACATCGCTGGGAGAAGTGTGTAGAGTTATAAGGAGACTATGTTGAAAAACGTCGAGTACTATTTGGACGTGTTACAGAGATGAGAGCATCGCTGGGAGAAGTGTGTAGAGTTACAAGGAGACTATGTTGAAAAACACCGAGTACTATTTGGACGTGTTACAGAGATGAGAGCATCGCTGGGAGAAGTGTGTAGAGTTACAAGGAGACTATGTTGAAAAACACCGAGTACTATTTGGACGTGTTACAGAGATGAGAGAATCGCTGGGAGAAGTGTGTAGAGTTACAAGGAGACTATTTTGAAAAACGCCGGGTACTATTTGGACGTGTTACAGAGATGAGAGCATCGCTGAGAGAAGTGTGTAGAGTTACAAGGAGACTATGTTGAAAAACGCGGAGTACTATTTGGACGGGTTACAGAGATGAGAGCATCGCTGGGAGAAGTGTGTAGAGTTACAAGGAGACTATGTTGAAAAACGCCGAGTACTATTTGGACGTGTTACAAAGATGGGAGCATCGCTGGGAGAAGTGTGTAGAGTTACAAGGAGACTATGTTGAAAAACGCCGAGTACTATTTGGACGTGTTACAGAGATGAGAGCATCGCTGGGAGAAGTGTGTAGAGTTACAAGGAGACTATGTTGAAAAACGCCGAGTACTATTTGGACGGGTTACAGAGATGGGAACATCGCTGGGAGAAGTGTGTAGAGTTACAAGGAGACTATGTTGAAAAACGTCGAGTACTATTTGGACGGGTTACAGAGATGGGAACATCGCTGGGAGAAGTGTGTAGAGTTATAAGGAGACTATGTTGAAAAACGTCGAGTACTATTTGGACGTGTTACAGAGATGAGAGCATCGCTGGGAGAAGTGTGTAGAGTTACAAGGAGACTATGTTGAAAAACACCGAGTACTATTTGGACGTGTTACAGAGATGAGAGCATCGCTGGGAGAAGTGTGTAGAGTTACAAGGAGACTATGTTGAAAAACACCGAGTACTATTTGGACGTGTTACAGAGATGAGAGAATCGCTGGGAGAAGTGTGTAGAGTTACAAGGAGACTATGTTGAAAAACGCCGAGTACTATTTGGACGTGTTACAGAGATGAGAGCATCGCTGGGAGAAGTGTGTAGAGTTACAAGGAGACTATGTTGAAAAACGCCGAGTACTATTTGGACGGGTTACAGAGATGGGAACATCGCTGGGAGAAGTGTGTAGAGTTACAAGGAGACTATGTTGAAAAACGTCGAGTACTATTTGGACGTGTTACAGAGATGAGAGCATCGCTGGGAGAAGTGTGTAGAGTTACAAGGAGACTATGTTGAAAAACACCGAGTATTATTTGGACGGGTTACAGAGATGGGAACATCGCTGGGAGAAGTGTGTAGAGTTACAAGGAGACTATGTTGAAAAACGTCGAGTACTATTTGGACGTGTTACAGAGATGAGAGCATCGCTGGGAGAAGTGTGTAGAGTTACAAGGAGACTATGTTGAAAAACACCGAGTACTATTTGGACGGGTTACAGAGATGGGAGCATCGCTGGGAGAAGTGTGTAGAGTTACAAGGAGACTATGTTGAAAAACGCCGAGTACTATTTGGACGGGTTACAGAGATGGGAACATCGCTGGGAGAAGTGTGTATAGTTATAAGGTGACTATGTTGAAAAACGCCGAGTACTATTTGGACGGGTTACAGAGATGGGAACATCGCTTGGAGAAGTGTGTATAGTTACAAGGAGACTATGTTGAAAAACGCCGAGTGTTATTTGGACGGGTTACAGAGATGGGAACATCGCTGGGAGAAGTGTGTATAGTTACAAGGTGACTATGTTGAAAAACGCCGAGTACTATTTGGACGGGTTACAGAGATGGGAACATCGCTGGGAGAAGTGTGTATAGTTACAAGGAGACTATGTTGAAAAACGCCGAGTACTATTTGGACGGGTTACAGAGATGAGAGCATCGCTGGGAGAAGCGTGTAGTGTTACAAGGAGACTATGTTGAAAAACGCCGAGTACTATTTGGACGTGTTACAGAGATGGGAACATCGCTGGGAGAAGTGTGTAGAGTTACAAGGAGACTATGTTGAAAAACGCCGAGTACTATTTGGACGTGTTACAGAGATGGGAACATCGCTGGGAGAAGCGTGTAGTGTTACAAGGAGACTATGTTGAAAAATAAATTGTAAAAAAATGTCTTGTATATTTATTAGCCCGGAAACTGTTCAGACCACCTTTGTATCTTTATTGTTCTTTATATCGTACATGGCTTTGGGCAGTGGCAAGTATAAAATTATAATTCTTCCACTCAGTAACTGTGGAATGAATCATTTCAACTCACTTTGTATAATCACAGAAATACGAATTTTGATTTGTCACTTGAAGAAAGTGTAAGTAATATTTAAAACTGCAAAGTAATAATAAAAAATAAGTGTGGAATGGTTGAGCAAGGGAAAAAAGTTCCTATTTCTGTTACATCACCGAGCACAGTGTTAGGAGACACGGATTCCACACTAGTCCGATGTCGGGGCGAGAGAAGCTGAGGTACTGAGTCTGATAGAGGAACCAGCCCAACGCCGGAGTGAGAGCGAGAGAAGTGGATGATAGTACGAGAGTGAAATGAATGATGGTGGGGGAAACCGGACGACCCTGAGAAAACCCGCCCCAGCGCCGTGTAGTTTAACACAAATCTCACTTTGCAGTCGAACACACGCCGCGGCCTAAGAAAAATTAATTTGACATAAGTTGGATGTTTAACAAAATCTCATTTTTGTGAGATTTTGTCCACGTCTTACTGTTTATCAGTCATTCAGAAAGAAAAACGTTCTCGGAAATTTCAAGATATAATTTATGTCATAAAAACTACTTAAACATATATTTTAATCGAAACTGTAAACCCATTTTTGAGTAAATGAAAATGTTCTATTTGTACATGAAAAGTTTGGTTTTGGTTGCGTTTTTTTTTTTCTTTCTTTCCTGGAATCCTTACCGCTTCTTTGGAAGTTGCTAAATCTTTAAGTCTTGGACTTATGTTGTTCACATGCAAATGCACGCGCATACACAAATATTGTTTTAAAATTACTTTTTAAAAATATATATTTTCAACGAGCCCCAAATTACATGTTTCTTTGTAATCTAGGTATGGCATTTTTGGTCGGAATACATTATTGATTTATTTACTTTAAGTGCGTAGCGTAAGAATGCCGCCATTAGTAGCGTGTAATTTCTGCAAACTAGTTCCCAAACGCCATAGATAAGTTTACAGTATTTCCGATTGGTGGACTCGGTTTGTATGTAGCAACGTAGCAACTGTTTCACACTTAAAATGGCGCCTTGCCTTGAAATATTACAAAGTGCATTTTTCCGCAAGTGACGTGACCGAGTGTCTAAGCTAGTGTGAAATTGCCTATAATGTTGTTAACCCTGGACACTACAGCTGTTAGGTGCTGAGTCATATGGCCTTGGGGTGCACTGGGGGAGTTACACCCTCCGTTCTACCGTCACATTTACTGCAGTTTATTTCCAAGGAAGAAACGGAAGAAACCAATGCACCAGTTCCTGCTTACCTTAATATAAGACTCTGTTATATACTGCTTCAGGCATACTACCGTAGAGGAAATCCTATTCAAAGAAGTTATAAGGACAAGTCAATCATTTCACCTGCAAATCTCTAACCCAAACAAGCAAATAACATTTAAATAAATTTCGTGTAATTCATATTTAAAATTCATAAACTAGAAAACTGACGTATTCTCCATGAATACATTACATGTATTGTAGAATAATGAAATAACATTAATGTATAATTATAGTAGAAATCAAAGGCAGCAGCAACTAACCACAAACTTCAAGAGAGAAAACCAAGCCATGGACGTGTAGTGTGCACGTCTCTCGCGTTCCCCGCGAGTCCCGTCTTGGACATGGATGTTTATGTATATTAGTATACCGTAGAAGCTCGAAATAGCGCTATGCGAAATACAGTGGGTTGGGGTTTAATAGGGGTAAATGATGTCCACGTTATTGTAGATTTTGTGTGTGTGTGTGTGTGTGTGTGTGTGTGTGTGTGTGTGTGTGTGTGTGTGTGTGTGTGTGTGCGTGCGTGTGTGCGTGCGTGCGTGCGTGTGCGTGCGCGTGCGCGTGCGCGTGCGTGTGTGTGTGTGTGTGTGTTTTTTTCGGAAGATTGAAATAAAAAAAAAAAAAATTGCAAAAGAGGTTCTTCAATATAATTTTCACCACCACTCCTGTTCGTTGACACTGGCCACTGCATTTCAGGAAAGTAATGAATGATTCTGCCGTTCTTGGTCTTGTCTTTTTCATCAACTCTTAATTCTGCTGAATGAAATCACTCACTGCTTTGGGGAAGGAAGGGGAAATTCTGCATCTTAGGCACATTCCTTGCTAATTCACAGTTTTTTTCTGTGTGCATCTTGTTATTGAAGACATAATTATAGAGTTTTGTAATAAAGAGTGAGTGTAATGAATTTGTCAGACATTGATAATTGCATACATTAATTATGCCTCCTGTGTACTTTGTAAATTAGGATTGAAAACATTTTGAGTTAGGTGAACAAGAGAGGCCTACTTTCAAACAAAGAGCTCAAAATGAAAAACTTGATAGGTACATTTAACTGTAAATTTACAGTTTGCTCATGTAAGTTCTTCTGTTGGCAATGTTTGTTGTTCAGGGGTTATTTGTATGTTGTATAGCTTTACAAAATGTTCAGGATTTAATAATAATGTAAATAAATGTCTTCTACAGAAAGTCAAAACACAAGTATTTATAGATTTTTGACAATCTAAACCTTGAATATCACGTTCACACACATATCTTTCTCTGAAATTACATTTTTTTTTTTGTTAAAAAAATAAAAGTAGCTATAGAAAATTGAATGTAAAACTACACAACTGCTCCTTTTGCAAGATAATTTGTAGTAATGTATATGATGTGCTGTTGCAGGTGGCCATGCTGAAGAACGGAACTGCGATTCCTTTCCACAAGAAGCTGTGTTCCGGATGTCACAGTGTCCCCAAGTCCAAAGAATGGATGGCTGCTAACGAGACTAGAGGTCTCCATGTTTTCCACATTGGGAAGCGAACTGGGTACTTTGTACACTGGGAACCAATCTTCATTGGCACCCATAGTGACCCTCTCTATGATGAGCGACTCAGCTGGGAAGGCAAGAGTGACAAAATGACTCAGGTACTGGTTCAAGTCCTTCTCTAACAACAATATTCTAGCGAATAGTATGTTAGTGCTACAAAACGTGGTACATATTCAATTCAATTTATTTTGTCCTTTGGATCGTACACTGATATCAGACACTTCTTAGTGTAAAAGTTACATTATTGGCTATTATCATTATTTACAATCACTTAAAACTAATCAACATTTAAAAACTCATTTATAGAATAAAATAAATGCTGCAGTAAAAAGAGTTTTACTCCCTTTTTAAAATGTATAAGGCTCTTCATTTGTTTAATATTTTTTGGTAGTCTGTTGTATAATCTGATATCTTTATTGATAGACCTGAAGATTTCCATTCTACAAAGGCTGTATTGCATATTACATTTAATGAAAATTAGTAAGGTGTCCATAAAAATTAATAAAATATAATGTAAAACTATCTGTAATCGTTTTATTGACACTCGTCACTTATTTATCTTATATTATTGAGCGACTAGTTTCAAAGGCCATTGTCTCTAGTCCCTCAATAATATAAGAAAAGTAGGTGACGAGTGTCAATAAAACAATTACAGATATAAAAATTTAACTGTATTGGAACACCACAGTGAAGCGAAATAATTATTAAATTATAGATGAGTCGATTTATTACACATCAGCTTCACTTACGTACCTCAAGAAACATGTCCTCAATATAGGTATGTAAGTGAAGCTGATGTATAACAAATACGACTCATCTATAATTTAATAACAACTACAAATAGTTTTATGATTAATCTCAGAAACTATTTGTAGTTGGTTTATTAATACTCGTCACTTAATTGTTTATATTAATGAGAGACTAGTTTCAAAGCATTCGCCTCCATTTTCAATCTCTTTCCAACTGGCATCTGTTGTTGTCTGCTCTCTCTCTGGTGGTGGAACAGACAACAACAGATGCCAGTTGGAAAGAGATTGAAAATGGAGGCAAATGCTTTGAAACTAGTCTCTCATTAATATAAACAAGTAAGTGACGAGTATTAATAAACCAACTACAAATAGTTTCTGAGATTAATTTTGATGTCACTGTTACTAAATTCCTCCAAACACATATAACATAATAAAATTTATTGATTTAACTTAGCACCAAAACATTAGAAACCTATCTTTGGAATAAGTTTGTAACAACTCAAAACCATTGACTTACTCATATGCACTGACTTTGTTTCTGTTTGTTGTCTACAGGGTTACGCGCTCTGCGTCCTGGATTACGAGTTCCAGATCCTTGACAATGCATTCCTGGTGCACAAGCCAGGCATCAAGACATTGAAGAAGGATCCACAGAGAGCCATGCTGGCTGGGAAAACAAATGTGCTCATCAGGAAGGTGATATTCCCAGAACTGAAAGTGCTGTATGGCACTAGGAAAGGTTGTGCAGTCTGACCAATGCCAAAGATCCAACGGCCCATCAGGAAACACTCCTCTAGGTGGGTATTGCTCTTCTCTTATACACAGCAATACTGATAAAATAGATTTTTTAAGGGACGTTGTCTTCAATGATCACCCTCTCTTAGTAGGACTACCTCCCCGCAGAGACTCACAAGCCAATGCCTTGAGGGCATACCCAGAATGCCTCAAATGACAGTGAGCATGAAGGAACTAAAATTTATTAATGGAAGGGATGATAGAACATTTCATGGCTCAAATTGTCCAGTCTACCATTTGTTAAATGCAAAGGTAAATTGCAAAACAATTTTTAGTCAGTTTGGTTGGCTCCAGAGGTTTGAACCCAATACCTCCTGAATGTTAGTGTGCTGTCGTCTCACTTAGGTTTTCGACGGACTTGAAAACAAGTGGTACAACACTGTAAATGACAAATTGTTTAGGAAATGGATAAGAAACAATGTTTACTTTAAATTAAATTTAAAGGGAGTCGATTAATGACACTAAACAACACTTACTTTTAATAGAGTCAACATGAAAAATTCAATACCATGGCTGGGATTTGAGCCACGGTTCTCCTGGTTTCTGTCCAGTCGCTCTAACAAGGTTTCATTGCAGTCCAGGCTACATTGTGCTTAGCTGTTAATTTTCTCTACTGCACCATAAATGTTACATTTTTTACCTCCAAGATCTTTAGAGACCAGTAAACATTGTAGTTTAGTTTTATAATATTAGCATGTAAAATAATTATAAGTAATAAACCAGGAGAACTATGGTTCAAATCCTGGCCATGGCATTGAATTTTTCATGTTGACTCAATCAAAAACCTTAGCCTATATATGGCTGATATGAAGAAATGATTAATTTCCATCAATTAACTTACCTTTAAATTTTCTCGGATCATGTTTCAGAGACTATTTGCTTCCATTGTCAACTGGACATCGACTGGTTCTCAGTGGTGTAGCTGGCGATATTTTGTGATAGGTCTCCTCTGGTGGCAGTTCGAGGAACTTGCTGAACAAATTTTTCTAGGGCTTGTCGAAATTGAATACTTTATTCAACATCCCCCAGAAAGATTTGTTCAGCAAGTTCCTCAAACCGCCACCAGAGGAGACCTATCACAAAATATCGCCAGCCACACCACTGAGAACCAGTCGATGGATGGTTGACAATCGAGGCAAATAGTCTCTGAAACATGTTCCGAGAAAATTTAAAAGTAAGTATTGTTTAGTGTCATTAATCAACTCACCTTTAAATTTAATTTATTACAACAACACTGTTTTCAACAGTTCCAAGAAAAGAATTATAATGTTTACTTTGTTTTAGTTAGTTAGTTAGTTAGTTAGTTAGTTAGTTAGTTAGTTAGTTAGTTAGTTAGTTAGTTAGTTAGTTAGTTAGTTAGTTTTTATTCATCCTTTTGATCATATTACATGATATAGGACACGTCAAGTACTTATAACTAAAAATTATACAATATACATATATATAACACAAGTTTGGAATGAAAATTCAACTGTATGTACAGTATAATGATAATGATGATAGTAATAATAATAATAATAATAGTAATGATAGTAATAATAATAATAATAATAATAATAATAATAATAATAATAATAATAATAATAATAATAATAATAATAATAATAATAATAACAATAACAATAATAATAATAATAATAATAATAATAATAATAATAATAATAATAATAATAATAATAATAATAATAATAATAATAATAATAATAATAATAATAATAATAATAATAATAATAATAATAATAATAATAATAATAATAATAATAATAATAATAATAATAATAATAATAATAATAATAATAATAATAATAATAATAATAATAATAATAATAATAATAATAATAATAATAATAATAATAATAATAATAATAATAATAATAATAATAATAATAATAATAATAATAATAATAATAATAATAATAATAATAATAATAATAATAATAATAATAATAATAATAATAATAATAATAATAATAATAATAATAATAATAATAATAATAATAATAATAATAATAATAATAATAATAATAATAATAATAATAATAATAATAACAATAACAATTCACTTGTAGTTAACATATTCAAACAATTCACCTATACTATAAAACATTAACATCATTAACATTAACAAAATCATTGTCAAAGTAATCATAATATTCTTTTATGCTATAAAAACAATGGAGTGAAAGAAGTTTTTTGAGACAAATTCTAAATCGATGCAGTGCAGGTATTTGCTTCAGATAATTGGGTAATTTATTATAAAGCTGGAGGCCAGTATATACAAAACTTTTTTCAAAAGAACTAGTGCTATGTGTGATTACATGAAGGTTATCTTTTCTTCTGGTATCATGAGAATGTATCTGTGAGTTTGTTGTGTACATACTAAGATTATTTTTTATGTAGCATAATGTTTCATATATGTAAATACAGGGGAGGGGCAATATATTTAATTCCTTAAATAATGGCCTACAACTGGTTCTTTTATTAACATGTAGTATTATCCTAATTGCCCGTTTTTGCATTTTAAAAATAGATTTTGCTCCTATTGAATTACCCCAAAATAATATTCCAAAGCTAAGAACAGATTGAAAATATGCATGATATAAAGATATGACCGATTTCAAGTCCATGATTTTTGAAATGACTGTGATGGCATAAGTTATTTTACTCAGTTTTTGAGATAGTTTTTGAATGTGAGCCGACCACTTTAAATTATTATCCACCCATACTCCTAGAAATTTTGTACTATCTGTGTATGAGATATATTTGCCCTGGAACTCTATAAAGGGATGACTGGCAAGTGTATTTTGTTTATGATGAAAAGCTATTGCTGTTGTTTTTTCTGTATTTATTAATAATCTATTAATGTTGAACCAGTTTAGCAATTCAGACATTGTCTGTTCTATCTTAAATTTTAAGGATCTCAAGTTGCAACCAGAAATATATAAGTTTGTATCATCAGCAAATAATGTTGGATAACTATTTTTTAAGGAACACTCTAGATCATTTATATATATCAGAAATAAAACAGGTCCAAGAATTGAACCTTGGGGGACACCATATTTTATTACTGCCGTAGATGATAAATATGTTGTAATTTCATTTGTATTTACATGTGTATAAGTGATTTCTACCATCTGTTGTCGGGATGTTAAATATTCTTTAAACCACTTGTTCACTGTTCCACTATTTATATAACTTTATTGTTTAACATCTATAATAAAATCTAAATACAGGCTCATTGCTTTGAATCTCCATTTAAAGTACAATGTATTTATTAAAAATTGAACTATGAATATGAGGAAAATTCAGGGCAGTAGTATTTTTTAAACTCTTAAAACAATAACTATGTCATAAACGTCATTGCTTCTGTTAAAGATACAAATTCAGTATTAATTACAGAAAAGTCGATGGTGTCATCTAAATACTGTGTGACTCATGAGGGCTAATTCCTTAAACTCGGCTTTTGTCTGCTTAACAGAAGATCTTAGCACTGATACTACCGTAATTTAAAAAACAGAAGAAAGATACTTGTCTTTAAATATTAAAAGCAGAAGCATTATTAACAGTGAAGTATTCTTCATATTTGAATTTGATTTATGAGTCACTATGTTTATACTCGTTGTATAATTGAAATGTTTTCAAGATCATTCGATCTTATCCTCAGCTGTTTGGTGACTAAATGAACCTTCCTCTTCTTCCACTACTATGGAGCTCCGATCACTCTGCCATCTGGTGTTAGGGGCACTAAGTTTTAATACTTCATTTAATGCCGGGATTTCAAAATTTATAACTTTATCACGGTTTTTGTTTATCAATATTTTTTCTCAAATATCCAATTCTATGGGTGTACTTAAAGATTTTAACAGTTTCATGTTGTGGCCAATGTTGTGGTTTTCTGTCCAAAATTGATGACATTATCAATCTTACAGATCTTACAGATTTATGCATAAGGAATAATTACTTCATGTTTAACCAAAAATTCTACAGACAAACAAAAGGATTAGCTATGGGGGCCCACTTTCGCCTATTTTAGCAGACCTATACATGAGCTATTTTGAAACACACATAGTAAAGGCTTTCCCACAGATTTATAAATTTTGGCAGAGATATGTTGATGATGGTTTTGCTATCATTCCGGAAAAACTTAGAGAAGATTCTCTAAAATTACTAAACCTGCAAGATAATCACATCCAGTTTACAATGGAAGTAGAAAGAGACAGCACCCTACCCTTTTTGGACCTCAAGATAACTAGAAATCGTCATGGTGTAGATTTTGGAATATACAGGAAGCCCACACACATAGATAATTACATAAAGAAAAATGAATAAAACCCAGTTTCACATCAACTAGCTGCCTTTAGAAGTCTAATTCACCGGCTATACAACATCCCACTGAGTAAGGAGGAATTTTTTAAAGAACAACACATAAAAGACATAGCGGTATTAAATGGATTTAACCCAGCCATCATAAGGAACATGATGAATAGAAAGGAAAAACTGAAGATAATATCAAAAAATACCACTCTCACACCACTTAATAACACAAATTGGCAATATAGAAAATTCACCTACCATCCATGGGCTTTTAGAAAATTTGAACGAATCTTCAAAAGACTAAACTTAAAACTAGCACCCCAAAACAATTTCCGTCTGAGGAACCTGCTAAATAAACCACTAAAAAATTCAATCCCCAACAATTTGAAATCAGGAATTTATCAGATTGTGAAACCTGTGAAAAAAGCTACATAGGAAAACCTAAGAGAAACTTGTTAACCAGGCAAAAAGAACACCAGAGGAACATTAAGTTGAAACAAACAGAAAAATCTGCAGTTTCACACCATTTTTGGACAGAAAACCACAACATTAAACTGTTAAAATCTTTAAGTACACACATAGAATTGGATATTTGGGAAAAAATATTCATAAAAAAAACCATGATAAAGTTATACATTTTGAAATCCCGGCATTAAATGAAGTATTAAAACTTAGTGCCCCAAACACCAGATGGCAGAGGGTTCGGAGCTCCGTAGTAGTGGAAGAAGAGGAATGTTCAGTTAGTCACCAAACAGCTGAGGATGAGATCGAATGATCTTGAAAACGTTTCAATTGTACAACAACAAGTAAGTAAAGTTTGAGTGTAAACATAGTGACTCATAAATCAAACTCAAATATCTTAAAACAACTATGTCATAAACGTCATTGCTGCTGTTAAAGATACAAATTCAGTATTAATTACAGAAAAGTCAATGATGTCATCTAAATACTGTGTGACTAATGTGGGCTAATTCCTTAAACCCGGCTTTTGTCTGTTTAACAGAAGATCTTAGCACTGATACTACCGTCATTTAAAAAACAGAAGAAAGAAACATGTCTTTGTTGATATTTGTGTTATATCCAGTGATGCATTTGTGGATATAACATTTTTTAAGTATCCTGAAGATGGGGAGATATGTACACTCCCGAAATGTCGATTCCTAATCTTCTTTTCACCTGGCTTGCTTCCTGAGAAGATCTCAAACATATATGCAGCAAAATGTGACATGTAAAGCAAAACTCCACTCCACTTCACACATGTTAAAATTTGTATACAAACTGACATCTTTCCAATACAACGGTATAATTACAAGCAATAATCTTACATGTGACTTCAAGTTTACTCCTGGCTTAGACAATTATCTGTGAGACCCTCTTTTCTATTTAAACCATGGTTGTCTTCTAGGCATGTGATTTATTAGTTATATTACTGGTTTCAAGACTATCTCTCTCTTCGAGATTCATTGGATCTTGCTATATTTGATACAATATTTATTTATACTTAAGCATACAATATTTTCTTACAATTTCACTAACAATTTTCCAATTCTGTTCTATGTACAAATTTGCCAGCAGTTTATTTTACGAGCTAGTAGTGGTGTTGACTCCCTGGTCGTTACCTCTATTCTAGCTCTTAGGCAACAAATGACCTAATATTCCATTGTGTCCTCCATTTCTCTACCTGTTATCTTCCTTACCTTTCTCATTTATTTCACTTTGATTTATCCTGATTCTTCTATTCTACTTCTTTGCTTATACAGGCAGATATTACTACTACACGGCTCAGCTGATTAGAGGTACTGCATATGTGGCTCAAATCCAGGCAATGACATTTTTTTTACGTCTGATGCCATCTTTCCAGTCATATATAAATGAGCAGTGGTATCATATATTTCTAAACAAAACCATGACATTTCATTAATTAGTTAAACTGGTTTGAAAACATATGTAAGCAAATCTTGGTGAGCAGGGATCCAAATACAAAGCTTGAACAGTGTTCCAATGTGTAAGGACTATGATACAATGAAGCACACAATTAATATAATTTTGAGTTGAATTAATACTCAATGCTCCACTTATTGGTAGTATTTAGCTAGAACACGTTTCGTTAGGACCTTCCTAACATCATCAGCTGTTGTCGACTAATAGATGCTAGTTTGGTGAACTCCTTGGAGGCGATAGGTGCATCTCTGTCGGCATCTTGATGAACTTGAAGTTTGGGTTTTCTTCAAAGGTACTCTCGAAATTGAACAATTTTCTTTCAAATTTTTTTATGAAAATTTTTTCCCACGTGGTTAATGCAGCTGGACGTTGGACACTTTTTAATAAGTGGATTTCTCTTTCTATATCATGATTCTCCTTCCAAAAATGGTACGCTACCGCTGATTTATCTATTTCTTTGTTCCTGATGTTCCTAAAATGCTCTTTAAGCCTAATGTTCAAGTTCCTTTCAGTTTTTCCAATGTAAAAGTTGTCACAACTTTTGCAGTTTATCCAATACACACCTGACTTTTTGTGTGTGGGTATCTCCTTTGTATTATGTGATTTCAAAAGGTGTTGCTACTTTCTAAAAAGTTACTACTCTTTCCCCAATCAGCAGTGAAACTACAGAAAATTATCATATCATCCCAAAGCTACACACCTTTTCCAAAAAGTCTTCAACGAGCACAATATTACTTTGGCCCCACAGAACAAATTTAGTGTACAACATCTTTTGAAATCACATAATACAAAGGAGATACCCACAGACAAAAAATCAGGTGTGTACCGGATAAACTGCAAATGCTGTGACAACTTTTACATTGGAAAAACAAAAAAATAACTTGAACATTAGGCTTAAAGAGCATTTTAGGAACATCAGCAACAAATAAATAGATGAATCGGCGGTAGCGTACCATTTTTGGAAGGAGAATCATGATATAGAATGAGAAATCCACTTATTAAAAAGTGTCCAAGGTCCAGCTGCATTAACCATGTGGGAAAAAATTTTCATAAAGAAATGTGGAAGAAAATTGTTCAGTTTTGAGAGTACCTGTGAAGAGAACCCAAACTTCAACTTCATCAAGGTACTGACAGAGACACACCTATCACAACCAATGAGTTCATCAAACCAACATCTATTAGTCGAGAACAGCTGATGATGTTAGGAAGATCCTAATGAAACGTGATCTAGGTAAATACTAGCAATAAGTGGAGCATTGAATACTAGTTCGACTCAAAATTGTATTCCTTGAACAGTATTTTTGCAAGGTGGAAGCAGGTTTAGCCAAAGGCACTCACTAAACTCTGCAGGAACCATTGATGCAAGCAAATGTCTGTGCAAAGTTATTGAGTGAAGTTAGCAGGACTGTTCAGGTTAATTCCTAAGGGTTTTATCTCACATATTGACAGTTGTTTCATTATAATATAAAATATTAACTGGGCTTGTGGGCCGTGGTCTATTGTGCTCTTTCTTCATCTTCCCAGACGTTTCGTCTGCGGCTGCAGCAGAGATCTTCAGTGGCACTGCGATCGGAGTGTCCTGGCGGAAGTCTCAACAGCGACTGTAAGAGACTTCTGCCAGGACACTCCGATTGCACTGCCACTGAAGATGTCTGCCACAGCCGCAGACGAAACATCTGGGAAGATGAAGGAGCACAGTAGACCACGGCCCACAAGCCTGGTTAATACTTTATACTATACTGACACCGGCCGTGAAAGCTTACGAATTTTAATGAAGTTGTTTCATTGTGTGTAATTACTCATTGTTTTAATCATTCTGCAGAAAGTTGGTGTATAACATCATTTTATTTAAAGATATGTTTTATGTTTCAGATGATACCCACCAACAGGAATGAAGTACTTAACTACAATAGTCTTCAGCATTAAACTGCATTGTTGTAACTTTGCGTGTGCCATGTAGAACATTGTCCACAGTGCAGCACCTTTATAGACATCTGTTATTAGAAACAGTGAGTTTAGGATGACAAAACGAAGTGCCAATTTTGAACTTAGCCTTTGAGAGGGTCAAAAGGTAATCACAGATATACATAGAAAATGGTATATATCCGTAATGTAGAACTTGTGAACAGCAAAGGCAGCTTTTGCTTCATCGTGGGCTGTGCCTCATTTGATGTGCTTTTTGTTTTTTGTTTTTTTAAATAATGTTGAGCGCATCGTTGATTGTCGTCAGAAAGTGGTAGAGAAATACAAGAAGCCCAGAATGCAGTTTGCTTCCAAAACTTTGTTTTAGTGAAATATTAGTTATTTATGAAAAGAGGAACCTAGTGTAGTGCATGTGCACTACTTTTAGTGTCCTTATACCTTGTGGAAAGACACAGACAGTTCATTGTTGTTTTTGATATTTCATGTTACATTTTAGTTCCAGCAGAGAAGACAGTAGATGGATAGTGCAGTTCAGTGTGAATAACAATGGAGCGAAATTGATAAACCAAAAAGATTTGTAATATTTGTTGTTGGTAACCGTAATATTTTACTTGATTAAACATGCAATTAAATTCCTCATAAACACTGATATTAGACATATAAACCTTTTAATATTAATCATATTATAATTAATGTATTTACAGTTTCAGATTTGACCCCCTTGTATTACTCATAGCTCCATTGTAGCTACGATTTAATCACATTGCCTAGAAATATTCAGATGAGTGTTTTCTGCACTGAACTAGTGGAACATACAGTCAGTGTAAAATGTGTTTGTACACTTAAGAAATTACACTAAAATTCTTGGAGAAACAGGAATGGGATGTTTGGCAAATTTATAAATAAATTAATCATGTCCAGTAAAGCATTTATGTTGTATTTGTTAATATTTTAGATAACAAAACATGTCAATAAATTACTTCTTTTTAAAATAAAAAGTATACTATTATTTTGCCCAAAAAGTGATTGTACACCTACGATTTCAATAACATTTTTATAATGTAAACCATCATTCAATATTTGGTGGGCTTTTCTTTTGCTTTTATAAGTGCCTCCAGTCTCCGCGGCATTAATTCCACTAGCTCTCTTGTTTTCTTTGGTTCAATTAGCTCCCATTCTATTTGAAGTGACGGTTTTAATCCTTCTTTATCGGAAATGGAGTGATTTCTGATTTTCCTGTCCTAAATAGACCACAGATGTCCTATAGGGTTGATATCTGGTGACTGGAGGGTGTATGAAGTAGTTTTGGCATGTTATAAGGCAGCCACAAGCAAGTATTTTGAAGCGGTATCCTTGCCTCTTTATTGTGATCAAGGATGCTGTACGCTCCTGCCCGGCATCGAAGATGACCTTGAACTTGGTTCTTCGTGGGTCTGGTTGCACTCTCAGGGTCGACCCAGAAATTGTTGATTGCTGGCTGAAATGTTTGGTGTGGCGGGATTCAAAAATGAAATAACGTCGTGGGTACACTGAAATAATGTTCAGCACTTACTTTTCATAACACTCTTAATTGCATCGAGTTCCTGCAAGATTATCAGTGTTGTGTTCGTTTTCCCCACACTTCGTAATGACGCATCACTGAACTCAAGATCTTTAACCTCACCATGCAAAACTGTTCATTCCAGATCTAAGATTCGACCACAACTGTTTCATCTCTTCTCCTCGGTGGAACAGATGTGACTCCCTGACGTCAGCTTCACCCCCGGTGTCTACTTACACTTACATGCCTTCTTAGCGGCTTCTTTGTTATACTGGAAACTGCACTTCCGTGTGCCAGGTTAGCTGTCCCTCTCTACATACAAGAAATGCCATTTTCGTTACTTCCAATGGCAACTCAACGTCCCTACGATTTCAACTCGTGCCTAAATCTTGCAAAACCCCAGTGCATTTAAGTGTTGTTTATTTATCTTTTTGTTTTATAAAAGTTACATTTTCATGTTTTTTCATATTTAATAACAATATTATTATTCAAGTTGTGAATTATCGCTTCAATTTGCAGCTATATGTTTGGGGTCGTTGTCCTGCTGAAACATAAAATTGTTCTCAAGACCTAGTTTCCAGGCACTAGCTTGGAGATTTTCCTTTAAAATGTCCATATAGACTTTATGGTCCATAGTTCCATCAATAAAGTTCAGTCAACCCACACCTGAAGCACTCATACACCCCCAGACCATCACGGAGCCACCTCCGTGTCTCACTGTAGGCACTAGATATTTGGGATGCAGCCATACCGTACGCCTTCCATCGGACCCAAAAATAGTGAAGTTACTCTCATCGGAAAATATCACTCTATTCCAGAAGTCTTTTCCTTTATTTCGGTGATCTTTTGCAAAATTCAATTCTTTTATTTGATTTTTTTTTTTTTTACTTGCCCAGAACTTTTTCCAGGATACTTGACCATGATGCGTCTTGATAAATATTGTAAACAGTGCTGGCCGAAACGTTTATACTACTTCGTCCAGATCCGCAGCCAACTTCACAGCACTGATTTTTGGATCCTTCGTTATTTCATGCAGGATTACTCTTTTATCTTGCTCTGTTAACAACTTTGGTCTTCCGGTTCTTGGCCTGTTTTGCACCGTTTTTAAAACAGAAAACCTATCTATTATTGTCTGCACAGTGGAGCGAGGTCTGTCAACAAGGTGAGGTATTTCTCGTAGTGATTTGCATTCATTATGGAGTTTAATAATCAATTTTCTTGTTTTTTCGCTGCTTTCCCTGCGCTTGCTCCCTATTTTGACGTACCTGTTTGTTCGCTGTTGACTGACGTCTGACACTGCTCTGTTTCTTATCACTGCTATCCACAGGTAAGCTGTCAGGTGAATGGTGGCTTGATAAGCCTTTGAGATTATGTTCTCGAAGCACTACCGCAGGTGTACAATCACTTTTTGTGCATTTTATTTAATTTTTACGATTATACACATCACATTGCGGTTTTGTTTGTGTACTTGTGCAAATAAGTGTTTTGTATTGATGTTTTGTATGTTACATATTTCATAAAACCTGTGCTTTTTGTTTGATGCACATTCTAATGCAAAACAATATAGGTGTACGAACACCTTTTACACTGACTGTATAATTTTGATTGTGAAGTGCATGCTATATTTTCTGACTATAAACTTGTGATGTTACAGATAAGATAGCTAGCTTTAAATTTTAGCGCTTTACCTATCTTTGCGACTCATTATCGTAGCAGAAAATTTTCAGAATCTTTTTCAGGTTAGCACAGCATTTGTTGGCTCCACTTGAGCTTCAGTCAGTGTTGCCAACATGCATGTTCTGTAAGATGGTGCTACTGTTTTTTCTGTAACAAACACAAAGGTTCCAATAGATGATGATGCCTCTAGTCTTTTGAGAGACTTTCTAATATTTGATACATTCCTAGTAAAGTTGTAGACTAGAACAAATTTTTTATTACACTGAACAACCTCTCTTCTCTAAATAGGGTGCCATTAGGAAATAAGTAAGTTGTAATTAGTAAATAGATTGGAAGGGACTAAATGGCTGTCTTGCTGAATATGGCAGTTGCAAAGAAAATGTGATGAATATAATAGTAGATGACCCACAACTTCCCTTTTTCTTGTTTTGTTGAAGGGAAATGTGCAGTTTGAATTTTACAAAATAAAGAGATTTGAGGTAAAACTGAAACAACACTCAATGTTCATGGTTCTGTAAACTGTCTAATGCTTTCAAATCCATTTAGGTTACTCTTTAAGTTAAAAAATTATATATACTTTCAATAATTTTCATATAAGCAAAAGTTGAATAACAGAAGTTTCGCAAGAATTGTAAATTATTGTGACTACTATATGCGCACGTTTTCTTGAGTGCTGGATTTACAGTGTGATGTGGGCAGAGGGCAAGAAGAAAGAGCTAACATGTTCTTGTTTGTGTAGTGTGGTCAACCTAGAAAAACACAATTCAGCCAAATTGCGGTAAGCTAAGCAAAAATATGCGCTGAAGGTATGACATGTGTCAACAGACAATTGAACTCCATCCGATATGCTGTAGGCTTATATATTTACTGTTATGAAACACATAAAAGTAGAAAACAAATATTATGACATCTTCTATAAACACTCACTCGCTTTGTGATTCTTTGATTTACTGCGTCACTGTCATCTGATGTGTTAATAGTTTCATCAATTGTATTTTGTATTACACCATCGTTTCTCCAATATTGCATTTCCAGCTCTTGGACCTTCTTGCAGTATCCTTCCCAATCCGTCGTTTCTATAGTAGGTTTCCGCACATTTGTGGCTCTCGTTAACATTGCATACTTTGAAAACATTCTTTATTTTTGCCCACGCCAGCTGAATTGCATTCAGATTACAGCTATACGGAGGTAGACAAATAATAGCATGTCCCCTTTCGAGAACCATAACATCAACAACATACGTGTTGCTTTTAGATTTGTTGTAAACTGGTTAGCTAATAATTAATCTGAAAATTGCTCAAAATAAAATGGCGTACATGTGAAAGCTTAGCATATTAGCCACTAGATGTCACAGTGTGTAGCGCATTTCCTGTTTCAAAGTTGCGACTTGGTGCTCCGCCACACGTAAACAAATTAAACAAATCACTGCAGTACACTTCAAACATCCATTGTCACAATAACGATCACACTACTGCCGCTTCTAACACTTTGGTTTATTGTTTATTTCAAACCCGCATGTTGCATTCTTCGAGGTATGTGCAAGTTAGTCGGTTGGTCAGGTATCACAGATGCAGAGCGAGGTTATGCTCCTCAACCGGTGGTGATGGAATATTTGAAATGCAACCTATATTGGCACCGGTATTTATACCTCCCAGTCATTGTTTCTGGAAGGCTGTAGATCTTCCAAGAAATTTCTCAGCAACAACAATAGACCAAGTGCTCTGGAGCGTCTCTCTGTCTGTTTCTCACATGCCAGGCTCCAGCTTGTCATGGCAGCACAACAATGCCATCGGTGGCATTATCTGTGATGGTTGTGTGTGTGTGTGTGTGTAGTGTTTAATGCCCGCTTTTACTACATACGGCACCGCAGGCGATGACACTGATGATACATGAAATGAAGATGGAGCATTGGTGGAATGAGATGGCGGGAGAAACTGGAGATGCCGGAGAAAACCCGCCCCAGCGCCGTGTTGTCCACCACAAATCTCACTTTGCGGTCGCTTGGGATCGAACCCGGGCTGCCTTGGTGAGAGCCATGCGGTCTAACCACTGAGCCACGGCGCGGCCCCTGTGATGGTTGTGTAGAACTATTGAGCTTCCTGCAAGTGACACACTGGCACTTTAAAACTACAGAGCTGCATATGTATGGCTAACAAAGATCCCTGATTTAGGGTTGTAACCACAAGGTATAGCTGAGAGATTGAGAGTCCTAAGCTATAGAGCGCCGCCGGGGAATGTTTTCATATAAGAATTTGGCATAACTGCGGAACAATTAGAGAACTCTGGAATCTGTGAAGATTAATTTCAGTGATCCAGAATGAAAAAATGAACTGAAAAAATTACTTGTAGTTAGTTTTTGATACTTCGTTACTTACAGTTTTATACTAATGAGGGATTAATTTCGGAAGTTGTTGCATCCATTATCAACCTTAAAGGTCTGACTATCGTCTGTTGTTGTTTTCTTCTTTTGTCTCTCTGGTGGAGAAACTGTGAACTTCTTTATCAAATTATTGACTGATAATGAAGTTCATAGTGTCACCACCAGAGAGACAAGATTATATGATAGACCTTTGAGTTTGATAATGTAAGCAGCAACTTCTAATCCCTCAATAATATAAAAATGTAAGTGACAAAGTGTCAAAAACAAATCACAAATAGATTTTTTCAATTTATTTTGATGTGACTTTTATTAAATTCCTCCAATCATGCATAAATGAAAAATGATATTAAAATTTCTCCGAGTACTTCAGTGATAACTTATGCAGATGATACCACAGCTCTTGCCTTGGAATAAAGCGGTAGAAGGATTAAATACAATTTTAAGTAATACCACCTCTTGGTTGTTAAATTAATTTAAGTCAATAAATCTATACTGCAATATGTTGTGGTAGTGCTGTGGTTTCGTTCGCAGCTCCCATGCTAAGGGGCCCGAGTTCAATTCCTGGCTCTGGGGTGGTGATTTTAAGTCTGCTCTATCCACGCCTTCACTTCTATCTAGCACATGTGAAGTGTTCCCTATGCCCAACGTGGTTCGGAGTCCATGTATAAGCTGTAGGTCGTCTCACCTCACCGTCATCTTTGCTATCAACCTATCATTAGAGGTAATGGACACCGCCCTCTGGGTGCCTCCACCTCAGAAATGGGTCCAGATATCA
Organism: Mantis religiosa; assembly: GCA_030765055.1. Taxonomy (NCBI): domain Eukaryota; kingdom Metazoa; phylum Arthropoda; class Insecta; order Mantodea; family Mantidae; genus Mantis; species Mantis religiosa. Next base: position 32,614,903 of record CM060947.1, read on the forward strand.
CGTGGTGGGGCGAGGTTACCCTGAAGGCCAAAGTTGTCATGTGGGGCATGTTGGTAAGCAACCAACCAACACTGCGATATGCAAAAAAACTAAAATAATGCAAGTCAATGTAAATTATGGTAATATATCACTAAAAACAGATAGTAATAGTATTTTTTAAACAAAAAAACCACAAATTTTTAGCTCTTATTGTTGATAATAAGTTAACACGGGCTGAGCATATTGAACATGTATGTGGGAAAATCAGTAAAACAGTTTATCTATTTAGATATTGCAGCAATTATTCAGGGATGGTAATGTGCTTCTATCCACACATATGAGATTAAAATTTGGGGTGCTGCTTCGAAAACACATATGAATAAATATATACCAAAAGAATTGTATGAGAATTATGTTTATACTAAAACCAAAGGAATCTTATAAGGAAACCTTTAATCATAATCAGGTAGCAGGCTTTTAGTACAAAATGCATCAAGTTAACAGTGCACTGATCAGAGACCGAGGAAGCACGGCGAACTTGACAACACCATGGACAACAGTAGGTACACAGCACACCATGTTTTAAATGAAGGGGCAACAGGATTCAGGGGTAATGTACAGCCATTGGTAGCATTTAGGTAATTAAAGGCATTTCGATTCACGTGATGGTTTCGCCATTTGTGAAGAAATATTCCCTGTCAAATTCCTCCACAAACAATGGCAGCTGTGATAATGATTTTGATGTCTTTCGTGGCTTTCAGCATATTGTATTGGATCTCTTGTTCTTGCCTATCGATATACAGTGAACAGATTAAATACAACAGTCGCTCAAACTGACTTGTGTAACCGTGGGCATGTCTGTCCCTCAGACCTCACACTACCTGACCTCTATACTCCGTGCTGTTAATACCATTCCTCTAAACCCCTCTCTCTGTTCATAATAAATGTCTTATCAGCTCACCATGGAAACATGGATTATTTTAAGCTTAACGTTAACAAAACTGTATATTTAAGAGATGTATTTTGGAAATCACACTTAAAAGCAAACTACCACTGGAAATAAAATCTGTAGCTGATGTTACTAAACAGCGATTTGAAAGGTAGTTGAGGATGTATCTGATAAATAAATGTTTATATGATTTGATGGAATTCTGAGAAAACTAAACCAATTGTAAATTAGATCTCTAAGACCATGAACTGAGTGTTTGTTTCATTTTTACCAGTATATCTAGATTTATAATATTTCTGAGAAAGGTTTCAACACAAAGAGATTTTACTATACTGATTATAAAATTCTTTAATCATTTATTTGAAAATACATTTCTTGTTTGAAATATTTTGATAAGATATGATATGGTCATTATGTTTGAAATCTTCTGTCATGTTGGATGCACAGTTATGCATCTCACAGTTGTGCGCTATGTAGTAAAATCTCAGTTTGTATGGATTAAAAGAATGTTGTAGTAAATGCAGTGGAGAGTTAATTACTCAAGATTTATTTATTAAAATGGAAATGTTAATTCTATCCCTATAAAAGTATTTTAAGTTTCCAAAAAATAAATAATATTAACAGCATGTTTGGAACTGTGACTGTATCACCAAGTTCTGGTTTATTGAGTAAAACTATAGAACCATTCGTCACATTTTAAATATTGCGAGAGGGTATGCTTGAGGCTATTCTGTCATAGCATTATTTATTGCTTGATTGGTACCAATCACTTTATAGCTCCTAGTGTCTCTCTTTTTGCAAGTAACTTATCCTGTATCTTGGAAATATTTGATCTACCTATTGGTTTTAAAAGACATAAGGATACCAACATTAATAGACATTTTAATTAAGTATGAGAATGACAAAAAATTTATATTGTATACTGATAAAACGTAAGACAAAAGTATATCAATTTGATGGTACCTTGACATTTTTGACAACATTATGCTCCAAGGGAGTTGCCTGAATGCTGGATAGCATTGCATAAACTCCTCTATTCAGCGGTTTAAACTATATTTATATGTCGTACCAATTTTAATGCTGGTACAAAAGTAGCATTCAACCCTGAAGACGCAGTGCTGTGTGTTCATATCCAGGGAAAGTTGGTTGTATTAGTTACGAGCCAAACCACACTCACAGCGCTGTAATTTGCCTACTGTTTCACAAAAATTACCGCTTCTCCATAGAGCGCACTATGATTTCAAGATAGACTCACCAATCAATTATGACATCATTTTTGCTCAATCAGAGGGCAAGAAATAACAAATAAAAATGAACACCATGTACTTCTGTTTGACATGAAATAAAAATTAAAGAAATGCATTTGTAAAATACAGCAGTCAGTTTGTATGTCCAGGAAATCCGCTAACAGAATTTATACTTTTGTGAAAAGGCTCGTAATGTACAATAATGTGTAAAAGTGCCACTGGTGACATTTTCTTTTGCCAACCTTGTCAGTAGCTGGATTTATGGAAAACAAATACAATTGAAGGTTTGAACTATCTATAGCTGGACTTGTATGTCAAACCATTATGTATTTGTTCTTTAATCGAAGAGTAATCAACTTACCAAATATAAATAAAAATAATGTGATTGTTAAAGATGTGTAGTTGTGTAATAATTCTCCACTGCTTGGTTTAGGCTCCTACAAAATTACAAATACTTACACCACGATGTGTGCCTTATGACTTCATCTGATCCGTAACTTTCTATTAACAGTAGTATAGAATCATTACATTGTTCAGTGTTACGAACAGTATTTATAGTAACATATGCCAACTGCTATGGAGCAATTGTCTTCATGTGATATAAGTGTACATTGCAGAAGCTGGAAGACTTTACTGTTTGCTTTCTTATTGCCCATAAATTCCTTAGATAAAAAAAGAACAAAAAAACATAAGTTAATATTTTTTTAGAGTGTATGATGAGAGGTTGAGGTTATGTCTTTATTTAAATAATGTGCGCAGATGTATTGAGATTGAAAATATGTTTTTATTTTCTGTAATAGCCTTGTACCTTTATTTTGAAAATAAGCAAACAAGGATGAACTGATAACTGTATTCTGTAGAGTTTGGTATTAAAGCATTATTATCAAGATTTGTTTGTGTTTATCAATATTTTCCTCCCTAAAACACTGAAAACTTTACATACTGGAACCATTTCTCACCATTCCCTTCCTCATATCCCATATATAGCCCCAAGATGCAGGTAAGAATTAACACAAATCACCGCTCTTCCGGTAACGTTATGCAAATTTGAAACTATGCATGACCTAGCCTCATTTTCGAGTAAGAGTTTTCTCTCAGGCTCTGAGTGAGTATATTAGGAGTAAGGATGATACTGATGACACTGGAATCCAAGTTAAAGACATGTTTAATACTGCTTCTTTTCATAATCACATAAGTCGCGAACTTGCTGACCAATCTATATTACTGTCTGGAGTTACTGTATGTGAATGGAATATTACGCGATAACATGTAATTCATCAGCTCCGTAGGAACAAATACGAGGGTGGGTCAAAAAGTAATGCCTTCTATTTTTTTTTCCTTAAATAAGTAAGTTATGTGAAAACTTTGAATTTGGCGCAATTCCTCAAACCTTCTTCTCCAGTCCCCTGCAGTAGTAACTTCCTAAGTCAGCAGGTGACAGCACTGCATCCTCTTGCAAAATGGCTGACATCGACATTCGTATTAGACAGCGTTCTGTGATTGAATATTTGACTGCGGAAGGTGAAACACCAATTTGCATTCACGAAAGGCTAAAACATGTGTATGGTGATACAACGGTGGATGTCAGCACTGTTAGACGATGGGTTCGTCGCTGTAACGAAGCTGAAGGGCAAACACCATTGGCAGATGAAAAGCGAAGCGGCAGTGACTCCATGCAACATTCAGCGAGTCGATGACATCATTCGTGGTGATCGCCGGGTAACAACAGGTGAATTGTATCGCATTACCTCCCTCAGTAAAGGCAGTGTGATGACGATTATTCAACAACTGGGTTACTCAAAAGTTTGTTCACATTGGGTACCAAGAATGTTAACCGCCCAAAACAAAGAAACAAGGAAAGCAATAGCCTCCAAACACTTGCAGTGCTTCAGTTTGGAGGGAGAGGAGTTTCTGGAAAAATTGTTACTGGAGACGAAACGTGGGTTCATTTTCTTGAACCTGAATCAAAGAGGCAGTCAATGGAATGGCATCACACGTTACCGAAGTGATGTCCGTGCGTCAATGGCTTAGGAAACAAGACCGTGTGTTTTACCACACTGGAATGCATGTCCTAGTTAAAAAGTGGACCAAAACTGTGGAAAAGGACAGAGATTATATTGAATAGTGACTAATTAATCGTCAATGTTGTAGATTTTAAGCTATGTAAATTGGATTCAATTTTCTTGGCAATTAAAAGAGACAAAAAATAGGAAGCATTACTTTTTGACCCATCCTCGTACTTCCCCAAGCCACATCTTCCTTCCTGGATGGACCGTCAGTTGTTTGTGAATCCTTTCAAGAAAATTATGCTATTCACACCAAAATTCCCTTACTGACTCAACCTGTTTTACATATGGACCTTTGTATCCTTTTGTTTAGGTCAGTAGCTAATAAGGATGGGTCTAAGAAAGGCACTTCTATTCAAGTGTTTGGCCTGAATCTCTAATTTCAGTATCAACAATGTAGACAAATGACTCTAAAATATTGCAGATCAACGGGAGTAAGTCTGGAATCAGTACTCATTCCCATATCTTTGCTGAATGTTGACATGGCTGCTTTTAGCTTTCTGGGGAACTGCAAGGACATGTGGTACATTCAGTAAAGTTATCAAGATTATCAATCATGTAGGTGCATGCCAGTGGCGAAGCATTCAATAAGGTGCAGGAAGCACAACATCCCCAATAATTTCAGGAGCAAAAGAAGAAAAACAAAAGAAAATTCATGTCAAACAGTACTTAATTTGCTCTGGAGATACATTTTCAAAATTTATTCAGAAACATCCTCGTTGCTATAGATTAGATTAGATTAGATTAGATTGATTTGCGTTCAGTAGGTTCACTTGTAGCCAGAAAAGGCTGTGAACATTGAACATGTCCAGAGGTATAAAGTTTAATAGCATATATATGTACAAAAGTTAACATAAGACACATATTATAGTACACAGGCAATATGAACAACAATATGGAAAACAAAGCAGGGATAATTATATATGATACAAAATGAAACACTTTTTAAACCAGCTTTCACTTGGCTTATGCTAGTACGTCTCAACCTTTTTGCAATGGATACCATTCTTGTTATTTATTAAATACATATACATTAAAAATAAATTTTCAACTTGCATCAAATATTTATTAGTAATGATTTGTCATTGGAATAGTTAGATACTACTTATAGAGCTACAGAAGCATTATCAGAATAATTTGTCATTCAGATAATCTTGTACAGAATAAAAAGATTTTGAGCAAAGGTACTCTCTAATAGCTTTTTTAAAAGTACCGAAATTATCAAGTTTTTCTTTAAGAACATTAGGAAGTGCGCCAAATATTTTGATAGTTTCATAATGCACACCTTTCTGGAAGCAAGAAAGTTTAGGACTGGGATAATGGATATTGTACTTTTGTCTAATGTTTATTTTGTGAATTACATTATTTGTTGCAAATAAGGCACGATTGCATACAAAGAATTTTAGGATCGAGAATATATACATGCAAGGAAGCGTTAATATCTTCAATCTTGTAAAAAGATCTTTACAGGAGCATCTGGTGTGGGTGTTAGTAATGATTCTTATAACCCTCTTTTGCATAAGAAATATTTTTTTACTTTCTACTGAGTTGCCCCAAAATAATATTCCATATTCCATAATAGACTTAACCCTTTCACCGATATGGACGTCATATGACGTCCAAGTTAAAATGCCCCAAACCGATATGGACGTGTATAGACATTATGCGCATACATGCATTTAGTGCTCATTTAACGCCAATTATTTTAATCTTGCTATTTTACAATAAATTTAAATTAGTTCTATAAGGAATGTAAACGTACCCTTAAAGTTAATTAAGTTAATTAGGAGTCGATTAATAACACAAAACAACACTCACTTTTAAATTTTCCCGGAACCGGTTTCTGAGGTCTTCCCTCTATCTTCAGCCGGACATCGACTAGTTCTCATTGGTGTAGCTGGCAATATTTTGTCTTCGGTCTCCTCTGGTGGCGGTTCGAGGAACTTGCTGAACAAATCTTTCTGGGGGATGTCGAAATTGAATACTTTGTTCCTATTTTTTGAAATAAAGATTTGTTCCCATGTGGACAGTTCTTCTTTTCCTGTTGTATGTTTTAGTAATTTTGGTTCTGGATTTATGTTGTGGTTTTTTTCCCAAAAATGCGTGGCAACTGCTGATTTTTCTAATTGTTTGTATTTTATGTTCCTAAAGTGTTCCTTTGCTCTTGTTTCTAAATTTCTTTTCGTTTTTCCAATATAAATTTGACTACAGTCACAGCATTCAATTTGATATATACCAGATTTTTTGTTAGATGGAATGGCATCTTTGATGTTTGAGCAAATTAGGTTTTTTAAGGAGTAATGGTTCACTGGAGCTAGTTGAATGTTTTGTTTTTTGAAGACTTTTTTGAATTTATCAAAGGCCCATGGATGGTAAGTGAATTTTTTGAAGATCATTTTAGTTTCTGTAGCTGAGAGGGTTGTGGTTTCCTTTAGTAGTTTCTTCTTTTTTGCTAAGTTCACTTTTTTGTCTACTAGTGATTTGGGAAAGTCATTTTTCTGTGCTATTTCAATAATTTTGTTGTATTCTATTTTGTATTCTTCTGCTGTGAGAGGGATGTTGACCAGTCTGTGTGCTAAACTATTAAAGATTGCCTGTTTGTGGGATCTTGGATTGTAGCCATTAGCTTTTATGTAGTTGTCTGTCTGTGTTGGTTTTCTGTAAATGCCAAAGTTTATTCTATTTTTATTTCTGATTATTTTTAGATCTAAAAATGGTAAATACTCGTCTTTTTCAACTTCTACAGTGAACTTGATGCTTTCTTCTTGAATATTTAAAAGTTTTAGTGCATCACTGATGTGTTTTTTTGGCACTATGGCAAATATGTCATCTACATATCTTTGCCAGAGTTTGAACATCCATGGGAAACCTTTAGTGATCCTTATTTCTAGTGCACTCATGTACAGATCGGCCAGGAAGGGTGATAAGGGGTTTCCCATTGCTAAACCAGAAGTTTGATGGAAATATTTTGTTTGAAACTGGAAGAAATTCTGTTCTATGCATAATTTGGTAAGTTCGATGTAATCTGAAATTTCAAGTGATGACATTCCAAGTGATTTGAGCCATTTTTCTATCAATGTTGGGAGTTGTTTAACTGGTATGCTGGGAAACAGTGATTTAACGTCAAATGAGACTAGTGTGTCTTCTTCATTTAGTTCAGTATCCTTAATGTGTTCTATAAGTTCATAGGTGTTTTTGATGCTTAGGCTATCGAATTTTGGAAATGAGTTGAATTTGTTTGTTAGCCATTTTGCAAGTTTGTATGTTGGTGAATTTATACTGCTAACTATAGGTCTCATTGTTATGGATGGTTTGTGTATTTTGGGTAAGCCATAAAGTCTAGGTAAGGTTGGGTTATCTGGTTTAACTGCATATTTGTTTGATATTATACTTGATTTTGCTATTGTTTTTTCAAATGATTTTATGCAAGCTGTTAATGGATTTTTGTTAATGGTTTCATATTCACTGTTAGTTAGCATTTCTTCCATTTTTTCAAGGTAATCAGATTTTTCCATTATGACTATTTTGTTACCTTTGTCTGCCTTGGTGTATATGACGTTTTTTTGTTTCAATGAACGGATAATATTTTGTTTGCTCTTGTGAACGGATCTGGTTTTTATTTCTTCCAAAATATTTTCACATTGGCTTTTAAGTGGGTTTTGCTTTGATACTGGTAGACACTGTGCCGAAATGTTTATATCTGCAATGTAGTCCTCAATTTCGTTTGAAAAACTTACGCAAGTTTTTAATCCTTTGTTTAGAAGACCTAATTCTTTTGTGGAGAAATTTTGATTTGAAAGATTTACAACGTTTTCAAAGTTTTGCGTGTTTGTTTTTTCGTTTACGCTACTTGTTGCTGTTTTGCATTTAGCGTGTGGACTAATTGCTGCAGGACTCAAGTTTCTATTTCCGATGTGTCTCTTATTCTTGAACTTAAGAATAAGAGACACATCGGAAATAGAAACTTGAGTCCTGCAGCAATTAGTCCACACGCTAAATGCAAAACAGCAACAAGTAGCGTAAACGAAAAAACAAACACGCAAAACTTTGAAAACGTTGTAAATCTTTCAAATCAAATTTTCTCCACAAAAGAATTAGGTCTTCTAAACAAAGGATTAAAAACTTGCGTAAGTTTTTCAAACGAAATTGAGGACTACATTGCAGATATAAACATTTCGGCACAGTGTCTACCAGTATCAAAGCAAAACCCACTTAAAAGCCAATGTGAAAATATTTTGGAAGAAATAAAAACCAGATCCGTTCACAAGAGCAAACAAAATATTATCCGTTCATTGAAACAAAAAAACGTCATATACACCAAGGCAGACAAAGGTAACAAAATAGTCATAATGGAAAAATCTGATTACCTTGAAAAAATGGAAGAAATGCTAACTAACAGTGAATATGAAACCATTAACAAAAATCCATTAACAGCTTGCATAAAATCATTTGAAAAAACAATAGCAAAATCAAGTATAATATCAAACAAATATGCAGTTAAACCAGATAACCCAACCTTACCTAGACTTTATGGCTTACCCAAAATACACAAACCATCCATAACAATGAGACCTATAGTTAGCAGTATAAATTCACCAACATACAAACTTGCAAAATGGCTAACAAACAAATTCAACTCATTTCCAAAATTCGATAGCCTAAGCATCAAAAACACCTATGAACTTATAGAACACATTAAGGATACTGAACTAAATGAAGAAGACACACTAGTCTCATTTGACGTTAAATCACTGTTTCCCAGCATACCAGTTAAACAACTCCCAACATTGATAGAAAAATGGCTCAAATCACTTGGAATGTCATCACTTGAAATTTCAGATTACATCGAACTTACCAAATTATGCATAGAACAGAATTTCTTCCAGTTTCAAACAAAATATTTCCATCAAACTTCTGGTTTAGCAATGGGAAACCCCTTATCACCCTTCCTGGCCGATCTGTACATGAGTGCACTAGAAATAAGGATCACTAAAGGTTTCCCATGGATGTTCAAACTCTGGCAAAGATATGTAGATGACATATTTGCCATAGTGCCAAAAAAACACATCAGTGATGCACTAAAACTTTTAAATATTCAAGAAGAAAGCATCAAGTTCACTGTAGAAGTTGAAAAAGACGAGTATTTACCATTTTTAGATCTAAAAATAATCAGAAATAAAAATAGAATAAACTTTGGCATTTACAGAAAACCAACACAGACAGACAACTACATAAAAGCTAATGGCTACAATCCAAGATCCCACAAACAGGCAATCTTTAATAGTTTAGCACACAGACTGGTCAACATCCCTCTCACAGCAGAAGAATACAAAATAGAATACAACAAAATTATTGAAATAGCACAGAAAAATGACTTTCCCAAATCACTAGTAGACAAAAAAGTGAACTTAGCAAAAAAGAAGAAACTACTAAAGGAAACCACAACCCTCTCAGCTACAGAAACTAAAATGATCTTCAAAAAATTCACTTACCATCCATGGGCCTTTGATAAATTCAAAAAAGTCTTCAAAAAACAAAACATTCAACTAGCTCCAGTGAACCATTACTCCTTAAAAAACCTAATTTGCTCAAACATCAAAGATGCCATTCCATCTAACAAAAAATCTGGTATATATCAAATTGAATGCTGTGACTGTAGTCAAATTTATATTGGAAAAACGAAAAGAAATTTAGAAACAAGAGCAAAGGAACACTTTAGGAACATAAAATACAAACAATTAGAAAAATCAGCAGTTGCCACGCATTTTTGGGAAAAAAACCACAACATAAATCCAGAACCAAAATTACTAAAACATACAACAGGAAAAGAAGAACTGTCCACATGGGAACAAATCTTTATTTCAAAAAATAGGAACAAAGTATTCAATTTCGACATCCCCCAGAAAGATTTGTTCAGCAAGTTCCTCGAACCGCCACCAGAGGAGACCGAAGACAAAATATTGCCAGCTACACCAATGAGAACTAGTCGATGTCCGGCTGAAGATAGAGGGAAGACCTCAGAAACCGGTTCCGGGAAAATTTAAAAGTGAGTGTTGTTTTGTGTTATTAATCGACTCCTAATTAACTTAATTTATACAACAACACTGTTTTCAACACTTCCATAAAAGGATTTGTACCCTTAAAGGTTTCTTTTTGAATTGTACACCTCCGAAACTAGATAAACACCCAAAGGCACATCTGCAGATTCACACCCAATAATATGGTTTCCTTGCGAACTTCTTTTTCACAACACACTACACATTTTTGAAATGGTTGCGACTTTTTTGGTTGTGGGTGGTATCCTTTTAGGAAAGTGTTTTCTCTCAAGTATGAGGGGTGATGTCATGGTGAATTTCCTACCCCCTAGTATAAAGAGGCCTCTGAGTATTATAATACTCAATTAGGTTACGAGCTCTTTATACGCGCAAGTACAGGTAGATGAATGTCTTGCATGAATTTACAGTTCTGAAAATTACTAAACAACTGTGCATAGTTACATACAGTGGCATAAAAATACTTTTTTTTTTACCATTTAACTGTTTTCTGTAAAGAGGGATAGCTAGTAATAGCTGATCCGCATCACCCTTATTTGACCCGCAATTTCCCCAAACAATGGAGTAGCTAACATGTCATCTGTAGACCAGCATACGTCACTGCTACGTAAGTACTAAAGATCTCCTTCATAATCGTACAAAAAATCTTCCAGATTTTCTACAGTAATATCAGAAGCCTGTACATATCATACCCACGCTAATTTATTTGCTACATTACGGGGATAAGCCATGGTTAACATTGAAATTTAACAATTTCAAATGTGCCATTCATTTAGCTCTTGATAGCTACAAGAAATCACTCTGAACACAAGGAGAGAGTATAAATAACTAAAATACAGAGCGAAAAAAGCTGCATAAGGCTACCAGAAACCTTGGTTGAGAAACACTGTAATAACAGATGCTGACAGAGAGTTTTCTTTCTACTATAACGCAACATATACTCGTATGATTATCGCTTGGTATAGCATAAATAAACTAAACTTGAACCGGAGAAGTTGCTTGCTTAGCTAAACATACATACATAGGTTTGTATACACACAAAACAAATATTAGGCGCGTTCGGCACAAATAATGGCTTTTGCTACAGTGAAACAAAGTAGTGAAATTTCAACAATTTATTAATGTAGTCTCTACTTTCTTGTTACTGTAGATCTATACTGCCTTTAATGAGTTTTAAACCAGTTTTTGTTTCATTTAAATAACTTAATAAATACGGAAGATACGGAATTGTATTTATGATGCATTTTTACAGCATTTAACAATTTAAATGTCCTGTTCTGTTTATTGGGTATCCGTTTCCGGCCCCTGAAGGGTTTAAACGGCCATCGGCGAAGCGGTTAAAGAATGCATAATATACTAATTTAAGTGTGTCAATAGAACCCACATTAACCAGCTCTTGGATAGCATAACAGGCAGAGCTGAGTTTAGGTAAGATATAATTTATGTGAGCTTTCTAATCTAAACATCTGTCCACTTGAAGGCCCAGAAATTTTATGCTGTCAATTTCTTCTAATAACATATCATTAATCCCGATTTCTATTTCAGTATGTGATGTACGACAGGTTATAAATTTGACCACTTTTGTTTTGTCTAGATTCACAGATAATTTGTTCGCTTTAAACCAGCATGACATACAGTTCAAAACATAATTCATTTTAATTATACACTCGTTTAAATTTGTACTGGTCACCAGGACACTAGTGTCATCGGCGAAAAGAGCGGCACTTGCAATGTACTTTATTTAAAGGATAGGCAATCTGACAGCTGCTTAGATATGAATGACCAGTTCCGCTTGCTCATTCAGTACTGGATATTTACGTATTCTTAACCTTGAATACTGTGACTTTGTGAGTTCGTAGAATTAGAAGTCCAAGTTGCAAAAATTCAAAATGTTTTTTGTTTCCGTAGAAATACACTCTGTTTGATCCTTACATAACAGAATTACATCACATACACAATTACTATCTACCAAGGTTGATGACTACAACAAAGAGCTTACTCAACTTCCACTGTTTACAACCCTCTTGTTACAACTCCTGTTTATGACTGTCCGATCACTAGCCATGGCTTCTTTTTATACACCCATTCATGAATTCCAGACTGTTATAGAATGTTCTCTAACATGTCACCAGATAAAACACGAATGTTCTAGACCTGTAACTTTATCTGTGTCGGCAAATTTTCATATTGATATTCATTGCTCTCCCATTTCAAGTTTAATAAGTAAACAAAACAATAAAGCAAAAGCAACTCACTGAATAACTCTGGAAATAAAGAAACTATGCATTTTATTAAAGTTAGCTATGGAAAAGAAAAATAGTGACAGAAATCCTAGCCTTACAAATGTAGATAGAAATATGATCAAGCAGTAGCAACAGCTAAACAAAACAGTATCATGGAAAGAATCCACCTCTCTTCAAATATAAGTAAAATAATAAATAAATTTCATAAACCCTCAGGACATTCCACTCAAAATGATATAACTCTAAAATCAGGCAGCAGCAAGATCTTTGAACCTCTAAAAGTAGCTGAAACCTTCAATACTTTCTTTGTCTCTGTAGGAGAAAATGTGAATCAAGAAACCAATGTAGATGTATCTTCATCAAAACAGTCAAAAAACTCATCAAGTTTTTATCTCTCTCCTACAGATACTACTGAAATAGTAAACAGTATAAAGTGGCTAAAACCAAAAAACAACATTGGCACTGATGGGATACTCATGTCACACATAAATGTATGTGATTATCAAATAGTGAAACCACTTGCATCTATAGTAAACTCCTGCTTAGAAATGGGTATTTTTCCTGATAAATTAAAGATAGCAAAAGTGATCCCAGAATTCAAAAAGGGTTGCAGAAATGACATAAATAATTATAGGCCTATATCAATACTGCCTGCCATATCTACAATTTTCGAACATGTACTGTATAATAAAATAATTAAATATATAACCAAATACAGCTTACTACCAAAAGAAAACAAAATGGCTTTATAAACAAAAGATCCATAAACACTGCAATATCAGACTGCATCGAAAATGTAATAAATGAAGTTGACTCTGGTAATCACACACTCCTTGATCTTACTAAAGCTTTCGACTGCATAGATGTTAGTATTCTAATGGACAAACTGTATAATTAAGGCTTTAGAGGATTAGCTACAAATTGATAAACTCGTACATGACAAATAGAAAACAGCTGGTACATTTAAAATCCGCTAGTGGAGATTATGAATCCAGTCTGCAAAATCTGTCATATGGTGTTCCCCAAGGTTCAATATTGGGTCCTTTACTATTTATTTTATACATGCTTGATATAAAAGATAGTACACCAAATGCCAATTTAATACAGTATGCAAATGATACAACAATTATAATTAGTGATAAAGATGCAAATGCACTCAAAAAATACATGAATGCTACAGTAAATTCCAAAAATAAATATTTCAGTGACTCAAACTTAACTGTAAACCCCAAGAAATGTGAAACTATAATCTTTGGTTACAGGAACATAAGCAACCCCCCCCCCCCCCATTTTAACCATATCTAATAATATTATAAAAAATGTAGATTATGTAAACTTACTAGGATTAAAATATAGACAGGACATTAACTTATAATAGCCATATCGAGAAACTGGCACTACAAATTAGCAAAAACTTATTTGTTTTGAGAACTCTTAAAAATTACATTCCACGTACAACAACTAAAATTATATATTTTGCCCTTATGCTATGGGATAGAAATTTGGTGTAACACCAGTAAAACAAACCTCAGTAGCATATTCATACTCCAAAAACGTGCTATTATATTATATAGGGAATTTAAAACATACAGATTCTTGCAAAAATACCTTTTGGCAAACAAAGATACTCACACTCCCGAGCTTATTTATTTATAGATCTATTCTTCACTAGGTTAATCATAAGTTTCCAATGAAAACAAACTCAAATATCCATAACTATGATACAAGGGGCAAAAATAATCTCACTATTCCAGGACACAGAATGCACTTACATGAAAAGATGCCTAGTTATACAGGAATAAAATTCTATAATGCATTTTCCGCTTCAATTAGAACCTGTAATAATTTAAATACATTTAAAACACATTTAAAAGCCTTTCTAACAGATAATGTATTGTCACCCGAGCGTTGGAACACCCTATAGAAGCAGCTGAGAGCGGAAAGCAGGGGAGGTCCGTGTTAGCCACGCCCACCCTCGTTTGTCTTATAGTGGTGACAGGCGGTGGCTGGGAGAAAAAACATCATTGTGCCGTCTCTTTCTGTTCCACCTGTGTTCTCGAAATTATGGGATATTTCATCTAATGGAGAACCTTCCAGATCGGCAAGCGGACCCTATATAAGCTACACGTCGTGCAAGAGGAGTTTAGTTAGTCAGTCAGTTAGTCAGAGTTCTTGGCAATCAGCGTAAGAGTTCAGTGCTAGTGTAAGGACGAGAAGACTGTGTATGTGCATCGGAGTTTATGTAATTGCGAGTACAAGTGAAGTTGTAACGGACGAACTGGTGAATTGTAATTGTGTGCAGCACGTAATTCTGTGTAATTGGCAAGTGTTAAACTGTAAGTCGGTAGAAATAAAGAACATTTTTGAGTGGTGAAATTGGACTTTTCATTTCACGAACCCACAAAGTCCCAGTATTTTATACCATCGAAGAATTTATGTATCACTGTAAAAATAACTAGGCTTTATTACTGATTTTAGCATATTATATTTAATTTTAAATTCTATGACATGGCTTAACTGTGTTCAAACACTGTATTAAGTTGCAATAAATATGAATATGAAAGTCTTTTATCTCCGAGCTATCTTTATTTGTTTTTGCAGTCTCTTTATTTCCACACTGTGCTGCATATCAGTTCCTTTGTGTAAACAAACCACGTGAACCCTTTTAGCGCATATGCTGCCAGCCGTAATAATGGACTCGTCACAATACCGAGGTTCCGGAAGCAATTGTGACTCTTTGATACTTATGAAGCAAGTACCAAGTACTTATTACCGAATGGAAGTATGTGAAATACTAATTTAAGTGTATGAGTATTACTGAAGGAGCAAAGAAGTCGTAATGCGTACCATGCGAACTCAGTTTAGCAATAATTTCATCTATGTGGGTTTTCCAATTTAGGTACTTGTCAATTCGTAAATCTAAGAATTTAAAAAGATTTGGATCTTGAACAGAATTTCCATTTATGTTGATCACAAAGTTTTGACTGTAGCAAATTTTACAATATTTGTTTTATCAACTTTTTGTTTCATACCATTTCATTGAACCAAGCCTGCATTAATGTTTTTATTTGATGTGATGCTTCTTTAAGTCTATTAAAGCTTTTATGCGACATTAGTAGTGTCATATCCTCAGCACATAGGAATGCTTGTGTGAAACTGTTTACAGTGCTAGATCATTTATAAAAACTAAAAAGAGTAAGGGTCCTAAAATACAACTTTGAGGAACTGTATATCCTTGTCCTCTGGATTTGGGGAGTTTATACAATGAAAACAGTATGGAGTTTCAAAATTAATATACAAGTCATCTTTTAAAGATTTGACTCTTAACTTCATTCTTCTGTGTTGACTGAGGTGTGCAACAAAAAGCATAATGAAACCATTTCTTAAAACATGAATTTTGATTAAGATGAAATAGATGGAAAAATAAGTGCTCAAAGAATAGCTTCTTGATTAAAAAAAATATATATATGACAGTCATCAGCTTCTTCAGATGGAGAAGAACCCTTACACTTCTCTGGTTTATCTCTTGACAACAAAAACCTGCAGCCTACTTTAAGAACAAAAGGAATTTTAATACAAATTCAATGCATTGTTACATCTTCCCTAACGTGGTTCTGACAAGGGAACTATTACTATGCTCGCCCTGTACATACCTGAGAGTTTGATAGCATTATCTCTGCTCTTTGTGGGGCCTCTGTGCAAGAGCACCTGAAAATGAGTCCAGAATCGTAAAAATAACACAGCATTGTAGGGGAGGGACTGTTTACTCCTGATGGGCAGTGGTCAACGCATGGCTTACATAAGGAGCACCATCTCTCACATCAGTCATAGAGCTGACAAGGGCCAGCAGCTACTTGCGACACTTTCCAGGCTTCAGTTTTGGGCTTTGCAGTTCCACTGTGCTGCAGACGTTATGTACCATCAAATTCTCAGGTGTGTAGCAGCGTGAGTACAATGATAGCTCCCTTGTAAGTCTCTGTCAAGGTTATAATTGAAAGTAAGGATATTATAAATTATTTTATGTGGAACGAAATTAACATAGAACATTAGGTAGCACAATGCAAAGAAATAGAAAACTGGAGGAAATTAATATTGGATAAGAACTGGGAGTAGCAGGATTTTTATGGTGAAGATGTGGGACGGGATGATTCTCACTTGCACTCGTCCCGCGTTGTGACTGAGGTTGCGGGTTGAATTCAGCCTTCTGAGAAGAAGATGATGAAGCTATGGGTTGCTAACTCTTTTGGGACCAATCTGGCACTCAGATTGTCTGAAATCTTCTCTGTAGCTTCAGTAGTTACATGAGAAATCTTTTCTCAGGCATGGTCGCAAGCGAAAGAATTCTTTAGTTAAATAAATAGTGAAATAAATGAATTCTTTTTACTAAAATTAGGCAAATGACTCAATATTGTATATACTTTTTTCTCCACTTACAAGTTTTTTGATGAAGACTAGTTTCTGGGAACTTCTTCCCTATCCTCAGTACTGTGGTTGACATAGAACTGAGGATAGGGAAGAAGTTCACAGAAACTAGTCTTCATTACAAAACTTGTAAGTGGTGAAAAGTATATACAAGATTGACTCATTTGCTTAATTTTAGTAACAATGGCACTCTACTTTCTGAAATACTTCTTTTTATTCTATAGAATTCCTTTTAATTCATAAAAATCCAAACTTGTAATTTAATTTAAATTACACTTTGCCATTTTTCATACAAACCTCTACACAAGAATGATGTTTCGCTGATACAATTTTCAGAAATTTTGTGTTAGTTATTTATAATATTCCACAATCCAGAACATGTCTGTTCTCTTTGACGCTACACAATCAACAGACGCTTTCTATCCTAGCTGTTTTACCAAGATTTTCCCTTCACTTGTTGCCATCAATACCAATCAAACTTAATTTTTACTGGTCCATGTCACACATTACGTAATCTCATTTTTAAAACTACCCATCATAAAAAGTTAACATTAATTCATTTATATTGTCACCCGAACGTCGGAACACCCTATAGAGCGGGCAAGCAGGAGACGGTCGGCATTCGCCCCGCCCCCTCGTTTGTCTTATAGTGTTAAGGAGGGGTGGCTGGGACAAAAAACATCACTGCGCCGTCTCTTTCTGTTCCACCTGTGTTCTCGAACTTACGGGATATTTCATCTAATCGAGAACCTTCCAGATCGGCCAGCTGACCCTATATAAGCAGCACGTCGTGCAAGAGGAGTGAGTCAGAGTTCTTGGCGAGCAGTGTAAGAGTGCAGTGCTAATGTACGACGAGAAGACTGTGTACGTGCATCGGAGTATTGTATGTAATTACGAGTGCAAGTGAAATTGTAACGGACGAACTGGTGAATCGTAATTGTGTGCATTACGTAATTCTGTGTAATTGGCAAGTGTTTAACTTAAGTCGGTGGAAATAAAGAACATTTTTAAGTGGTGCAATTGGACTTTTCATTTCACGAACCCACAAAGTCACAATATGTAGCATCATCTCATGACCTACTGAATTTTAACAATTTCTTTTCTTGCTTATTATAACATGAAAATTGATTCTTAAATCACATATTTAAATATTTTCCAATTTTCGGGCCTAAACCAAAACAACCATTACAGGGACTTATGTAGTAATTATAAAAATACTCAAGTTGAAAGGAGAGAAAAGAATAAGCAAGGTGAGGAAGTTTGTAGATAAAATAAAATAAAAATGGAGGAGAAGGGTAAGGAAGCTAAGAGATAAAGTAATGGAAGCTAAAATGAAATAACAGGTCAAGGACACTTAGGGCTAGGATAGAGGTAAACTGCCAGAGAGTCAGTGCCACTACTAGCTCGTAAATACCAGCAGCTCCCAAGTTTTTACTTAGAACAGAATTGATTACAGGAATTTAGTAACAGTGACGTCAAAATTAATTGGAAAAACTATTTGTACAACTAGACAGTGAACAAAATGCAGTTGAGGTGTGGCTTACCAACTCTAGCTTTCCCCCTCTACTGTCATTTCAGATTGCCTCTCCTACATCGCACAGGCTGCACTGTTCATCTGTTTCACTTGCTTTCACATTCACTGTTACATTCACTCTTTGCATTTTCTGCCGAATCACTGCTTTGTTTCTCAGGGTTTAAAGAAACTATGATTCTATTTGTTGACTGATTGTGAGGTTATGTCTGAGGTAATTATTTTTGAAAATCAAAACAGTATTAAAATACACTCGTTTCATGTGGTTTGCGCTCTGTCGCATGCAGGAAGGGAGGGGTGGGAGTCACGTGATGCTTGGATAACGAGAAGGGGAGAAGGCTTTCCTCGCACATGAGGACACCGACCACAGTTTGTTTGTGCTCTACCTGTAGTTGGTTTGTTTACACTTCATCACTTACATTTTTATATTATTGAGGGACTAGTTTCGGAAGCCTTTGCCTCCATTTTCAACCTCTCTCCAACTAGCATCTGTTGTTGTCTGCTCTCCTCTCTCTGATGGTGGAAATATGAACTTCTTTGTCAAATTATCTACTGGTTGGAATTCAAAGTTCATTACGTTGTCCTTATTTTTCCATATGAATATTTTCTCTCATGTTGTCAGTTTATTTTGCTTTATCACTCCTTTTAATAATTTTGGATTTGGATCAATGTCATGATTTTTATTCCAAAAATGAAATGCTACTGCTGACTTATCTTGTTGTTTCAATCTGATGTTTCCAAAGTGCTCTTTGACTCTGGCTTTTAGTCTATGCAGCATTTTTCACAATTCTTACAACTTATTTGGTATATTCTGGATCTTTTGTTTTTGAATTTAGAAATTTTAAAATTGAGTGTCTATTAGTAGGAGCCAAAGTGATATTTTGTTCCTTAAAGATCTTTTTAAATTTATTAAATGTTGTTAGGTTATATATGAATGAACTGAATATGCTGTTGCTTTCTTTTTCTTTTGTAAATGTGGTTGCTTCCTTAATGATTTTCTTTAGTTTATCTTTTCTAATATTCTTAAACACTAGACTTTTGTTGTATCAATTTTCCTCTGCTATGTGTAGTATTGTTTTTTGTTCCTTGATGTATTCCTCTTTATCCATGACTAGTCTGTGTGTAAGACGTTTATTATTGCTTGTTTATTATAATTGGGTTGTAGCTATTATTTTTTATTTAATTTTCTGAATGTGTTGGTTACCCGTAAATTCCAAATTTTATTTTTTTGCTATTCCTGATGATATTTAGATCCAAGAAAGAGAGTTGTCCATTGATTTCCTTTTCTATTGTTAATTTGATAGTCCTTTCTTGCAGATTGAGTAATTTTAATGCATCATCTAAATGTTTATTCAGCACTATTGCAAAGATGTCATCAATATATTTATACCAGACTTTGAAGATCCATAGGAAGGCCTTTTTAATTTGTGTTTCAAATGCACTCATAAATAAATTTGCCAAAAAAGGTGAAAGTGGGTTGCCCATTGATAACCCTGATTTCTGCTTGTAGTGTTTTCCATTAAAGCTGAAGAAGTTTTGTTCAATGCATATTTTTGTTAGTGAAATGTATTCTTCTACTTCCATTGTTTCCATTTCTATTGTAGTTGCCACTTTCTTAATAAAGTCTGTAATTTTTCTGTTGGTATGCTTGGAAATAAAGAGGTGACATCAAATGAAACCAGTCTGTCATTTTTGTCCAAATTTATATCTTTGATTTTTTTCTACCAGATATAAAGAAATTTTTAACAAATTTTGGAAAAATATTGAATTTATTTGAAAATGGAGGCAATGGCCTTTGAAACTAGTCTCTCAATATTATAAAAAAAGTAAGTGACGAGTGTCAATAAACCGACTACAAATAGTTTTTCCTATCACATTAAAAAGTTATGATCAAAACAAAAATAGTAACATCCACAAACATAACACCAGAACAAAAGATAATTATTTTAGAAACAGACTTACTGGTATCCTAAACAACAAATGCATAGGAAATAGCATAAAA
This sequence comes from Mantis religiosa, assembly GCA_030765055.1. NCBI lineage: Eukaryota > Metazoa > Arthropoda > Insecta > Mantodea > Mantidae > Mantis > Mantis religiosa. The sequence continues at coordinate 32,635,395 of CM060947.1, forward strand.
GATTTGTATAACCATCTACCGGCTGAAATTAAACAGATAACAAATGAGAAAACAAAACAAAAGGCTGTTAAAACTTATTTATTACAAAAAGTATTTTACTCCGAGGAAGAATATAAACAGGTTAGGTAGAATATGCTATTTACCCCTCTCATCAATTTTGTAAACATATTTGTAAACGTGTGTTTGGAGGAATTTAGTAACAGTGATGTCAAAATTAATATAAAAATTATTTGTGGTTGGTTTATTGACACTCGTCACTTACTTTTTCATATATTTATGAGAGACTAGTTTCAAAGGCCCTGGCCTCCATTTTCAATCTCTTCTCAACTGGCCAGTTGGGAAGAGATTGAAAATGGAGGCCAGGGCCTTTGAAACTAGTCTCTCATAAATATATGAAAAAGTAAGTGACGAGTGTCAATAAACCAACCACAAATAATTTTTATATATTTGTAAACATTGTTGTATTAATTTTATGTATATATAATTTGACGATCCATGTAAAAAGCTTTACAGTTGGAAATAAAACATCAATCTTTGTTCAAAGAGCTGTGCTTCTCTCACATAGCACCTCTTCCTTAAATTTGATATGCCCTGGCTGTAGCTGCTTCTCTTTAGAGATCTCACTTACTTTAGAAACATGTATAGCACTTTTTCTCATTTGGTTAAAAAAAAAAATAACAGGTTTACCCTGAAGAAGCACATTTTACTCTTCCAGTTTGACAAATTTTGTAAGAAAACAAATTCCCTAGCTTGGCTGTCCAATTTTATAGCCCAACCGGAAGTTGATCTTTGTTCTGAGCCATGAATCCATGGTCTAAATCTACCTCTGCCTCTACCTTCACTGGTGGAGTTACGGAAGAAGGATATAAGAGTTATAACAGAGTAGGCTGACAGTTGCAATAACTGAACTGAGCACTACATAATTCATCAGTGTAACCAATGTGGCAACATGTGGTTATGTTTCCATAACAGTTATCTTCCTCTCTTATCCTTTAACTCTCCTTGTTTGATATTTGTAATATATTTTCTTCTAAAAATCACATTGTAGAACAGATATAAAGCTAAGGATAATGGTTAGAGAAGTTCACAAATGTTTAGTTCGTTCAATAATGATTGGCACTCCTCCTATAACTCATACAAAGAGGCAGTTTATGTGTCCATGTATGTTATATTTTGCATATGCAGAAAGTCTAATGAGGTATGGCATTATGTTTTGGGGGGATAGTAAAGACAGTCACTTGGTTTTTAAAGTACAAAAAAGGATTGTTAGATGCCTAATGTCAGGAAAAAAATATGACTCCTGCAGGAACTTCTTTAAGGAATTGAAAATCTTGACTCTGCCCAGTCTGTATATATACTGTTTGCTATGTTATACAAAAGAAAACCTTGAAAATTTCACCACAAATAATCAAATACATCATCATAACACCAGAGGTAAAACAGACTTAAGAACAATAACACATAGAACTACACTTTATTCCAAAGGAGTTAGATATTCAGCAGTCACTCTGTATAATAAACTACCGGCCAATCTGAAAAACATAAAATCCATGCGGTGTTTCAAGCTATCGTTGAAAGAAATTTTATTAAGTGATTCATATTATGATATAAGTGAATTTCTAGATACACTGTAGCTGGCCATATAATTGTATATATTTGTGATGCATTTTAAATGCTGTGTAGTTGTAGAGCCATGCAACTATATATATTTATGAGTTCATGCTTAGATCTTATTAATTACACTTGATGCAACTTATTTTTTATACTTATATTATTTGTATTGTCACCCAATTAGCGGAAGGTATGACAGCAACGCTGTGAGGAAACCAGAGGCAGCCGAGCCACGCCTCCCATTAGTCTCTGTCACTAACTGAGGGGTGATTAAGGGAATGTCACTCGTCCCTGGACGTTTCTCTCCCCTTCTCCTATCATCTGGAATCTTCGCGTGGAAACTAGAGAAGTCTAGAAGACGGCGAGATGCCTATAAAAAGGGCTGCAGTCAGTCAGAGTTCGTGGCAATCAGCGTAAGAGTGCAGTGCTAGTGTAAGGACGAGAAGACTGTGTATGTGCAATGGAAGAATTTACGTAAGTGTGACCGTACAGTGGAATTGTAATGGACGAACTGGTGAATCGTAATTGTGTGCATTACGCAATTCCGTGTAATTGGCAAGTGTTTAACTGTAAGTCGGTGGAAATAAAGAACATTTTTAAGTGGTGCAATTGGACTTTTCATTTCACGAATCCACAAAGTCACAGTATTGTTCTAAATATTTGTATTGACGTATCCAATGTCATTGTATTGACTTAACGGATGAATAAAACTACTACTACTATGGGTGAAGATAGGCAATAGTACCGTCTACTGTCACCAGATGATTTTGCCACTTGATGATGTTACCAGAATCTGATTCTGGCTGATGATGTCAAAGAAGTTTCATGAAATTGCGATCCTGTCCAGTTTATAAGAAAAGTAACATCATTTCTTATAAGTGAAGTTTCAAGTTACAAATTATTATATTTGTATATAATCTACTGTATTATTTAATTCAATACCTACACAAGTTAAAATAATGATGAGTTATCTTTTGTTCGGTACATATGCGGTAAGGTCCTAAAAATTTAAACTATGGTTTGAAAGGATGTTTGTTTGTACGTTCTGAGACTTGAGGGACCCACCTTCATGTACGCGTGTCAGGTGTGGGGCGCAGCTGCAAATACTCACCTCTACAAACTTCAAATTACTTCACACCAATACCTTTGAATAGCAAGAGCTGCTGGTATCTTTCTAATGACAAAAGTCATTCAGACCTATCATTTCCCAAATTAAATGACTATATCCTCAACCCTTCTCATAAATTCTATTACTGTCTTCCTTAAAACTTTAATCAACTTATCCAAGGCCTCAGGGAATATGACATTGTGCCCGGGCAAACCTACAAGCATCCCAGACTGAACTTAGGCCCATCATAACCTCAGTAGTATCCTATAATTAACCCTTAACCGGTATGATGCACTTTTTGTACCACAAATGGTATGGTGGGGTCAGGAGGACCCCATTTCATTTTTGACCAGGGGCGGCTGGTGGCTCTGAAAATCGGTGGTTCACAAATTTATCCATGCAATTTAATTTTTTTAAAGTAACAAACGGTTGTTTAATCCTGCCACTATAGACTGCTGTATACACAAGTTAACGGTAATTCACAGCATATAACACAACATGCGTATTTCAGAAACACTCTAGAGCATAACACTCTTCTATTTATGCAGCTAAAAATGGACTTGATATCTCTTCATGGCAGACTTCAAGTGTACATTGCAAGATTTCGTTCTGGATTGTCTTGGAGGTTCCCTTAAACACTGTAGCATTCTCCAGATAGGTTTTTCAGAACACAATCTAGCTCTGCCCGAAGTTTATCAGTGCTCGAAAAATACCAGGATTGCTTGACGTAGCTGAATGATTGTGTCCTCTTAGAGCTAACTCAAAGGTTCCACAAAACCTAATGCAGTTAACAATAATGTTTAAGACATACCTATTTTGAGCCACTTTCTGGTTGTGTTCTTCAATTGTTCTCCGATATGCACTGTCCATCTGCTTTGCAAAGTGAGATTTATGGTGGACAACACGGCGCTGGGGCGGGTTTTCTCCGGGATCTCCAGTTTCCCCCGCCATCTCATTCCACCGGTGCTCCATCTTCATCTCATGTATCATCAGTGCAATCGCCTGCGGTGCCGTATGTAGTAAAAGCGGGCGTTAAACACTACACATTTCATCTGCTTTGCTATATTTACATTGCCAAGCATAGCAAAACTGTGTTTTTCATGTGCAGTTTTTAAGTTACGTGTTTTTAAGCGCGATCATGAAGATGCTGCAAAGCATTCACGCCATGTTTTGCCCACGGATCTTCACCGCCAAAGAGAACGCAAGGAAAGCAAAACAGGCTATTTTTAATATTACAACCACACATCAAATTATATTTCTCATATACATTGTTGTTAAAGTTCCTGTTCAAATATCTTGTTTTTGTTTTGACTACCTATGTGATTTTTATATTTGGCGTGGGACTACCAAGTCGCTTATTTTCGGTTTTTTCTTCTAAGCTCATTTTTAAAAAGGATGTGCTAATAGACCCTTTATGGAATTCATTGTTTCTCCTTATATAACACAATATACTTGTATTTAAATAAATCACTCTTATTCACTACTCAAAGCACGACACAGCTAACAAAACACGGCACAAAACATGTGGCTATGCTCTGGTAGGTAATAGTAATCTGTGGTAATAGTTGACCGATGCGAACATTTAATATGAGAATAATAGGTGGCGCTGAAAACAGAAGGAGATGGCTTGGCATTCACTATTCTCTGGCTGCTAGGTTAACCAACCTTATGCAGCCATAAGCCCCGCCCTTCCCCCCTACTTGCCTCGTCACGCCCTAGGTTCATCCTGCCCTATACCTCCCCATTGTATACCAGTGGTTTGCAACTGAGAGTGAACTACTTGGCACCTGCAAACAATACAGCACGCTGAGGGCCACTGCACTAGACAAGGTCGAACTGAACGCCAAATGGAACATGCCCTTGCATTAAAGAGAGACCCAGCATTTTGGTTGTAGCGCAGACATGCTACCCCATTGAGAAGCCGCCCCTGTTTTTGACCTTTATGGATGATGATAAAACATAATAAACTAAACATAAATGTAATATTCATTATATTTAGAGATTAATTAGGCATAAACTACATTGTAAGCCTCTGCATGCATGTCTACAGGATTTTTTTCACCATGTATGTAATATTCATTTGTCGATTGTTGATAGTTTTAAGAATCAGTTATTTTGTATCAAATTACATGCTTTACTCTGGAGAAAAGGTTTGAAATATGAAATTAAAGATGAATAGTAACTAATAAAAGTGTTTAAAATGAAATGGATAGAGCAAGTGGACTAAACCACAGTAGGTGTTTACAATCAATCCTCACAAATACTTCTTGTGCATTCGATACATATTGGTGTACTGCAAGTTACACAACATACTTTTGTTTTCCTATCTTTTGTTCCAGGACACTTTGCAGATCTAACCTGTTTTGTTATGACTCATATTTGCTTGGGGATTTTGCATTTGAGCATCCTGGCAATGTTATTTCTTAACCCTCAATGGAGATGTGGAATATTCATCCTTCTCTGTAGAAGTGGTTCAACTAACTGCCATGACAGAGACTTGGTGAACTCGAAGTGTGATTCTTTATGGTTTTCTATTAATGATAAATACGAGGTACGTCCAGAAAGTAAGTTCTGTTTGGTAATAAAATTAAATTGTGGACACATACAGAAAAATTATTTATTGCACAAAATTCTACAACTCTTAAACTACTTTTTCACATAACTGCCGAAATTTTGCAGGCGTTTGTCGTAGCAAGACACAAGTTTTTGTATACCTTCTTCATAGAAGTTTGCCGCCTTGTCTTCAACCAGTTGCAAACATTTTCTTTCAGCTCTTCGTCATTGTTGAAATGTTGACTGCCAAGGAAAGATTTAAGATGCAAAAGCAGATGAAAGTTGCTAGGAGCGAGGTCAGGGCTGTATGGGGGGTGGTCAAACACTTCCCAGCCAAATCCCTGTAGAATGTTTATCGTCGTTTTTGCAGTCTGTGGTTGTGCGTTGTTGTAAAGAAACACAACAACTTTTGACATTGCAAATTTGCCGATATATTTCATTTGGTTTTGCACAGATATGATTTCACAAGCGGCGGGATTTTCAATCAACACCGAGATTGTAAACAAGCACAACAAAGTCTACGTGGCTGACAGCGATCTCACAATGGCGAACGTTTCTTCTCCTTGATATAGAGCGTCTATCACGCTTGTGCAGAACTGCGATCGCAGTGCTGCAGCAGAGATAAATTGAAACAGAACTTACTTTCTGGACGCTCCTTGTATATTACAAATGCATTCAGCATGGAGATGTTCATTATTGTGTAGAAAATAGCAAGAGGCCACCTTCTACAGCGTCTATTGGTCACATAAACAATGCATTTTTCATCAAGTGCATCTATTCCTCCTTTTGTGGCACTAGTACTCACTTATCTCAAGTTTCTTTGTTTCCTGGTTCACTGAAGCACTGTAGTTCATCGAAGATACCAAAAGCACTCACTGCCTTTTTTTGGTTTTGGTACATAGGAGACCAATGTTAAATTGTCTCCAAATCCAAACAATGAAGATCCAGGTTTCCTGGCTTTTGATGGCAAAAACTCTTTTGGAATTTCTTTCATGTTTTTAGTTAAGGTTCCCACATAAGTAAGGCCCCTCTTCCTTAGTTCATTAACAAGTTCGATGCAATATAATGTATTTTGTTTGCGTAAGCTGTTGACATTTCCTCCTGAAGCATATCGCAGTACAATATGATACACTTACGTTATCAGTATGGTGGGTTCACTCTGACCCCGCTAAGGAGAAAAACAACTGCTAATGATGTGTACACAGTCTTTTCACCACAACCTCAACACTCAACAACTCAAAGCATACTGCCTGAAAGATACTGTGAGCCACAGCGCCACACTGCAGAGAAAATAGGTTTCACATGGTATACAGTTTGAACCGGGGTCCTCCTGACCCCAACATACCGGTTACGGGTTAACATATCCTCTCTATCATCCTACAACTTGTGATACTTCATAAAAAAATAAACCACCATCTACCATCCGTCTTTTGTTATAATCCACATAACGCCAGTAAGGAAGAGAGTCCCAGAATGGCAAAACGTCGAAGGCTCCTTGTCCTCGGAGAAGGATGATTCATCTTTATACTGTGTGACTTGAGGACTGGAGGAGTGCAGTAATGTGAGGGCATTTTGATAACTTACAGTTTTTCGAAGACATATCACTTCATAGAGTTGCAGCAATGGACTTACAAGCAATGTTGTTGTTAGTACAAAATTGAATCGAGAATATATTGACACATTGCTTCACTCACACTGTTTATTCACAGGACATGTTTCAAGAGCTCTTGCTCCTATCCTCAGCTGATACTCGAGCTGATGAGTCGAGTATCAGCTGAGGATAGGAGCAAGAGCTCTTGAAACATGTCCTGTGAATAAACAGTGTGAGTGAAGCAATGTGTCAATATATTCTCGATTCAATTTTGTACTAATTTGTGCTTCACTGTCCCTACGCTTCTTTCAAGTTTATACTTTGAATGTTGTTGTTGTTGCTGTTGACCAATGGCACTGGGCGTTAGTTGATTTGCACCATTTTCCCCCCTAGCTTCCCAATATAAAGTGTGTAGGTTCCCACTTTTGAGACCATTACATTTGTCCAAATGGTGTTTGTTCATGATGACATCCTCTTTACAGATAGTACATTTGGGTGTAGGTATGCAGTGTATTTTATAAAGGTGTTCTGCAAGACAATCATGGCCAGTTTCCATTCTAAATAGGGCCACTGCAGTTTTTCTTGGTAGTTTTTGTATGTCAGTTTTGTCTCCAATGTTCTTATAATCCTTGTCTTTTAGTTTATCTTCTTCATCAAGTCTCTGCTGTCTTTTAAAATGTAGCTTAATGTTTCGAGAAGAAACATCTCGACTCATCTAAAATTTAATAATAGCTTAATGTTGTTTAATTGTTTATTAATTTCAGTTTGTCTTACAGGTTTTATATTTTGAATTGCACCCTTTTTTGCTAGTTGGTCAGCATGTTCATTACCTAAAAGTCCAACATGGGCTGGAATCCATTGCAGGGTGACATGATTTCTTGATTCAACAGCTTTAATTAAACTTCTTATTTCCTTGATGTTTCTTGTTTTGTTTTTATAGTTTACAATCCCATCTATGGCTGATGTTGAATCTGTTAAGATAACTATGTTTTGCTTTATGTACGGTCTGTACAGGACATTCTGCAGTGCTGCTTTTATGGCTGTTAGTTCTCCATCATAATGGTTTGAAGTTTCGTCTAGTGTTAGATACTGTACAAAATGTTTGCAGTATACTCCTGCACCAGCATCTTGTTTGTTTATAAAGGATCCATCTGTATATATTCAGAGCCATTCTTTTTCTGGATATCTTTCATTTTCTGTGGCTATTGCTATTGCTCTCATTTCATTTGGTAAATTGTTTTGCTTATGTATTGTATATAACAGGTCATTCTTATAATGTATGTCAGTATATTCTATTGGGCTTGTTTCCTCTATTGTTGTTACATTTGTTATTATGTTCTTGTGTTTTGAGTTATTGATGTATGTTCTGAAGCTTGTTTGGGTTTTTAGATTGCTTATATTATCTGCTGTGTGATACCACTTGTGTCTATTTTTGTTAACTAGCAGTTTTTGTGCTAGGGTAATTGCCTTTAGTTCATGTTCCAGTTCTATGGCCATAGTTTTTGTGAAGCTCTGTAGTATGGCAATTGGTGTTGTTTTCACAGTTCCTGTTATTATTCTTAGTGAATTGTTTTGTGAGGTTTCTGTTTTCCTTTTGAGTTTCTTGCTTACTGTTGTCAGCAGTTCTCTTCCAAATAGTAAGTTGGGTTTTATGTATGTTTTAGATGTGTTATTAAGGAGGTCCATATTTCCACCCCAGTTTTTTCCTGCTAGGCGTTTTAAGATGTTGTTCTTTTTGTTGATCTTGTTACATTGTTTACATGTTGTTTCATTGATAGAACAAGCAATATTATATACCTTTTACTCACCTTGAATATAGGTGGATACTTAGGGGCTGGAGTTACCAAAGGCTTGTACGACAGGGAGAATTATAGAAATTGTGTAAGATATTAATTAATTAAGCTGTAAAATTCAACTCTGAAAATAGTAATTCTGCAAACATAAATATACATTGACTATTTAGCTATTAAAAATCTCACACGGTAAAGCATACAGCTCATTAAAATAAGCTTAAATTAAAGAATAGGCTCACAATGGTGCACTTAATTCCTTGCAAATTCTGCTTTCCAAAACTATACCATTGACTCTGGTACTAAACTAAAGAAATGCTAATGCAATATTGATTGTAAGTATGTGTAACACCACTGGCTCATTCAACATTTAAGTCTACTACGTGTCTGCCCAAACACATCTGAGTATAAATGAATTTTTATTGCCTACATGAGGTTACACAAACATTCACGCACATTAGAAATGTCTCATATTTGCAGCCAGTGTTGCAAAGGAGCAACAATTTCCCTAACAAAATATAAATCACCATTACACAAAATTATAATAAGCTATGTTACTCTAAGCGAGGACCAAGATATGTATTACCAGAGATTCATCTTTCAGGACAAGGGAAAACCTCCAACGTTAAGTCATATCAGACGATGAATGAAATGATGTTCAAATGAGTATACGGTACATAGAGCTTAGAGTTACCAGACATTCATCTTCCAGGATAAGAGAAAATCTCCAGCGTTAAGTCATATCGGACGATGAATGAAACGATGTACAAATGAGTACAGGGTACATAGAGCATAGAGTTACCAGACATTCATCTTCCAGAATAAGAGAAAACCTCCAACGTTAAGTCATATCGGACAATGAATGAAATGATGTTCAAATGAGTACAGGACACATAGAGCTTAGAGTTACCAGACATTCATCTTTCAGGATAAGAGAAAACTTCCAACGTTAAGTCATATCGGACAATGAATGAAACGATGTACAAATGAGTACAGGGTACATAGAGCATAGAGTTACCAGACATTCATCTTCCAGAATAAGAGAAAACCTCCAACGTTAAGTCATATCGGACAATGAATGAAATGATGTTCAAATGAGTACAGGACACATAGAGCTTAGAGTTACCAGACATTCATCTTTCAGGATAAGAGAAAACTTCCAACGTTAAGTCATATCGGACAATGAATGAAATGATGTTCAAATGAGTACAGAATACATAGAGCTTAGAGTTACCAGAAATTCATCTTTCAGGATAAGAGAAAACCTCCAACGTTAAGTCATATCGGACAATGAATGAAATGATGTTCAAATGAGTACAGGATACATAGAGCTTAGAGTTACCAGACATTCATCTTTCAGGATAAGAGAAAACTTCCAACGTTAAGTCATATCGGCCGATGAATGAAATGATGTACAAATGAGTACAGGGTACTTAGAGCTTAGAGTTACCAGACATTCATCTTCCAGGATAAGAGAAAATCTCCAGCGTTAAGTCATATCGGACGATGAATGAAACGATGTACAAATGAGTACAGGGTACATAGAGCATAGAGTTACCAGACATTCATCTTCCAGAATAAGAGAAAACCTCCAACGTTAAGTCATATCGGACAATGAATGAAATGATGTTCAAATGAGTACAGGATACATAGAGCTTAGAGTTACCAGACATTCATCTTTCAGGATAAGAGAAAACTTCCAACGTTAAGTCATATCGGACAATGAATGAAATGATGTTCAAATGAGTACAGAATACATAGAGCTTAGAGTTACCAGACATTCATCTTTCAGGATAAGAGAAAACCTCCAACGTTAAGTCATATCGGACAATGAATGAAATGATGTTCAAATGAGTACAGGATACATAGAGCTTAGAGTTACCAGACATTCATCTTTCAGGATAAGAGAAAACTTCCAACGTTAAGTCATATCGGCCGATGAATGAAATGATGTACAAATGAGTACAGGGTACTTAGAGCTTAGAGTTACCAGACATTCGTCTTTGAGGATAAGAGAAAATCTCCAACGTTAAGTCATATCGGACGACGAATGAAATGATGTACAAATGAGTACAGGTTACATAGAGCTTAGAGTTACCAGACATTCATCTTTGAGGATAAGAGAAAATCTCCAACGTTAAGTCATATCGGACGACGAATGAAATGATGTTCAAATGAGTACAGGGTACTTAGAGCTTAGAGTTACCAGACATTCATCTTTCAGGATAAGAGAAAATCTCCAGCGTTAAGTCATATCGGACGATGAATGAAACGATGTACAAATGAGTACAGGGTACATAGAGCTTAGAGTTACCAGACATTGTTAAGTCATATCGGACGATGAATGAAACGATGTACAAATGAGTACAGGATACTTAGAGCTTAGAGTTACCAGACATTCATCTTTCAGGATAAGAGAAAACCTCCAACGTTAAGTCATATCGGACAATGAATGAAATGATGTTCAAATGAGTACAGGTTACATAGAGCTTAGAGTTACCAGACATTCGTCTTGCAGGATAAGAGAAAACCTCCGACCTCCCAATGAATTAGTGGCTGACATTTTACAGTTTACGTGCCCAGCCGACACCGTGGGAGAAATTCTTGCCTTAAGCGGTTGACATTTGGACATTATGACGTAATATGTAGGTGTTAAATTCAATGACTAAGCTCTCCCAGGGTTTTGGCGCACCCGGAGTCCGGATTCACACAGCAGTTATCACTTATATCCGGTTTGACACGGATTTATTGCCTTTTTCAGATGAAATTATGATTCTTTGGTTGCTGTTACACTAGATCTTAACCAGTCATCACATAACAGTTGAAAGCAGGATGTGAGTTTTCTCTTAAATATCTTGCAGGTAGTAAATGGCAAACCTTGGGGGAATGGACCGGACAATTTTGCTGCGACTAGATCGCTTAATGATCCAATCGAAATTAGACTATGTATTGTTAATTCGGTAAAGCTGCAGAACAGAGATCGGCGGGCGTGAATATCGTAACCATAGCAAGCTGTTGCCAACTGCAGATTTCTGAAATACGCCAAGAAAGCGAACTGTTGCCAACTCTAATTATTTTTCTTGTTTTGTTCATTATTATTGTTATTGTATCATTATTAAAAAGTATGGAATGTTGATTAGAAGTTTTAAATGGATCAATAAGTTAAGTTCTGATTTGTTTTTTTTAATACATTGCAGGTATGATCTAGTGATTTATTATTAAATTCTTATATGTAAGTCACAAACTATTCCTCCCTCTCTTTTAACAGTCCATTTTTAATTATTGTTTCTACATTCTACAGTTTTTATTTATAATTTGATTTCTATAATTCCTCTTCTTAATATATGTCCAAATACGAGGGTCGGCAGATAAGTCACGGGCCTCTCATAGAGATGTCGCCACCGGGCCAGCTTGACGGATACCATCTCTAGACTATCTTGTATCCATAGTTACAGGTCAGTATCTTGTTTACATTTTGAATGTCAGCATTTTAAACAAGACAAGTGTAGAGGTTTCACAGAAAATGGAGGATTTGGAAAAAGGAGCAGTGATTAAATGCTTCCATTTGAAAGAGTTAACGCCTAAAGAAATCAAGGAGGAATTGGACAGTACATTGAAAGACTCTGTCCCTTCATATACAATAATTAAAAGGTTGGTTGTAGAGTTTAAAATGGGACGTACGAGCATTAGTGATGAGCCTCGCTCTGGACGTCCTGTGTAAGTCACAACTACAGAGATCATTGAAAGACTCTGTCCCTTCATATACAATAATTAAAAGGTTGGTAGTAGAGTTTAAAATGGGACGTACGAGCACTAGTGATGAGCCTCGCTCTGGACGTCCTGTGTAAGTCACAACTACAGAGATCATTGAAAGACTCTGTCCCTTCATATACAATAATTAAAAGGTTGGTAGTAGAGTTTAAAATGGGACGTACGAGTACTAGTGATGAGCCTCGCTCTGGACGTCCTGTGGAAGTCACAACTACAGAGATCAATGAAAGACTCTGTCCCTTCATATACAATAATTAAAAGTTGGGTTGTAGAGTTTAAAATGGGACGTACGAGTACTAGTGATGAGCCTCGCTCTGGACATCCTGTGGAAGTCACAACTACAGAGATCAATGAAAGACTCTGTCCCTTCATATACAATAATTAAAAGTTGGGTTGTAGAGTTGAAAATGGGACGTACGAGCACTAGTGATGAGCCTCGCTCTGGACGTCCTGTGGAAGTCACAACTACAGAGATCATTGAAAGACTCTGTCCCTTCATATACAATAATTAAAAGGTTGGTTGTAGAGTTTAAAATGGGACGTACGAGTACTAGTGATGAGCCTCACTCTGGACGTCCTGTGTAAGTCACAACTACAGAGATCATTGAAAGACCCTGCCCCTTCATATACAATAATTAAAAGTTGGGTTGTAGAGTTGAAAATGGGACGTACGAGTACTAGTGATGAGCCTCACTCTGGACGTCCTGTGTAAGTCACAACTACAGAGATCATTGAAAGACCCTGCCCCTTCATATACAATAATTAAAAGGTTGGTTGTAGAGTTTAAAATGGGACGTACGAGTACTAGTGATGAGCCTCGCTCTGGACATCCTGTGGAACTCACAACTACAGAGATCAATGAAAGACTCTGTCCCTTCATATACAATAATTAAAAGGTTGGTTGTAGAGTTTAAAATGGGACGTACGAGTACTAGTGATGAGCCTCGCTCTGAACGTCCTGTGGAAGTCACAACTACAGAGATCATTGAAAGACTCTGTTCCTTCATATACAATAATTAAAAGGTTGGTTGTAGAGTTTAAAATGGAACGTACGAGCACTAGTGATGAGCCTCGCTCTGGACGTCCTGTGGAAGTCACAACTACAGAGATCAATGAAAGACTCTGTCCCTTCATATACAATAATTAAAAGGTTGGTTGTAGAGTTTAAAATGGGACGTACGAGCACTAGTGATGAGCCTCGCTCTGGACGTCCTGTGGAAGTCACAACTACAGAGATCAATGAAAGACTCTGTCCCTTCATATACAATAATTAAAAGGTTGGTTGTAGAGTTTAAAATGGAACGTACGAGCACTAGTGATGAGCCTCGCTCTGGACGTCCTGTGGAAGTCACAACTACAGAGATCAATGAAAGACTCTGTCCCTTCATATACAATAATTAAAAGGTTGGTTGTAGAGTTTAAAATGGGACGTACGAGCACTAGTAATGAGCCTCGCTCTGGACGTCCTGTGGAAGTCACAACTACAGAGATCAATGAAAGACTCAGTCCCTTCATATACAATAATTAAAAGGTTGGTTGTAGAGTTTAAAATGGGACGTACGAGCACTAGTGATGAGCCTCGCTCTGGACGTCCTGTGGAAGTCACAACTACAGAGATCATTGAAAGACTCTGTCCCTTCATATACAATAATTAAAAGGTTGGTTGTAGAGTTTAAAATGGGACGTACGAGCACTAGTGATGAGCCTCGCTCTGAACGTCCTGTGGAAGTCACAACTACAGAGATCATTGAAAGACTCTGTTCCTTCATATGCAATAATTAAAAGGTTGGTTGTAGAGTTTAAAATGGGACGTACGAGTACTAGTGATGAGCCTCGCTCTGGACGTCCTGTGTAAGTCACAACTACAGAGATCATTGAAAGACTCTGTCCCTTCATATGCAATAATTAAAAGGTTGGTTGTAGAGTTTAAAATGGGACGTACGGGTACTAGTGATGAGTCTCGCTCTGGACGTTCTGTGGAAGTCACAACTACAGAGATTATTGAAAGACTCTGTCCCTTCATATGCAATAATTAAAAGGTTGGTTGTAGAGTTTAAAATGGGACGTACGAGTACTAGTGATGAGCCTCGCTCTGGACGTCCTGTGTAAGTCACAACTCCAGAGATCATTGAAAGACTCTGTCCCTTCATATGCAATAATTAAAAGGTTGGTTGTAGAGTTTAAAATGGGACGTACGGGTACTAGTGATGAGTCTCGCTCTGGACGTTCTGTGGAAGTCACAACTACAGAGAATATTGAACAAATTCATCGTTAATACTCGATGACCGCAGATTACAGTTGTTTGAGATAGCAGACGCTGTAAACATAACAAAACAACGTTAGGGGTCTCACAAGATCTGTGCCACGTTTCTTGACAGATGACCAAAAGTTGCTAAGAAAAACTGTTTCTGTTAAGAATTTGGAGCTTCACGGTAAAAATACTAGTAAATTTTTGAAACGCTTTATACTAAAGATGAAGGTTGGATACATCGCTACACTCCAGAGAATAAATCACAGTCAAAACAGTTGTTTGCGCCAGGTGAACAGACTCCAAAAAAGGCAAAGTCAAATTTATCAGCTAACAAGGTTATGACGAGTGTTTTATGGGATGTACAAGGAATTATTTTATTGATTACTTGGAAAAGGATAAAAGTATCACTGGTGACTACTACGTAAGCTTACTACAACGTTTGAGTGATGAGTTGAAAAGAAACAGACCTTGTTACTTCACGACAACGCTCCGGCCCATTGTTCAGACATTACAATAGGAAAATGTGGAAATTAAAGTTAGAATTGCTTGAACATCGACCCTATTTGCCTGATATAGCACCTAGTGACTACCATCTGTTACCGAACCTCAAAAATTTCTTGGAGGACGAAGATTCCACAACAACGAGTAGGTCATTGATGTGGTAAACAGCTGCTTTGAGGACAATGATAAAACGCACTTCAGAGATGATTTAATTAAATTAGAATACCGATATGACATGTATTAGCATTTTTGGAGTTTATGTTGAGAAATAAAGAAAAAAAAATTAAATGATTTTTTTTATTGTGAGGTCCGGAACTTATCAGCGATCCTGGTATAGTGCCTGATTGCATATGGGATTACTTCTCAAATAAGAAACAAAAAAATAAACCATTCTGAACAAAAGTACAGTGTACCCAAACAAGTACAAGATAATGCCATTTCGGCACAATGATTTTGTCACACATACCTACGTGGCCTTTAACACCTCATTTCATTTCAGTTTTTCTACTAATGTTATTAAAATTACGTCTAGAGTGAATTTTAAGCTTATATTCTTGGTTTGGAGAACAATTTCACTGAGAATAGTGACATAGACACAGAAATTACGAATGCGAAATACACTAACTCAAAGAACTCCCGATGTGACGTCATGGATCCTTATGTCAGGTCTTTATTATCCCACTCTCACGGGCTATGGTATGATAATTAGTAAAATTAATGTACAAGAGTCGTCCAGAAAGTAAGTTCTGTTTCAATTTATCTCCGCTGCAGCGTTGCGATCGCAGTTCAACAAATGCGTTGTAGATGCTCTGTATCAAGGAGAAAAACGTGCGCCATTGTGAGATCGCTGTCAGCCACGTACGCTTTGTTGTGCTTGTTTACAATGTCGGTGTTGATTGAAAATCCTGCCGCTTGTGAAATCAGATCTGTGATTCGTTTTCTGAATGCTAGGAAAGTGTAACCAATTGAAATTTATCGGCTGCCAAAAGGTGTTCTGTTTCTTCACGACAACGCACGACCACACACTGCAAATGCGACGAAAAACATCCCACAGGAATTTGGTTGGGACGTGTTTGACTCCCCCGTACAGCCCTGACCTCGCTCCTAGCGACTTTCATCTGTTTTTGCATCTCAAATCTTTCCTTGGCGGACAACACTTCAATAATGAAGAGGTGAAAGAAAATGTTTCCAACTGGTTGAAGACACAGACGGCAAACTTCTATGAAGAAGGTATACAAAAACTTGTGCCTTGCTATGACAAATGCCTGCAAAATTTCGGCAGTTATGTGGAAAAGTAGTTTAAGGTTTGTAGAATTTTGTGCAATAAATAATTTTTCTGTATCTGTACAAAATTTAATTTTATTACCAAACAGAACTTACTTTCTGGACGTACCTCGTAATTGGAAAGATGGGTAGTACCTCAAGCATTATTAATGGAATTAACGGGAGTCAGAACTGCATTCTGGTGTGAAATTTCACAAAATGAATTGCCAAAATAATCTTCCCTGATGTTTGTAGAAGCTATAACGATATTTATTTTCCTGTCCTATAGTTTTAAAAGTCCCAAATAGATTCATTTTGAAAAGAATGTACGGTGTGCCACGCCCCCTACTAGCCATTTGTAACTGTGTTCTCTCCTTGGTTGTAACCTTATTGAAGAGCACACACTTATTAGGAAAGGAAGTCCTTCTTTTGTCTATTAATATTAATCTGTACATCTGATGTTAATTCTTCCATGCTTTGTTTAGTATGTTTTGAATTACTAGTGCTGTCTTCAAGATGGGAAGAAGCAATAATTTTGGTGTAAGAAATCGTCATGGGAACCAGTATAAACAGTTGAAGTAATCCTGATTACATAATTAAAGAGTTACAACTCCTAAAATGGAAAAAGTGTAGTTACACATGACAATATATTGACTTCGTCAAACCTAACCTCAAACATTGGCGATGAATGTGAAGTGAAAATTGATTCTTCAAGGAAAAAATCGGTTACTTCATTGTGTAATGGCAGTGATGACAATTTAACTAAAGTAAATAATGATATTAGATCAACAAGTTTTCAGTTAGTAGATATAGAAACTTTGTACAGTGTAAATTTTGTTAAAATGAAAAATGTCATATCAGAGGACACCAAGAAACGAAATGGATTATTAGTTACATTATCACTCAGTTGTCAAAAGTGTAATAAAGAATATACATTTGAAACATCCAGAACAATTGAAAGTGGTACAGAAGTAAATGTAAGGTTTGCTTATGACTTAAGAAGTATTGACAAGGGAATCGAGACAGGTAACACATTGGCTGTTGTTCTCAATTTACCAGCCTCCCCCCCCCCTCCACGCCAAATTTAACAAAATAATTAATAATACCATAGAGCAAGTGACCATGGAGTCTAGGAAGATGAGAAGGAGTTAAAAACGAAAGAGAAAGGATGCTGATGGTTAAACATATGCAGAATATGGATCTGGGGAAATTCTGAGGTGTAGTTCCAGCATAACAAAACTTTAATGTTGTTATTATCTGTTTTATTTTTTTAAACTTTGGGTGCGCTCATCTATAAAACTACTTCAGCTACAAGTCTACATTTCTGAAATTAAACCAATGCTTAAACTGTTTTGAAAGATACTTTTAGAAAAATATGTGAAATTTTGAAATTTAAAAAGAAAAAATCTTGAATATTTTTAGTAGTAAATTCAAGACATTTATTTCAAAATTCATATATCCTTTATTAAAATTCCAAAATAAGATCTATTATATTTAATGAATTGTGAAAGTGTCGTAAAATAACAAGTAAAAGTTCCAAATTGATAGGTTCAGTTTTTCTTGAGCTAAGCGGACATGAAAACTCTCATTTTAACATTGGTGAGATTAGGCTGTTCAGGCTCACCTTTAAGAGTTTTTCAAAGATCTGAAGCACGTTATTTGATTGAGTAAGTGGTAGCAGATGTATTCCTTGGACTACTGGACACAACGCAAAAGGAGAGAAAGCTGTTCACCATGAAAACGTTAGAGAAATGACAGAGGTATACATCATGGCTTGTATTTTGGCGAGGTGACATTGAAAGCTTGGGAAGATGCTACCGGCTGTCCTTGGTTCTATCTCCGACTTTCACTAACGGGTTTAGACATCGCTATGGCCGCGTAATCTTGGTGGTCGAAGATTCATCTCTCCGTATGTTTGTCGTGTCTGGGTGTCCATTTGAATGACAGCCGTGTGCCAGTCCCTACGTGAGGTGGCATCGCTCCAAGGTTACCAGAATGGGCATTATTGTCTCCACATTCATCTTGGGGAACTCCTGAAACGTGTTTCCGACTGCTCTTTGTCTTAGCAACAATGTCTTACAGAACTGGTCTAAACGTTCTAAGACATTACGTTGATGTTGTCATAGTCCTCAAGTTCTGTTGTCTTTGATATCGAACTGAAACGTGTTCTGCCATGTTCCATAACATACAAAACGAGTTAGCGAGGTAGACCGAATGTTTACCAATATCTATACAACTGCATTCATTGCAGAACTTAAATTTGAGGTTAGAATGAGTATTCAACAATATCTATACAACTGCATTCATTGCAGAACTTAAATTTGAGGTTAGAATGAGTATTCAACAATATCTATACAACTGCATTCATTGTAGAACTTAAATTTGAGGTTAGAATGAGTATTCAACAATATCTAGAAAACTACATTCATTGCAGAACTTAAATTTGAGGTTAGAATGAGTATTCAACAATATCTATACAACTGCATTCATTGTAGAACTTAAATTTGAGGTTAGAATGAGTATTCAACAATATCTGTACAACTGCATTCATTGCAGAACTTAAATTTGAGGTTAGAATGAGTATTCAACACTATTTATACAACTGCATTCATTGCAGAACTTAAATTTGAGGTTAGAATGAGTATTCAACAATATCTATACAACTGCATTCATTGTAGAACTTAAATTTGAGGTTAGAATGAGTATTCAACAATATCTGTACAACTGCATTCATTGCAGAACTTAAATTTGAGGTTAGAATGAGTATTCAACACTATTTATACAACTGCATTCATTGCAGAACTTAAATTTGAGGTTAGAATGAGTATTCAACAATATCTAGAAAACTACATTAAATCACAGCATAATTTAAACAAGAGACATCTAACAGTGCTAACCGAAATTATCCGCAAATGTATACAAATAGTTTGAACACAATAAATTTGTAGTAAACACAGAAAGTACAACAGCAATGCACTTTCTGACTGTTCGGAATAGAACTTTCTTTGAGCCAATAGTCAAAATTAATAACAAACTAACTGAAAACACTGATCACGTAAAATTCCTTGGGATTTGGATTCTAAATGACACGAAATGTGATAAGCATGTTGACACTTTGATAAGTAAACTGAATTACATATGTTATGGCTTCCGAAATGTCCGAAACGATACGCTTGGCACACTATACTTAGTGCGTCCTCGTTTAAGATATGGAACAGTATTGTGGGGAAACTCTCCAGCTTGTAAAATGTTATTTAAAAGTAAAAAAAGGGATATAATGAAGTCATTTTTATATTGTTTCTGGTTAGCTTCACAGTTGGTACTTCCTTTTTCCCAGCTCTTTGTTAAAAAAATGAAGTACGAAAATGTGAATGGAAAATTGTAAAGAAGTTTAAAGTTTAAATAAAATATCAGAGTAATAATGGATGTGAATTAGAGGAGTTCATGCAGGATGTTACTTAAAAAACTGAGAATTTTATCTCTGGCATTTGTATATATTCTGGATGGTGCCTTATATGCAAAGAAAATATTGAAAAGTAATATTCTCCCAACAAATGAATGCATTCATGGCCACAATACTCGTCAGAAACCAAATATACATGCAAAGCACAAAAATGTACCAGGATGGAAAGTATATTCCAACTCCAAAATGAATAATAAACTACAAAGACTCTGAATATTTTAAATCTAATATGACGACTACTTGCTTGATCATTGTTTCTACTTTGTTGCAGAATTTTTAATTTGGATGTTATATTTTAAGTGTTGTACTCTAATATTTAGTACTAATTCTGATTTTTATAATTGCTTTCACTGTTCTTATGTAATTTAGTTGAATTGTAAATAGTGCCTCATCTTTCAGGAACTCCCTTTTACTTTTTAAATTGTTAAATGTATCAAAACCTAGATTAAGTTATCCGCACGTGTTTCATATCGTAACATAACCAAATACATTGTATGATTGAGGGAATTAATCAGAATATTCAACAATATCTGTAAAACTACATTCATGTTGGGATACTCCTGTAATATATCAGTTCTGAATAGTCTACATTATCTGTATGACCACATTTATTGAAGGAGATACTCTGAAAGCTCTACCTTGGCCAGGCAGTAGCTAGGAGGCTGTAGCTCGACACAGCGGATCTTTCCACGATCTGGTGAGAGAATATTCGCGAATGTCCTTGTCAAGGGAAGAGGAACGTCTTCCAAAAGCGGATAGGTTTATGCAATACCTCGAGATATGCCAACCACCTTGGCCTTTCAGCCTTTTGATGTTGATGGCCTGCTAATGGCTGGCGTTTCTCCACATCTCCGTCGTTCTTCACGTTATGGGAAAGGTGACAATTAAAAAGCAATAACTTCATTAATTTTGGAATATTCTGGGCGGAGTAAGCTCCGCGTATATGGCAGTGCAGGCTATTTTATGTTTAATGTTCATTTGTTGATTTTACGAAAGACCCAGGCTTATATTGGAAAGGGTTAGTTATATATAAATATATAAAATTAACAGAAGAATGTCGCCTGCAACTGCATGAGTCAAAGATGGCTACAAAAACAGCAGCAATAACAAGATGCCAAACTCGTATTTTTAATGCGTATAATAAGTAAGAAAAGCATTGCATTTCATCCAAAAAGGCGATTCAAGACCTGAAAAGCATTTTTGCAGAAAGTTATATGTATCTTCAAGATGAATGTTCAACAAGCCGGATGAAAAGACAATTAGTGTGTACATCTTTCCTATCATCAGGATATTTTAAGAAATGTTATAACCACAAATGTATAACTAGATATAACATAAATATAAACAAAGACAAAACACTATCAATACTCGCATCACTGAACAAAAGACTGTTTTCAGTAAATTAAATGCCAGGTCAGGAGATGGCGTGAGTATAGAAAATTAATTGGGTCAAAGAAACGTAATTACTTAACCTGATGATCAATCTGTATAGATCAGTGCTCCTTAAGTCGACGGATTTCCATTTTAAGGCCGGTTTCCAAGGGGAGCTGAACTGAAATCCAGCATCACGATTAAGCGTGCTCATCTTAGAGGAAATGGCAAAAACCTCCTTACCTCTCCGCTCCCAGGAACTGTTGCACTTTGCCAAGATGGTCGTCTCCCGAAAGTTGGCTCCATGGTCAATGCTCTGCCAGTCCAGACTTCTCAAGTTGCATTAAACGAATGCTCCGTTCATGTTCGTTTATTCTGGCAGCGATGATCCTTCCGTTTTGTCCCTCATTAACAGGGAATGCGGTACACTTCCTGGTATATGTATGTTTGTCTCTGCTTGTTAACAGAATAACTTAAAAAGGATATTTCAAATCAATATGACAATGCGACCGTCTATATTTTCCATTTTCTCAACAGCAATTTTGATTATATCAAACAACTAAATTCTAGCACGAACATACGTCAACCTTTCTGAGAATAGCTTGTAAATTACTCTGATTTTGAAAAAAAAAAATGTATACATTCGTGTAAAACTTTATTTTGAATTAATTGTTTTTATATAAACAATTTTCGTGATATTTCCTGTTATTCCTTTGAATTTTCGAAACCTTTACTTTTTCTGTACAAATAGTTCTTTGCTTACTTTTTATATCTTGGCCACGTAAAGAAAACAGAGTTTCAAAACCATTGCATAGTGGTCTGATCTTAACACGTTTAACTTTCACTTAGGAAAGGTCATAGGAATACATTATCCTATTTTAAACTTTTGTGTTTCTTATTTTTTTTTAATTTTTTTTTTATTACCACTGTTTTAAATAAAAATGAGTTGTAAATACTTTGACAGTCAAGTTTGAATTAAACTGGTGTCTCTCAAACTGTGGAAACTTTGGAGTTCAACAGTTAAGTACAGTCCGATGTTCAGCTATTAGGACTTACTAGGGAATTTTTAAGAAAAGATGTTCTTGTGTCATCTCTCTTCAAGAATATGGCTTCCTTAACCACGTCAGACCTTTGATTGTAGGGTTTCCTTAAACATTTAGTTTTTCTAACACTTCCAACAATCCCATCGAAGGTAAAAGATGTCATCTTGCAAGAAATCACCACTATCCAAGGCATTTTAGCTATGCAAGAGTTCGCAGAAAGTAGCTGAAGTCAAAAGACTCGCAAAGCGGAAGTCTGTAGCTCAAATCTCTTCGGCATCATCCTCTCAGTAGGTAGATTTCCTCCAGGTGCCGATCAGTCCTCATATATAAACCATGTATATAAAACAATAAAAACCATAATAAACCATATATAAACCTCATATATCAACATAGAACAGAGATGATATCATCAAAATCTCAAGCGCCTAGTGATGTTCACTTGTTAGTTCCAGAACACCTTTCCAACAATCATTATGTTCCATTTAACATCAGCACCAAGCACCTATGATGTTTTATACAGCAAGAGAGAACATTAAATACTAATACGACGTCCGCAAAATAATTACAAATATTACACACCAGTATCCCAATATGTTCGTCATCATAAAGAACAAGGTGGGGAATGGTATCATTGTTTCCAAAATCCCCATGTTATCTCAATTTTTTTTTGTACAATCCACATCCAGATGGATCTATTTTAGGTGGATGCTGCTTTCCTCATTAAGGTCCCACTGTCATCAAAATGTTGCTTTGGTGCAACAAAGTATGTGCAACTTCGATCTTGGGCGTTGCTCTCTCTATTGTTTAAAGCTAACCGGAAAACAAGTGAAGCTTCATTATGCCATAGTGATAGTGAGTCAGGCTTCAAATAAAACGATGGAAGTTTTTACTTTCTCCAGCATTTAGATACCTCAAGTTACACCATATGAAGGTCCAGTGGGAACAGTTCAATTAAAAATGAAACAAAAAAGTCGTACCAACTTTTAGTAATTCGGTCATATATTTTTTAAAGGATTCACAAAAAAATGAAAAGGGAAACTCCCTGATATTTGAATAAAATTACATATATTTTTATTTTTAAAACTAACTGCAACTATTTTGACCAAAATAAATTCTTATTATTGCTGCAGGTAAAAATGTAATCTCCTAATTGGAAACAAGTAAAAACGCCATAAAATACTGTGACGCACTCACATGACCTTCTCTAGCCTTGTTCAAACACTTATTCCTCTACCTAATTCAAGATAAACATTATCTTATTGTAGCTACAAGGGAATACAGTAGACTTTAAGTGATGGTCAAATGTTTTGGTCGTTATGTGATGTATACATGACTTTCTCTACTCTTGTACAAACACTTATTGCTCTATCTACTTCAAGATAAACATTATCTTATTGTAGTTACAAGGGAATACAGTAGACTTTAAGTGATGGTCAAATGTTTTGGTCGTTATGTGATGTATACATGACTTTCTCTACTCTTGTACAAACACTTATTGCTCTATCTACTTCAAGATAAACATTATCTTATTGTAGTTACAAGGGAATACAGTAGACTTTAAGTGATGGTCAAATGTTTTGGTCGTTATGTGATGTATACAGTGATGTATACATGACTTTCTCTACTCTTGTACAAACACTTATTGCTCTATCTACTTCAAGATAAACATTATCTTATTGTAGTTACAAGGGAATACAGTAGACTTTAAGTGATGGTCAAATGTTTTGGTCGTTATGTGATGTATACATGACTTTCTCTACTCTTGTACAAACACTTATTGCTCTATCTACTTCAAGGTAAACATTATCTTATTGTAGTTACAAGGGAATACAGTAGACTTTAAGTGATGGTCAAATGTTTTGGTCGTTATGTGATGTATACATGACTTTCTCTACTCTTGTACAAACACTTATTGCTCTATCTTCTTCAAGATAAACATTATCTTATTGTAGTTTCAAGGGAATACAGTAGACTTTAAGTGATGGTCAAATGTTTTGGTCGTTATGTGATGTATACATGACTTTCTCTACTCTTGTACAAACACTTATTGCTCTATCTACTTCAAGATAAACACTATCTTATTGTAGTTACAAGGGAATACAGTAGACTTTAAGTGATGGTCAAATGTTTTGGTCGTTATGTGATGTATACATGACTTTCTCTACTCTTGTTCAAACACTTATTCCTCTATCTACTTCAAGATAAACATTATCTTATTGTAGTTACAAGGGAATACAGTAGACTTTAAGTGATGGTCAAATGTTTTGGTCGTTATGTGATGTATACATGACTTTCTCTACTCTTGTTCAAACACTTATTGCTCTATCTACTTCAAGATAAACATTATCTTATTGTAGCTACAAGGGAATACAGTAGACTTTAAGTGATGGTCAAATGTTTTGGTCGTTATGTGATGTATATATGACTTTCTCTACTCTTGTACAAACACTTATTGCTCTATCTACTTCAAGATAAACATTATCTTATTGTAGCTACAAGGGAATACAGTAGACTTTAAGTGACAGTCAAATGTTTTATCCAGCTGGTCGTTCATCAAACAAGCATTCGGTTCCGTTTTCATGATATTCAAATGAGTACAGGGTACATAGAGCTTAGAGTTACCAGACATTCATCTTTCAGGATAAGAGAAAACCTTCTACGTTAAGTCATATCGGACGATGAATGAAATGATGTATAAATGCGTACAGGGTACATAGGGCTTAGAGTTACCAGACATTCATCTTTCAGTATAAGAGAAAACCTCCAACGTTAAGTCATATCGGACGATGAATGAAATGATGTATAAATGAGTACAGGGTACATAGAGGTTAGAGTTATCAGACATTCATCTTTCAGGATAAGAGAAAACCTTCTACGTTAAGTCATATCGGACGATGAATGAAATGATGTACAAATGAGTACAGGGTACATAGAGCTTAGAGTTACCAGACATTCCTCTTTCAGGATAAGAGAAAACCTTCTACGTTAAGTCATATCGGACGACGAATGAAATAATGTTCAAATGAGTACAGGGCACATAGAGCTTAGAGTTAGCAGACATTTAATTTCAGAGATAAAAGAAAACCTCCAACGTTAAGTCATATCGGACGATGAATGAAATGATGTTCAAATGAGTACAGGGTACATAGAGCTTAGAGTTACCAGACATTCATCTTTCAGAATAAGAGAAAACCTCCAACGTTAAGTCATATCGGACGATGAATGAAATAATGTTCAAATGAGTACAGGGCACATAGAGCTTAGAGTTACCAGACATTCATCTTTCAGGATAAGGGAAAACCTCCAACGTTAAGTCATATCGGACGATGAATGAAATGATGTTCAAATGAGTTCACGGTCCATAGAGCTTAGAGTTACCAGACATTCATCTTTCATGATAAGGGAAACCCTCAAACGTTAAGTCATATCGGACGATGAATGAAACGATGTTCAAATGAGTACAGGGTACATAGAGCTTAGAGTTACCAGACATTCATCTTTCAGGATAAGAGAAAACCTCCAACGTTAAGTCATATCGGACGATGAATGAAATGATGTACAAATGAGTACAGGGTACATAGGGCTTAGAGTTACCAGACATTCACCTTTCAGGATAAGAGAAAACCTCCAACGTTAAGTCACATCGGACGATGAATGAAATGATGTTCAAATGAGTACAGGGTACATAGAGCTTAGAGTTACCAGACATTCATCTTTCAGGATAAGAGAAAACCTCCAACGTTAAGTCATATCGGACAATGAATGAAATGATGTATAAATGAGTACAGGGTACATAG
The DNA here is from genome assembly GCA_030765055.1 of Mantis religiosa. NCBI lineage: Eukaryota > Metazoa > Arthropoda > Insecta > Mantodea > Mantidae > Mantis > Mantis religiosa. Next base: position 32,661,508 of record CM060947.1, read on the forward strand.
AGCTTAGAGTTACCAGACATTCCTCTTTCAGGATAAGAGAAAACCTTCTACGTTAAGTCATATCGGACGATGAATGAAATGATGTACAAATGAGTACAGGGTACATAGGGCTTAGAGTTACCAGACATTCATCTTTCAGGATAAGAGAAAACCTTCTACGTTAAGTCATATCGGACGATGAATGAAATGATGTATAAATGAGTACAGAGGACATAGAGCTTAGAGTTACCAGACATTCATCTTTCAGGATAAGAGAAAACCTTCAACGTTAAGTCATATCGGACGATGAATGAAATGATGTACAAATGAGTACAGGGTACATAGAGTTTATAGTTACCAGACATTCATCTTTCAGGATAAGAGAAAACCTCAAACGTTAAGTCATATCGGACGATGAATGAAATGATGTACAAATGAGTACAGGGTACATAGAGCTTATAGTTACCAGACATTCATCTTTCAGGATAAGAGAAAACCTCCAACGTTAAGTCATATCGGACGATGAATGAAATGATGTTCAAATGAGTTCACGGTCCATAGAGCTTAGAGTTACCAGACATTCATCTTTAAACGTTAAGTCATATCGGACGATGAATGAAACGATGTTCAAATGAGTACAGGGTACATAGAGCTTAAAGTTACCAGACATTCATCTTTCATGATAAGGGAAACCCTCAAACGTTAAGTCATATCGGACGATGAATGAAACGATGTTCAAATGAGTACAGGGTACATAGAGCTTAAAGTTACCAGACATTCATCTTTCAGGATAAGAGAAAACCTCCAACGTTAAGTCATATCGGACGATGAATGAAATGATGCTCAAATGCGTACAGAGGACATAGAGCTTAGAGTTACCAGACATTCATCTTTCAGGATAAGGGAAAAACCTCCAACGTTAAACCATATCGGACGAAGGTGTATCGGCGGGAGTTACAGGGTCGTTGGGATATTTGTTCTGTGTAAATTCTCGTCCTCCGTGACTTTTCTTCCGACACTTACTCACAGTCAGTGTGCAGATGGTTGATTCTTTATCACTTTCGTTTTCCCCCTGTGTTATGTAGCTTCGTTTGAGAGGAGAAGAAAGTACGTTTTACAGCATCCTCTGGGAAGGAGTGGCCCTTACATAACATGACCTTCCTGGAATCTTCCTCTTGCTCCATGACAGTCTGGTTACGTCCCAGTAAGTGCGTTCTGACCCGGTTCACCACATACACAATTTAAGGCCCACAATTTTATTGCAAGTCACACGCCGACATGTCACTGTGCTTTGTAACTAAATGAGAATACGTTATAAGACACAATGCGAATGTCTTTTATTTTGCGCTGTCTTTTGTTTTGTCAGGGCGAAGCTGATCATCAGTGGCATTGTTTTACGACATTCGCTGCAGTGTGAACAAGAAGCATGAAAGACTCAAAGTCATATTAATCCCTATTTTGTGTTATAGCATATTTAACCTTATTTATTAAGTATGCTTTTCTATTGCATTTACCAGACAATATACAAAACCAATAAAAACTACAAAATTAACGTTCTAAACCTCAAAACTCTCACCCATTTACCTATTACCATGTTTACGCTACACCTTCATTTGTTTCTTGCATTCCCAAAACCTCTGTTTTGAAAGACCTTTCTTGCTGCCAGTTTTTTGTTTTTATTTAAGCAATTCTACAAATCTGTGTCCTCTACGTGGATATTCTAATAATAAATGAATCTTATCACAGATTAGACACGATGTTGCTTTAATTCTTCCACTTCTCTACTTCCAAACTAAATCAAGCAACCACGTCCCTCACTTAATTCGGATTTTCATTCAATATAGCATCTCTTAGTTTCTCTATGTAGAAAGGGTGCACTATATCCCAAAAGTTTAATTATCAAACTTTCACTGGAAATGCAGGGTTTGACGTCCCCCTGAATTCACATTTGTTATATTTTTGATATTATAGGTATTATTATTACTATTACTATTATTATTATTATTATTATTATTATTATTATTATTATTATTATTATTATTATTATTATTATTATTATATTATTATTATTATTATTATTATTATTATTATTATTATTATTATTATTATTATTATTATTATTATTATTATTATTATTATTATTATTATTATTATTAGTATTATTATTATTATTATTATTATTATTTTTATTATTATTATTATTATTATTATATTATTATTATTATTATTATTATTATTTTATTATTATTAGATTATTATAATTATTATTATTATTATTATTATTATTATTATTATTATTATTATTATTATTATTATTATTTATTTTGTATTATTATTATTATTATTATTATTATTTTTATTATTATTATTATTATTATTATTATTATTATTATTATTATATTATTATTATTATTATATTATTATTATTTATTATTATTATTGATTATTAGTATTATTATTATTATTATTATTATTATTATTATTATTATTATTATTATTATTATTATTATTATTATTATTATTATTATTATTATTATTATTATTATTATTATTATTATTATTATTATTATTATTATTATTATTATTATTATTATTATTATTATTATTATTATTATTTTTATTATTTTTATTATTTATTATTATTATTATTATTATTATTATTATTATTATTATTATTATTATTATTTATTATTATTATTATTAATATTATTATTATTATTATTATTATTATTACTATTTTTCTTTCGAAAAGGCGGATAATATTTGATTATCACTTAAAGTCTACTGTATTCCCTTGTAACTACAATAAGATAATGTTTATCTTGAAGTAGATAGAGCAATAAGTGTTTGTACAAGAGTAGAGAAAGTCATGTACACATCCCATAACTACCAAAACATTTGACTATCACTTAAAGTCTACTGTATTCCCTTGTAACTACAATAAGATAATGTTTATCTTGAACTAGTCAGAGCAATAAGTGTTTGTACAAGAGTAGAGAAAGTGATGTACACATCCCATAACGACCAAAACATTTGACTATCACTTAAAGTCTACTGTATTCCCTTGTAACTACAATAAGATAATGTTTATCTTGAAGTAGATAGAGCAATAAGTGTTTGTACAAGAGTAGAGAAAGTCATGTATACATCACATAACGACCAAAACATTTGACTATCACCTAAAGTCTACTGTATTCCCTTGTAACTACAATAAGATAATGTTTATCTTGAAGTAGATAGAGCAATAAGTGTTTGTACAAGAGTAGAGAAAGTCATGTATACATCACATAACGACCAAAACATTTGATTATCACTTAAAGTCTACTGTATTCCCTTGTAACTACAATAAGATAATGTTTATCTTGAAGTAGATAGAGCAATAAGTGTTTGTACAAGAGTAGAGAAAGTCATGTATACATCACATAACGACCAAAACATTTGACTATCACTTAAAGTCTACTGTATTCCCTTGTAACTACAATAAGATAATGTTTATCTTGAAGTAGATAGAGCAATAAGTGTTTGTACAAGAGTAGAGAAAGTCATGTACACATCCCATAACGACCAAAACATTTGACTATCACTTAAAGTCTACTGTATTCCCTTGTAACTACAATAAGATAATGTTTATCTTGAAGTAGATAGAGCAATAAGTGTTTGTACAAGAGTAGAGAAAGTCATGTATACATCACATAACGACCAAAACATTTGACTATCACTTAAAGTCTACTGTATTCCCTTGTAACTACAATAAGATAATGTTTATCTTGAAGTAGATAGAGCAATAAGTTTTTGTACAAGAGTAGAGAAAGTCATGTATGCATCACATAACGACCAAAACATTTGATTATCACTTAAAGTCTACTGTATTCCCTTGTAACTACAATAAGATAATGTTTATCTTGAAGTAGATAGAGCAATAAGTGTTTGTACAAGAGTAGAGAAAGTCATGTATACATCACATAACGACCAAAACATTTGATTATCACTTAAAGTCTACTGTATTCCCTTGTAACTACAATAAGATAATGTTTATCTTGAAGTAGATAGAGCAATAAGTGTTTGTACAAGAGTAGAGAAAGTCATGTATACATCCCATAACGACCAAAACATTTGACTATCACTTAAAGTCTACTGTATTCCCTTGTAACTACAATAAGATAATGTTTATCTTGAAGTAGATAGAGCAATAAGTGTTTGTACAAGAGTAGAGAAAGTCATGTATACATCACATAACGACCAAAACATTTGACTATCACTTAAAGTCTACTGTATTCCCTTGTAACTACAATAAGATAATGTTTATCTTGAAGTAGATAGAGCAATAAGTGTTTGTACAAGAGTAGAGAAAGTCATGTATACATCACATAACGACCAAAACATTTGACTATCACTTAAAGTCTACTGTATTCCCTTGTAACTACAATAAGATAATGTTTATCTTGAAGTAGATAGAGCAATAAGTGTTTGTACAAGAGTAGAGAAAGTCATGTATACATCACATAACGACCAAAACATTTGACTATCACTTAAAGTCTACTGTATTCTCCTGTAACTACAATAAGATAATGTTTATCTTTGAGTAGATAGAGCAATAAGTGTTTGTACAAGAGTAGAGAAAGTCATGTATACATCACATAACGACCAAAACATATGACTATTACTTAAAGTCTACTGTATTCCCTTGTAACTACAATAAGATAATGTTTATGTTGAAGCAGATAGAGCAATAAGTGTTTGTACAAGAGTAGAGAAAGTCATGTATACATCACATAACGACCAAAACATTTGACTATCACTTAAAGTCTACTGTATTCCCTTGTAACTACAATAAGATAATGTTTATCTTGAAGTAGATAGAGCAATAAGTGTCTCTACAGGAGTAGAGAAAGTCATGTATACATCACATAACGACCAAAACATTTGACTATCACTTAAAGTCTTCTGTATTCCCTTGTAACTACAATAGGATAGTGTTTATCTTGAAGTAGATAGAGAAATAAGAGTAGAAGAGTGGAGAAATTGATGCAAGTACAAGAGATTAGATTTTTAGATAAAAACCTTTTTTCTTTCAGGAAATAATGTACGTTTGCGTTAAGTGGTTTGGAAAACATATTTTCAAATTCTGGTGTTACTTTCTCGTTTGATCTTCCGATAATGACTATGCCATGATAGTTGAAGGACGTTTTAGCAGCCGCTATAGGTACCTGCCCCCCTCCTCTTACGTGTGGAGATACACCTGTACAGACACACAGTACACGATGGCGACCCGACTGGTAATCATCATTCTTGGCATCTTCCTCGCGGCTCAGGGTGAGTAAATGCTTACCGCAGAAAAAAAGTTCATATCCAGATTTTACACCTAATGCATGTCTTGAGGCATTCAAAAAAGACCACCTATAGTTTTTTTTTGTAAAAAAACAGAATGTCCCTCCATGTTTGAGTATTTGTGTGTGAGATTGTTATAAACTCAAATACTTACGTAGGCTGATAATCCTCCAACAATGCAAACCAAAATTTTCAAGAATATCCACAACCTATTAGAGAAAAACTATCTGAAGCACCATCCCTAACAATTTTTACAAAAATTCCAAATATGAAATATTTTTTTTTTTTTTTTTTTTTTTTTTTGCGCCCACCTTTGTAGCGTGTCTGCCTCAAGTTCATGAAATCCCGAGTTTGAAACTCGATCAGAGTGATGTGGTTTTTTCGGGTATTTTCCCTTATTCTGAAAGATGAATGTCCGGTAACTCTAAGCTCTATGTACCCTGTACTCATTTGAACATCATTACATTCATCGTCCGATATGACTTAACGTTGGAGGCTTTCCCTTATCCTGAAAGATGAATGTCTGGTAGCTCTAAGCTCTATGTACCCTGTACTCATTTGAACATCATTTCATTCATCGTCTGATATGACTTAACGTTGGAGGTTTTCTCTTATACTGAAAGATGAATGTCTGGTTACTCTAAGCTCTATATACCCTGTACTCATTTGAACATCATTTCATTCATCGTCCGATATGACTTAACGTTGGAGGTTTTCTCTTATACTGAAAGATGAATGTCTGGTTACTCTAAGCTCTATATACCCTGTACTCATTTGAACATCATTTCATTCATCGTCTGATATGACTTAACGTTGGAGGTTTTCTCTTATACTGAAAGATGAATGTCTGGTTACTCTAAGCTCTATGTACCCTGTACTCATTTGAACATCATTTCATTCATCGTCCGATATGACTTAACGTTGGAGGTTTTCTCTTATTCTGAAAAATGAATGTGTGGTAAATCTAAGCTCTATGCACCCTATACTCATATGAACATCATTTCATTCATCGTCCAATATGACTTAACGTTGGAGGTTTTCTCTTATTCTGAAAGATGAATGTCTGATAACTCTAAGCCCTATGGACCCTGTACTCATTTGAACATCATTTCATTCATCGTCCGATATGACTTAACGTTGGAGGTTTTCTCTTATTCTGAAAAATGAATGTGTGGTAACTCTAAGCTCTATGTACCCTGTACTCATATGAACACCATTTCATTCATCGTCCAATATGACTTAACGTTGGAGGTTTTCTCTTATTCTGAAAGATGAATGTCTGATAACTCTAAGCCCTATGGACCCTGTACTCATTTGAACATCATTTCATTCATCGTCCGATATGACTTAACGTTGGAGGTTTTCCCTTATCCTGAAAGATGAATGTCTGGTAACTCTAAGCTCTATGTACCCTGTACTCATATGAACATCATTTCATTCATCGTCCGATATGACTTAACGTTGGAGGTTTTCCATTATCCTGAAAGATGAATGTGTGGTAACTCTAAGCTCTATGTACCCTGTACTCATATGAACATCATTTCATTCATCGTCCGATATGATTTAACTATGGAGGTTTTCTCCTATCCTGAAAGTTGAATGTGTGGTAACTCTAAGCTCTGTGTACCCTGTACTGATTTGAACATCATTTCATTCATCGTTCGATATGACTTAACGTTGGAGGTTTTCTCTTATCGAGAAAGATGAATGTCTGGTAACTCTAAGCTCTATGTACCCTGTACTCATTTGAACATCATTTCATTCATCGTCCGATATGACTTAACGTTGGAGGTTTTCTCTTATCCTCAAAGATGAATGTCTGGTAACTCTATGCTCTATGTACCCCGTACTCATTTGAACATCATTTCATTCATCGTCTGATACGACTTAACGTTGGAGGTTTTCTCTTATTCTGAAAGATGAATGTCTGGTAACTCTAAGTTCTATGTACCCTGTACTCATTTGAACATCATTTCATTCATCGTCCGACATGACTTAACGTTGGAGGTTTTCTCTTATCCTCAAAGATGAATGTCTGGTAACTCTAAGCTCTATGTGCCCTGTACTCATTTGAACTTCATTTCATTCATCGTCCGATATGACTTAACGTTGGAGGTTTTCCATTATCCTGAAAGATGAATGCCTGGTAACTCTAAGCTCTATGTACCCTGTACTCATTTGAACATCATTTCATTCATCGTCCGATATGACTTAACGTTGGAGGTTTTCCATTATCCTGAAAGATGAATGCCTGGTAACTCTATGCTCTATGTACCCCGTACTCATTTGAACATCATTTCATTTATCGTCCGATATGGCTTAACGTTGGAGGTTTTCCCTTATCCTGAAAGATGAACGTCTGATAACTCTAAGCTCTATGTACCCTGTACTCATTTGAACACCATTTCAGTCATCGTCCGATATGACTTAACGTTGGAGGTTTTCTCTTATCCTGAAAGATGAATGTCTGGTAACTCTAAGCTCTATGTGCCCTGTACTCATTTGAACTTCATTTCATTCATCGTCCGATATGACTTAACGTTGGAGGTTTTCCCTTATCCTGAAAGATGAATGTCTGGTAACTCTAAGCTCTATGTACCCTGTACTCATTTGAACATCATTTCATTCATCGTCCGATATGACTTAACGTTGGAGGTTTTCCCTTATCCTGAAAGATAAATGTCTGATAACTCTAAGCTCTATGTACCCTGTACTCATTTGAACATCATTTCAGTCATCGTCCGATATGACTTAACGTTGGAGGTTTTCTCTTATCCTCAAAGATGAAGGTCTGGTAACTCTAAGCTCTATGTGCCCTGTACTCATTTGAACTTCATTTCATTCATCGTCCGATATGACTTATCGTTGGAGGTTGTCCCTTATCCTGAAAGATGAATGTCTGGTAACTCTAAGCTCTATGTACCCTGTACTCATTTGAACTTCATTTCATTCATCGTCCGATATGACTTATCGTTGGAGGTTTTCTCTTATCCTCAAAGATGAAGGTCTGGTAACTCTAAGCTCTATGTGCCCTGTACTCATTTGAACTTCATTTCATTCATCGTCCGATATGACTTATCGTTGGAGGTTGTCCCTTATCCTGAAAGATGAATGTCTGGTAACTCTAAGCTCTATGTACCCTGTACTCATTTGAACTTCATTTCATTCATCGTCCGATATGACTTATCGTTGGAGGTTGTCCCTTATCCTGAAAGATGAATGTCTGGTAACTCTAAGCTCTATGTGCCCTGTACTCATTTGAACTTCATTTCATTCATCGTCCGATATGACTTATCGTTGGAGGTTGTCCCTTATCCTGAAAGATGAATGTCTGGTAACTCTAAGCTCTATGTGCCCTGTACTCATTTGAACTTCATTTCATTCATCGTCCGATATGACTTATCGTTGGAGGTTTTCTCTTATCCTGAAAGATAAATGTCTGGTAGCTGTAAGCTCTATGTCCCCTATACTCATTTGAACGTCATTTCATGCATTGTCCGACATGACTTAGCGTTGGAAGATTTCGCTAATCCGCGCCTGTTAGCCAGGGATGCTGCACTCTGCAGTTTTTATTGTAGTCATTAGTGGTAATAGAATCAATTGTACAGTATTTGTTATTACAGTTTTAATGAAGCTAGTAGATCTATGAATCACATTCCCGTATTTCGTTCCCTGTGAGAGAAGTGCAGTGCAGTTTGCCCTTCGCAGAGCTTTCAGCATCAATATGCTGCGAGTCCAGAGATGTTACTTTCTGCATTGACAGCTCGGAAAAGCCGTTAAGTAACGAAGATGTCTCATCTATGCAGGTGCTAAATTTCAACACCAGTGACTTTTATGATAGCGATCACCAACTCGGTATTTCCTGATTTCGCAATACTTGTCGAGTTTACCTTGTATCAGTTATGACGAAAACAGCTACTTGTTTGTCTATTTCCATAAATATACTTCATACTTAAGCAGTGCCACAATGGAGTGGTAGAATACACCGTATTCCTTGTTAAACCAGGATTACATAAATATCATTTATAACCTAAAAAGGTATTTTAATTTTGGAGGTTTAGCCAAACCACAGACTTTACAATTTCATCGTACACATCGATCTGTAAATTTCAATATACTGTTACGGTACAAATCAGTAGCAAGTGGTACAATGTCAGTGTTTTGTAACCAACTTACTTCGTCTGCCTAAGTTTAGGCTCCAAACTTTTCGATAGTCTGAACTTTCAATCATTTCTTGTACTATACTAACTCTGTCCTCTCTTCAACTGTTTTCATGGAGACAGTTGATTACAAGATTCAACTTTCAAGTGTTTCAGACATCTAACATGGCATACAACTGTACAGAAGCATTTCAGATATCTCTTGTTATTTGTTTACTTTCTCCAATATTTATACATTTCTCAAATGCAAGATCGTTATTTATTTCCTTACTTTTGACCATACAAAGAGAACATAAAGTCACATAACGTCGAGCTGTTTAGAACATTTGACTATCACTTAAAGTCTACTGTATTCCCTTGTAACTACAATAAGATAATGTTTATCTTGAAGTAGATACAGCAATAAGTGTTTGTACATGAGTAGAGAAAGTCATATATACATCACATAACGACCAAAACATTTGACTATCACTTAAAGTCTACTGTATTGCCTTGTAACTACAATAAGATAATGTTTATCTTGAAGTAGATAGAGCAATAAGTGTTTGTACAAGAGTAGAGAAAGTCATGTATACATCACATAACGACCAAAACATTTGACTATCACTTAAAGTCTACTGTATTGCCTTGTAACTACAATAAGATAATGTTTATCTTGAAGTAGATAGAGCAATAAGTGTTTGTACAAGAGTAGAGAAAGTCATGTATACATCACATAACGACCAAAACATTTGACTATCACTTAAAGTCTACTGAATTCTCCTGTAACTACAATAAGATAATGTTTATCTTTGAGTAGATAGAGCAATAAGTGTTTGTACAAGAGTAGAGAAAGTCATGTATACATCACATAACGACCAAAACATTTGACTATCACTTAAAGTCTACTGTATTCCCTTGTAACTACAATAAGATAATGTTTATCTTGAAGTAGATACAGCAATAAGTGTTTGTACATGAGTAGAGAAAGTCATATATACATCACATAACGACCAAAACATTTGACTATCACTTAAAGTCTACTGTATTGCCTTGTAACTACAATAAGATAATGTTTATCTTGAAGTAGATAGAGCAATAAGTGTTTGTACAAGAGTAGAGAAAGTCATGTATACATCACATAACGACCAAAACATTTGACTATCACTTAAAGTCTACTGTATTCTCCTGTAACTACAATAAGATAATGTTTATCTTTGAGTAGATAGAGCAATAAGTGTTTGTACAAGAGTAGAGAAAGTCATGTATACATCACATAACGACCAAAACATTTGACTATCACTTAAAGTCTACTGTATTGCCTTGTAACTACAATAAGATAATGTTTATCTTGAAGTAGATAGAGCAATAAGTGTTTGTACAAGAGTAGAGAAAGTCATGTATACATCACATAACGACCAAAACATTTGACTATCACTTAAAGTCTACTGTATTCTCCTGTAACTACAATAAGATAATGTTTATCTTTGAGTAGATAGAGCAATAAGTGTTTGTACAAGAGTAGAGAAAGTCATGTATACATCACATAACGACCAAAACATATGACTATTACTTTAAGTCTACTGTATTCCCTTGTAACTACAATAAGATAATGTTTATGTTGAAGCAGATAGAGCAATAAGTGTTTGTACAAGAGTAGAGAAAGTCATGTATACATCACATAACGACCAAAACATTTGACTATCACTTAAAGTCTACTGTATTCCCTTGTAACTACAATAAGATAATGTTTATCTTGAAGTAGATAGAGCAATAAGTGTCTCTACAGGAGTAGAGAAAGTCATGTATACATCACATAACGACCAAAACATTTGACTATCACTTAAAGTCTTCTGTATTCCCTTGTAACTACAATAGGATAGTGTTTATCTTGAAGTAGATAGAGAAATAAGAGTAGAAGAGTGGAGAAATTGATGCAAGTACAAGAGATTAGATTTTTAGATAAAAACCTTTTTTCTTTCAGGAAATAATGTACGTTTGCGTTAAGTGGTTTGGAAAACATATTTTCAAATTCTGGTGTTACTTTCTCGTTTGATCTTCCGATAATGACTATGCCATGATAGTTGAAGGACGTTTTAGCAGCCGCTATAGGTACCTGCCCCACTCCTCTTACGTGTGGAGATACACCTGTACAGACACACAGTACACGATGGCGACCCGACTGGTAATCATCATTCTTGGCATCTTCCTCGCGGCTCAGGGTGAGTAAATGCTTACCGCAGAAAAAAAGTTCATATCCAGATTTTACACCTAATGCATGTCTTGAGGCATTCAAAAAAGACCACCTATAGTTTTTTTTTTGTAAAAAAACAGAATGTCCCTCCATGTTTGAGTATTTGTGTGTGAGATTGTTATAAACTCAAATACTTACGTAGGCTGATAATCCTCCAACAATGCAAACCAAAATTTTCAAGAATATCCACAACCTATTAGAGAAAAACTATCTGAAACACCATCCCTAACAATTTTTACAAAAATTCCAAATATGAATTTTTTTTTTTTTTTTTTTTTTTTTTTTGCGCCCACCTTTGTAGCGTGTCTGCCTCAAGTTCATGAAATCCCGAGTTTGAAACTCGATCAGAGTGATGTGGTTTTTTCGGGTATTTTCCCTTATTCTGAAAGATGAATGTCCGGTAACTCTAAGCTCTATGTACCCTGTACTCATTTGAACATCATTACATTCATCGTCCGATATGACTTAACGTTGGAGGCTTTCCCTTATCCTGAAAGATGAATGTCTGGTAGCTCTAAGCTCTATGTACCCTGTACTCATTTGAACATCATTTCATTCATCGTCTGATATGACTTAACGTTGGAGGTTTTCTCTTATACTGAAAGATGAATGTCTGGTTACTCTAAGCTCTATATACCCTGTACTCATTTGAACATCATTTCATTCATCGTCCGATATGACTTAACGTTGGAGGTTTTCTCTTATACTGAAAGATGAATGTCTGGTTACTCTAAGCTCTATATACCCTGTACTCATTTGAACATCATTTCATTCATCGTCTGATATGACTTAACGTTGGAGGTTTTCTCTTATACTGAAAGATGAATGTCTGGTTACTCTAAGCTCTATGTACCCTGTACTCATTTGAACATCATTTCATTCATCGTCCGATATGACTTAACGTTGGAGGTTTTCTCTTATTCTGAAAAATGAATGTGTGGTAAATCTAAGCTCTATGCACCCTGTACTCATATGAACATCATTTCATTCATCGTCCAATATGACTTAACGTTGGAGGTTTTCTCTTATTCTGAAAGATGAATGTCTGATAACTCTAAGCCCTATGGACCCTGTACTCATTTGAACATCATTTCATTCATCGTCCGATATGACTTAACGTTGGAGGTTTTCTCTTATTCTGAAAAATGAATGTGTGGTAACTCTAAGCTCTATGTACCCTGTACTCATATGAACATCATTTCATTCATCGTCCAATATGACTTAACGTTGGAGGTTTTCTCTTATTCTGAAAGATGAATGTCTGATAACTCTAAGCCCTATGGACCCTGTACTCATTTGAACATCATTTCATTCATCGTCCGATATGACTTAACGTTGGAGGTTTTCCCTTATCCTGAAAGATGAATGTCTGGTAACTCTAAGCTCTATGTACCCTGTACTCATATGAACATCATTTCATTCATCGTCCGATATGACTTAACTTTGGAGGTTTTCCATTATCCTGAAAGATGAATGTGTGGTAACTCTAAGCTCTATGTACCCTGTACTCATATGAACATCATTTCATTCATCGTCCGATATGATTTAACTATGGAGGTTTTCTCCTATCCTGAAAGTTGAATGTGTGGTAACTCTAAGCTCTGTGTACCCTGTACTGATTTGAACATCATTTCATTCATCGTTCGATATGACTTAACGTTGGAGGTTTTCTCTTATCGAGAAAGATGAATGTCTGGTAACTCTAAGCTCTATGTACCCTGTACTCATTTGAACATCATTTCATTCATCGTCCGATATGACTTAACGTTGGAGGTTTTCTCTTATCCTCAAAGATGAATGTCTGGTAACTCTATGCTCTATGTACCCCGTACTCATTTGAACATCATTTCATTCATCGTCTGATACGACTTAACGTTGGAGGTTTTCTCTTATTCTGAAAGATGAATGTCTGGTAACTCTAAGTTCTATGTACCCTGTACTCATTTGAACATCATTTCATTCATCGTCCGACATGACTTAACGTTGGAGGTTTTCTCTTATCCTCAAAGATGAATGTCTGGTAACTCTAAGCTCTATGTGCCCTGTACTCATTTGAACTTCATTTCAGTCATCGTCCGATATGACTTAACGTTGGAGGTTTTCCATTATCCTGAAAGATGAATGCCTGGTAACTCTAAGCTCTATGTACCCTGTACTCATTTGAACATCATTTCATTCATCGTCCGATATGACTTAACGTTGGAGGTTTTCCATTATCCTGAAAGATGAATGCCTGGTAACTCTATGCTCTATGTACCCCGTACTCATTTGAACATCATTTCATTTATCGTCCGATATGGCTTAACGTTGGAGGTTTTCCCTTATCCTGAAAGATGAACGTCTGATAACTCTAAGCTCTATGTACCCTGTACTCATTTGAACACCATTTCAGTCATCGTCCGATATGACTTAACGTTGGAGGTTTTCTCTTATCCTGAAAGATGAATGTCTGGTAACTCTAAGCTCTATGTGCCCTGTACTCATTTGAACTTCATTTCATTCATCGTCCGATATGACAACGTTGGAGGTTTTCCCTTATCCTGAAAGATGAATGTCTGGTAACTCTAAGCTCTATGTACCCTGTATTCATTTGAACATCATTTCATTCATCGTCCGATATGACTTAACGTTGGAGGTTTTCCCTTATCCTGAAAGATAAATGTCTGATAACTCTAAGCTCTATGTACCCTGTACTCATTTGAACATCATTTCAGTCATCGTCCGATATGACTTAACGTTGGAGGTTTTCTCTTATCCTCAAAGATGAAGGTCTGGTAACTCTAAGCTCTATGTGCCCTGTACTCATTTGAACTTCATTTCATTCATCGTCCGATATGACTTATCGTTGGAGGTTGTCCCTTATCCTGAAAGATGAATGTCTGGTAACTCTAAGCTCTATGTACCCTGTACTCATTTGTACATCATTTCATTCATCGTCCGATATGACTTAACGTTGGGGTTTTCGCTTATCCTGAAAGATGAATGTCTGGTAACTCTAAGCTCTATGTACCCTGTACTCATTTGTACATCATTTCATTCATCGTCCGATATGACTTAACGTTGGGGTTTTCGCTTATCCTGAAAGATGAATGTCTGGTTACTCTAAGCTCTATGTACCCTGTACTCATTTGTACATCATTTCATACGTCGTCCGATATGACTTAACGTTGGGGTTTTCGCTTATCCGGGCCTGTTAGCCAGGGATGCTGCACTCTGCAGTTTGGATTGTAGTCATTACTGGCAATAGAATCAATTGTACAGTATTTGTTATTATAGCTTTAATGAAGCTAGTAGATCTATGAATCACATTCCCGTATTTCGTTCCCTGTGAGAGTGTCGCTAGGGAGGCACTGACATACAGTGTCTCCTACTATTTCGGGAAGAAAGATGGGTCGTATTATTTTGGTATCATTTGGCGTACATCGCGTTCTCTCGTCGTGGTCTAAGTGCAGTGAAGTTTGCCCTTCGCAGAGCTTTCAGCATCAATATGCTGCGAGTCCAGAGATGTTACTTTCTGCATTGACAGCTCGGAAAAGCCGTTAAATAACGAAGATGTCTCATCTATGCAGGTGCTAAATTTCAACACCAGTGACTTTTATGATAGCGATCACCAACTCGGTATTTCCTGATTTCGCAATACTTGTCGAGTTTACCTTGTATCAGTTATGACGAAAACAGCTACTTGTTTGTCTATTTTCATAAATATACTTCAAACTTAAGCAGTGCCACAATGGAGTGGTAGAGTACACCGTATTCCTTGTTAAACCAGGATTACATAAATAACATTTATAACCTAAAAACATATTTTAATTTTGGAGGTTTATCCAAACCATAGACTTCACAATTTCATTGTACACTTCGTTCTGTAAATTTCAATATACTCTTACGATATGAAACAGTAGCAACTGGTACACTGTCAGTGTTTTTTAACCAACTTTCTTCGTCTGCCTAAGTTTAGGCCACAAATTCTTCGATAGTCTGAACTTTCAATCATTTCTTGTACTATACTAACTTTGTCCTCTCTTCAACTGTTTTCATAGAGACAGTTAATTACAAAATTCAACTTTCAACATAGCATACAACTGTACAGATGCATTTCAGAGATATCTCTTGTTATTTGTTTACTTTTTCCAATATTTATACATTTCTCAAATGCGAAATCGTTATTTATTTCCTTACTTTTGTCCATACAAAGAGAACATAAGGTCACATAACCCGAGCTGCTTAGAACATTTGACTATCACTTAAAGTCTACTGTATTCCCTTGTAACTACAATAAGATAATGTTTATCTTGAAGTTGATAGAGCAATAAGAGTTTGTACAAGAGTAGAGAAAGTCATGTATACATCACATAACAACCAAAACATTTGACTATCACTTAAAGTCTACTGTATTCCCTTGTAACTACAATAAGATAATGTTTATCTTGAAGTAGATAGAGCAATAAGTGTTTGTACAAGAGTAGAGAAAGTCATGTACACATCACATAACGACCAAAACATTTAACTATCACTTAAAGTCTACTGTATTTCCTTGTAGCTACAATAAGGTAATGTTTATCTTGAAGCAGATAGAGCAATAAGTGTTTGTACAAGAGTAGAGAAAGTCATGTATACATCACATAACGACCAAAACATTTGACTATCACTTAAAGTCTACTGTATTCCCTTGTAACTACAATAAGATAATGTTTATCTTGAAGTAAATAGAGCAATAAGTGTTTGTACAAGAGTAGAGAAAGTCACGTATACATCACATAACAACCAAAACAATTGACTATCACTTAAAGTCTACTGTATTCCCTTGTAACTACAATAAGGTAATGTTTATCTTGAAGTAGATAGAGCAATAAGTGTTTGTACAAGAGTAGAGAAAGTCATGTATACATCACATAACAACCAAAACATTTGACTATCACTTAAAGTCTACTGTATTTCCTTGTAACTACAATAAGGTAATGTTTATCTTGAAGCAGATAGAGCAATAAGTGTTTTTACAAGAGTAGGGAAAGTCATGTATACATCACATAACGACCAAAACATTTGACTATCACTTAAAGTCTACTGTATTTCCTTGTAACTACAATAAGGTAATGTTTATCTTGAAGCAGATAGGGCAATAAGTGTTTTTACAAGAGTAGGGAAAGTCATGTATATATCACATAACGACCAAAACATTTGACTATCACTTAAAGTCTACTGTATTCCCTTCTAACTACAATAAGGTAATGTTTATCTTGAAGTAGATAGAGCAATAAGTGTTTGTACAAGAGTAGAGTAAGTCATGTATACATCACAAACGACCAAAAAATTTGACTATCACTTAAAGTTCACTGTATTATAAAATATGTAGTTTTTTAAAAGTATATTCCAGCTTTCCCTCTTCACTCAGACGTTCCAGCTGGCTCACACTACCTGAACGTTTAGTGTAATATGGAGAAAGTATGCAGTTCACACTTTTGCTAATTACTTAAGACTCACAAGTATTTGCTATTTTTCACCATTAATCCCTAATCGACGTAAATTTCTGTTGTGAATGCTATTGAAATATACCTATGTATTTAAAAGCCTCACATAAAACAAAAAAAGTCTGCTTCACACGCTACTGAGACTTCACGTGATAAAATCTGTCAGTGCTTCCAAGCGATTGCTTCCGAAAACCTATGAAGCGTGGTATTGAAGGTTAGGAAATTGTAGATACAGTATTGAATGAACTAATGGGACTTGTCACTCTAATGTAAGCAGTTGTCAAATTAACCGCAGCCCACGGATGATCACGAATAAACTTTGAAAATGATTTGCATGATTTTGTTTTTCTTCATTTTCTCCTGAAGTATGTGGTGGAAAGTACGAGGGTGGGTCAAAATTAGTACCTCGTATATTTTCCCTTAAACAAGTAAGTTATGTGAAAACTTTGAATTGGCGCAATTCCTCAAACCTTCTTCTCCAATCCCCTGCAGTAATAACTTCCTAAGTCAACAGGTGGCAGCACTGCATCCTCTTGCAAAATGGCTGACATTGACATTCGTATTAGACAGTGTTCTGTAATTGAATTTTTGACTGCGGAAGATGAAACGCCAATTCGCATTCACGAAAGGCTAAAAAATGTGTATGGTGATGCAACGGTGGATGTCAGCACTGTTAGACGATGGGTTCGTCGCTGTAACGAAGCTGAAGGGCAAACACCATTGGCAGATGAAAAGCGAAGCGGCAGTGACTCCATGCAACATTCAGCGAGTTGATGACATCATTCGTGGTGATCGCCGGGTAACAACAGGTGAATTGTGTCGCATTACCTCTCTCAGTAAAGGCAGTCTGATGACGATTATTCTACAACTGGGTTACTCAAAAGTTTGTTCACGTTGGGTACCAAGAACGTTAAGCGCCAAAACAAAGAAACAAGGAAAACAATAGCCTCCGAACACTTGCAGCGATTCAATTTGGAGGGAGAGGAGTTTCTGGAAAAAATTGTTACTGCAGACGAAACGTGCGTTCATTTTTTTGAACCTGAATCAAAGGCGCAGTTGATGGAATGGCATCACACAACGTCACCGAAGTAAAAAATATCAAAACTCAGCGGTCGGCAGGGAAAGTTATGGCGACAATGTTTTGGGATGCACAGAGTGTACTTATGATTGACTTTTTTGGAGCAGGGATGCACAATAAATTCTGTCCAATACGTCAGAACTCTCAAAAAGCTGAAAGCACGTCTTCGCCGAGTTCGCCCAACAAAAACTATGGCGGATGTTCTTTTGCATGACAATGCAAGACCACACACCAGCCGTTACACCACTGCAGAAATTGAGAAATTGGGATGACAAGTCTTACAGCCCTGACCTGGCACCATCAGACTTCCATCTGTTCGGGCCACTAAAGGAAGCTGATCGTGGGATTCATTTTGAAGATGAGGAGGCTGTGAAAACGTCCATGCATCAATGGCTTAGGAAGCAAGACCGCGTGTTTTACCACACTGGAATACATGCCTTAGTTAAAAGGTGGACCAAAACTGTGGAAAAGGACGGAGACTATATTGAATAGTGACAAAATAATCGTCAATGTTGTAGTTTTGAAGCTATGTAAATTGGATTCAATTTTCTGGGCAATTAAAAGAGAAAAAAATATAGCAGGCATTACTTTCTGGACCACCCTCGTAAAATAAGAGGTAAAAAGTCGTTTTAGGTAGATCTTGTCAATGAGGAAACACAAAACCTATCAGAAACATTTGCTCGTCGAATTTGAAGCAGGAACTTCGGTTACATCGGAGTCTGTGTTGTTAGAATCAGCTCAGGAAACCTCTTTACAAAAAAGGTTTCCTGGGAGGATACACAGAGTGAGTCACGACACTTAATTGTGCAGAAAAAGGCCTTGATAAAGACAAGGTCACAATTAACGAGGTAGAACCGTGAAATGATGGAGGTTGTTTAGCGGTAATAGGATCGGAATGTAAACATCATTTAGAGGTACACGTTTAGATTTCACTTATTGCTCCAGGTAGATGTTACCCCGATAAATTTCCCTTACGTTCATAACCTAACCTAACATATTTTAAAGTCGCGTCAAGTATGCCTTATTTCTTTTGTCCTCCAACATTACGCAATACTTCTCTTACTAAAAGTAGACCTTTTACTGTTAGACATAAATAACACTTATAAACAAACAAAAATGTGCAGGCAAGCGGAATATTGAATTACATTAAGGCTTACGTTCAGATTTTTCCTATGACGAATGGTTTCGTAATTTTTGGGTGATCTCATATAACTACGCCCGGAATTTGTTGACCTAAAAAGTCTCTAAAAGTGAGCTATAAAATGCCCTTAAAATATAAAAAAATGCACATAAAATGTAAAAAAAAAAAAAATGACCTAACAAAAATTAATAATTTCTCTCATAATAATAAATTAATAACTGGCACAGACAAACTGGAGAAATATACGAGTCAAATGGGGAATTTAATGTGATGACGGCAGATTGGCCATGGCTGCTTAGTGGGTTAGAGCGACTGGACGGAAACCAGTAGATCGGTGGTTCAAATCCCGGGCATGGCATTGGATTTTTCATGCCTCTGACGTTACTAAAGGAACCTCGGGCCGATCATTTGAGCCCCTCCCTGATTGGGAGTTGTTCGGATTGGGTTGGACTCGAGGGGGAAGTGTTTCTCGATACCCATGGGAGATCGGGTACGTCTCTGGACGGGGTCGAGGGAAGCCATATATTCCTGCGTACTAGTCAGCATAGGTAGTAGAAGGTGTGCTAGATCACCAGGCGGCCCTATCGAGGTCATATCGGTAGCCTTCCCATTTTGTTGTTGCGCGTAAGTCGCATATCCACTTTCATCCCTCTGTAGCGTGGTGGTAGCATGTCTGCCTCACGTTCAAGAGGTCCCGAGTTCGAATCTCGGTCAGGGTGAGTTACCTGGATAAGGTTTTTTCCGGGGCTTTCCCTTATCCTTCAAGACGAATGTCGGGTAGCTCTAAGCTCTGTGGACCCTGGGCTCATTTGAGCATCATTTCACCAATTTCATTCATCGTCCGATATGACTTAACGTTGGAGCACGTTAATTACAAAAAAAAAAAAAAAAAAAATCGGTTTAACATATCTTCATAACATTTTTGTACGGAACTTTTAAACAAAGTTGATTCATCTGGAATTGGATGACCAGTGTGACGTTCAAGAAAACCTCATAATTTGGAATTACTTAATTTTCCTAGCGGAATATTTGCACTAACAAACACTTCACATAATTCTTTATAAAACGAAGATGACTTGTTACTTGTGAAAGCCGTTTCTTTGAACAGTAACTGAGACGCCTGTCTTTTTTTTTCACACTTTAAAGAGCTCGCAAATGTTTTTGGCTCCCAACATGTTGTACAGTGAACCGTTTGTCTGCAGCGACTTTAATTTTGTAAACTTTACAGAGCAATACAGTTCCATCAGTAGAGAATATGTTTCGGCCAAACCTTAAAACATCCTATTTCAAACGGGACGCAGTTGACTGTTTTTGTTTCGGCATATCAATTCCACAACACAACAAATTTACACACCTCACAAACTACTCTCCTTACTGCGACACTTTTAGCTCATGAAGTGTCCTGACTGATGCATTCCACACGTATCGCATGAAGTAATCGGCGATTCCTCGAATTTATGCGTCATAAATTCACCGGAACTGTTAGGACGCTGACCTGTGTTAATTACATGTTTTCCACACCGCCCGATTTCACCAACAAATGTTAAGACTTAAGACGAGTTTAGCAATAATTAAAACAAAAATTGCATTTCACCAACAAGGGTTAGGGTAACACAGGTGTTAAATCTCATGTTAAAGTAACAAGCCGAATTTCTAATGTTAAGTCCTTAACAATTGTAAATAGTTAAGATGGCGGGCGTGAACTCAGCTGTTGATGTCGATTTGCTATATTTAAGACCGTCTAAATGGCATTCATAATAGAGTACCACCTATGAGGAGAAATGATTTTGAGGAACTATCAGACGGAGGTACAGACTGTCGAAACATGTTGCTATGAAGGTTACTGCGGAAGTACAAGAGAGGTTAGAACATGCATCGAAAGGAATATGTCGATCTCGCCTTTGCTTCAAGTATTAATAACTTTGCGATTTTATAATTCACTGAATTATGTGATTAATACATTGTTCACCTCCCGTCTTGAAACGTTCAAGTCACTCGTCACTTGTCCTTCGCACCTCGTTTTAAATTTACGTAATAATGAGTTAGAATGTGCATCGAAAGGAATATGCCGATCTCGCCTTTGCTTCAAGTATCAATAACTTTGCGATTTTATAATTCACTGAATTATGTGGATAATACACTGTCCACCTTCCGTCTTGAAACGTTCAAGTCACTCGTCACTTGTCCTTCTTCGCTCCTCGTTTAAATTTACGTAATACTGAGTTAGAACATACATCGAAAGGAATATACCGATCTCGCCTTTGCTTCAAGTATCAATAACTTTGCGATTTTATAATTCACTGAATTATGTGGATAATACACTGTCCACCTTCCGTCTTGAAACGTTCAAGTCACTCGTCACTTGTCCTTCTTCGCTCCTCGTTTTAAATTTACGTAATACTGAGTTTGAACATGCATCGAAAGGAATATGCCGATCTCGCCTTTGCTTCAAGTATCAATAACTTTGCGATTTTATAATTCACTGAATTATGTGGATAATACACTGTCCACCTTCCGTCTTGAAACGTTCAAGTCACTCGTCACTTGTCCTTCTTCGCTCCTCGTTTAAATTTACGTAATACTGAGTTAGAACATGCATCGAAAGGAATATGCCGATCTCGCCTTTGCTTCAAGTATCAATAACTTTGCGATTTTATAATTCACTGAATTATGTGGATAATACACTGTCCACCTCCCGTCTTGAAACGTTCAAGTCACTCGTCACTTGTTCTTCTTCGCACCTCGTTTTAAATTTACGTAATAATGAGTTAGAATGTGCATCGAAAGGAATATGCCGATCTCGCCTTTGCTTCAAGTATTAATAACTTTGCGATTTTATAATTCACTGAATTATGTGGATAATACACTGTCCACCTCCCGTCTTGAAACGTTTAAGTCACTCGTCACTTGTCCTTCTTCGCTCCTCGTTTTAAATTTACGTAATACTGACAAGTTGTTTGGTGCTTGTAGTAGTGACACATGCATTTGAATTAAATTCGTTTCCAATATTTTCGCCGCGACATCTTTCTCTTTTACATTCACTGCATCCGTCCTCTTATTTTCCACGATATCCTTACACTTCGTCACCATTTCAATTAACAATTCTTTCTCCGTTGATGAGAAATTTGTCTCACGGCTTTATTTATGATTTTGTTCATCCGCCATTTGTGCAGACGAAAATGAAAACAAAAACGCATCGGAGTACGTTCAGAAAATCATCCATAGCCTTCTATAGCTGTGATATTTACAAGTTTCTTGGCGTTAACACAGGTTTGTTAACATTTTAAGAAAACAGCTTGGTAAAATGCAGGAAATTTAACATTAGTTTTAGCGCTGTAACAATTGTTACGTTACATTTGTTAACGCCGATTTTAACATCTGTTGGTGAAATCAGGCATTAAAGTTACTATTTCATAAAAGATATATAAATGAAGTTTTAATCACAGATTATTCTAAGACCTCCAAAGAAAAAAGCCCATGGGTCAATGTCAGGTCCGCCACGGGATTCGCACCTATGCCTCCCGAATGCGGGCTGCAGTTGAAAATGCCCTATAAATTCGTGAAAAAGAAAGAAAATGAGCGGAAATGCATCTAAATGTTGAAAAATGACTATTATAAAAATGTGTAAAAAATTCATTTTAATGACCTATAAAACCATATATATTTAACGTATTTGTTCCGGAATGCATAGATGTAGTTTTTTATGTTGAAAAGAGCAGAGCGATGCGCAGTGGTATCTGGACGAGTCCACCTCAGAACGGTTGCAACTGGAGGGGAGGGCAGGTCAGTTGTGTACCAGTTGCGAGCAAATAAACACGTGCAGAGCTACTCGGTAAAACTACAGCTTCTTTCAAAATGTGCTTGTCTCCTGGTTCCAAGAGAGCATTTATAAATGACGCCTCCTAGCAGCACATTAGGAAATAAAGTGCTACATTTAAAAACACGAGAAGTAATAACCAATATCCATACATTTATAACAAGGAACAATGGTCTGGGTCAGCTATAAAAATCTGGGGAAGGGTATCTGAGGCAACAGTTGAGTCTGAAAGCAGTTTAGGAGAGTTATTAAGGAAAGAAAAGCTATTGGTGCTAGTGCTACAACGTCCTTCTCTATGCCCAGTAAACAAAGATTAAGAACATGCACAAAATCTAATTTGGATGTTTTAATTCAGAAGTAGTTAGGCGAACTATGAATAATTTTTAAAGCACAGAAAAACAAAGACCAACTTTGAAGAAAGTACTTATGAAGCTAAAAAATTGTACTGACTTCCAAAGCAGTGTCTGAACATTAAGAAGAGTTCTTTTGAAGCTAGGAATATTTGGAAAAAAAAAAAAAAAAAAACACTAAGCCTGACAGACAAATTTTAATCGAACATCGCACCATACGTGCAAAAAGGCTTAAGTATTTACGAAATATTCGGAGATATCGAAGTGAAGTTTATATAGTTTATATGGATGAAACTTATATAAATACAGCACATACTGGACCATATGCCTGGAGTGGAATACGTTACAGGGACTCTGCAGCGATATTGAAAGGCCGACAGTTGTTTATCATGCCTGCTGGAGGAGAACAGGGTTTTGTTCCAAATGCCTATGTACTATTTAAGATCCAACAAAAGCGTGGAGATTACTATCATAGTAAGAATTACAACTTAGTTTATAAGAGCTGCAAAACTGACTTCGAGAGTGAAATTTGTTTTTAGACACCTTATGCAGCGCCCTCCCCTCTCGTAATCGTACGCGTGTGACGCATTGTGGCGATAGGTGCACTATCCCCACTACAGTTGCTACTCATCCCTACCGCGCAGGATTACTGTCAAGATAAAATAATACATCTGTACTTAGTTTCCAATAAGCATCGTCTGTGACTACTCAAAAAAAATATGTCTTTTTATCAAAATCCAGGCCCTAGTGATTACTTACCTTATGAATCAGATGTGTAATTTATTCATATATATTTGATTGATAATAAGAGTACATTCCTTAAAATTAAAATTACATATAGTTAGTAATCACGTCTAATTGCATAAACTTACGTTCCCATAAATCAACTAAAAGAAGATACTGAAAGGAGTTTTACTTGACCTTGACATTTTCTGCTTTGTCTCTATGTACGCTTGTGATTTACAAAGCTATCAATTGACTTTTCGTCTTACAGGTAGTCAGTGGTACTTTACATAAATTGCCTGTTTTACTCCTTGTTATTTAAGTTATGCAAGTAAGTCATATATTTATTGACGTTGTAAGGAGTTTATTATTTAAGTTTTATAACGCATTTAGAGGAGAAGGTGGGAATATGGAATACAATTTGTTATTGTCAAATTTTTAATTTCTGGGTAAAAATTCTTACATATGTATTAATGAAGACTCATGCTTTGTTTAGCTGTACATCTGCCGGAAACATTGGAATTTTACACAAATATAAATATTTGTTAATCAATATCCACTTATCTTAAGAAGTTGATGTTAATACTTCTTTCTCCTTTCTAAGATCGATTTCGAAGGCACATTGCATTAGTCTTCAGTTTATTATAAACAAACTCCGTTGTTAAGGAAATCTCAGTTACCATGTTTTTTCTTTTGTTATGCTTTCAGCATTACCAACTTCTAAAGACGAAACAAACCTAAAAACAGAATCAATTGCCGGTATGTCAAAATTCATTACGCGATAGATAGAGTAAAAAAAACTCTGCTTTCTTATGTTCCGATGCCTGGATTCTATATCGGAACCTTTTAACTATTTCTTATTTTCATTTATAAATTTATTAATTATAAGAATAACTTTTTTAATTGTTTGCAGAAACAATAACCTAAGTGACTGCTAAACTTTGCAGTCAACTAACCTAACAACTATCCTAATTATTTTTTCTTTTGTTTCCAAATTAGACTCTCTCTCTTCAAATATATATATCGCTGTCAAGTCAGTCCGATTTCAGTCTATATCACCTTGTTGATTTATTAGCTCTTCTCCTCCCAACTCATGGATATTTTCAATTTCAAAATCTCCTTATTCCTCTTCTTCTACCTTGTATTGCTTCATCAATTGGATCTCTTCCTATGTTCATATTTCCTTCCATCTCTCGTCTTTGGATTCTAGTTGATCGTCTTATTTGTTGAAGTGTTGCAGGTGTAGCCAATTCTATTGGTGTCGATTTCTTAGTAGTTATATATTGTTCCCAAGCTTTTGTTGAAATGATGTTTGTTATTGTGTCTAACTTATTGAACTCCTCGGCATCTCTTATTATTTCCCATGTTGTCTTTCCTTGCAGCTCTTGTCTCAAATTATCCACTTCTCGATGCTCTTGACACTCGAAAATTTGGTGTTCTGGTGTGTCCTCTATGCTGCATGCTGTACATAGACTTGTTGCTCGTCTTCCTATCCTCTTAAAGTAGGTGGCATAAGGTCCATGTCCACTAATAAAATGGATTATTCCTTTAGTCGGTTTGAAGTGGCTCATTCTTAGTCTTTCTTCTATTGTTGGAAGTAATTCATAAACTCGACGTCCTTCCTCTATGCTGTCCCATTCGTTTTGCCATTCCTGTAATAGTGTCCTTTTAATTTGCATCCTTGTCTCACATCCTACACCTACTATTTCTCGTACTTTTTGCCGATTATTCTTTCTTCTCCAGTATTCTGCACCTCTATATCTTATGATGAAGTCCGTCGGCCATATCCCTAGGATTACGAACAGGGCCATCGTGGTGGTGGTCTTAGTTCCGCCTGCATACCGTAAAAGTATCTGTCTTTGTGTTCTTCTTATTAGCATTTTGTTTCTTTTATTGCAAAGCCTTTGAGCCCATGTACATGCTCCGTATCCCACAATCCCAGCTGCAATACTTGTATGATACAATTTGATGATATCAGTGGGTAATTTAAAATTCCTTTGAATCAACGACGTCAACTTTCCCATCACTTTTGAAGTTTTGTGTCTTATGTAATCAATATGCATATTAAAAGTCAAATTCTCGTCAACAAATATACCTAAGTATTTGAAACTTTGCCTTCTTGGTATCGGTGCATTGTTTATTCTAATTACTGGGTTCCTCTTTAGTTTACCTTTCGTTACTACATAAGCTGATTTTGAGGATGCGATGGTTAGTTTTACGTCCTTGCACCAGTCTTGCAAGATCTCAGTGATATTCTTAGCCTTGTTTTCTATTTCTTTACGATTATTCCCATCTATAATTCCCATCAGATCATCTGCATACGCTATAACTTCAGATGTGGAATTTAATTGTCTTAATCTCTCCAGAATTGGTTCAGTTAGTATATCCCAAAAGATAGGACCCAATATTGACCCTTGAGGGCATCCTTTTGTAACATCTCTGATTAATTTTCTGCTTTCAGCTACTAATGTTACGGTTCTGTCTTTACAGTAGTCCCTCAACATATTATATAAGATAGAGTCAACATGAAAAATTCAATGCCATGGTCGGGATTTGAAACACGTATCTCCTGGTTTCCGTCTAGTTGCTCTAATCCATTGAGCTACCATGATCAACGTGCCGTCACGACATTAAATTCTCCATTTGATTCGTATATTTCCCCGGTAGACCACTAGGGGCTCTCGCATCCGAGATACGCCGTTTGTGGCGACTTACTATCGTAAGTACTTCAGTCCCAGGCTTCATCATTTAAGTCTTATTATTTTCGTTAATTGATGGAAATTAATCATCTCTCCACACTAGCCGTGTATAAGCTAAGGTTTTTAATATATGAGTCAAATGGAGAATTTAATGTCATGACGGCACGTTGGCCATGGTAGCTCAAAGGTTAAGAGAGACTAGACGGAAATCAGGAGATCCGTAGTTCAAATCCCGGCCATGGCATTGAATTTTTCATGTTGATTCTTATCTATTAAAAACCTTAGCCTATACACGGCTAGTGTGGAGAAATGATTAATTTCCATCAATTAACTAAAATTCATTACGCGATGTTTATTTTTTAAAATAAATATTTTTCCCACACTGTTAAATCTATTTTCGTAACATTAAATATAAACAAATTGATAATTCGGCCGTATTTTATTTAACCATGAAATAAATTCCGAAGTTAAATTATTAAAACAATTAAATGGTCCCATAGATTATAGAATAATCAAGTTAAGTAGTTACGTTCCTTTGATAAACACCAACTCCAATACTCAGACCATAATACGAGAATCGATTGCAGGAAAAATGGCGGCGCTCGTGGCCCAGCTTGTTATGTTGTGGTTATATCTACAGAGTAAAGTGTTTGTTTACTTTGATTGTGTGTTTGAAGAATTAATGTAATTCATATTACAGTGGCAATTAGTGACTAACGAGTTAGTTTATAGTTGAGTATTTATCATAAAGTGATAACGTTTACCTAAATACACTCCTGGAAATGGAAATAAGAACACATTGACGCCGGTGTGTCAGACCCACCATACTTGCTCCGGACACTGCGAGAGGGCTGTACAAGCAATGATCACACGCACGGCACAGCGGACACACCAGAAACCGCGGTGTTGACCGTCGAATGGCGCTAGTTGCGCAGCGTTTGGGCACCGCCGCCGTCAGTCTCAGCCTGTTTGCCGTGACATACGGAGCTCCATCGCAGTCTTTAACACTGGTAGCATGCCGCGACAGCGTGGACGTGAACCGTATGTGCAGTTGACGGACTTTGAGCGAGGGCGTATAGTGGGCATGCGGGAGGCCGGGTGGACGTACCGCCAAATTGCTCAACACGTGGGGCGTGAGGTCTCCACAGTACATCGATGTTGTCGCCAGTGGTCGGCGGAAGGTGCACGTGCCCGTCGAACTGGAACCGGACCGCAGCGACGCACGGATGCACGCCAAGACCGTCGGATCCTACGCAGTGCCGTAGGGGACCGCACCGCCACTTCCCAGCAAATTAGGGACACTGTTGCTCCTGGGGTATCGGCGAGGACCATTCGCAACCATCTCCATGAAGCTGGGCTACGGTCCCGTGCACCGTTAGGCCGTCTTCCACTCGCGCCCCAACATCGTGCAGCCCGCCTCCAGTGGTGTCGCGACAGGCGTGAATGGAGGGACGAATGGAGATGTGTCGTCTTCAGCGATGAGAGTCGCGTCTGCCTTGGTGCCAATGATGGTCGTATGCGTGTTTGGCGCCGTGCAGGTGAGCGCCACAATCAGGACTGCATACGACCGTGGCACACAGGGCCAACACCCGGCATCATGGTGTGGGGAGCGATCTCCTACACTGGCCGTACACCTCTGGTGATCGTCGAGGGGACACTGAATAGTGCACGGTACATCCAAACCGTCATCGAACCCATCGTT
This sequence comes from Mantis religiosa, assembly GCA_030765055.1. Taxonomy (NCBI): domain Eukaryota; kingdom Metazoa; phylum Arthropoda; class Insecta; order Mantodea; family Mantidae; genus Mantis; species Mantis religiosa. Next base: position 32,690,186 of record CM060947.1, read on the forward strand.
CTACCATTCCTAGACCGGCAAGGGAACTTGCTGTTCCAACAATGCACGTCCGCAACTATCCCGTGTCACCCAACGTGCTCTAGAAGGTGTAAGTCAACTACCCTGGCCAGCAAGTTCTCCGGATCTGTCCCCCATTGAGCATGTTTGGGACTGGATGAAACGTCGTCTCACGCGGTCTGCACGTCCAGCACGAACGCTGGTCCAACTGAGGCGCCAGCTGTAAATGACATGGCAAGCCGTTCCGCAGGACTACATCCAGCATTTCTACGATCGTCTCCATGGGAGAATAGCAGCCTGCATTGCTGCGAAAGGTGGATATACACGGTACTAGTGCCGACATTGTACATGCTCTGTTGCCTTTGTCTATGTGCCTATGGTTCTGTCAGTGTGATCATGTGATGTATCTGACCCCAGGAATGTGTCAATAAAGTTTCCCCTTCCTGGGACAATGAATTCACGGTGTTCTTATTTCAATTTCCAGGAGTGTAGTTGAGTATTTATCATAAAGTGATAACGTTTACCTAAATATATACAGTGAAGTATTGTCGAAATGCATCGTTGTTGTGTTCCCAGCTGCTATCTAACTGTGGTAATGTACCTCACACGACATTTAAATTTCCGAAGGAAAAATCGTAATGGGATAAGTGGACCAGGAACATACATCGTAAAGATTTTAAAGTAAATGACAAAACTGTAGTTTGTATTCATAATTTTGAACAGTGCTTTGAGGTTAAGGAAGACATCCTTCCAGTAAATGATGGTGAACCAATTCGTGCCCTTCGAAAGGTGCCAAAATTAATAGATGATGCCTACCCCACGATTTTTAAGAATCAGCCATGCTATCACACATTAAAGCTCAACCAGAAAAGACGAAATCCTGAAGAATGCATCCAACAGATTTTACAGGGAGTAAAGATAATTTTAATATTTGGTGTGCACAAGATGTTATTGACAGTTTTGAGTCCTTAAAACCCGAAGTGGTGAGGAGATTTTAACCCATTGATAGTCATTATTAAGGACGATTAGTTACGTTCTTTTCTCTAACATTCAAGATCCCAGTTTCACTGACGTTCCTTCACTTAATAAGTTTCAAAGTATTTCATAACCTAGAAGCAATATTATGAGCCTACCAGTGGGAAATTTTAAATGGCTCTTGCAGTGTGAGGGAACTGACACCTTCAAACGTGACAATTGGAGTAAACTGGACAATCTGGTGAGTTCTCTTAATATTTATAGTATAAGCAGTACCTATGTCCTTACCAGAAAAGGTTACTATGTAAACAATGTAAAAGAAACTTTAGCACTTGCTACAGACGATATGATGATACAGTCCAATAAGATAAAGTTTGCTGTGTTTAATGCTTATGACTTGTCATACCTTATAAATTAAATTTTGATTGGAAGTATAAGGTGGAAAATGCATGTCATGCTACTATATAATGTGATAAGCTCTTAGGATTTGTCATGATGCTCTTTATTTATGTTATTACACGTTTTAGTTGAAAGTATAAAGTGATAACTGCTTAGGAGTTACCTCGCTGCTCCGTAATATGGATTATATTATGTCCATTGTGTATAGTTTCCTATTCTGCGTAACCAAAGCCGCTGGGCTTCGACGGGCGCCATCTTGGAATCTGTATATGGTCTGAGTATTGGAGTTGGTGTTGATTGGAGTTGGTGTTGCTTTGATAGAATTTTCTACACTCACGCCATCTCCTGACCTGGCATTTAATTTACTGAACACAGTCTTTTGTTCAGTAATGCCAATTTTGATAGTGTTTTGTCTTTGTTTATATTTGTGTTATATCCAGTATTTCATTTGTGGTTATAACATTTTATAAATATCCTGATGATGGGAGAAACACTCCAAAAACGTTGATATGTAATCATCTTTTGACCTGGCTGGCTGCCCGAGAAGAAAGTGAGTGTTTGTTATCTACAATTTGTGATTGTTTATTAACAACTGAAGTGTATGTAACACTAGCTATGGCATCCTGTATTGCATTGCCAAAGAAAAGAAACTCAAAAAACCGTCTTCATTTATGACGCAACCTAATGTAATTTCGTTAAGCATAAACTTACAAATTCTATTAATTTATCAAGATTAATAAATGCGAGAAAGTTCGAATAATGTACTTTATTTTAAATTCATTTCTAAAGTAGAGAAAGTAAGTTTATCTATCATTACTTTTTGCATTCTCTATATTTTGAAGGCACTGGAGTAAAAAGCAATTGACCTCGTGTTTCAAGCATTGTTTGTATTCAGTAAATATTGCATAGTGCTTCACTTGTTCCCGTAACACAGAGTGTCGCCTCTTTTACTTTCTCCAGCAGCTCATTTGTTTAACAAGCAAAGGTTAGAGGTGACGTAATATCTTACATCACACACCTGTTGAATGCGTTACTTCGTCAATATCGGATCTTCGTTCTCCATACAGATATTCTGTGAAGAGTGCGGAATAAAAATAAACATAAATACGTTTATTAATTTATTACTTGTCTAATCACGGTATTGCTGTGCTGGACAAGTATTTAGTACATACTACAATATATAAATTAAAAACTGAGAAATTACTGTCCTCGAACATACACAGTAGATGGTAAATATATAAATATGAACAAGTAAATAACAATTGAGAGTGCATTTGACTGAAGGAGAATAGAAGGTAAGGTTTATAGCAGAATAAGTAACAGATATAGTTAAATAAATAATATGGATAACTGTTTGAAAGAGAGGTAAGATAAGTGAGGCTAGATTTTGATCTGTGTTGTGATGACAAAAGTACAGAATATACAGCCTTGTCCGTAAAATAAGTTCTCCAATTTTATGTAACATAGAAGACATGTTTATTGTCAATGAATGTTAAAGGAGGAACTTACAGCTGTTTTTCAACGTTATCACCATTGTGATCGATGCACTTTCGCATGCGCTGTGACAGTTTTTGTATACCCTTGTCATAGCACTCTCCCGCCAAGTTGAGCAGGTAGCGCTCAACCTCGATTTTCAAATCATCGTCGGTCTGGAAATGTGTTCCACTCAGGTGTGACTTCAACTCAGGAAACAGATGATAATCACTAGGTGCTAAGTCTGGACTGTAGGGGGGATGGGTGAGGATGTCCCATCCGAACTAGGCCAGGAGATCAGCCGTTGCATGTGCAGTAGGCAAACGAGCGTTGTCGTGATGAAAAATGACTCCCTTTGTCAGCATTTCCCTCATTCGTTTTTGAATGGCACGTCGCAATTTTGTTAAAGTCTCAAAGTAGCCAGCGGCGTTTATTGTTGTGCCGGTAGGCATAGCCTCGCACAATACACCTTTCCTGTCCCAGAACACACTGGCCATCACTTTGCCGGCAGAAAATGTCTGTTTGAACTTTCGCGGTTTCGGCGAATTCAAATGCCGCCACTGACGAGAACGTTCTTTAGTTTCTGGTGTTGTATAGTGCACCCAGGTTATATCGCCAGTGACAATTGAGTCCCTCAATTCCTCGTCCTGTTCTGCATAGCGCTCCAGGAATCGGTGGGCCGCTTCAACACGTTGTCGTTTATGGTCTTCGGTGAGCATTTTGGGGACCCAACTCGCACACACCTTGCGATAATACAAATGTTCGGTCAAAATCTTGTCAATCGTAGTCAGGGATAGTTGAGTCCAGAGGGTCTACTCCCATTAGTCTTGAACCCGTAGGAACAAGACCCGGGCCTCTTTCAACCAGGGAGTATCCGAGCTGTCCCAAAGGGCGCTCGGCATCCTCCGTGAGGCTTTCCGTAGGGCAAGACCTGGTTGCCTAACAAGCCCCCCATCTGGTCCTAGGGACACAAGACGGGATGGAAGTGGATACGCCACTTACGCGCGTCAACACCAAAGGTGAAGACTACCGACATGACCTCGGTGGGGCCGCCTGGAGATCTAGCACACCTTCTACTAGCTTTGCAGGCTAGTACCCGGAAACTTAATGGCTTCCCTCAACCCCGTCCGAAGACGTGCCCGATTCCCACGGGTATCGGGAACACACTGCCCCCTCGAAGCCATCCCAATCCGAACAACTCCCGAAGGAGGGGCTCGGCTGTTCGGCCCGAGGTTCCTCTAGTAACGTCAGAGGTACCACGAGTGCTAGGGGTCCGCAGCGCCCGCGCCACGGCAGCTGAAGGGGACGGATCCCTTCCCATACGGGTCGTAGTCAGGGATAAGTTCGCACAGCTCGCGAACTGTCACACGCCGATCTTTAACTATTTCTGTCTCCACTTTTGCAACTGTTTCGGCTGAAACCGAAGGCCGACCAGAACGCTGTTCGTCATGGACGTCTGTACGTTCGTCTTTGAACTCTCTGACCCACTTTCGCACGTTTTTGACGTCCATACACTGTAGCCCATAGACTTAGCATAACTGACGATGAATTTCAGTGAGAGTAGTGCCTTGGCACTCAAAAAACGGATCACTTCAGGCAACTCTCACTTGGCAGTGGAAGTGATAGGAAGGTCCATCGCAAACGGCTGCCCAGCTAAGACTAATGGTTACAACGGGTTCGTTGTGTGGGGATTTGAAGGAGTGAAACAAAGCTAAATGCCAGTGTTGCCGGATCTTGCGTAATAGCTTTCCTCACGGCTCCAGCGCCTCGGAGACCTTATCTTACCGACACGCCTCGTATTACTTTGAATATGAAAGTCAGTGATTAAATTTCTGTAAACCTACAGGAGTCGGAAACTGGAAATAAGTTAATTATTAAATAAATAATAACTTTGATTCCGTGAGGAGGATGTCTTGAGGCAGTTTTCTTTCCAGTCTGCTGCATTCTACAGATGTGTGGGAAGAATACTGTCACCCAATTGGCGGAGGGTGTGACGGCGGCAGCTGTGAGGAGGCCGGGGGCGCCCGAGCCACGCCTCCCATTAGTCTCTGTCACTAACTGAGGGGGAAGATTAGAGGAAATGTCACTTGCGCGGGCGGCCCCTTCCCCCTTTCCCACGGCCATCTGGAACTTTCGGGTGGAAATTAGAGAAGTCGGGAAGAGACGGCGATATTCCTATAAAAAGGGGGTTGCAGACAGACAGTCAGTTCAGTTCTTGGTGTAAGAATGCAGTGCTAGTGTACGACGAGAAGACTGTGTGAGAGCATCGGAGGATTGTACGTAATTACGAGTGCAAGTGAAATTGTAACGGACGAACTGGTGAATCGTAATTGTGTGCATTACGTAATCCTGTGTAATTTGCAAGAGTTTAACTGTAAGTCGGTGGAAATAAAGAACATTTTTGAGTTGTGTAATTGGACTTTTCATTTCACGGACCCACAAAGTCACAATTGGTGTCAGGAGTGCGACATAACACAATGGAGGCAGCATTAGAAGAGATTTTAGTGGAACTGAAAGAAATGAAGACGGCAAATGAAAACCTCGCTGCAAAAACAGAAGCGGCAAATAACAGCCTGGCCGCGGAGCTGGAGACTACAAATAACAACCTCACCGCCGAGTTGAAACAAATGAAGACGGCCAACGACAACATCACCACAGAGTTGAAACAAATGAAGACGACCAACGACAACATCACCGGGAAGATGGAAGAAATGAAGGCCGAATTAACAGCGAAGATGGAAACGGCAAACAACAACTTGGTCACGACAATGACCGCAAAGATGGCCGAACTGACAACGGAGATGAGGGAGGCGAACGAGGTCCTCGCCGCCAAGTTTGAGGAACGGTTGGCCGGCGTGAGGGATGACGTCACGAATCTGGGCAAGCGGATGGGTCAAGTAGACGACCGCCTTAATGATTTAGAGGAAAAGGCCGACAACATCGCAAAACCCCTCACCCGCGTGACGGAGGAACACCGGCCTTATGTGTGTACAGAGGACGCCGAAAACACTCTCCAGCACCTAAAGGAGACCCTGTGCAGTGCTCCAATTTTGGGTTTCCCACAACCGGGTGGCGCCTTCATTGTGGACACCGACGCTAGCGACCATTGCATTGGAGGTGTCCTATCGCAGATCCAGGACGGCCATGAGCGGGTGATAGCCTACTACAGCAAGACGCTATCCAAGGCAGAGAAGAACTACTGCGTCACCCGACGAGAATTATTGGCGGTAGTAAAGACCTTGGAGCACTTCCATAAGCACCTGTACGGTCAGCCATTCCACCTGAGGACTAACCATTCCGCCCTAACCTGGCTATTGAGCTTTAAGAACCTGGAAGGCCAGACGGCACGTTGGGTCCAGAGGCTGCAGGAGTACGACTTCACCTCGGAACATCGTAGAGGGAAGAGCCACGGTAACGCAGACGCCATGTCCCGAAGACCCTGTCCAGTAGAGTGCGGCCAGTGCACAAGAGTGGAAGAGAAGGAGCGTGCCGCAGCAGTCCGAGTAGTTGTGGCAGTGCCTGCTGAAGGCTGGGATAGCGCAGGCCTGAGGATGGAGCAGCTCTGAAATACAGATCTGCGGGAAGAATACGAAGCCTTGATAGAGAAAGTTTTCTCCATTGTCTTGTTTCACAAATTCTACCTACCACATCACTTCACAGTCATCCAATTCTGCCTTTAGTCTACTCCTCCGATTTATACCAAGGTGTTTTCTGCCCGCTTCAACGCAAATCCCGGTTTACCAATAAGAAAATCGAATGGTCTACGCTTACTCTACTGTAAATACCAAGTTAGCTCCCACTGAGTATGAATAGGGGCCTAAATGCTATACCGTGTTAAATCTCGGTCTCCACTTCTGTGTACAATACAACTTAGTTAACTTCCGCAGCAGAGAAACTAAAACAATTGTGCAGTGAACAATAAACAGTAGTTTGCTTTGAGAAAATCAGTTCTTTAAGCATTTCAAAACGTTTTTCCACTGTTTACCTCAATTTCAACATAAAACAATCGAATGTAGGACAAAGCTTGAACGGGGAAAACGATTTGGCAATGTTTTGATCATGACCGGATTGAATTTTAGCCATGACATGGAATTCTATATTTCACGTTGTGAATGACGATCCACTGTTTACTATTAAAAGGCTTCCAACGCTAACTAAATTCTCGCAAACAAACTGATCTACCTAACAACTTGTCCTTTAAAATATACGAAATAAAACGCTGCTCTACTCTTTCCGAAACACTTATTGCGCTATCAAATTCAAGATAAGCATTATCTTATTGTAGTTACAAGGGAATACAGTAGACTTTAAGTGATAGTCAAATGTTTTGGTCGTTATGTGATGTATACATGACTTTCTCTACTCTTGTACAAACACTTATTGCTCTATCTACTTCAAGATAAACATTATCTTATTGTACTTACAAGGGAATACAGTAGACTTTAAGTGATAGTCAAATGTTTTGGTCGTTATGTGATGTATACATGACTTTCTCTACTCTTGTACAAACACTTATTGCTCTATCTACTTCAAGAAATAACATTCTAATGAGTACAGCGTACACACAACTTAGAGTTAACAGACACTCATCTTCCAGGATAAGGGAAAACCTCCAACGTTAAGTCATATCGGACGATGAATGAAATGGTGGTCAAATGAGTACAGGGTACATAGAGCTTAGAGTTAATAGACATTCATCTTTCAGGATAAGAGAAAACCTCCAACGTTAAGTCATATCGGACGATGAATGAAATGGTGGTCAAATGAGTACAGGGTACATAGAGCTTAGAGTTACCAGACATTCATCTTTCAGGATAAGAGAAAACCTCCAACGTTAAGTCATATCGGACGATGAATGAAATGGTGGTCAAATGAGTACAGGGTACATAGAGCTTAGAGTTACCAGACATTCATCTTTCAGGATAAGGGAAAACCTCCAACGTTAAGTCATATCGGACGATGAATGAAATGGTGGTCAAATGAGTACAGGGTACATAGAGCTTAGAGTTACCAGACATTCATATTTCAGGATAAGAGAAAACCTCCAACGTTAAGTCATATCGGACGATGAATGAAATGATGTTCAAATGAGTACAGGGTACATAGAGCTTAGAGTTACCAGACATTCATCTTTCAGGGTAAGAGAAAACCTCCAACGTTAAGTCATATCGGACGATGAATGAAATGGTGGTCAAATGAGTACAGGGTACATAGAGCTTAGAGTTACCAGACATTCATCTTTCAGGATAAGAGAAAACCTCCAACGTTAAGTCATATCGGACGATGAATGAAATGGTGGTCAAATGAGTACAGGGTACATAGAGCTTAGAGTTACCAGACATTCATCTTTCAGGATAAGGGAAAACCTCCAACGTTAAGTCATATCGGACGATGAATGAAATGGTGGTCAAATGAGTACAGGGTACATAGAGCTTAGAGTTACCAGACATTCATCTTTCAGGATAAGAGAAAACCTCCAACGTTAAGTCATATCGGACGATGAATGAAATGATGTTCAAATGAGTACAGGGTGCATAGAGCTTAGAGTTATCAGACATTCATCTTTCAGGATAAAAGAAAACCTCCAACGTTAAGTCATATTGGACGATGAATGAAATGATGTTCAAATGAGTACAGGGTACATAGAGCCTAGAGTTACCAGATATTCATCTTTCAGGATAAAAGAAAACCACCAACGTTAAGTCATATTGGACGGTGAATGAAATGGTGGTCAAATGAGTACAGGGTACATAGAGCTTAGAGTTACCAGGCATTCTTCTTTGAGGATAAGAGAAAACCTCGAACGTTAAGTCATATCGGACGATGAATGAAATTATGTTCAAATGAGTACAGGGTACATAGAGCTTAGAGTTACCAGACATTCATCTTTCAGGATAAGAGAAAACCTCCAACGTTAAGTCATATCGGACGATGAATGAAATGGTGGTCAAATGAGTACAGGGTACATAGAGCTTAGAGTTACCAGACATTCATCTTTCAGGATAAGAGAAAACCTCCAACGTTAAGTCATATCGGACGATGAATGAAATGGTGGTCAAATGAGTACAGGGTACATAGAGCTTAGAGTTACCAGACATTCTTCTTTGAGGATAAGAGAAAACCTCGAACGTTAGGTCATATCGAACGATGAATGAAATTATGTTCAAATGAGTACAGGGTGCATAGAGCTTAGAGTTATCAGACATTCATCTTTCAGGATAAAAGAAAACCTCCAACGTTAAGTCATATTGGACGATGAATGAAATGATGTTCAAATGAGTACAGGGTACATAGAGCCTAGAGTTACCAGATATTCATCTTTCAGGATAAAAGAAAACCTCCAACGTTAAGTCATATTGGACGGTGAATGAAATGGTGGTCAAATGAGTACAGGGTACATAGAGCTTAGAGTTACCAGACATTCTTCTTTGAGGATAAGAGAAAACCTCGAACGTTAAGTCATATCGGACGATGAATGAAATTATGTTCAAATGAGTACAGGGTACATAGAGCTTAGAGTTATCAGACATTCATCTTTCAGGATAAAAGAAAACCTCCAACGTTAAGTCATATTGGACGATGAATGAAATGATGTTCAAATGAGTACAGGGTACATAGAGCCTAGAGTTACCAGATATTCATCTTTCAGGATAAAAGAAAACCTCCAACGTTAAGTCATATTGGACGGTGAATGAAATGGTGGTCAAATGAGTACAGGGTACATAGAGCTTAGAGTTACCAGACATTCATCTTTCAGGATAAGAGAAAACCTCCAACGTTAAGTCATATCGGACGATGAATGAAATGATGTTCAAATGAGTACAGGGTACATAGAGCTTAGAGTTACCATTCATCTTTCAGGATAAGAGAAAACCTCCAACGTTAAGTCATATCGGACGATGAATGAAATGGTGGTCAAATGAGTACAGGGTACATAGAGCTTAGAGTTACCAGACATTCATCTTTCAGGATAAGAGAAAACCTCCAACGTTAAGTCATATCGGACGATGAATGAAATGGTGGTCAAATGAGTACAGGGTACATAGAGCTTAGAGTTACAAGACATTCTTCTTTGAGGATAAGAGAAAACCTCCAACGTTAAGTCATATCGGACGATGAATGAAATGGTGGTCAAATGAGTACAGGGTACATAGAGCTTAGAGTTACCAGACATTCATCTTTCAGGATAAGAGAAAACCTCCAACGTTAAGTCATACCGGACGATGAATGAAATGGTGGTCAAATGAGTACAGGGTACATAGAGCTTAGAGTTATCAGACATTCATCTTTCAGGATAAAAGAAAACCTCCCACGTTAAGTCATATTGGACGATGAATGAAATTATGTTCAAATGAGTACAGGGTACATAGAGCCTAGAGTTACCAGATATTCATCTTTCAGGATAACAATACAATAAATAGTATTTTTAAAAAATATTTAAAGTTTTCATTGACTTGCTCGTATTATCGACATATTCTGTACCTTATTTGAGGTGAATGTACGACGTGAACGTATGTGCTCGGTATTTGAAGGTGAAACAGCCAGGAAATTTCTGTTTGTGTTGGTTCCGACCTATCCTTCACTAGGTGTCGTTCCTCTTTCAAAGGTTATTATGACTGGATGCTTGACACTTACTTTCACTGTTTCGTCAACTCAAAGGTCGCGTAGTGACGCGCTCTCAATGAAAGTTGCGTCTTGCTGCAACCCATCTCAGAAAACCTTCACATTTCTATGACATCATTTGTAAACATTGCATACAGAACAGCCTAAAATTTAAGTTTTTTTGCTTAAAACGCCTGTCACGATGAAGATTTACAAGAAAAGCAAGAAAATTATTAGTTGAATCTTTCCTGGCGGCGTATATGTTCTAGACGTTCTCGGGCTTCGAGCCAGGTAAGTGGATGTTGAGACATCGACGTTTCGGGAGCGTACATCTCTCCCATCTTCAGGATGTTGAATGACTTAGGCAGACCAGCGGAAGAGACGAGTCGTCCAGGTTTACCTGGACGGAGTGTTTGCTGCCCAGCACCTAGCCGCTTATTGCGTCTTTATCTGGGCAGCAGACCAGCAGACCAGCAGAAGAGAGGAGTCGTCCAGGTTTACCTGGACGGAGTGTTTGCTGCCCAGCACCTAGCCGCTTATTGCGTCTTTATCTGGGCAGCAGACCAGCAGACCAGCGGAAGAGACGAGTCGTCCAGGTTTACCTGGACGGAGTGTTTGCTGCCCAGCACCTAGCCGCTTATTGCGTCTTTATCTGGGCAGCAGACCAGCAGACCAGCAGAAGAGACGAGTCGTCCAGGTTTACCTGGACGGAGGTTTTGCTGCCCAGCACCTAGCCGCTTATTGCGTCTTTATCTGGGCAGCAGACCAGCAGACCAGCAGAAGAGACGAGTCGTCCAGGTTTACCTGGACGGAGGTTTTGCTGCCCAGCACCTAGCCGCTTATTGCGTCTTTATCTGGGCAGCAGACCAGCAGACCAGCAGAAGAGACGAGTCGTCCAGGTTTACCTGGACGGAGTGTTTGCTGCCCAGCACCTAGCCGCTTATTGCGTCTTTATCTGGGCAGCAGACCAGCAGACCAGCAGAAGAGACGAGTCGTCCAGGTTTACCTGGACGGAGGTTTTGCTGCCCAGCACCTAGCCGCTTATTGCGTCTTTATCTGGGCAGCAGACCAGCAGACCAGCAGAAGAGACGAGTCGTCCAGGTTTACCTGGACGGAGTGTTTGCTGCCCAGCACCTAGCCGCTTATTGCGTCTTTATCTGGGCAGCAGACCAGCAGAAGAGACGAGTCGTCCAGGTTTACCTGGACGGAGTGTTTGCTGCCCAGCACCTAGCCGCTTATTGCGTCTTTATCTGGGCAGCAGACCAGCAGACCAGCAGAAGAGACGAGTCGTCCAGGTTTACCTGGACGGAGTGTTTGCTGCCCAGCACCTAGCCGCTTATTGCGTCTTTATCTGGGCAGCAGACCAGCAGACCAGCAGAAGAGACGAGTCGTCCAGGTTTACCTGGACGGAGTGTTTGCTGCCCAGCACCTAGCCGCTTATTGCGTCTTTATCTGGGCAGCAGACCAGCAGAAGAGACGAGTCGTCCAGGTTTACCTGGACGGAGTGTTTGCTGCCCAGCACCTAGCCGCTTATTGCGTCTTTATCTGGGCAGCAGACCAGCAGACCAGCAGAAGAGACGAGTCGTCCAGGTTTACCTGGACGGAGTGTTTGCTGCCCAGTACCTAGCCGCTTATTGCGTCTTTATCTGGGCAGCAGACCAGCAGACCAGCAGAAGAGACGAGTCGTCCATGTTTACCTGGACGGAGTGTTTGCTGCCCAGCACCTAGCCGCTTATTGCGTCTTTATCTGGGCAGCAGACCAGCAGACCAGCAGAAGAGACGAGTCGTCCAGGTTTACCTGGACGGAGTGTTTGCTGCCCAGCACCTAGCCGCTTATCGAGTTTTAATGCAGGATTCCATGCTGCACTAAATTGTAGCCCAGCATCTCGGTTAAGAGTGACTCCCTCTGCCGAGATAGCCAACGCCTCCTTAACTCTGCGCTCCCAGTAGCCACTGCATTTTGGCAAAATAGTGGTGAGACCGAAGTTAGCCCTATGGTCTTGCTGGAACCAATGTTCCGCCAGCCCAGACTTTTCAGGTTGCAACAGTCTGATGTTTCTATCGTGTTCTTTGATCCTGGTAGCTATGGTCCTGCCGGTTTCTCCGATGTACGGCACTTCCACATTCACATGGAATGCGGTACACCCCCGGAACGTTTAGTTGTAATTGGTCATTGACCGGTCTCATAAAGTGTCTGATTTTTGCAGACGGTTTGTGAATAGTTTTTATGTTGTGTCTTGCCAGTATTCTTCCAGTATTTTCCAGACAGATTGCCGGTATATGGGATGCAGGCTATAGCAGTTGGCTTTTCAGTGGAGCTACAAATGTGTGTTCCGGCTCTTTTGGCTTTTGCGAGGGCCCTCTTAACATCGGGTTCAGAGTAGCCGTTCTGACGAAAAGTTTGTCGCAGATGTTGCAGTTCCTGAGATAAGTGCTGAGGGTCCGAGATGGCCAATGCTCTGTGGACCAATGTGTCAAGCACCCTGATACGTTGGGATTTGTGGTGGTAGCTGCGTGCGTTTAAATATAGATCGGTGTGAGTGTATTTCCGATAAACTGCGTGCCCTAGTGTACCGTCCTTGTTTCTTGAAACCAGAATGTCCAGAAAGGGCAACACCCCATTCTCTTCCGCCTCCATAGTGAATTGAATCTAGGGTCTGCATCCGTTCAGATGTGTGGGGAAGTCAAACAGTGTATCTGACATTTTCTTGGCCACCAGTATATATATATGGGTCACCCCAGCCCTAAGTCATTCAACATCCTGAAGATGGGAGAGATGTACGCTCCCGAAACGTCGATGTCTCAACATCTACTTACCTGGCTCGAAGCCCGAGAACGTCTAGAACAAGAACATTATTGCCACAAAATATTTTATTTACACTGGATAAATTGTCTACATTTATTCGCGAACATCGGCGGTGCTGTGAACAGTTTGAGAGATCCTTATATTCAAATGACAGTTCCGCGAGCTCATTCAATACTGTATTTACGCATTCCTAACCTTCAATGCTATACTTCGTAAATTTTCGGAAGCAATCGCCACTCTTCGTTAGTTAGGAAGCACTGACAGATTTTTCACGTGAAGTCAGTGTAGCGTATGATGAACTGTGTTTTGTTTTATGTAGCGCTTTTAAATATAAGTGTAAGTATAGTATTTTACATAGATTGGTATTTAGTAGTGACAAATAGGAAATATTTGTGAACTTATGTGAACTTGTAAAAGAGTGTGAATTGTATACACTCTCTACTGTTTCAAAAGTTCTGGGCCAGCTGTAGTAAACATCGGGACGTCTGACTGGAAAGGGGAAGCAGTCTTCCAATGCAAGATGAGCCTACGTGTGACTATACAATAGAAAGAGTACTAAAGAGTAGCCTTAGTTCTTTGAGTCATTATTCTCTCTTATTTTAATGAAAATTATTATTTGGAGCTACCTTCGCTTTGAAAGTCACGCCTCGCCACTGGACTTACGTGTGGCTGTACAACAGAAAGAGTGCTGAAGAGTAGCCTTAGCTCTTTGAGTCATTCTTCTCTCTTATTTTATTGAAAATTATAATTTGGAGCTTCTCTTGCTTTGAAAGTCACTCCTCGCCACTGGATTTACGCGTGACTGTATAATAGAAAGAGTGCTAAAGTGTAGCCTTAGTTCTTTTAGTAATAATTCTCTATTATTTTAATGAAAATTACTATATGCAGCTTCCCTCACCTAAAAAGATACGCCTCGACACTGGACCTAGGTGTGACAGTGCAATAGAAAGAGTACTAAAGAGTAGCCTTAGTTCTTTGAGTCATTATTCTTTCTTATTTTACAGTAAATTATTATTTGGAGCTTCTCTCGCTTTGAAAGTCACGCCTCGACACTGGACCTACGTGTGACTGTACAATAGAAAGGCTACTGAATTGAGTCATTTTTCTCTCTTATTTTAATGAAAAGTATTATTTGGAGCTTTCCTCACCTGAAAGTCACATCTCGACACTGGACCTACGTGTGACTGTACAATAGAAAGAGTACTGAGGAGCAGAAGTAGTTCTTTGTGTCATTATTCTCTCTTATTTTAATGAAAATTATCATTTGGAGTCAATGGGGTCTGCACTTGAGCCTACAAGGTGTTGATAAGAGATTATCGGAAAAGAGAGCAGTTTGGAAATTTGAGGTATGATGCAAAACTCCTGCGGATGGGTAATTTAAATTGCTGGGTTTCGTCACAGATATGCTATTCAATCATTTTTTATAAACAGGGAATATGATGCAAATATGAATAAATATAAAACCAAAACCCATTTTATTAATTATTTAAAACAACGTTTTACATTTGAGTTGTCTTAAGATGGCGATATTATTAATACAGGAATGAATTATTCAATTGCCATATGTAAATGGTTGTGTTTTGTTTCAGTGCTGAGCCAGTTGACCTGTCCGGAGAAGAACGGTAGGTTCCCCACCAAACAATGCGACACATACATACAATGTGAAGACGGTGTCCCAGAGGAGATAGTCTGTCCTGACGGACTGCTGTTCAATACGAAGGCGCGCTACTTCGCCTACCCCTGCCAGTATCCCGTCGACGTCGACTGTGAAGGACGCACTGGACTACGTAAGTAACTTTTCTTACAGCAAACATATCAATATCAGAAACTGTGTTAACAAAATATAAATTGTATCTCTGTGACGAATAAGTACAATTGTTATGGGAGGTCGCTGGTGTAGAGAGATCAGAGAATGCAGGAATATAGTATAGTACAGTCTGACAATCAAAACATTAGAAAGTATTACCTGTTTGACGAATGAGTACAGTTGTTATAGGAGATCGTTGTGTAAAGAGATCAGAGAAGACGGGAATATAGTACAGTACAGCCTGACAATCAAAACATTAGAAAGTATTACCTGTCTGACGAATGAGTACAGTTGTTATGAGAGGTTGCTGGTGTAGAGAGATCAGAAAAGGCAGGAATATAGTACAGTACAGTCTGACCATCAAAACATTAGAAAATATTACCTGTCTGACGAATGAGTACAGCTGTTATGGGAGGTCGCTGGTGTAGAGAGATCAGAGAAGGCGGTAATATAGTACAGTACAGTGTGACCACCAAAACATTAGAAAGTATTACCTGTCTGACGAATGAGTACAGTTGTTATGGGAGACCGCTGGTTTAGAGAGATCAGAGAAGGCGGTAATATAGTACAGTACAGTGTGACCATCAAAACATTAGAAAGTATTACCTGTCTGACGATTGAGTACAGTTGTTATGGGAGACCGCTGGTTTAGAGAGATCAGAGAAGGCGGGAATATAGTACAGTACAGCCTGACAATCAAAACATTATAAAATATTACCTGTCTGACGAATGACTACAGTTGTTATGGGAGGTCGCTGCTGTAGAGAGATCAGAGAAGGCGGGAATATAGTACAGTACAGCCTGACAATCAAAACATTAGAAAGTATTACCTGTCTGACGAATGAGTACAGTTGTTATGGGAGGTCGCTGGTGTAGAGAGATCAGAGAAGGCGGTAATATAGTACAGTACAGTCTGACAATCAAAACATTAGAAAGTATTACCTGTCTGACGAATGAGTACAGTTGTTATGGGAGGTCGCTGGTGTAGAGAGATCAGAGAAGGCGGTAATATAGTACAGTTCAGTCTGGCCATCAAAACAGTAGAAAGTATTACCTCTATGAAGTTAAGGAAGCCATTTTTGCCGGACCACAAGTAAGACAACTTGTAAAGGATCCTGCATTTGACCAAATTTTTGAGGCGAAAGAAAAGGAAGCTTGGGAAGCCGTCAAGGGTGTTGTTCATGGATTTTTAGGCAACAAAAGAGATGACAACTACACGCATTTGGTGACAGTGCTCCTGAAAAGATACCGTAACCTTGGATGTAACATGTCCCTTAAGATCCATTTTCTTCAGTCCCATCTAGACTTTTCCCCTCCTAGTTGTGGAGCTGTTAGTGATGAACATGGGGAGAGATTCCATCAGGACATTTCTGTTATGGAACAAAGATATCAGGGCCGTCAGGGCTTGGTCTTTGTATAGGGATTCTGCGGAACTTCATCACAAGAGGTAAGCTAAATGACAACGAAGTCATGATTCTCTGATTATCTGCGAAGTATTTTTCCAGAAATTTAGAACTCTTAGCATGTAATTACCAGTTTAAAAAATCAAATGCACTTTCATTGTTGTTGGTATGTATGTAATTAAAATGTATCCTTTTCTCTCAATCCCTTAATATGTAATACTTCCACCTTGTGTATATCTTAGAAACTAGAGCTATTAAAGTCATTAAAGTCATTAAAGCTATTAAAGTCAAATTGTCATATTTGATTTTCTCTACCCAAAATTAGTAGGAATTGCCTCATGAAGTATTCGAAACATTAAAAAAAGAGCTCTTTTGTTGCCCAGTATAATGTTTTCGGTTTTAATATAATTAACTTTATTGTCATTAAGATGAAACTGATACAATGATAACCTGCTGTGGCATTGACTATTACAGAAACTCCACGAGCGACAGAGGATTGTCCACACCAATATGGCTACTTCAAAGTCGGCGACCAAAACAATTGCGGCCAGTTCATGAACTGTGTCGGAGGCAGGGGATATCTGTTCAACTGTCCAGAGGGGCTCGCCTTCAGCCAGGACACGTATCGCTGTGATTGGCCCGACCAGGTGCCGTCCTGTGATGCAGAGGGTAAGCTCCTTTAAACTATACGACTGCCTGTCAAGATAAATTTTTGTTTCCATGTGATGCACTCACATAACATTTTCTACGCTTCTACGTTGCATTCTACTTTTAATTTCACGTCACTTCTTTTACTTAACCTTCTTCCTTCAGGCTTCTAAGTGTCGTCTCCAAAACTGGCATTTCCGTGGGATCTGTACACGCAACCCTGCATGAACATCTGAAAAAGCTCAATCGGCGATCCTCGAAACGTCGTTCTCCACTTGCTGGATCATGTCAGCAAACCGGCTGGTGAGAGGCCGTGAGTGTGTTAGTTTGTTGTCACACGATGTTCTGCTTTCATTGAACTGTCGCACCCAGGAACGTACATTACACACATCCATTGCACCATCACTACATGCCTCACTTAACTGTCTTGGTTTGTTGTCACACGATGTTCTGTTTTCATTGAACTGTCGCACCCAGGAACGTACATTAGACTCATTCATGGTACCATCACCACATGCCTCACTTAACAGTCTTGGTTTGTTGTCACACGATGTTCTGTCTTCATTGAACTGTCGCACCCAGGAACGTACATTAGACACATAAATGGTACCATCACCACATACCTCACTCAACTGTCTTGGTTTGTTGTCACACGATGTTCTGCCTTCAGCCCTTCATTGAACTGTCGCACCCAGGAACGTACATTAGGCACATCCATGGTACCATCACCACATGCCTCACTTAACTGAATTGGTTTGTTGTCACACGATGTTCTGTCTTCATTGAACTGTCACACCCAGGAACATACCTTAGACACATACATGGTACCATCATCACATGCCTCACTTAACTGTCTTGGTTTGTTGTCACACGATGTTCTGTCTTCATTGAACTGTCACACCCAGGAACGTACATTAGACACATCCATGATACCATCACCACATACCTCACTCAACTGTCTTGGTTTGTTGTCACACGATGTTCTGTTTTCATTGAACTGTCGCACCCAGGAACGTACATTAGACACATCCATGATACCATCACCACATACCTCACTCAACTGTCTTGGTTTGTTGTCACACGATGTTCTGTCTTCATTGAACTGTCACACCCAGGAACGTACATTAGACACATCCATGGTACCATCACTACATGCCTTACTTAACTGTCTTGGTTTGTTGTCACACGATGTTCTGTCTTCATTGAACTGTCACACCCAGGAACATACATTAATCACATACATGGTACCATCACCACATGCCTCACTTAACTGTCTTGGTTTGTTGTCACACGATGTTCTGTCTTCATTGAACTGTCACACCCAGGAACGTACATTAGACACATCCATGATACCATCACCACATACCTCACTCAACTGTCTTGGTTTGTTGTCACACGATGTTCCGTTTTCATTGAACTGTCGCACCCAGGAACGTACATTAGACACATCCATGATACCATCACCACATACCTCACTCAACTGTCTTGGTTTGTTGTCACACGATGTTCTGTTTTCATTGAACTGTCGCACCCAGGAACGTACATTAGACACATCCATGATACCATCACCACATACCTCACTCAACTGTCTTGGTTTGTTGTCACACGATGTTCTGTCTTCATTGAACTGTCGCACCCAGGAACGTACATTAGACACATCCATGATACCATCACCACATACCTCACTCAACTGTCTTGGTTTGTTGTCACACGATGTTCTGTCTTCATTGAACTGTCGCACCCAGGAACATACATTAGACACATCCATGGTACCATCACCACATACCTCACTCAACTGTCTTGGTTTGTTGTCACACGATGTTCTGTCTTCATTGAACTGTCACACCCAGGAACGTACATTAGACACATTCATCACCACATGCCTCACTCAACTGGCGATGAATTTCAATAGGTATCACCATGAAAATGGAGAATATGAATGCTTACACGGTGTTCCTGCAATGGAAAACGTGGCTATTTTCAATAACAAAAGGGGTCCTAATTATCGTAGCTGCCACTACAGTTCTGTTCACTGTACAGTCCTGCCATCTCAGTCACGCGTTCACAAAGAGTCCAATTGCATTTGTTTTTGGAAAAAGAGCAGAAGTTCCTATTTGGTCTGAGTCCTGAAAAAGATATAGGAGGTGTTACAACTAGATCGAACCTGGTATGTATTTTTTTGAATTATGAATTAATTATTTACTGTGCATATTTTAAAATTTTACAATTTATAACTTTAGGTTACATTTATTTGTCTTTACCTTGTTGCTACCTTGTATTACATGACATCCTAGTCTTCTGCTCTGCCAGGTAGCTCTTAACCTCCATGTCTCCTTGTTACTTAATTAGTCCCTTTCTTCCCCCTCATCTTACTTTCTTATATTCTTTACATTTATTTGTCTTTACCTTGTTGCTACCTTGGCTTACATGACACCTTGGTCTTCTGCTCTGTCAGGTAGCTCTTAACCTCCATGCCTCCTTGTTACTTAATTAGCCCCTTTCTTCCCCCTCATCTTACTTTCTTATATTCTTTACATTTATTTGTCTTTACCTTGTTGCTACCTTGGCTTACATGACACCTTGGTCTTCTGCTCTGTCAGGTAGCTCTTAACCTCCATGCCTCCTTGTTACTTAATTAGCCCCTTTCTTCCCCCTCATCTTCCATTCTTATATTCTTTATATTTATTTGTCTTTTCCTTGTTGCTACCTTGGCTTACATGACACCCTGGTCTTCTGCTCTGTCAAGTAGCTCTTAACCTCCATGTCTCCTTGTTACTTAATTAGTCTCTTTCTTCCCCCTCATCTTCCTTTCTTATATTCTTTACATTTATTTGTCTTTACCTTGTTGCTACCTTGGCTTACATGACACCCTAGTCTTCTGCTCTGCCAGGTAGCTCTTAACCTCCATATCTCCTTGTTACTTAATTAGCCTCTTTCTTCCCCCTCATCTTCCTTTCTTATATTCTTTACATTTATTTGTCTTTACCTTGTTGCTACCTTGACTTACTTGACACCCTGGTCTTCTGCTCTGTCAAGTAGCTCTTAACCTCCATGTCTCCTTGTTACTTAATTAGTCTCTTTCTTTCCCCTCATCTTCCTTTCTTATATTCTTTACATTTATTTGTCTTTACCTTGTTGCTACCTTGGCTTACATGACATCCTGGTCTTCTGCTCTGCCAGGTAGCTCTTAACCTCCATGTCTCCTTGTTACTTAATTAGCCCCTTTCTTCCCCCTCATCTTCCTTTCTTATATTCTTTACATTTATTTGTCTTTACCTTGTTGCTACCTTGGCTTACATGACACCCTGGTATTCTGCTCTGCCAGGTAGCTCTTAACCTCCATGTCTCCTTGTTACTTAATTAGCCCCTTTCTTCCCCCTCATCTTCCTTTCTTCTATTCTTTACATTTATTTGTCTTTACCTTGTTGCTACCTTGGCTTACATGACACCCTGGTCTTCTGCTCTGTCAGGTAACTCTTAACCTCTATGCCTCCTTGTTACTTAATTAGCCCCTTCTTCCCCCCCCCCCCCAATCTTCCTTTCTTACACTCCTTACGTTTCTCCACATTTTTCTTTTACTTCCTCTTAGAACTTAACTTCTTTTCCTTCTTTCCCTTTAACATTTTTATAGCTACTATCCTCTTCTCTACTTTCTCCCATTTTTCCTTCCAAACCTTTTTTCTCCAAATTGCAACCTCCTCGCATTCTGTTACATAGTGTTGTATGCTTTCTTTTCCCCCACAAAATTCACAAATTCCCATTTCCCTACCTGTTATCCCTCTTAGGAATATTATTCCTGTTCTCATCCAAGCTAGCCCTTCTCTCTCTTGCCTAATCTACATATGCTTCTCGTGCCCAGTTTAGTTTTATTTGCTTGTAAAATTGTAATGATATCATATTTTCTAGACTTCTCCATATTTGTCTTTCTATATCTTCTATTCTGCATTTTACCAATTTACCCACATCGCTTGTATTTCTTTCCTCTAATCTCCATATATCTCCCATTCCCATTTTTTCCATAATACTCCTTTCTCTGTCCAGCAACTGTTTCAGTTATCTATTTTTTTTTTTTTTTGCTGTCTTATGCATAATTTCATAATTTCCACTTCTTCTTTGGCCAAACACATACACCAACATATTATTATTATTTCCATTATTATTTCATTTTTTCTTGTCTTTCCTAATTCTACTAAAGCTACTTCCCTAGATGATGATCTTGGTAAACCTAGTACCTAACTACTTAGTAGTCATTTCCTACTTATATTTGCATATTCTTGTCCCATTCATTGCCGTCCCTTCTTTTGTTTCAATTTTTTTTCCTGTATGCTCTCCATTTTCAATTGTTATTCAACGTCACTCCTAAGTATTCAAATTTATTGACCACTTCTACCCTTTTGCCATTTAGTACTCCCTTTTCAGCAATTCTTAGTTTAAGTCAGTTCTTGAAGACAATAACTTTGGACTTATTTATCTTAACTTTTGTTCTCCACTCTTCACAGAATTTCTGGATTTCCTTTATTACCCTCTGCACACTGTTATTCTTAACTTCGACCTCTCTCACTTCATCCTTCCCCCCACGGTACGCCCCGTCTGGAACTAAGTACAAACAATCTTCTACAGAATGAGTCCCTCCTATGAAACCACTAACATCGTGTTAAAATTTAACAGCGATTGTTAACTGTAACATGGTGTGTTCGTTTGTTGTTGCAGCGTTCCTCGGGTTCCGATGTCCAGAGCCACTTGGTGAGGGCTTCTTCACGGACGACTACCGTTTCTACAGACATCCTGACAACTGCCAGAAGTACTTCATCTGTATTAATGGACGCCCGCGACTCTACAGCTGCGGTGAAGGTTACGCCTTCAATGAGATCATCGGAGGCTGCGACGGCGTCGAAAACGTCACCGGATGGTAAGTTTCGTCTAGTATAGAACAATGTGCTTTTTGGTGTTCGAGATCAAAACGCAAAGTTCCAGGCTATTCCTTTCTCCTTCCAAATTAAAACGGATTTTGCGCTAAAACCTTGTTCATTTCAATAAGTGACCGTCCGTCTGTCCGTCGTGGCAGGCTGAGGAACAGCCAGAGGATGGTTAATGCCCCTTGTGTAGGACTTAACCACGAAAGGTGGCGGGGATGTGAGTGTTGTCGAATGGCAGGTGAAATTTAGATGGTAGATGAGAAAGGAGGTAGCTGAGCAGCTCCTCAATAGTAGTGGGATCGGCTGCAATTTTTTGTTGTTTCATTGACGTCCTCCAACATTGTCACATCGGATGATGAATGAGATGATGCTCAAATGAGCCCAGAGTCCATAGACCTTAGAGTTACCAGAAAGTCATCTTTCAGGGTAAGAGGAAACCTCCAACGTTAAGTCATATCGGCGATGAATGAAATGATGATCAAATGAGTACAGGGTACATGGAGCTTAGAGTTACCAGACATTCATCTTTGAGGATAAGAGAAAACCTCCAACGTTAAGTCATATCGGACGATGAATGAAATGATGTTCAAATGAGTACAGGGTACATAGAGCTTAGAGTTACCAGACATTCATCTTTGAGGATAAGAGAAAACCTCCAACGTTAAGTCATATCGGACGATGAATGAAATGATGTTCAAACGAGTACAGGGTCCATAGAGCTTAGAGTTACCAGACATTCATCTTTGAGGATAAGAGAAAACCTCCAACGTTAAGTCATATCGGACGATGAATGAAATGATGTTCAAACGAGTACAGGATACATAGAGCTTACAGTTACCAGATATTCATCTTTCAGGATAAGAGAAGACCTCCAACGTTAAGTCATATCGGACGATGAATGAAATGATGTTCAAATGACTACAGGGTACATAGAGCTTAGAGTTGCCAGACATTCATCTTTGAGGATAAGAGAAAACCTCCAACGTTAAGTCATATCGGACGATGAATGAAATGATGTTCAAACGAGTACAGGGTACATAGAGCTTACAGTTACCAGATATTCATCTTTCAGGATAAGAGAAAACCTCCAACGTTAAGTCATATCGGACGATGAATGAAATGATGTTCAAATGAGTACAGGGTACATAGAGCTTAGAGTTACCAGACATTCATATTTCAGGATAAGAGAAGACCTCCAACGTTAAGTCATATCGGACGATGAATGAAATGATGTTCAAATGAGTACAGGGTACATAGAGCTTAGAGTTGCCAGACATTCATATTTCAGGATAAGAGAAGACCTCCAACGTTAAGTCATATCGGACGATGAATGAAAGGATGTTCAAATGAGTACAGGGTACATAGAGCTTAGAGTTGCCAGACATTCATCTTCCAGGTTAAGAGAAAACCTCCAACGTTAAGTCATATCGGAGGTTGAATGAAATGAAGTTCAAATGAGTACAGGGTACATAGAGCTTAGAGTTACCAGACATTCATCTTTCAGGATAAGAGAAAACCTGCAACGTTAAGTCATATCGGACGATGAATGAAATGATGTTCAAATGAGTACAGGGTACATAGAGCTTAGAGTTACCAGACATTCATCTTTCAGGATAAGGTAAAACCTCCAACGTTAAGTCATATGGGACGATGAAGGAAATGATGTTCAAATGAGTACAGGGTACAAGGAGCTTAGAGTTACCAGACATTCATCTTTCAGGATAAGGGAAAACCTCCAACGTTAAGTCATATCGGATAATGAATGAAATGATGTTCAAATGAGTACAGGGTACATAGAGCTTAGAGTTACCAGACATTCATCTTTCAGGATAAGGTAAAACCTCCAACGTTAAGTCATATCAGATGATGAATGAAATGATGTTCAAATGAGTACAGGGTACATAGAGCTTAGAGTTACCAGACATTCATCTTTCAGGATAAGGTAAAACCTCCAACGTTAAGTCATATGGGACGATGAAGGAAATGATGTTCAAATGAGTACAGGGTACAAGGAGCTTAGAGTTACCAGACATTCATCTTTCAGGATAAGGGAAAACCTCCAACGTTAAGTCATATCGGATAATGAATGAAATGATGTTCAAATGAGTACAGGGTACATAGAGCTTAGAGTTACCAGACATTCATCTTTCAGGATAAGGTAAAACCTCCAACGTTAAGTCATATCAGATGATGAATGAAATGATGTTCAAATGAGTACAGGATACATAGAGCTTAGAGTTACCAAACATTCATCTTTCAGGATAAGAGAAAACCTCCAACGTTAAGTCATATCGGACAATGAATGAAATGATGTTCAAATGAGTACAGGGTACATTGAGCTTAGAGTTACCGGACATTCATCTTTCAGGATAAGAGAAAACCTCCAACGTTAAGTCATATCGGACAATGATTGAAATGATGTTCAAATGAGTACAGGGTACATAGAGCTTAGAGTTACCAGACATTCATCTTTCAGGATAAGGTAAAACCTCCAACGTTAAGTCATATCGGACGATGAATGAAATGATGTTCAAATGAGTACAGGGTACAAGGAGCTTAGAGTTACCAGACATTCATCTTTCAGAATAAGGGAAAACCTCCAACGTTAAGTCATATCGGACAATGAATGAAATGATGTTCAAATGAGTACAGGGTACACAGAGCTTAGAGTTACCTGACATTCATCTTTCAGGATAAGAGAAAACCTCCAACGTTAAGTCATATCGGACGATGAATGAAATGATGTTCAAATGAGTACAGGGTCCATAGAGCTTAGAGTTACCAGACATTCATCTTTCAGGATAAGGGAAAACCTCCAACGTTAAGTCATATCGGACGATGAATGAAATGATGTTCAAATGAGTACAGGGTACATAGAGCTTAGAGTTACCATTCATCTTTCTGGATAAGAGAAAACCTCCAACGTTAAGTCATATCGGACGATGAATGAAATGATGTTCAAATGAGTACAGGGTCCATAGAGCTTAGAGTTACCAGACATTCATCTTTCTGGGTAAGGGAAAACCTCCAACGTTAAGTCATATCGGACGATGAATGAAATGATGTTCAAATGAGTACAGGGTACATAGAGCTTAGAGTTACCATTCATCTTTCTGGATAAGAGAAAACCTCCAACGTTAAGTCATATCGGACGATGAATGAAATGATGTTCAAATGAGTACAGGGTCCATAGAGCTTAGAGTTACCAGACATTCATCTTTCTGGATAAGGGAAAACCTCCAACGTTAAGTCATATCGGACGATGAATGAAATGATGTTCAAATGAGTACAGGGTACATAGAGCTTAGAGTTACCATTCATCTTTCTGGATAAGAGAAAACCTCCAACGTTAAGTCATATCGGAAGATGAATGAAATGATGTTCAAATGGGTACAGGGTACACAGAGCTTAGAGTTACCTGACATTCATCTTTCAGGATAAGAGAAAACCCCCAACGTTATGTCATATCGGACGATGAATGAAATGATGTTCAAATGAGTACAGGGTACATAGAGCTTACAGTTACCAGATATTCATCTTTCAGGATAAGAGAAGACCTCCAACGTTAAGTCATATCGGACGATGAATGAAATGATGTTCAAATGACTACAGGGTACATAGAGCTTAGAGTTGCCAGACATTCATCTTTGAGGATAAGAGAAAACCTCCAACGTTAAGTCATATCGGACGATGAATGAAATGATGTTCAAACGAGTACAGGGTACATAGAGCTTACAGTTACCAGATATTCATCTTTCAGGATAAGAGAAAACCTCCAACGTTAAGTCATATCGGACGATGAATGAAATGATGTTCAAATGAGTACAGGGTACATAGAGCTTAGAGTTACCAGACATTCATATTTCAGGATAAGAGAAGACCTCCAACGTTAAGTCATATCGGACGATGAATGAAATGATGTTCAAATGAGTACAGGGTACATAGAGCTTAGAGTTGCCAGACATTCATATTTCAGGATAAGAGAAGACCTCCAACGTTAAGTCATATCGGACGATGAATGAAAGGATGTTCAAATGAGTACAGGGTACATAGAGCTTAGAGTTGCCAGACATTCATCTTCCAGGTTAAGAGAAAACCTCCAACGTTAAGTCATATCGGAGGTTGAATGAAATGAAGTTCAAATGAGTACAGGGTACATAGAGCTTAGAGTTACCAGACATTCATCTTTCAGGATAAGAGAAAACCTGCAACGTTAAGTCATATCGGACGATGAATGAAATGATGTTCAAATGAGTACAGGGTACATAGAGCTTAGAGTTACCAGACATTCATCTTTCAGGATAAGGTAAAACCTCCAACGTTAAGTCATATGGGACGATGAAGGAAATGATGTTCAAATGAGTACAGGGTACAAGGAGCTTAGAGTTACCAGACATTCATCTTTCAGGATAAGGGAGAACCTCCAACGTTAAGTCATATCGGATAATGAATGAAATGATGTTCAAATGAGTACAGGGTACATAGAGCTTAGAGTTACCAGACATTCATCTTTCAGGATAAGGTAAAACCTCCAACGTTAAGTCATATCAGATGATGAATGAAATGATGTTCAAATGAGTACAGGATACATAGAGCTTAGAGTTACCAAACATTCATCTTTCAGGATAAGAGAAAACCTCCAACGTTAAGTCATATCGGACAATGAATGAAATGATGTTCAAATGAGTACAGGGTACATTGAGCTTAGAGTTACCGGACATTCATCTTTCAGGATAAGAGAAAACCTCCAACGTTAAGTCATATCGGACAATGATTGAAATGATGTTCAAATGAGTACAGGGTACATAGAGCTTAGAGTTACCAGACATTCATCTTTCAGGATAAGGTAAAACCTCCAACGTTAAGTCATATCGGACGATGAATGAAATGATGTTCAAATGAGTACAGGGTACAAGGAGCTTAGAGTTACCAGACATTCATCTTTCAGAATAAGGGAAAACCTCCAACGTTAAGTCATATCGGACAATGAATGAAATGATGTTCAAATGAGTACAGGGTACACAGAGCTTAGAGTTACCTGACATTCATCTTTCAGGATAAGAGAAAACCTCCAACGTTAAGTCATATCGGACGATGAATGAAATGATGTTCAAATGAGTACAGGGTCCATAGAGCTTAGAGTTACCAGACATTCATCTTTCAGGATAAGGGAAAACCTCCAACGTTAAGTCATATCGGACGATGAATGAAATGATGTTCAAATGAGTACAGGGTACATAGAGCTTAGAGTTACCATTCATCTTTCTGGATAAGAGAAAACCTCCAACGTTAAGTCATATCGGACGATGAATGAAATGATGTTCAAATGAGTACAGGGTCCATAGAGCTTAGAGTTACCAGACATTCATCTTTCTGGATAAGGGAAAACCTCCAACGTTAAGTCATATCGGACGATGAATGAAATGATGTTCAAATGAGTACAGGGTACATAGAGCTTAGAGTTACCATTCATCTTTCTGGATAAGAGAAAACCTCCAACGTTAAGTCATATCGGACGATGAATGAAATGATGTTCAAATGAGTACAGGGTCCATAGAGCTTAGAGTTACCAGACATTCATCTTTCTGGATAAGGGAAAACCTCCAACGTTAAGTCATATCGGACGATGAATGAAATGATGTTCAAATGAGTACAGGGTACATAGAGCTTAGAGTTACCATTCATCTTTCTGGATAAGAGAAAACCTCCAACGTTAAGTCATATCGGAAGATGAATGAAATGATGTTCAAATGGGTACAGGGTACACAGAGCTTAGAGTTACCTGACATTCATCTTTCAGGATAAGAGAAAACCTCCAACGTTAAGTCATATCGGAAGATGAATGAAATGATGTTCAAATGAGTACAGGGTACATAGAGCTTAGAGTTACCATTCATCTTTCTGGATAAGAGAAAACCTCCAACGTTAAATCATATCGGACGATGAATGAAATGATGTTCAAATGAGTACAGGGTCCATAGAGCTTAGAGTTACCAGACATTCATCTTTCTGGATAAGGGAAAACCTCCAACGTTAAGTCATATCGGACGATGAATGAAATGATGTTCAAATGAGTACAGGGTACATAGAGCTTAGAGTTACCATTCATCTTTCTGGATAAGAGAAAACCTCCAACGTTAAGTCATATCGGACGATGAATGAAATGATGTTCAAATGAGTACAGGGTCCATAGAGCTTAGAGTTACCAGACATTCATCTTTCTGGATAAGGGAAAACCTCCAACGTTAAGTCATATCGGACGATGAATGAAATGATGTTCAAATGAGTACAGGGTACATAGAGCTTAGAGTTACCATTCATCTTTCTGGATAAGAGAAAACCTCCAACGTTAAGTCATATCGGAAGATGAATGAAATGATGTTCAAATGGGTACAGGGTACACAGAGCTTAGAGTTACCTGACATTCATCTTTCAGGATAAGAGAAAACCTCCAACGTTAAGTCATATCGGAAGATGAATGAAATGATGTTCAAATGGGTACAGGGTACACAGAGCTTAGAGTCACCAGACATTCATCTTTCAGGATAAGAGAAAACCTCCAACGTTAAGTCATATCAGACGATGAATGAAATGATGTTCAAATGAGTACAGGGTCCATAGAGCTTAGAGTTACCAGACATTCATCTTTCAGGATAAGGGAAAACCCCAGGTAACTCACCCTGACCTAGATTCTAACTAACTAAAAATAATATTAAATAAAATCTGAATATCATACCCCGGCTCCTTGAAACTATACCGGGGCACACATTCAAATTTTACATTTATTATTTGTTAATAAAACATTACATTATTAATAATACATAATTGTTTCAGATTTTCTACATCTACAAAAACTACAAAAACAAAATAGGTAAAACAAAGAAGAAAAAAAAACATAACCACTACTAACTATAATACTTCAAAATTTACTGGTAACCAGCAAATTTCTACTAAACACAACACTAATATTCTTTTAACTACTTAACCAAACATTACAGATAAATTAAAATAACAAAAACTATACAAAACTACAAAAAGCTACTCATAATAGCTGGAAGCCAGCTAAATTTATTTTATTTACAACATATATTTAAGAGTACTGGTAACCATCACTTATTTTTTCATTAACCACAAGAATAATAAATTTATTTGCTCTTTTCTTGTTTTAATCTTCTTAGTTAAACATATAATTCAATAAGAATCAAAAGAAATATATATATATATCACATCTCTAATTTAGATGATGATTAAATATAATTTTAAACAACAATACATTCTTTTAATATTAACTATTAAGATAATTTTTACCAAATTCTAAAACTAAGCACAATAATTCATATTTGTATTCACAAATATACACTAAATCCATGTAAATAAAATAAAATAAAATAAAATATTTAGTTTTATTTGACACACTTTAAGTAAATTATATTTATTACTTATTACTTTATTTATTATAATTATTATTTATTACCGAGATTCGAACACGGGACATCTTGAGCGTGAGGCAGACATGCTGCCACCACGCTACCGAGGTGGGCGTGGAATCGGTTGCAATGTCCCTCGTGCACCACTGCAGGAATATAGATAATGCATTAAAAAGGAAGTTTTAATTTTGTTAGTTCAGGCAAATAACTTGGGTGTGAAAATTTCCAATCTACGATTCCATATATCTGCAGTTATCTAGTAATGTACATCCGCGTGCTGCCATCTAGTGATAAATGGTTGTGCTATTTCTGTCACGCCACGGTGGTTGAATGTGTGCATGTCAGGTTTCACTTGGAGCTGCTCCTTAGCGACTGCAGAATTTACGAGGCAGTAATCATGATGTGTAAGGTTATGGCTGTCAGAGCGCAATATAAACTTTACATGTGGGATTGTTATTTTTAAAATTGGAATTCTGGCTGCAGGAGTATATCATTATAATATGAAGCATGCGCGGACGATTTTATGAACATATATCCGAAATTTCAAGAGACACTTCGAAGAATTCTTAAAATAAACAGTAAAATGCGACTATGATTATTTTGTATACTTTATTAAGGCATAACGTACATACCAGAGTGGCCTGAAAAGTTTCCGACCTCAAAATGAAGATGGCAGCACTCGTAAATAAAAGCAAGTGCACTTCGTTGATCATCATTTCACAGTTACTCACCAAAGCTTCAGCCATTTTCGACGCTCAGTTGTTATGTAACAATCGTTTGAGTGAGATGATGTGAGTGTTCTTATGAAAATGGACATAATCGAGTATCAAACAGTCACTAAATGTTAGTTTTTGGAAGGCAATACGCCTACGCAAATCAAAAATGAGTTGGATTCTGTGTATAGGCACTCTGCACCTTCATTTACCACACTGAAATTTTTGGCAGCTGTATTTAAACGTCGCCGTAAGAGCTAGGAGGATGATCGGGACATCCAAAAACTGCAACTACGAACGAAAACATTGCCAATGTTCACCAAATGGTGCAAGACGACCGCCGAATTAAAGTGAGAGAGATACCAGAGGCTATGAACATGTCAAAAGAACGTGTTTGTCACATATTAAATCATTTAGACATGAGAAAGCTGTCCACGCGTTGGGTGCCGCGTTTGCTCACGTTAGTACAAAAACGTGTTCGAATGAACATTTCCAACGCTCTGTTGGCGCAGTTTAGGCGCAATGAATCCGAGTTTTGGTGCCAATTAATTACTGTAGATGAAACTTGGATACACCATTATACGCCCGAAACAAAATTAGAATCCAAACAGTGGGCAGCAAAGAGCGAACCGGCCCAAAAAAAAAAAAAAAAAATGGTTTATTTTTGTCTGGGAAAGTGATGGCGACTATCTTTGGGATATTCATGCAGTTATTTTATTCGATTATCTTCAAAAATGAAAAAAACATTACAGAAACATACTACGCATCTTTGCTTGACAAGCTGGAGACAGAACTTGCGGAAAAACGGCCACATTTGCAGAAAAAGAAAATCCTGTTTCACCAAGACAACGCAAAGTCTCTCACCTCAGCGATTGCAATGGCGAAAATCCACGAAATACGGTTTGAGCGGCTTGACTCACAAGATCTAGCCCTAAGCCCTAAGCGACTTCTTTTTGTTCCCTCATCTGAAAATTGCGCTCGGAGGACAGACATTTTCTTCAAATGAAGAGACAATCGCCTTCGTGAACAATTATTTTACAGAGAAAAACGCTGAGCACTATTTGGATGGGTTACAGAGATGGGAGAATCACTGGGAGAAGTGTGTAGAGCTACAAGAAGACTATGTTGAAAAACGCCGAGTACTATTTGGACGGGTTACAGAGATGGGAGCATTGCAGGGAGAAGTGTGTAGAGTTACAAGGAGACTATGTTGAAAAACGCCGAGTACTATTTGGACGGGTTACAGAGATGGGAACATCGCTGAGTGAAGTGTGTAGAGTTACAAGTTACGCCGAGTACTATCTGGATGGGTTACAGAGATGGGAACATCACTGGGAGAAGTGTGTAGAGTTACAAGGAGACTATGTTGAAAAACCCCGAGTACTATTTGGACGGTTTACAGAGATGGGAACATCGCTGGGAGAAGTGTGTAGAGTTACAAGGAGACTATGTTGAAAAAAACCGAGTACTATTTGGACGTGTTACATAAATGGGAGCATCGCTTGGAGAAGTGTGTAGAGTTAAAAGGAGACTACGTTGAAAGAATGTCTTTTATCTTTATTAGGTTGGAAACTTTTTAAACCACCTATGTAAATGACATACAGACATACAAATATCCAGTATTTTTAAGAGTTTGGTGTACGTTTTATTCACATATGTTTTTAAAACTTTTCATACAAGGAAGACGCTGCACTAATATGTAGGCATATATCTTTCAGTTTTTAATTTTGCTGTTTGTACATCTTTAAGTTGACTGTATTCTTCAGTGGCTGCAGATATCGGAATGTCTTCCTCAGTTACAGTAAACCATATGACAGTACCTGGTTTTGCTATACTGATTTGAAGTCAGTGTAAATATGCTTTTCTTTGTTGTATTGACTTCGATTGTTGTACTAATGACTTTGTTTTGTTACAGTGGCGTTCCAGCAGGAGCGGCACAGCGGCCTGGCATTGGAAGAAGAAGTTAGTGCTGTGCATGGAACTGCATCATTTTGTCAAAGTTTCCTAACCTTTCATCTATTACTGTAGGCAAAGAAACAGTCGAAAACTTAAACTTGACTAAATGGTTTATAAGGAGGCAATGTTGTGGATGAAAGGACACTGAGAATAAACAAAATGTTCGACGAAGCATTCCAAAAATCAAATCATTGGTAAGAAATATCTAAAAATTATTAAAGTAACAAAAACATATTTACATAAAATTATATACAACCTTTAGATAGCAAATTACTGTATCTTTGTGTTACTGTAGTTCATTTCTCCAAATTCATTCATAGTAAGGATGACTTCGTATTCTGTTTGTAGAGAATTAGACATCTCCAAATATTAGTTGAACATTATTAAGCTTAATTATGATAAAATAAAAGAATAACGAAAACATTTTTGGCCCAAAATAAAATTTGTACTACGGATTTTCTTAAAAAACTTTGTTTTGCTTGTAATTTTTGGAGAAATTCCAGGAATCAAACCAGAACTTCTGTATTTTCTAGCTAACAAATCACAAAGTTCGTTCAATTTAGGTTAAAAACCTTTAGTTAACATCATAAATATTTAAAAACAGAGCATAGACCGAGGGTTTAGTGCAGAATCATTTATTTTCGAAGTACTTTCACAAAAAAAGCACCAACATTATCTCCAGCTTTGATCTTTGTTGTCACCTTTGAAAATTGTACTTTTATTGAATATATAGCAAATCACTCCGCGTGCAAAATTAACTTCAAGCAAATAATAACTTATCAACTGGTGATCAATTATAATAATATTAAAAATAGATTTTTAAAATTTTAAATTTATCAATGTATTGAAAATGGTTTAAATTACGTGCTGGAAGAAATGTAGATCTGAAGTTTTAAATGTCAAATCACCCCTGTTTTCGATAAATGCCTATAGATTGCAGCAAGAGCATCCAAAATAATGATTTCATACTTTGCACGCTAGCGAAACCTTGCTAGATTTAAGGTTGTCAACAGATTGTGGCCTTAGAATAACAAGTGAAGTGTTTAAAATAACTTTATTCATTTGTCAGTATGAAAGTGTAAGAAATTGTTATTAGCATGAGATAAAAACCTTTTGTACTTAAATAAATGTTTTATACTGAAAATTTGTGGATGCTTATATTAAAATGTCTTACATTTCCTAAGAAAATCCTGAATAAAGCTTAGAGAACTCCTTAATTCCCTGGTATTATCACGTTAGCAAAGTATTAGTTCAAATGTTGCCAACTGTAAATATTTAGTTAAAATTTAGTACATACCTTCCTGTTTTATGTCATTAGGTACTGATGATGTTCTTTTGTCTGCAGAGGTTAGTGTTTTTTAACAAGGTTTGTATTTTAAATTAACAAACGAAGTTTTCAATAATTCATAATTTATTCACATTAATTCTTGTAGAATATAAAAGCACGCCCAACTCTAATTACAATCTCAACATTTAGTATGTGAGGGGCTCTGAGGTGAAATACAATCTATATTCTCATAAACAGTTACCATTATCACGGTTACAAGTAACAACATGTCCTCAGTTATATTTCTCTATGGAACTATATGGAGATAGCTTAGTGTAGGTCATGCAAGTTTTACTTTAACTCTATAATTCCCAGACATATGTGCAACATGGAAATAGTAAACAAAAGAATCAATATATACAATTCTTTGTATTAACTTCAACATAAATACATTTAAAACATATTTTAACAACTAATGAAGGATTGCATGAAATTCTTCCGCTCTTAGAATTTAACCTCAATGTACAAGAATGCTTGTCATTGTACTCCTTTTTAAGGTTAGAAGGTACTACACTTGGGGCTAAATTCACCTTTTTACAATTTATTATAATTTCATCCCTCTATATTATAAATATAAAGTTAAAAATTTCATTGGAGCAATATTTTATATCTAATTTGCTAACTATTAGTAGGTGTTAAGTTTTTGCCACGCCCCTTTTCGTAAGCTTTCAGAAAATCGACCATAACATCTGTAATAATGAACAGATATTTCTGAACTAAGCCTTGTTTTGTAAGAAATGTTCCAAGCGTTCTGTTGGTACCATTGTAACTTGAGACGATTTAAAATGGTTATTCAAATATGTTTAAATGTTAAAAATTATAAAATGAAATTGTCTGGAAAAATTATGAGAAAATCATCAATCAAAATTGTAAAAATTGAATAATGTTGATTCGTCGTCATAGCAACGACCCAGTTAATATATAAGAACGAGATGAAGCTGTTTCCTTCATCTCAATCAAGCTCTTGTGTGAGTAAGACGTACTCGTCAAATTCTAAAATGGACCCTATCCTATAACTGTAATTGTGCTACGAGTAACAATTATCAATTTATAGTGAAAATCTTTAATTATCAAGTGTTAAAAAAGTCAAATTATCAATAAATCGAAAAGATTATTCAAAAGTAATTCTACAAAATAGTGTTTCATTTAAAAATGCACACTCTTCTTTACATCCGCTACCCGTCCTGGAAAAAAGGATTTTATGCGAACATCAGAGCAGCCGTGGACGAGGTAATATTTCCAGAACATCAGGGAACTGCATAAATTCGATACATATTGTCTACGCAACGTGGGATTTGCACAGCTAAGTAATTTCGTTACAAACTCCAATGATGCTAGTTTTTCTTTTGTCTTTCGCTGTGTATGTGAACACTTATTTGTTCTGAATAATATTTTGTACTAGTTGTTGGTGAATATATGATGTAAATAGTCCAAAAACATTTCGAAAGGGAAAGTTTATAGGCAATGGTTTTACTAAACATAGAAAAGTAAATGTAGAAAATATAAATAGAATAGACAACAAAACCACGTGTAATATTGAGGTTAGTAGGCCCATGTGCTAATCATGATAGTAGTCATATACAGAAATTGATGAGTTGCGAGTCCTGAAAGCAGATAAAATAGTTGAAGAACTGGCCAAGAAGGCAAGACAAATGAAGAGCAACTTGAAAAGAAAAAGTGAAAGTACAGAAGGTCAAGACTATCCAGCAGGAATGTTCTGACTCATGTGAGAAGTCAGAAATCTATATATCAACTTTAAAGCTCTTTTTATCAGTTTAACAATTTTTCAGGTTCCGGTATTTTAAAAAAAAACTAATGAACGGAAACATAAGAATTTGTTTTTGTATATTAAGCAGACTCATAAGAATAATAACAATAAGATTTTTTTCTCTGAAATTCATAATACATGTTTAAAAAAATTCTGAAATTTCAGTGCTTTTTTCTTACAAAAACTAAAAAATTATAACAATTTATCAGTGCAACACTTTCAAATAATAATAGATATTAATGAGGATAAAGGTTTTAAGAACATTCCTGAAAAATGTTCATGTACATATCGATAATAATTTCTTAGTAATGTGCACCCAAAAATCAGGAAAATAGCCTTGTGGAGATACGCAGTACCTTCTCACCTTAAATCAAGCATTCGAAGTAATTTGTATTGTCACAGCGCTAACAAAGCTGTTAAATCTCTTACATTTCACCAACCTGTTTTCTGAAAATGTTAACAAACACGTGTTAACGCCAAGAAACTTGTAAATATTACAGCTATAGAAGGCTATGGAAGAGTCGTATTATTTTCTAAACGTACTGTGGTGTGCTTTTGTTTTCATTTTTGTCTGCACACAGCTGAAAGTAAACAAAAGCCGCTAGAAAAATTTCTCATCGATGTAGAAAGAATTGTTACATGAATTGGTGACGGAGTATAAGGATATTGTGGAAAATAGGAGGACGGATGTGGTGAATGTGAAAGAGAAAGATGTCACGTGGGAAATAATTGGATACGAATTTAATGCAATTGCATATGTCACTACTAGAAGCACGTAAAAATTTCGTCAGTATTACGTAAATTTAAAACGAGGGACGAAGAAAGACAAATGATGAAAGACTTGAACGTTTCAAGACGGGAGGTGGACAATGTATTATCCACATAATTCAGTGAATTATAAAATCGCAAAGTTATTAATACCTGAAGCAAAGGCGAGATCGGCATATTCCTTTCGATGTATGTTCTAACTCAGTATTACGTAAATTTAAAACGAGGAGCGAAGAAGGACAAGTGACGAGTGACTTGAACGTTTCAAGAAGGGAGGTGGACACTGTATTATCCACATAATTCAGTGAATTATAAAATCGCAAAGTTATTAATACTTGAAGCAAAGGCGAGATCGGCATATTCCTTTCGATGTATGTTCTAACTCAGTATTACGTAAATTTAAAACGAGGAGCGAA
The DNA here is from genome assembly GCA_030765055.1 of Mantis religiosa. Taxonomy (NCBI): domain Eukaryota; kingdom Metazoa; phylum Arthropoda; class Insecta; order Mantodea; family Mantidae; genus Mantis; species Mantis religiosa. The sequence goes on from CM060947.1 coordinate 32,726,587, forward strand.
GAAGGACAAGTGACGAGTGACTTGAACGTTTCAAGAAGGGAGGTGGACACTGTATTATCCACATAATTCAGTGAATTATAAAATCGCAAAGTTATTAATACTTGAAGCAAAGGCGAGATCGGCATATTCCTTTCGATGTATGTTCTAACTCAGTATTACGTAAATTTAAAACGAGGAGCGAAGAAGGACAACTGACGAGAGACTTGAACGTTTCAAGACGGGAGGTGGACAATGTATTATCCACATAATTCAGTGAATTATAAAATCGCAAAGTTATTAATACTTGAAGCAAAGGCGAGATCGGCATATTCCTTTCGATGTATGTTCTAACTCAGTATTACGTAAATTTAAAACGAGGAGCGAAGAAGGACAAGTGACGAGTGACTTGAACGTTTCAAGAAGGGAGGTGGACACTGTATTATCCACATAATTCAGTGAATTATAAAATCGCAAAGTTATTAATACTTGAAGCAAAGGCGAGATCGGCATATTCCTTTCGATGTATGTTCTAACTCAGTATTACGTAAATTTAAAACGAGGAGCGAACAAGGACAAGTGACGAGTGACTTGAACGTTTCAAGCCTGGAGGTGGACAGTGTATTATCCACATAATTCAGTGAATTATAAAATCGCAAAGTTATTAATACTTGAAGTAAAGGCGAGATCGGCATATTCCTTTCGATGTATGTTCTAACTCAGTATTACGTAAATTTAAAACGAGGAGCGAAGAAGGACAAGTGACGAGTGATTTGAACGTTTCAAGACGAGAGGTGGACAGTGTATTATCCACATAATTCAGTAAATTATAAAATCGCAAAGTTATTAATACTTGAAGCTAAGGCGAGATCGGCATATTCCTTTCGATGTATGTTCTAACTCAGTATTACGTAAATTTAAAACGAGGAGCGAACAAGGACAAGTGACGAGTGACTTGAACGTTTCAAGACGGCAGGTGGACAGTGTATTATCCACATAATTCAGTGAATTATAAAATCGCAAAGTTATTAATACTTGAAGCAAAGCCGAGATCGGCATATTCCTTTCGATGCATGTTCTAACTCAGTATTACGTAAATTTAAAACGAGAAGCGAAGAAGGGCAAGAGACTTGAACGTTTCAAGACGGCAGGTGGACAGTGTATTATCCACATAATCCAGTGAATTATAAAATCGCAAAGCTATTAATACTTGAAGCAAAGGCGAGATCGGCATATTCCTTTCGATGTATGTTCTAACTCAGTATTACGTAAATTTAAAACGAGGTGCGAAGAAGGACAAGTGACGAGTGACTTGAACGTTCCAAGACGGGAGGTGGACAGTGTATTATCCACATAATTCGGTGAATTATAAAACCGCAAAGTTATTAATACTTGAAGCAAAGGCGAGATCGTCATATTCCTTTTGATGTATGTTCTAACTCAGTATTACGTAAATTTAAAACGAGGTGCGAAGAAGGACAAGTGACGAGTGACTTGAACGTTTCAAGACGGGAGGTGGACAGTGTATTATCCACATAATTCAGTGAATTATAAAACCGCAAAGTTATTAATACTTGAAGCAAAGGCGAGATCGGCATATTCCTTTCGATGTATGTTCTAACTCAGTATTACGTAAATTTAAAACGAGGAGCGAAGAAGGACAAGTGACGAGTGATTTGAACGTTTCAAGACGAGAGGTGGACAGTGTATTATCCACATAATTCAGTAAATTATAAAATCGCAAAGTTATTAATACTTGAAGCTAAGGCGAGATCGGCATATTCCTTTCGATGTATGTTCTAACTCAGTATTACGTAAATTTAAAACGAGGAGCGAACAAGGACAAGTGACGAGTGACTTGAACGTTTCAAGACGGCAGGTGGACAGTGTATTATCCACATAATTCAGTGAATTATAAAATCGCAAAGTTATTAATACTTGAAGCAAAGCCGAGATCGGCATATTCCTTTCGATGCATGTTCTAACTCAGTATTACGTAAATTTAAAACGAGAAGCGAAGAAGGGCAAGAGACTTGAACGTTTCAAGACGGCAGGTGGACAGTGTATTATCCACATAATCCAGTGAATTATAAAATCGCAAAGCTATTAATACTTGAAGCAAAGGCGAGATCGGCATATTCCTTTCGATGTATGTTCTAACTCAGTATTACGTAAATTTAAAACGAGGTGCGAAGAAGGACAAGTGACGAGTGACTTGAACGTTCCAAGACGGGAGGTGGACAGTGTATTATCCACATAATTCGGTGAATTATAAAACCGCAAAGTTATTAATACTTGAAGCAAAGGCGAGATCGTCATATTCCTTTTGATGTATGTTCTAACTCAGTATTACGTAAATTTAAAACGAGGTGCGAAGAAGGACAAGTGACGAGTGACTTGAACGTTTCAAGACGGGAGGTGGACAGTGTATTATCCACATAATTCAGTGAATTATAAAACCGCAAAGTTATTAATACTTGAAGCAAAGGCGAGATCGGCATATTCCTTTCGATGTATGTTCTAACTCAGTATTACGTAAATTTAAAACGAGGTGCGAAGAAGGACAAGTGACGAGTGACTTGAACGTTTCAAGATGGGAGGTGGACAGTGTATTATCCACATAATTCAGTGAATTATAAAACCGCAAAGTTATTAATACTTGAAGCAAAGGCGAGATCGGCATATTCCTTTCGATGCATGTTCTAACTCAGTATTACGTAAATTTAAAACGAGGAGCAAAGAAGGACAAGTGACGAGTGACTTGAACGTTTCAAGACGGGAGGTGGACAATGTATTATCCACATAATTCAGTGAATTATAAAATCGCAAAGTTATTAATACTTGAAGCAAAGGCGAGATTGGCACATTCCTTTTGATGCATGTGCTAAACTCTCTTGTACTTCCGCAGTAACTTTCATAGCAACTTGTTTTGACAGTCTATACCTCCGTCTGATAGTTCCTCAAAATGATTTCTCCTCATAGGCCGTACTCTATAACGAATGCCATTTAGACGGTCTAAATATAGCAAATTGGCATCAACAGCTGCGTTCACAACCGCTATCTTGACTATTTAAAATTGTTAAGGACTTAACAACAGAAATGTGGCTTGTTAAGTTTAACAAGAGATTTAACACGAGTGTTAACCTAACACTTGTTGGTGAAATGCAATTTTTGTTATTACTATTGCTGAACTCGTGTTAAATCTTAGGGGAAATCGGGCATTAGTGTTTTACAAAATGAAACTTTGCTATGATCTGAAGCAGCTGGTGTTTAAGCTTACGTAGGACTAACAGACTTCATAAACAGGCAACTGTTTTGATGTAAGGAGGCTGAAGAAACCAGAAGTTTGGCAGATAAGTGCATTATTTCTGAAACCGCCTTCGTAAATGTCTAAAAGTTACGTTTTCTTTTGGAATTCAAAGAGTTTTTGCATTTTGAGTCTGTCACATACATCACAACGCATTAAGTTAACGAAATGTCTTCTGTATGTGCGGCTACCGACAAAGAGCGCCACGGGGTTGAGACATGAGTTAATGGGTAACAGTACTCTCGTCAGGAAGGTGTAGTGGTACTCCCAGGAGAAACGTGTCACTGACAATTCGTACAAGTTAATGGGGAGGTAGGTGATGCAGAGGATTAGGCTCAGGTAGCAGATGACCCTCGCACCTCTTCGCCGATTCCGCCTCTGGTCGTGTACCCCATCAGGCAGCTGACCTACACTAGCATGGATCGTTCTGGAGGTAAGGTAAGAGAAGATGCAGACGGTACTCAAGGGTACAAGGCACAGCAGCACCAGGTGGATGTACTTAAGCGTTACACCGGAGTAGAACTCTATGTATTCAGTGGCCAGGACGACATCGGGGACTCCAATTACTGCTGCCAGAGCCCATACTCCAAGTAGAAGGTAGCAGTGGTTGTCGGTAAGCTTGCTCTCTGGATGAACTGTGGCCACGTAGCGTAAGGTACTGAGTAACACCATGGAGTACACGCTGCAAGCGATGGCAACCGTTCTACCTGCAATATCGACACATCCTTTAAACATTTTAGGTACATTTCTTTTCTAAACCGGGCTAAAAGTATTAAATAATTATTTTTTTGCTCCATTTATTCCCCGCCTTTAACTGCAATGGTCATATCGGTGGCCGTTCTCCTTTTGGAACATATCGAAGGTGTTAACTCGTATTCGTTGGGTTTTAATCATTAGATCACGTACACATTTATACCCCGTCTTTAACCCCAATGGTCATATCGGCGGCCGTTCTCCTTTGGAACATATCGAAGGTGTTAACTCGTATTCGTTGTGTTTCAATCATTAGATCACATACGCATTTATACCCCGCCTTTAACTACAATGGTCATATCGGCGGCCGTTCTCCTTTGGAACATATCGAAGGTTTTAACTCGTATTCGTTGGGTTTTAATCATTAGATCACATACGCATTTATACCCCGCCTTTAACTACAATGGTCATATCGGCGGCCGTTCTCTTTTGTAACATATCGAAGGTGTTAACTCGTATTCGTTGGGTTTTAATCATTAGATCACATACGCATTTATACCTCGCCTTTAACTACAATGGTCATATCGGCGGCCGTTCTCCTTTGTAACATATCGAAGGTGTTAACTCGTATTCGTTGGGTTTTAGTCATTACATCACCAACACATTTTCCCTCGCATTCATACTTCCAGACTCCGGAGAAGATGAACTATTTTGGTCGGAGAAATCCCCACTCACACAGCCTGGAATTTAACCAGGGATTTCTAGCAGGGCAGGCGAGTGTTCTACAGACATAGCTACGGGGCTAGCCAACTCTTTCTTTTAATCCAATAGTGATAGCATTTTAGCAGTTCAACCACATTAACTTTTTGTATCTATGCCGAAATTGGGGTATCCCCGAGAGGAAGGATGAGGTGAGAGGAGGCAGAGGGCAATTATATCAATTATTAGATTTATTACTGCAATTCAATGTTTACATCATCTTTTTCAAAGTAGTCCCCTCACACTTCAATTCACTTTTATAGCGTCTCTGTAAGTTCTTGAACACGTGCTGCAGACCATTCTTTGTCAGGTCCTTGAGAATCGCCTCACTTTTCTTGAACACTGCTTCAGAGTTCTCAAATCGAATACCCATAAGCTTTGCCTTTAGCGGTGGGAATAAAGAATGTCTCAGGGTGCAGGATCGGGGCTATAAGGTGCATGTGATACACAGGTAAAGTTGAATTGAGACAGAAACTGCGACGTGAGGCCGTGTATTGTCATGATGAAGTCGTCACCCAGTCCGAGAAAGCTCTGGTCGTTTATTTGTAATGTGATTCCTCAGTATAGTCAATACTGACGTGTAGTATGCTGCTGTAACAGTAGTGTGAGGGGAACTGCATGCGACGTGAGGTCGTGCATTGTCATGATGAAGTCGTCACCCAGTCCGAGAAAGATCTGGTCGTTTCTTTGTAATGTGATTCCTCAGTATAGTCAATACTGACGTGTAGTATGCTGCTGTAACAGTAGTGTGAGGGGAACTGCATGCGACGTGAGGTCGTGCATTGTCATGATGAAGTCGTCACCCAGTCCGAGAAAGATCTGGTCGTTTCTTTGTAATGTGCTTCCTCAGTGTAGCCAGTACTGACGTGTAGTATGCTGCTGTAACAGTAGTGTGAGGGGGAACTGCATGCGACATGAGGCCGTGCCTTGTCATGATGAAGTCGTCACCCAGTCCGAGAAAGCTCTGGTCGTTTCTTTGCAATGTGCTTCCTCAGTGTAACCAATACTGAGCAGCTGTATCAGTAGTGTGAGGGGGAACTGCATATGACGTGAGGCCGTACATTGTCATGATGAAGTCGTCACCTAGTCCGAGAAAGCTCTGGTCGTTTCTTTGCAATGTGCTTCCTCAGTGTAGCCAATACTGACGTGTAGTATGCTGCTGTAACAGTAGTGTGAGGGGGAACTGCATGTGTCGTGAGGCCGTCCATTGTCATGATGAAGTCGGCACCCTGTCCGAGAAAGCTCTGGTCGTTTCTTTGTAATGTGCTTCCTCAGTGTAACCAATACTGACGTGTAGTATGCTGCTGTAACAGTAGTGTGAGGGGGAACTGCATGTGACGTGAGGTCGTGCATTGTCATGTTGAAGTCGGCACCCAGTCCGAGAAAGCTCTGGTCGTTTCTTTGTAATGTGCTTCCTCAGTGTAACCAATACTGACGTGTAGTATGCTGCTGTAACAGTAGTGTGAGGGGGAACTGCATGTGACGTGAGGCCGTCCATTGTCATGATGAAGTCGCCACCCAGTCCGAGAAAGCTCTGGTGGTTTCTTTGCAATGTGCTTCCTCAATGTAGCTAATACTGACGTGTAGTATGCTGCTGTAACAGTAGTGTGAGGGGGAACTGCATGTGTCGTGAGGCCGTCCATTGTCATGATGAAGTCGCCACCCAGTCCGGGAAAGCTCTGGTCGTTTGTTTGTAATGTGCTTCCTAAGTGTAGTCAATACTGACGTGTAGTATGCTGCTGTAACTAGTGTGAGGGGGAACTGCATGTGACGTGAGGCCGTGCATTGTCATGATGAAGTCACCACCCAGTCCGAGAAAGCTCTGGTCGTTTCTTTGCAATGTGCTTCATCGGTGTAGCCAATGCTGACGTGTACTATGCTGCTGTAACAGTAGTGTGAGGGGGAACTGCATGTGACGTGAGGCCGTGCATTGTCATGATGAAGTCGTCACCCAGTCCGAGAAAGCTCTGGTCGTTTCTTTGCAATGTGCTTCATCGGTGTAGCCAATGCTGACGTGTACTATGCTGCTGTAACAGTAGTGTGAGGGGGAACTGCATGTGACGTGAGGCCGTATATTGTCATGATGAAGTCGTCACCCAGTCCGAGATAGCTCTGATCGTTTCTTTGCAATGTGCTTCCTCAGTGTAGCCAATACTGACGTGTAGTATGCTGTTGTAACAGTAGTGTGAGGGGGAACGGCATGTGACGGGAGGCCGTGTATTGTCATGATGAAGTCGTCACCCAGTCCGAGATAGCTCTGATCGTTTCTTTGCAATGTGTTTCCTCAGTGTAGCCAATACTGACGTGTAGTATGCTGTTGTAACAGTAGTGTGAGGGGGAACGGCATGTGACGGGAGGCCGTGTATTGTCATGATGAAGTCGTCACCCAGTCCGAGATAGCTCTGATCGTTTCTTTGCAATGTGTTTCCTCAGTGTAGCCAATACTGACGTGTAGTATGCTGTTGTAACAGTAGTGTGAGGGGGAACGGCATGTGACGTAAGGCCGTCCATTGTCATGATGAAGTCGTCACTCAGTCCGAGAAAGCTCTGGTCGTTTCTTTGCAATGTACTTCCTCAGTGTTTCCAATACTGACGTGTAGTATGCTGCTGTAAGAGTAGTGTGAGGGGGAACTGCATGCTGGTAAATCATTCCATTACAGTCAAAAAATGTAATCACCATCACTTTCCCTGCAGATAGAACAACTTTTGCCTTTTTTGGTGTTGGAGAACCTGTTGATTTCCACACTGTGTTGGCTTGTTTTCCCTCAGGATCATAATGATACATCATGACTCATTTCCGGTGATAATCGAAGCTTAGAGGGATTCGATTTGAGAACTCTGAAGCAGTGCTCAAGAAAATTGAGCCGATTCTCAAGTACCTGACACAGAATTGTCTGCAGCATGTGTTCAGGAACTGGCAGAGACGCTATAAAAGTTGCATTGAAGTATAAAAAAGGGGGAGTACTTTGAAAAAGGTCATGTAAACATTAAATTGCTGTAGTGAACATCAGTCTGAATCTTTGTTGATCAACCCTCGGAATTAACCTACCCAGCATTAAACTGGAGACCTGGATAACCCACGAAAAAGCCCATGGTCAGATAGAGAGGATATGGGAATAAAACCCGAGCCTGCCAAATTAGGTAACAGAGGAAACCGCCTGAACCATCTGTGGTTTATAAACCCATATGATTCTCCTGAAAATTTGTGATAATGAATTTTTTAATAGCTGTAAAAATACTTGCTAAATGTGTGTCGTATGGAATAAATAACTGATGCAGCAACAATTTTACTGATGTGATTTGCTACCTCCTACACCAGGCATTGCCCATATGCCCCATGTATTTTGTCTATTAGAAATAACTTCACAGCCATTACAAATTCACCGTCACAAATCTTCAATGAAGTTTTTGCTGTTGTGTTGTGACCACGTCACACGACAGTAACTGTTTGACATGACTTACCGTATGCCAGGATGCAGATGGGAACGAAGCTCAAGTTGACAGGCATCCACCGGAACCTGATGTAATAGAGGGCGACGTTGTTGATCAGCACGAAGATATCGGCCACGGCAAGGTTAAGCACAACCTTGTTGGGACCATTCCACAGGTCCCGATGTGTGAAGTAGATCAAAACGATGAAGAAGTTTCCCAGCATTCCAATAGTAAACTCAACACAACATACCACTGGCAGGTAATAGTCTACCCAAGTGCGATACTGATCGAAGTCATCAACAACAACCAGGTAATACTCCTTCAACTTTGTCAGGAAGTCCATGTCAATACAGTAGCTGTTACCTGAAACGTTTTCCTTGTGGAGGTGCAACAATAGATATTCCAGATACATCGTGTATTTCTTAGCTATATCTGTCAGGACATCAAACAGTATCCTAAGGTTTTCATATCCGGTTTTGTTACCCAGAGGAGAGAAGTTGTCGCTCCAGTTTCGGTTGAGCTGATGTACAAGTGTGACAAACTGGAAGTTTGATTCGGGACATTTGACCACAAATCCGACTTCATGATTACACAACGTGACTTCCCTAAACTTGGACATATTGACTTCCTCGCAGAAACTGTCATCTGACAGGACATTCCTGGTCGAGAACACAAGTACGGTCAGCAGCAAGTACATCGCGAGGATAGTATGAAGGAGTCAGTGTGACAGCACAAAAATGTAGCCAAATTAATCAGTACAGGATTTCCGGAATTGGAAGGAAGGTGAGATAAACGCAGAGAAATCTAGCATCCGTGACAAACAATGTAAACAAACAGGACCCCAGGAAGAGTTAAATATCGATTCTTTTATGTTATTGGTATGAAAATGGTGATACGACTTTCTCCACCCTTATCAACGCTTATTTACTTACTTAATTAGCCCCTTTCTTCCCCCTCATCTTCCTTTCTTATATTCTATACATTTATGTGTGTTTACCTTGTTGCTACCTTGGCTTACATGACACCCTGGTCTTCTGCTCTGACAGGTAGCTCTTAACCTCCATACCTCCTTGTTACTTAATTAGCCCCTTTTTTCCCCATCATCTTCCTTTCTTATATTCTTTACATTTATTTGTCTTTACCTTGTTGCTACCTTGGCTTACATGACACCCTGGTCTTCTGCTCTGACAGGTAGCTCTTAACCTCCATACCTCCTTGTTACTTAATTAGCCCCTTTTTTCCCCATCATCTTCCTTTCTTATATTCTTTACATTTATTTGTCTTTACCTTGTTGCTACCTTGGCTTACATGACACCCTGGTCTTCTGCTCTGTCAGGTAGCTCTTAACCTCCATACCTCCTTGTTACTTAATTAGCCCCTTTTTTCCCCATCATCTTCCTTTCTTATATTCTTTACATTTATTTGTCTTTACCTTGTTGCTACCTTGACTTACATGACACCCTGGTCTACTGCTCTGTCAGGTAGCTCTTAATCTCCATACCTCCTTGTTACTTAATTAGCCCCCTTTTTCCCCATCATCTTCCTTTCTTATATTCTTTACATTAATTTGTCTTTACCTTGTTGCTACCTTGGCTTACATGACTCCCTGGTCTTCTGCTCTGTAAGGTAGCTCTTAACCTCCATGCCTCCTTGTTACTTAATTAGCCCCTTTCTTCCCCACCATCCCCCTTTCTTATATTCTTTACATTTATTTGTCTTTACCTTGTTGCTGCCTTGTCTTACATGACACCCTGGTCTTCTGCTCTGTCAGGTAGCTCTTAATCTCCATACCTCCTTGTTACTTAATTAGCCCCTTTTTTCCCCATCATCTTCCTTTCTTATATTCTTTACATTAATTTGTCTTTACCTTGTTGCTACCTTGGCTTACATGACTCCCTGGTCTTCTGCTCTGTAAGGTTGCTCTTAACCTCCATGCCTCCTTGTTACTTAATTAGCCCCTTTCTTCCCCACCATCTCCCTTTCTTATATTCTTTACATTTATTTGTCTTTACCTTGTTGCTGCCTTGTCTTACATGACACCCTGGTCTTCTGCTCTGTCAGGTAGCTCTTAATCTCCATACCTCCTTGTTACTTAATTAGCCCCTTTCTTCCCCCTCATCTTCCTTTCTTATATTCTTTACATTTATTTGTCTTTACCTTGTTGCTACCTTGACTTACATGACACCCTGGTCTTCTGCTCTGTCAGGTAGCTCTTAATCTCCATACCTCCTTGTTACTTAATTAGCCCCTTTCTTCCCCATCATTTCCCTTTCTTATATTCTTTACATTTATTTGTCTTTACTTTGTTGCTACCTTGGCTTACATGACTCCCTGGTCTTCTGCTCTGCCAGGTAGCTCTTAACCTCCATGTCTCCTTGTTACTTAATGAGCCCCTTTCTTCCCCTTCATTTTACTTTCTTATATACTTTACATTTATTTGTCTTTACCTTGTTGCTACCTTGGCTTACATGACATCCTGGTCTTCTGCTCTGTCAAGTAGCTCTTAACCTCCATGTCTCCTTGTTACTTAATTAGCCCCTTTCTTCCCCATCATCTCCCTTTCTTATATTCTTTACATTTATTTGTCTTTACTTTGTTGCTACCTTGGCTTACATGACTCCTTGGTCTTCTGCTCTGTCAGGTAGCTCTTAACCTCCATGTCTCCTTGTTACTTAATTAGCCACCTTTCTTCCCCCTCATCTTCCTTTCTTATATTCTTTACATTTATTTGTCTTTACCTTGTTGCTACCTTGGCTTACATGACACCCTGGTCTTCTGCTCTGTCAGGTAGCTCTTAACCTCGATGTCTCCTTGTTATTTAATTAGCCCTTTTCTTCCCCCTCATCTTCCTTTCTTATATTCTTTACATTTATTTGTCTTTACCTTGTTGCTACCTTGGTCTCTGCTCTGTCAGGGGAGACTATTTTGAGAAGGACCATCAAAATTATGAGGATGAGTAAAAGGCACGTTGTCAAAAATATTGTGACCATTCCTTATTGAAGCACCCTCGTATTTATTAGAGATTGATTAGTTTGGCGGTCGTCACACCCCACATAGGGGAAATGCAATTCGACAACTCTGCAATAGTCTGATTGGTTGTTGACCTAGTAGCGCTCAAGGACAAACACCTTCCTATTTGAAACACATTACAGAAGGTGTGTCGTATGGTTGCTCAATTAATCTCTAGGTTAATGTTCCATAGATTTTTATTTCAATAATTAACTAGATAAAATAATATTGAACACCTGCCATCAATGTGCAAGCTTCCTGTTTTATGTCATTAAGTACTGATGATGTTCTTTTATCTGCAGAGGTTAGTGTTTTTTTAAAAGAAACTACAAGGTTTGTCTTTTAAATTAACTAATGAAGTTTTCAATAATTCATAATTTATTGACATTAATTCTTGTAGAATATAGAAGCACACCCAACTCTAGTTACAATCTTAACATTTAGTATGTGAGGAGCTCTGAGATGATATACAATCTATATTCTTATAAACAGTTACGGTTATCACGGTTACAAGTAACAATATGTCCTCAGTTATATTTCTCTATGGAATTACTTGGAGATAGCTTAGTGTAGGTCATGTAAGTTTTACTTTAACTCTATAGTTCCCAGGCATATATGCAACATATAAATAGTAAACAGAGGAATAAGTATATACAATTCTTTGTATTAACTTCAACATAAATACATTTAAAACATATTTTAAGAACTAATGAATAATTGTATGAAATTCTTACGCTCTTAGAATTTAACCTCAATGTACAAGAATGCTTGTCATGGAACTCCTTTTTAAGGTTAGAACGTACTTCACTTGGGGCTAAAATTCACTTTCTTACTTTTTATTACAATACCATCCCTTTGGATTACAAATATATGGTTAAGAAGTTCATTGGATCAATATTTTATACCTAATTTGTTAATTATATTAGTGGATGTTAAGTTTTTGCCACGCCCCTTTTCGTAAGCTTTCAGAAAATCGATCATAAAGTCTGTTTAGTTAACGCGTGTGCACGTCGGCCTCTGCCTTTGACGAACCCTTATAATCGTTTTACAACCCCCGACACTTCTTCTCCCAGATCTTTCTGCAAGGTCGCCACCTTTCTCGATACGTCATGGGTATCGTACTAGGTTTCGTCTAAATAAATTATCTTACGTCCATTACTGCGAAACTTCCTTAGTTTTGATATATATATAGTCAAGCTACAATTCTACTGGATACCATAATAACCCTTATCTTATTCAAAGTGCGGTATTTGAAACCCTGCTCCTTTAGGAGACCGCGCAAAGTGCAGCGCCCATAAGGAAAATAAACAAATTTGTTGCAAATGTGCAACCAATTCATCTAAGGTGGGCGCTGTCCCTTTTGCATAGAATCTATAAATTTCACGACGAATTAAATCGCATGTGAAATTATCTACTTTAGAGAAACGTTTCCTTTTGTTTTCACACTTGATCGGCGTCTTTGGTATTCCTTTCGTCACAATATTTCTCACTGTACTTCTGTAAATACTCAGAATTTATCATCAGGTTCATTGCACGACTCCTTACCATTTTTTTTAGGCTTTTCCAGTAATATAACTCGGCCCAGTTATTCACACTATTTGTCTTCACTTTGATTATTTTCACTTGACTGAAAGTTATCTACTACTTCAATTGCATTTACCACTGCATTTCCCTCCCACGGTCTCCACATTGTGACACACAACGAATTTCTGCACTAATGAAACAGATCAACTGGAAGTTGTAACTTTGGCAACTGAGACTCCACGTGGAGTAAACATATGACTGTCACTTCGAGAAAATCAGGGTTGCTATTGGTCCTCAACGACAGTGTTCCATTTCTGAAGTGTGGAGTTAGATTTATGACGGTCATTAGTGGGCGGGCGGCTCAGGTTCCTTTGACTCCGAACTGCACACGCGTTAACTAAACAGACCTTAACTTCTGTAATACTGAACAGATATTTCTGAACTAAGCCTTGCTTTGTAAGGGATCTTCCAACCTTTCTGTTAGTACCACTGTAACTCCAATGATTCTAGTTTTACCTTTGTCCTTGGCTGTGTATGTGAACAGTTATTTGTTATGAATAATATTTTGTACGAGTTATTGGTGAATATATGATATGGGTGGTCCAAAATAATTTGGAAAGAGAAATCTTATAAGCAATTGCTTTACTAAACATAGAACAATAAATGTAGAAAATATAAATAGAATAGACAATGAAGCCACATGTAATATTGAGGTTAGTAGGCCCATGTGCTAATCATGATAGTAGTCATATACAAAAATCGATGAGCTGCGAGTCCTGAAAGCAGATAAAATAGTTGAAGAACTGGCCAAGAAGGCAAGACAAATGAAGAGCAACTTGAAAGAACAAGTGAGAATACAGAGGGTCAAGACTATGCAGCAGGAATGTTCTGATTTATGTGTCAAATCAGTAATCAATATATCAAATTTAAATATGTTTTTCTGAGTTTCACATTATTTCAGGTTTCTGTACATTTTTTTTAAAAAACTGATCAACCAAAGAATATGCATTTTTGTGCGTGTATTAAGCAGAATTATATGAATAATAATAACAAGAGATTTTTCTCTAAAATTCATAATACTTGTGTAAAAAACATAACATTTTCTGAAATGTCAATGTTTTTTTTTTTTTTACAAAAACTAACAAATTATAAAGAATTATCAGTAGAAAATTGTAAAATAGAAATAAGTATTATTAAATATAAAGGTTTTAGGAACATGTCTGAAAATTTTCATGTACACATTAATAATAATTTGTTAGTAATGTGCATCCAAACCTCAAGGAATTTGCATTGTGCAGTTAGGCAGTACCATCTTAAATCAAATATTCGAAGTAATTTGTGGCCCACATATAGTTTTCATCTGTGTTTTCCACCACAAATCTCACATGCGGTCGCCTGAAATCGAACCAGGGCCACCTTGGTGAGAGTCAAGCGCTCTAATCTCTCGGCCACGGCGCGGCTGTATTGTCGCAGATTCTAGCAAGAAAAAAAGTGGAAATTCTCGATCAGTTTTGCTCATACGTCTTCGATAGTGCCTGTTTGAGTAGCGATGAGGCATCTAATCCGATTAAAATTTCTAAACACGCCGATTTCCAACTTGCAGGAGTTTAATCTCAGAAGATTATTGGATTTAGTATTTTACAAAATGCTCTGTTCTGAAGCAGCTGGTGTTTAAGCTTACGTAAGACTAACAGACTTCATAAATAGGCAACTGTTTTGATGTAAGGAGGCTGAAGAAATCAGATGTTTGGCAGATAACTGCATTATTTCTGAAATCGCCTTCGTAAATGACTAAAAGTTACGTTTTCTTTTGGAATTCAAAGAGTTTTTGCAATTTGAGTCTGTGACATACATCACAACGCATTAAGTTAACGAAATGTCTTCTGTATGTGCGACTGCCAACAAAGAGCGCCACGGGGTTGAGACATGAGTTAATGGGTAACAGTACTCTCATCAGGAAGGTGTAGTGGTACTCCCAGGAGAAACGTGTCACCGACACTTCGTACAAGTTAATGGGGAGGTAGGTGATGCAGAGGATAAGGCTCAGGTAGCAGATGACCCTTGCACCTCTTCGCCGAGACCGCCTCTGGTCATGTACCCCAACAGGCAGCTGACCTACACTAGCATGGATCGTTCTGGAGGTAAGGTAAGACAAGATGCAGACGGTACTCAAGGGTACAAGGCACAGGAGAACCAGGTGGATGTACTTAAGCGTTACGCCGGAGTAGAACTCTATGTCTTCAGTGGCCAGGACGACATCGGGGAATCCAATCACTGCTGCCAGAGCCCATACTCCAAGCAGAAGGTAACAGTGGTTGTCGGTAAGCTTGCTCTCTGGATGAACTGTGGCCACGTACCGTAAGGTACTGAGTAGCACCATGGAGTACACGCTGCAGGCGATGGCAACCGTTCTACCTGCAATATCAACACATACTTTAAATATTCTAAATACCTTCGGACCACAACTAGGTACAATTAATGGAAATTAACTGTTCTTTCACACTGGCCGTGTGTAGGCTAAGCCAAAGTATGGAAAGTAGAGTCAGATTGAAAAATTCTATGCCATAACCGGGATTTGAACCACGATTGCCGTCCAACCGCTCCAACCCTTGAGCTACTATGGCCAACATGCCGACATTACATTAAATTCTCCAACTGACTCGTGATTTATTTTATTTTAATTGTACCTAATAGTGGTCCGAACTACAAAGCCCGGACCTTAAAGTACTTACAGATTAGTAACTTGCCATTAAGGTAGTTGTCTAATGTGTTTATGAAAACTCCTAGTGGTTTACCGGGAAAAACACGAGTCAGTTGGAGAATTTAATGTCATGTTGGCATAGCGGCCATAGCAGCTCAATGGCTAGTGCGGCTGAACGGCAACCAGAAGATCCGTGGTTCAAATCCCGGCTATGGCAATGAATTTTTCAGTCTGGCTCTATCTTTCCAACAAACCAGGTATTTCCCTGTTATTAATTATTGGCACATGCCTGTTTTCCATTCTAATTGCATTCAAATTTTATCTATAAACAGATTAAATTGTACGGGGTCAACTTGCAGCCTTGCTTCAGACCCATATTATTCTGAATGAATCTTGTCACTTTACTATTTGCCATCTTTATACAAAACTCATTGTCTGAATATACACTTTGTAAACCCTGAATAAATCTGTCACTCAATTTGTACCATAGTGCTTTTTGATTTATTGTATCGAAGGCCTTTTCAAAGTCAATAATTAACATATATTCCCTCCCACTATTATCTGTTAAATATTTACTTATCAATGTGCTTATCACAAATATATTCACTGTTCTCCTGTTTATTTATTTATTTATTTATTTATTTATTTATTTATTTATTTATTTATTTATTTATTTATTTATTTATTTATTTATTTATTTATTTATTTATTTATTTATTTATTTATTTATTTATTTATTTATTTATTTATTTATTTATTTATTTATTTATTTATTTATATATTTAATATTTATTTATTTATTTATTTATTTATTTATTTATTTATTTATGTATGTATGTATGTATGTATGTATGTATGTATGTATGTATGTATGTATGTATGTATGTATGTATGTATGTATGTATGTATGTATGTATGTATGTATGTATGTATGTATGTATTTATTTATTTATTTATGTATGTATGTATGTATGTATGTATGTATGTATGTATGTATGTATGTATGTATGTATGTATGTATGTATGTATGTATGTATGTATGTATGTATGTATGTATGTATGTATTTATTTATTTATTTATTTATTTATTTATTTATTTATTTATTTATTTATTTATTTATTTATTTATTTATTTATTTATTTATTTATTTATTTATTTATTTATTTATTTATTTATTTATTTATTTATTTATTTATTTATTTATTTATTTATTTATTTATTTATTTATTTATTTATTTATTTATTTATTTATTTATTTATTTATTTATTTATTTATTTATTTATTTATTTATTTATTTATTTATTTATTTATTTATTTATTTATTTATTTATTTATTTATTTATTTATTTATTTATTTATTTATTTATTTATTTATTTATTTATTTATTTATTTATTTATTTATTTATTTATTTATTTATTTATTTATTTATTTATTTATTTATTTATTTATTTATTTATTTATTTATTTATTTATTTATTTATTTATTTATTTATTTATTTATTTATTTATTTATTTATTTATTTATTTATTTATTTATTTATTTATTTATTTATTTATTTATTTATTTATTTATTTATTTATTTATTTATTTATTTATTTATTTATTTATTTATTTATTTATTTATTTATTTATTTATTTATTTATTTATTTATTTATTCATCGTTTAAAATCAAACCTGTACATAGTACTTTGATATAGGATACGTCAGTAAATTTACACTTTATATTACAAAGTTAAGCATCAAATATACCTAACCTACATTCAATTATAATGTAACACAAATTGGTTAAAATTATAAATGAGAGAAATGAACAAGCTAAGTGAATTCATGTCTTATGAGTAGGTATCTGGAATAGTTAAATTGCAGATATTCCTGTACTGTATAAAAGCAGCTCTCCCTTGTTCTAGTTTTCAACACGTAGTTATCTATGCTTTTGATGTCATTGGGAAGGGAATTATAAACTATTGTACAGGAATGCAGTACTCTATTCTTGAACATTATAGTTCTGATTGAGGTTAAATGTATTTCCTTAATATGCCTCATGTAATGCATATGAACTCTTCGGTTGTTTTGAAAGTTGAATATATATCTTTTTACAAATAAAGCTGTCTCAAAAATATAAACACATACCAAAGGAAGCACGCAAAGCTTTTTGAACAGTGGCTTATATGAACATATCATTTTTTCGTTGCTATAATTCGAATGGCTTGTTTTTGTTTAGTAAATATATCTTTGGCTTCTGGTAAATTTACCCAAAATATTATTCCATATTTAATTCTAGAATGTATATGTGGATAATGGGACATTAAAAGTACAAGAAGGCTGACATTTTGACTTAATATTCTTAGAGCATATATATTCCTGCTTAATTTGGTTAGTAGATGGTTTGTATGAGTTTTCCGTTTTAAGTTATCCTGTATCTACAAGCTTAAAAAGTTTCTTTCACCTTTGTATGAAATTAATTTATTATTTATTTTTGTTTGTGTTGCTGTGACCACGTGACATGGCAGTAACTGTTTGACATGACTTACCGTAAGCAAGCATGCAGATGGGAGCGAAACTCAAGTCCAGAGGCATCCACCGGAACCTGATGTAATAGAGGGCGACGTTGTTGATCAGTACGAAGATATCAGCCACGGCAAGGTTAAGCACAACCTTGTTGGGACCATTCCACAGGTCTCGATGTCTGAAGAAGATCAAAACGATGAAGAAGTTTCCCAGCATTCCAATAGTAAACTCAACACAACACACCACTGGCAGATAGTAGTCAACCCAGGTGCAATACTGATCGAAGTCGTCAACATTATCCCAGTAATACTCCTGCAACTTTGTCAGGAAGTCCATGTCAATACAGTATTTGTTACCGGTAACGCTTTCCTGGTGGAAGTGCATCAATAGATACTCCAGATACATCGTGTATTTCTTAGCTATATCTGTTAGAACATCAAACAGTATCCTAAGGTTTTCATATCGGGTTAGGTGACCCAGAAGAGAAAAGTTCTCGGTCCAGTTCTGGTTGAGCTGATGTACAAGTGTGACAAACTGGAAGTTTGATTCGGGACATTTGACCACAAATCCGACTTCATGATTACACAACGTGACTTCTCTAAACTTGGACATATTGACTTCCTCGCAGAAACGGTCATCTGACAGGACATTCCTGGTCGAGAACACAAGTACAGCGAGCAGCAAGTACATCGCGAGGACAGTATGAAGGAGTCCGTGTGACAGCACAAAAATGTAGCCAAATTAATCAGTACAGGATTTCCGGAATTGGAAGGAAGGTGAGATAAACTCAGTCAGAGAAATCTAGCATCCGTGACAAACAACGTAAACAAACATGACCCCAGGGAGAATTAAATGTCGAATCCTGTATGTTATTGGTACAGAAAAGGTCACATGACTTTCTCTACCCTTAACAACGCTTATTTATTTATCTAGTTCATTTTATCTAGGACATAATTTTGGAAAAGTTACCCTATCCATGTTTCAAAGGAGTACGGTAAGCTTCAAGCGATATTCAGATGTTTTAAACAGCTGGTCATTACATAATTACATTTTCTTTGCGTTGTCAATACATTAAAAAGAGCACAACCTGCTATTTTAGAATCGTATAAGTATTTTAAACTTCAAACAAATAACAACAACTATATTGGAAGAAGTTAAAGCTACAGAAAATATGAATGAATGAATTGAATGAACTATTTACTATACATATTCCAAAATTTTACAATTTAGAAATTTAGGCTCCATTTGTTTGTCTTTAACTTGTTGATACCTTGACTTACATGACACCCTGGTCTTTTGCTCTGCCAGGTAGCTTTAACCTCCATGCCTCCTTGTTACTTAATTAGCCCCTTTCTTCCCCCTCATCTTCCTTTCTTATATTCTTTACATTTATTTGTGTTTACTTGTTGCTACCTTGGCTTACATGACGCCCTGGTATTCTGCTCTGTCAGGTAGCTCTTAACCTCAATGTCTCCTTGTTACTTAATTAGCCCTTTTCTTCCCCCTCATCTTCCTTTCCTATATTCTTTAAATTTATTTGTCTTTACCTTGTTGCTACATTGACTTACATGACATCCTTGTCTTCTGTTCTGTCAGGTAGCTCTTAACCTCCATGTCTCCTTGTTATTTAATGAGCCCCTTTCTTCCCCCTCATCTTTCTTTCTTATATTCTTTACATTTATTGGTCTTTACCTTGTTGCTACATTGACTTACATGACACCCTGATCTTCTGCTCCGTCAGGTAGCTCTTAACCTCCTTGTTACTTAATTAGCCCCTTTCTTTCCCCTCACCTTCCTTTCTTATATTCTTTACATTTATTTGTCTTTACCTTGGTGCTACCTTGTCTTACATGACACCCTGGTCTTCTGCTCTGCCAGGTAGCTCTTAACCTCCATGCCACCTGGTCGCTTATTTAGTCCCTTTCTTTCCCCTCATCTTCCTTTCTTATATTCTTTACATTTATTTGTCTTTACCTTGTTGCTACCTTGGCTTACATGACACCCTGATCTTCTGCTCTGTCAGGTAGCTCTTAACCTCCATGTCTCCTTGTTACTTAATTAGCCCCTTTCTTCCCATCATCTTCCTTTCTTATATTCTTTACATTTCTACCCATCTTTCTTTGTTTTCTGTAAGAACTGGCCATTACACCTTTTCCTCCCTTGCTGTTAACATTTTTATAGCTACTATCCTCTTCTCTACCTTCTCCCATTTTACCTACCAATCCTTTTTTCTCCATATTGCAACCTCCTTGCATTCTGTTACATAATGATCTATGCTTTTTTTCCCCCCCACACAATTCACAAATTCCATTTTCCCTACTTCTTATCTCTCTTAGAAATATTGTTCCTGTTCTCATCCAAGCTAGCCCTTCTCTCTCTTGTCTATTGCAGTAATCTACATATGCTTCTCGTCCCCAATTTCTTTTTATTTGTTTGTAAAATTGTAATTATTTCATATTTTCTAGACTTCCCCATATTTCTTGTATTTACATATCTTCTATTCTGTATTTTACTAATTTACTCACATCGCTTGTATTCCTTTCCTCTAATCTCCATATATCTCCCATTCCTATTTTTTCCATAATTTCTCGTATCTCTTCCCACCGACTATTTGAGTTTTCTAATCTTGTTTGCGGTCTCATATATTATTTCATAGTTTCCTTTTCCTCTTTGGCCAAATACCTATATCAAAATGTTATTATTTTTTCATTATTATTCCATTTCTTCTTGTCTTTCCTAATTCTACTAAAGCTACTTCTCTAGGAGCTGATCTTGGTAAACCTAGTAGCTCTTTACAAAACCTTCTGTAGTTTTGGTCCACCGTTTTGTTTACCTCTGTGATCCCCCCCCCCCGCCAGATCTCCACTACATACAACATTTTAGATTCTACTAGTGCATCATACACTCTTTCTAACCACTTGGTTGTCATTTCTAGCTTATATTTGCATATTCTAATTTCATTCATTGCCACCTTTGTTTTTGCTTCAATTTTTCTCCTGTGTGCTCCGCACTTTCATTTGTTATTAAACCTCACTCCTAAGTATTCAAATACATTGACCACTTCTACAATTTGGCCATTTGGCACCCACTTTTAGATTAACTCAATTCGAGAAGACTATAACTTCGACTTATTTATGTTAATTTTTGTTCCCCACTCTTCTCGGTATTTCTGGATTTCATTTATTGCCTTGTGCAATCCTACTACCGTTATAGATCCTACCATTAAGTCATCCGCATATAATTTGTTTGCTATTACCGGACAGTGCTGAGTTCCTTCTTTAACCCTGTCTATAAATAAGTTAAATAAAATTGGACTTATTTTGCATACTTGTCTTAGGCCTATATTTGTTTTGTCATCTCCGTAATTACATTTTCCCACCTTATGCAAAACTCCACCCCTTCATAGCTTTTCTCTACTTATACACTCCTGGAAATTGAAATAAGAACACCGTGAATTCATTGTCCCAGGAAGGGGAAACTTTATTGACACATTCCTGGGTTCAGATACATCACATGATCACACTGACAGAACCATAGGCATATAGACACAGGCAACAGAGCATGCACAATGTCGGCACTAGTACCGTGTATATCCACCTTTTGCAGCAATGCAGGCTGCTATGCTCCCATGGAGACGATCGTAGAGATGTTGGATGTAGTCCTGTGGAACGGCTTGCCATGCCATTTCCAGCTGGCGCCTCAGTTGGACCAGCGTTCGTGCTGGACGTGCAGACCGCGTGAGACGACGTTTCATCCAGTCCCAAACATGCTCAATGGGGGACAGATCCGGAGATCTTGCTGGCCAGGGTAGTTGACTTACACCTTCTAGAGCACGTTGTGTGTCACGGGATACTTGCGGACTTGCATTGTCCTGTTGGAACAGCAAGTTCCCTTGCCCGTCTAGGAATGGTAGAACGATAGGTTCGATGACGGTTTGGATGTACCGTGCACTATTCAGTGTCCCTCGACGATCACCAGAGGTGTACGGCCAGTGTAGGACATCGCTCCCCACACCATGATGCCGGGTGTTGGCCCTGTGTGCCTCGGTCGTATGCAGTCCTGATTGTGGCGCTCACCTGCACGGCGCCAAACACGCATACGACCATCATTGGCACCAAGGCAGAAGCGAATCTCATCGCTGAAGACGACACGTCTCCATTCGTCCCTCCATTCACGCCTGTCTGGAGGCGGGCTGCACGATGTTGGGGCGTGAGCGGAAGACAGCCTAACGGTGCGCGGGACCGTAGCCCAGCTTCATGGTGACGGTTGCGAATGGTCCTCGCCGATACCCCAGGAGCAACGGTGTCCCTAATTTGCTGGAAAGTGCCGGTGCGTTCCCTACGGCACTGCGTAGGATCCGACGGTCTTGGCGTGCATCCGTGGGTCGCTGCGGTCCGGTCCCAGGTCGACGGGCACGTGCACCTTCCGCCGACCACTGGCGACAACATCGATGTACTGTGGAGACCTCACGCCCCACGTGTTGAGTAATTCGGCGGCACGTCCACCTGGCCTCCCGCATGCCCACTATACACCCTCGCTCAAAGTCCGTCAACTGCACATACAGTTCACGTCCACGCTGTCGCGGGATGCTACCAGTGTTAAAGACTGCGATGGAGCTCCGTATGCCACGGCAAACTGGCTGACACTGACGGCAGGGGTGACCAAACGATGCGCAGCTAGCGCCATTCGATGGCCTACATCGCAGTTCCTGGTGTGTCCGCTGTGCCGTGCGTGTGATCATCGCTTGTACAGCCCTCTCGCAGTGTCCGGAGCAAGTATGGTGGGTCTGACACACCGGCGTCAATGTGTTCTTATTTCCATTTCCAGGAGTGTATTATATATTGTCTACTTACCCCTTTCATCCACAGTTTGCAAACTGGAGCTTCCCAGTTTATCGTATCAAAATCTTTCTGAAAATTCGCAATGAATATATATACACTTCCTCTCTTCTTCCTCAGAAAATACAAGGGGCGTCCAGAAAGTAAGTTCTGTTTCAATTTATCTCCGCTGTAGCGCTGCGATCGCAGTTCCGCACATGCGCGGTAGACGCTCTGTATCAAGGAGATGAAACGTGCGCCATTGTGAGATCGCTGTCAGCCACGTACGCTTTGTTGTGCTTGTTTACAATGTCGGTGTTGATTGAAAATCCCGCCGCTTGTGAAATCAGATCTGTGATTCGTTTTCTGAATGATAGGAAAGTGAAACCAGTTGAAATTTATCGGCAAATTTGCGACGTTTACGGACAAAATGCGACGAGTGATACAATGGTGAGAAGATGGGCCCGACATTTCAATGAAGGACGTAGTAAACTGCACGAAGAAGAACGAAGTGGGTGTCCATCTTTGGTTACAGAAGAACTGGTTCACGCGATTCATGACAACGTCCAGGAAAACCACAAGTTTACAATTAGTGCTCCCGCTATGAATTTCCCCAAATCTCACAATCAGTAGTTCATGAAATTGTTACAGAAAAGCTGAAATTTCGTAAACTTTGCTCACGTTGGGTGCCAAAGATTGTTACTGAACAACTCAAAACAAAACAGATGGGTAGTGCACTTCAGTTTTTGACTCGTTATGATGAAGGCGGCGAAGAATTTCTGACACAGATGGTCACAGGAGATGAAACTTGGGTTTCTTGCAACACCCCTGAAAGTAAACGTCAATCAATGGAATGGAGGCACACCTCATCCCCAGCAAAGGTTTAGCCGAAACAAATCTTGACACCTCGAAAACTGATGTGCACAGTGTTCTGGGACAATAAGTGCAAGGATCTACTCCCATCAGGGAGTAGGGCAGGAACCCGGGGCTCTCTGTTTTTTACCATAGGGCAATACCTATTTTATAAACTTACCGCCCCGCTGCACACAACAGACAGAACGGAAGTGGATACACCACTTACGCGCCGGTCTTTAATGGACCGGCTACCAAATAACCTTGGTAGGGCCGCCGGTGATCTAGCACACCAGCTACTAGCTCTGCAGGCTAGCACCCGGGACTTATGGGGCAACCCTCTACCCCCTCCGGGCGGCCGTAGCCTGGCCGGAAGTACCCAATTCCCCGTGAGTATCGGGAACACACTGTCCCCTCGAGACCAACCCAATCCGAACAACTCCCAGAGGGAGGGGCTCAAATGCTCGGCCCGAGGTTCCTCTAGTAACATCAGAGGTACCACGAGTGCTAAGGGTCCGCAGCGCCCGCACCATGGCAGCTGAAGGTGACGAATCCCCTCCCCACGGGAAGTGTTCTCGGACAGTTTGAGTCCAGAGGTTCTACTCCCATTAGTCTTGAACCCGTAGGAAGAAGACCCGGGCCTCTTTCAACCAGGACGTTATCCGAGCTGACCCAAAGGGCGTTCGGCGTCCTCCGTGGGGCTTTCCATAGGGCAAGACCTTGATACCTTACAAGCCCCCCATCTGGTCCTATGGACTCAAGACGGGATGGAAGTGAATACGCCACTTACGCGCGCCAACACCAAAGGTAAAGACTACCGAAAACCTCGGTGGGGCCGCCTGGTGATCTAGCACACCTTCTACTAGCTTTGCAGGCTAGTACCCGGGAGAATTAATGGCTTCCCTCAACCCCGTCCGAAGACGTGCCCGATTCCCACGGGTATCGGGAACACACTGCCCCCTCAAGTCCAACCCAATCCGAACAACTCCCGAAGGAGGGGCTCTGATGTTCGGCCCGAGGTTCCTCTAGTAACGTCAGAGGTACCACGAGTGCTAAGGGTCCGCAGCGCCCGCACCACGGCAGTTGAATGGGACGGATCCCCTCCCATACGGGAAGTGTTCTGGGACAGGAAAGGCGTCTTACTCATTGATTTCTTACCTCAAGGTCAAACAATGAAAGCAGATGTTTATTGCGAGACACTTGGGAAATTGCACCGCGCCATACAGCATAAGCGCCGAGGAATGCTGTCAGAAGGTGTTGTGTTTCTTCACGACAACGCACGACCACACACTGCAAATGCGCTGAAAAACATCCTACAGGGATTTGGGTGGGACGTGCTTCACGAACCTCCGTACAGCCCTGACCTCGCTCCCAGCGACTTTCATCTGTTTTTGCATCTCAAATCTTTCCTTGGCGGTCAACACTTCAACAATGACGAAGAGCTGAAAGAAAATGTTTCCAACTGGTTGAAGACACAGGCGGCAAACTTCTATGAAGAAGGTATACAAAAACTTGTGCCTCGCTATGACAAATGCCTGCGAAATATTGGCAGTTATGTGGAAAAGCAGTTTAAGAGTTGTACAATTTTGTGCAATAAATAATTTTTCTGTATTTGTACAAAATTTAATTATATTACCAAACAGAACTTACTTTCTGGACGTACCGCGTATATTAGACATATCTGGTGGATTATTGAAATTTAACAAGTAAGATTTGTCATTAATTAACCAGGATTTTGATGTTTATTCGCACGATTTTCAAATTGCTACGCCGATATCCAAAACGTGGAGTAAAACGTGATGTTTTCTTTGATATCACTGGATAACGTACAGCGATACTTCTGGCTCTGAATTTCCTTTTACAGGTTCCTATCGTATGCTTCCTCATTAGATAACCATTTGGTAAACATAACAATAACAGTTTCATGGAAGTTTACGGCTCAAACCTACTAGGGAAAAGTGCAGATGCTAGACATTAATACAGAAATTATGGATAAATTAATTAAATAATAAGGTATACTAAAACTAATAAATTAGTAAGCAGTCATAATCCTGATAAAAAGGCCAGAAGGAATTAATAAAGTACAAATGGGAAAAATAGAAGATAATATTTATCTTGAAGTACATAGAGCAATAAGTGTTTGGACAAGAGTAGAGAAAGTCATGTGTACATCACATAACGACCAAAACATTTGACTATCACTTAAAGTCTACTGTATTCCCTTGTAAGTACAATAAGATAATGTTTATCTTGAAGTAGATAGAGCAATAAGTGTTTGTACAAGAGTAGAGAAAGTCATGTATACATCACATAACGACCAAAACATTTGACTATCACTTAAAGTCTACTGTATTCCCTTGTAACTACAATAAGATAATGTATATTTTGAAGTAGATAGAGCAATAAGTGTTTGTACAAGAGTAGAGAAAGTCATGTAAACATCACAGAACGACCAAAACATTTGACTATCACTTAAAGTCTACTGTATTCCCTTGTAACTACAATAAAATAATGTTTATCTTGAAGTAGACAGAGCAATAAGTGTTTGTATAAGAGTAGAGAAAGTCATATATACATCACATAACGACCAAAACATTTGACTATCACTTAAACTTCACTTTATTCCCTTGTAACTACAATAAGATAATGGTTATCTTGAAGTAGATAAGCAATAAGTGTTTGTACAAGAGTAGAGAAAGTCATGTGTACATCACATAACGACCAAAACATTTGACCATCACTTAAAGTCTACTGTATTCCCTTGTAACTACAATAAGATAATGTTTATCTTGAAGTAGATAGAGCAACAAGTGTTTGTACAAGAGTAGAGAAAGTCATATATACATCACATAACGACCAAAACATTTGACTATCACTTAAACTTCACTTTATTCCCTTGTAACTACAATAAGATAATGTTTATCTTGAAGTAGATAGAGCAATAAGTGTTTGTACAAGAGTAGAGAAAGTCATGTATACATCACATAACGACCAAAACATTTGACTATCACTTAAAGTCTACTGTATTCCCTTGTAACTACAATATGATAATGTTTATCTTGAAGTAGATAGAGCAATAAGTGTTTGTACAAGAGTAGAGCAGGTCATGTAAACATCACAGAACGACCAAAACATTTGACTATCACTTAAAGTCTACTGTATACCTTAATTCGCTTGTGACTACAAGAAAATTAACAATAAATAATGTTTATCTTGGTTTAAGACTAGGTTCTATATGGCGACTTGGACATTCAACTCGTTTTGTATGTTCAAGTGATAAAATAGAAATAACGACCTCCTACTTAGAAAACATAGGAATAAAAGAATAACAGAAATAAAAGAACCAAACAAACCGAAGGAATGTCTGATATTTGACTCCACAGATGGTTTTACTCGATGTAAATTGTGTTTTAAGGACATACAGTACATACAGTAAGATTTTGTACATCAAAAATACACTAACTAGGCTACTAGGAAAGCATAATCACTCCAAGATCTCGTTTAGACCCCTCGGAGACCTTTTTGATACAGACAATAGTTCATTAAAACTTTTGGAGTATTTTAAAAGGTTGAAAGTCTTTTAGTATTTGCACAGGAAGTTCGTTCGTGTAGAGATAAGGAAGGAATTCAGGAAAATAACACCAGCTTTGAACTTATACATACACCAGACCTAGTTCCAGTCAAGCAGTTTCATTCAAACTGGGAGAATGGTAAGTAAATATAGTATATCATAATTTCAAATATATTAGCTTACAGCAAATGAAGGAAAATATGGGAAATGTTTCATTGCAACGAAATTGTCGAGGAAATTTTATAGGGATTATGTCATTTGGGATACCCCATTTCTAAAAAGGCATTCTTATAAAAAAAACTGTGTGTGTGTGTGTGTGTGTGTGTGTGTGTGTGTGTGTGTGTGTGTGTGTGTGTGTGTGTGTGTGTGTGTGTGTGTGTGTGAGCATCTTCCGAAGATACCTCACGAAGACTTACAGTATATACCCGCCCTTAACATGGAATCTGTTTAAAAACTTCGATTTTATCAAAAAGGCTCCACCAATCTTGTCTAAAACACATTTAAGTCATTTTCACAACAAAATAAGGTATATCTTAAATGTTCTAGGAATATCCTCAGAACACCTCTTCATTTTGTGTGACTGGTACATAACTGGTAAACTGTAAGAGTTAAAGAAAATGACATAACTTAACGTTGGAGGTTTTCTCCTATCCTGAAAGATGAATGTCTGGTAACTCTAAGCTCTATGTACCCTGTACTCATTTGAACATCATTTCATTCATCGTCCGATATGACTTAACGTTGGAGGTTTTCTCTTATCCTGAAAGATGAATGTCTGGTAACTCTAAGCTCTATGTACCCTGTACTCATTTGAACTTCATTTCATTCATCGTCCGATATGACTTAATATTTGAGGTTTTCTCTTATCCTGAAAGATGAATGTCTGATAACTCTAAGCTCTATGTACCCTGTACTCATTTGAACATCATTTCATTCATCGTCCGATATGACTTAACGTTGGAGGTTTTCTCTTATCCTAAAAGCTGAATGTCTGGTAACTCTAAGCTCTATGTACTCTGTACTCATTTGAACATCATTTCATTCATCGTCCGATATGACTTATAATGGAGGTTTTCTCTTATCCTGAAAGATGAATGTCTGGTAACCCTAAGCTCTATGTACCCTGTACTCATTTGAACATAATTTCATTCATCGTCCGATATGACTTAACGTTGGAGGTTTTCTCTTATCCTAAAAGATGAATGTCTGGTAACTCTAAGCTCTATGTACTCTGTACTCATTTGAACATCATTTCATTCATCGTCCGATATGACTTATAATGGAGGTTTTCTCTTATCCTGAAAGCTGAATGTCTGGTAACCCTAAGCTCTATGTACCCTGTACTCATTTGAACATCATTTCATTCATCGTCCGATATGACTTAACGTTGGAGGTTTTCTCTAATCCTGAAAGATGAATGTCTGGTAACTCTAAGCTCTATGTACCGTGTACTCATTTGAACATCACTTCATTCATCGTCCGATATGACTTAAAGTTGGAGGTTTTCTCTTATCTTAAAAGGTGAATGTCTGGTAACCCTAAGCTCTATGGACCCTGTACTCATTTGAACATCACTTCATTCATCGTCCGATATGACTTAACGTTGGAGGTTTTCTCTTATCCTGAAAGATGAATGTCTGGTAACCCTAAGCTCTATGTACCCTGTACTCATTTGAACTTCATTTCATTCATCGTCCGATATGACTTAATATTTGAGGTTTTCTCTTATCCTGAAAGATGAATGTCTGATAACTCTAAGCTCTATGTACCCTGTACTCATTTGAACATCATTTCATTCATCGTCCGATATGACTTAACGTTGGAGGTTTTCTCTTATCCTAAAAGCTGAATGTCTGGTAACTCTAAGCTCTATGTACTCTGTACTCATTTGAACATCATTTCATTCATCGTCCGATATGACTTATAATGGAGGTTTTCTCTTATCCTGAAAGATGAATGTCTGGTAACCCTAAGCTCTATGTACCCTGTACTCATTTGAACATCATTTCATTCATCGTCCGATATGACTTAACGTTGGAGGTTTTCTCTAATCCTGAAAGATGAATGTCTGGTAACTCTAAGCTCTATGTACCGTGTACTCATTTGAACATCACTTCATTCATCGTCCGATATGACTTAACGTTGGAGGTTATCTCTTATCCTGAAAGCTGAATGTCTGGTAACCCTAAGCTCTATGGACCCTGTACTCATTTGAACATCATTTCATTCATCGTCCGATATGACTTAAAGTTGGAGGTTTTCTCTTATCTTAAAAGGTGAATGTCTGGTAACTATAAGCTCTATGTACCCTGTACTCATTTGAACATCAGTTAATTGTACCTAATAGTGGTCCGAACTGTAAAGCCCGGGCCTTAAAGTACTTACAGCATAGTAAGTCGTCATTAAGGTAGTTGTCTCATGTGTTTATGAGAACTCCTAGTAGTTTACCCGGAAAACCAAGAGTCAGTTGGAGAGTTTGATGTCTTCTTGGTATTTTGGCCATAGTAGCTGAATGGTTAGAGCGGATGGACTGAGACCAGAAGATCGGTGGTTCAAATCCCGGATATGGCATTGAATTTTTTAGTCTGGCTCTATTGTTTTATGGTGCGTCCTACACACGGCTAGCGTTAAAGAACAATTAATTTCCATTAATACAAGTATTACTTTTTAAGTTAATTTATATTATTATAGTAGAATACAAGTAGGTGTTGGATAAAGTGTGAGATATTTTTGTTCGTTTTTGCAGATGCATTCACTGGGTTTATGGGTTTTTCTGTGTGCTGTGATGCCTTTAGCACGCTGTGTGTTCGTGGGAGGTATCTGCAACGTCAATTTAAATTTTCTAATGGTAGACAGCTGCAAAAGAGCTTCTGGACCAAGCATCAGCTGCTCCGAGTCAGTCAAGAAACACCTACAACGTATAGAGGAAGCTCAGTTAAGTTTTAAAGAACGAAGTAGAGAGCTAGGACCTTCTGCAAAGTACAGCGACTATAAGATCGTGAAAAGCGATCTAAGACTCTTCATAAGTTTGACAGAGGACTTTTACAGCTTTCTGCTAAGTATAGAAACAGCAAGTAACAATGGTACAGTATGCATAAACCTGTCACATTTACGGACATTCATATGGGACCTGAAAAACAAGGACAATTCTGCAGGTCTGGAATACTGGATAGATGTATATTATCCTGTAATTGCAGGAGTGGAACTGATGTTTGGGATGCTGGGTAACTTAATGGTAGTCCTGATCTTCGCTAGTAACGAGGAGATGAGAACAGGATCTAACAAAGTGATACTGAACCTTGCTATTGGAGACTTACTCCTGCTCATCACTAATATCGTCGTGTTCTACAGCAGATATCGATGGTTACCCACTTCACTCGGCTCCACTACCTGCTACCTCATGACGTACTCCAGAACTGCAGGCATAGCCTCCAGCGTGTACTCCATGGTGGTACTGAGTATGCTGAGATTCCTCGCCACAGTGTTGACACCTGGCAGTAAAACACTGTACTTTATTAAGAAGTACTTGAAGATACCGGTGTTGCTACCCCTGGTCTGGATACTTGCAGCGCTCACCGGGATATTGGACACTTTTGACGCAACCGATAATTGTGAATTTCCGAAGGGAACGCTGAAACAGTATCTCCGGTTTGGGTGCATCTGTCTGCTGCCGTTTGTTGCTATAGGTGCGTTCTCTGTTGCTACCTCGATAGCAATACGCAGGAGCGTACACGAACTACCTGGTGAGCAGACACCGGCAATGTTACACGAGAAACGTGCGAGAGAACGAGGGTCAAGGGTCATCCTGTGCCTAGTGGTGGTGTTCTCCATCACATACCTGCCTCTCAACATTTACTTCTTGATCGGCAAGGAATACGGCCCCAACGACCATCTCTATATCTTCACCTCTCAGCTCTTGATACCTCTGAGCTCATGCCTCAACCCAGTGGCGCTCTGTGTTGGTAGCGGCAAGTATCGCAAACATTTCAAGAACTACCTTCTCAAGTGTTACTGTTGTAAGTGTTGGTCATGTTGCAGTTGACCGACGCTCAACATTTGTAGAATGCAGTGGCGGCTGGTGGATTAAATTATTGCTGGTGCACAAATTCAGAATAAAATATACAGTAGTAGTGACTCACCTATTTATACAGGAACTCTGCTCTCCTCTCCTTAGACTTCGCGAATCTATCCATAAGTTTTGCGTTGAAGTCGCTGAACCTCATAACAAACTCCCTCTCAATTGAAATCATTGCTAATGCTGACAATGTCCTGTGACATTGTGTACCTAAAGAAAGTTTTTAATCTTTTTAAAGTTGAGAAAGAGCGTTCGGCTTCAGCGGTAGACATTGGCATAGTCAGCAGTAGCAACACTCGCAGGAGTTTAACACTTTCTCTGAATGTAGCACATAAATTATTTTCCTTAATGAAATCCATCAAACACAAAGTTTTTCCTTTTTTCGGAGCCGATTCCCCCCTTGCACTCCACAGCTTGGACTGTATATTTGTTTCGGTCGTATAATGGTGTACCCAAGTTTGATCTACAGTAATTAGTCGGCGCCAAGACTCAGATTTATTGCGCCTAAACTGCGCCAACAGAGCGTTGGAAATGTTTATTCGAACACGTTCTTGGTCTAACGTGAGCAAACGCGGCACCCAACGCGCGGACAGCTTTCTGATATCTAAATGTTGATTTAATATGTGACAAACACGTTCTGTTTACATGTCCATAGACTCTGCGATCTCTCTCACTTTAATTTGGCGGTCGTGTAGCACCATTTGGTGAACTTTGGCGATGTAGTTGCAGTTTTTGGACGTCCCGAACGTTCATCGTCTCCCAAGCTCTTACGCCCACGTTTAAATTCAGCTGCCTAAAATTTCACTGTGGTAAATAATGGTGCAGGGTCCCCATATACAGAATCCAACTCATCTTTGATTTGCGTAGGCGTATTGTCTTTCAAAAACAAATACTTATTGACTCGATTTTGTCCATTTTCATAACAACACACACATCAACTCACTAAAACGGCTGTTACATAACAACTGAGCGTCCAAAATGACTGAAACTTTGGTGAGTAACATTCAACAGATGAGGAACGAAATTCACACTAGCTTTTATTTACGAGTGCTGCCATCTGCATGTTGAGGAAGGAACTTTTCAGACCATCATCGTATAAGCAATCTTGGATGATAGTACCTTAAATACACGCTATTTTAACTAATGTTAACCAAATTAGAACCAATTCTGAGTAAATAGAAATGTATGAAAGATGTACTTAACAGGTAGTCTGGGTTGGAGTTTTTCTCACAGATGTCGCATTCTAGTACGATGCTGAACTTAAGTGTACCACGTTTAGGTTTTAGACGACTTTATCTTTTGGTTTTGTGCTAGTCATACAAACACATACACACACACACAAACACACACACACACACACACATGTACACGGACATTAAACTCTCCCAGAAAGAAAAGATCTCAGATTGAGCAGTGCCTTCCTTGCAGTTCGTCATTAAAATTAATGTTCCTTTAACATTTTCAGAAATAATTAAGCCTTTTAAAATCGTTGCCACCATTTCGATTTTTATTTGGGAACCTGAAGGTGATTTTTGTGTCTTAAAGGTAGTAAAACATTTAAGAAACACTATGCTACCTGAAAAACTCACTACCTTTGCAATAGTTTGAAGGTCTGCATTTCCATTATCGACTAGATTCTGCAGTGACAAGAATCGTCAACTGTTTAAATTCAGCCCGCACCCCTGTTTAGCACACACCAGACTTGAGTTCACCACTGATCAGTGGTTTAAATGCCCACGATACAGCAATTTAAATGGTACCACTTGGCAACACTGCTAGCAGTGTTAGAAGCCCGAACGACTGGTCACTCTACCGCCCGGGGTGATATCGCAGATTGTACGACCATGTGAATCTCCAGTACACTCGACAATGTCGTTCATACCTAGACAAGGAAACTCTCGACGCCGGAACCTCAGTGTTAACAGGAATTTCCCAGAATTCTCTGCTAGATTCCTTTGACGGGATAACTGTTCAGACTTCCTGAAAGCTTAACTGAAGTGCGGCAAACCAACCGACTGTGTGTGCTTCTACTGCTGTGAGCATTGGAGTGTAAACAAAGGTAAGACAACAAAAACACTATGGGATATACGTAACATTAACAGTGAAGCAAACAAATATATACAAGTATAACAATTTGTAACTTAAAACTTCACTTATCTTATAAGAAATTATGATAATTCTTATAAATTATCCAGGATCGCGATTTCATGTAAACTTATACACATCCTCAACCGGAAACAAAGCCATCGCCATTGTTACGTACGGTAGATGTTGATATGTTCTTGTCAGCACTACCAAAATCTGAAAATAAAAGAGAATCGACTGCCAGTATTTCAAAATTCATTACGCGATGTTTGTTTCTTAAAATAAATATCTTTATTTGAAGCAAAAGGTTAGAAACAGTGATTTATTTAAAATTTGAAGGTAATGAGTCGGTAATTCAAACACAAATATCACTTAAATTATCCTTACTTGGATATTTCTTTTGTAATCCTTTTTACGTCCTCCAACGTTAAGTCATATCGGACGATGAATGGAATGGGTGAAGCGATGCTCAAATGAGGCCGAGGTCCATAGAACTTAGAATTACCCGACATTCGTCTTTCAGGATAAGGGAAAACCCCAGAAAAACCTTATCCAGGTAACTTACCCTGACCGAGAATCGAACTCGGCACCTCTTGAACGTGAGGCAGACATGCTACCACCACGCTACCGAGGCAGGCTTACTTGGACATTTTTCGGAGAACGGTTTGTCCCCATCGTCAGAAGTTATCCGACTGGTTGGATCTATGGTTTCCTGCAGTGAGCTGGTTGTCCGTGGTGGCATCAACAAAGAATATAACCACATGATTAACATAGCTACAATTAATGGATACAGTAAACAATTAATAGAAAAGAAAATTTGGAAAATCAAGAAACAGAAACACATATTGGATACCACAAAATTAACAGAATCAAAAAACAGAGACGCAGTTCAGGAAATTCACATATCATCCCAGAATGCATCATAAATTCAACAAGATATTCAAGAAGTACAGCATCACCCTAGCACCCAATAAATAAATTCAGTTTAAAAAACTTATTATGCAACAACCTGGAAGACCCAACACCTGAAAACAAGAAAGCAGGTATATACAAAATTAACTGCTCAGACTGCAATAAGTTCTACATAGGAAAACCAAAAGAAGTTTACATATTAGATTACAAGAACATATGAGATGTGTGAAATACAAACAAATAGAAAAATCAGCAATAGCCCACCATTTCTGGTCTACCAACCATGAAATTGTACCAAATATAAAACTATTAAAGCCAGCCAGTAATGCAGCCCAATTCGATGCTTGGGAAAAGTTACTAATTATAAAAAACAAACAGTATGCTTTAAATTTCGAATTGCCTTCTGAAAACTCTCTTTGTAAGTTCATCTCACAGACAACAGATGCTACCATAGACAACCAGCTCACTTCAGAAAACCATGGATACAACCAGTCAGGTAACTGTTGAAGATGGGGACAAACCGTTCTCCAAAACATGTCCAAATAAGGATATATTGAGTGATGTTTGTGTTTGAATTACCGACTCATTACTTTCAAACAAATATATTTTCCCAACCTATCAAATCCTTTGGACCATTTAATTTTTTTAATAATTTAACTTCTAGTTTTATTTCATGGTTAAATGACCAAAAATGAAGTGCTATAACTGATTTATCAGTTTGTTTATACTTAATGTTACGAAAATGTTCTTTCATTCTGGTTTATAAATTACGTTTTGTCTTTCCATTAAAAACATTATCACAATTGAAAGAATTAAACTGATAAATACCAGATTTTTTAATATTATGACTTTTAACTTTTATAGAGAAATGCAATTAATTTTAATACTATATTTATTTTGAGGAACTATTTATTTTTTTGAAGATGTTTATTAAGCCAAGGATGCTAAGCAATTTTTTTAAAAATTATAATCGTCTTTTATTTTTATAAGGTTTGAAATATCATTAAGTTTTTTGATATTTGAATATTTCAATTTTTTTATGTATAAAGTATTTATTAAAACCATTAATTAAAGCAGTATTAATAATATGTTAATATTCTTCATTAAATTCCTCTTTAATCAGGGGAATACTTATTAATCTATAAATCAAACTATTGAAAATAGCAAATTGTTGTGAAAAAGGGTTAAAACTTTTATTTATTATGTAATTATCAAAATGAGTAGACTTCCTATAAATACTAAAGTTTAATTTATTGTGACTTTGTGGGTTCGTGAAATAAAAAGGTCCAATTACACCACTCAAAGATGTTCTTTATTTCCACCGACTTACAGTTTAAACTCTTGCCAATTACACAGAATTACTTGCTGCACACAATTACAATTCACCAGTTCGTCCGTTACAACTTCACTTGTACTCGCGATTACATAAACTCCGATGCACATACCAGTTACGTACAGTCTTCCGTTGCACAATCTTTTCGTTCATTAACACGTCACTGACTAACTCTTACACCAAGAACTGCGACTGTCTCCTCACTCACACTCACTAACCAACTGACTGACTCACTGACTGTCTGCAACCCCCCTTTATATAGGAATATCGCCGCCTACCAGTGTCCGCGAGAATGTTCCAGTAAAAGAATGATCGAGAAACAGACGGCACAGTCTTGTTTTTCCTCCGTCACCACCGCCTGTCACCACTATAAGACAAACGAGGGGAGGGCGTAGCTAACACGGACCTCCCTCGTCTCCCGCTCTCAGCTGCTTTCATAGGGTGTTCCAGCGCTCGCGTTACACTGCTCCCTCCTCAAAGCTGTTCGCCCCGAACAGCACCATC
This sequence comes from Mantis religiosa, assembly GCA_030765055.1. Taxonomy (NCBI): domain Eukaryota; kingdom Metazoa; phylum Arthropoda; class Insecta; order Mantodea; family Mantidae; genus Mantis; species Mantis religiosa. The sequence continues at coordinate 32,762,651 of CM060947.1, forward strand.
GTAGCGTGCGAGGCGGTCCAGGTGTACCACCAGCATCTGCCCGGAGTCTGAGCCAGAAGTAGCGCTGCCGTAGTTTGCGAATCATACGGTTCGCTCCCAGGTGTCCTCCTGAAGTACCGGCGTGCACTTCCTCCAAGACTTCCGGGACCTTACTCCGGGGGAGTACCAACTGTTCTCTCTGCGCCTTCCCATCGGGTGACTCCCATACCCGGAACAGCACGCCCTCTCTGGTCTTCAACGAGTCCCATTGGGCCCAGTACGACTTGTAGGTGGCGCTCCTCGGTGCGTTGTCCTCCCAGGTTGGTCTCGTCCCTGCGTCCACTTCCCTCAAGAGTGGCCCCAAGTCTGCGTCCGCCAGCTGCTCCCTCCTCAGGCCTGCGCTATCCCAGCCTTCAGCAGGCACTGCCACAACTACTCGGACTGCTGCGGCACGCTCCTTCTCTTCCAGTCTTGTGCGCTCATGGCCGTCCTGGATCTGTGGTAGGACACCTTCAATGTAATGGTCGCTAGCGTCGGTGTCCACAATGAAGGCGCCACCCGGTTGTGGGAAACCCAAAATTGGAGCACTGCACAGGGTCCCCTTCGGGTGCTGGAAAGCGTCTTCGGCGTCCTCCGTCCACACATAAGGCCGGTTTTCCTCCGTCAGGCGGGTGAGGGGTTTTGCGATGTTGTCGGCCTTTTCCTCTAAATCATTAAGGCGGTCGTCTACTTGACCCTTCCGCTTGCCCAGGTTCGTGACCTCATCCCTCATGCCGGCCAACTGTTCCTCAAATTTGGCGGCGAGGACCTCGTTCGCCTCCTTCATTTCCGTGGCCAGACTGTCGTTCGCTGCCCTCATTTCCGTGGTTAACTCGGCCTTCATTTCTTCCATCTCCGCGGTGATGTTGTCGTTGGCCGTCTTCATTTGTTTCAACTCGGCGATGCGGTTGTTGTTTGCCGCTTCTATTTTTGCAGCGAGGTTTTCAGTTGCCGTCTTCATTTCTTTCAGTTCCGCTAAAATCTTTTCTAATGCTGCCTCCATGGTTGTAATGTTCGGTGATGTTATGTTGTTTTCCCGCTTCCTGACACCAGTGTGACTTTGTGGGTTCGTGAAATAAAAAGGTCCAATTACACCACTCAAAAATGTTCTTTATTTCCACCGACTTACAGTTTAACTCTTGCCAATTACACTGAATTACTTGCTGCACACAATTACAATTTACCAGTTCGTCCGTTACAACTTCACTTGTACTCGCGATTACATAAACTCCGATACACATACACAGTTCGTACAGTCTTCCGTTGCACAATCTTTTCGTTCATTAACACGTCACTGACTAACTCTTACACCAAGAACTGCGACTGTCTCCTCACTCACACTCACTGACCAAACCAACAACTGACTGACTCACTAACTGTCTGCAACCCCCCTTTATTTAGGAATATCGCCGCCTACCAGTGTCCGCGAGAATATTCCAGTAAAAGAATGATCGAGAAACAGACGGCACAGTCATGTTTTTCCTCCGTCACCACCAACTGTCACCACTATAGACAAACGAGGGGAGGGCGTAGCTAACACGGACCTCCCTCGTCTACCGCTCTCAGCTGCTTTCATAGGGTGTTCCAGCGCTCGCGTTACATTATTGTTATTTATTATTATCTTTAGAGCCAGAAAAGGAATCATCCATTAATTTCGGTGTCTAATTTAAATTTTATAGCATTGTCTCGCAAATTTACTAATTTCAAAGCAAGGATTATGAGTTTATCAGGAACAATTGAAAATATACAATCAACATATCAATGCCATCTACATATCTAAGGGATATGCTAAATTACGCTGTCATTTATTAGTTATTTATCGACAAATGCGACGAAAGTTTCACCGCGGTGCACTTTTGGGTAAGTTTGCGAGGTGATATGGATTCTGCGATATGTATTCAAAGGAACGCATCCAACTCTATCGCTAAAGAGGTTGTACTGCACTTACAGTTAATCTCCTTGACTATCGCGCTTCGCTTTTGTTTTGATTTTTAATACTTCCTACGATTGCACATTGTTTTGGCGTTAAAGAAAAAGGAATATAAAACATGAATATAATAAGGCTGGCCCCGTAACTCAGTTGGTAGGTAGAGCATCTGCCTGCTGTGCTAGGGGTCCCGGGTTCGATTACCGGCGGTGGGGGTGGAGAATTTCCTCCAACCAAGATATTTTCCCATCTTTCCCCAGAGTCTGGAAGTATGAATGAGAGTGTGAATGTGTGCGTGATATAACGATTTGACCCAACTAATACGAGTTAACATCTTCGATATGTTCCAAAGAGGAACGGCCGTCGATATGACCATTGCAGTTAAAGGCGAGGTATAAATGGAACAAAAAAATGTATAAAGGGATTACAAATTGACTTTCCTTTGCAACTATCACATATATGGGAATCTCTTCATTCTACCCAAAAATTCACTATCAATACTTCATGTTTCCACGTCTGTGAAATATCTTACCAATGTTTTTATAAAAATTTGTGTTTTTGGACATCATAACTCAAAACCAAATGATTGACAAACAATTTACTATGAACATTTAAGAAGCCGTCTTCGTTCTTAATTATTTTTGCAGTACTCTGGGTAAAATTATCCAGAACAGATATTTTAATTCTTACCAGCAAATCTGATATATTCCAATCCCACGACTTTCTCTACTCTTGTATAAACACTTATTGCTCTATCTACCTCAAGATAAACATTACCTTATTGTAGTTACAATGGAATACAGTAGACTTTAAGTGATAGTCAAATATTTTGGTCGTTATGTGATGTATACATAACTTTCTCTACTCTTATACAAACACTTATTGCTGTACCTACTTCAAAATAAACATTATCTTATTGTAGTTACAAGGGAATACAGTAGACTTTAAGTGATAGTCAAATGTTTTGGTCGTTATGTGATGTATACATAACTTTCTCTACTCTTGTACAAACACTTATTGCTCTATCTACTTCAAGATAAACATTATCTTATTGTACTTACTAGGGAATACAGTAGACTTTAAGTGATAGTCAAATGTTTTGGTCGTTATGTGATGTACACATGACTTTCTCTACTCTTGTACAAATACTTATTGCTCTATCTACTTCAAGATAAACATTATCTTATTGTAGTTACAAGGGAATACAGTAGACTTTAAGTGATAGTCAAATGTTTTGGTCGTTATGTGATGTATACATAACTTTCTCTACTCTTGTACAAACACTTATTGCTCTATCTACTTCAAGATAAACATTATCTTATTGTAGTTACAAGGGAATACAGTAGACTTTAAGTGATAATCAAATGTTTTGGTCGTTATGTGATGTATACATAACTTTCTCTACTCTTGTACAAACACTTATTGCTCTATCTACTTCAGGATAAAATTATCTTATTGTAGTTACAAGGGAATACAGTAGACTTCAAGTGATAGTCAAATGTTTTGGTCGTTATGTGATGTATACATAACTTTCTCTACTCTTGTACAAACACTTATTGCTCTATCTACTTCAAGATAAAATTATCTTATTGTAGTTACAAGGGAATACAGTAGACTTTAAGTGATAGTCAAATGTTTTGGTCGTTATGTGATGTATACATAACTTTCTCTACTCTTGTACAAACACTTATTGCTCAATTTACTTCAAGATAAACATTATCTTATTGTAGTTACAAGGGAATACAGTAGACTTCAAGTGATAGTCAAATGTTTTGATCGTTATGTGATGTATACATAACTTTCTCTACTCTTGTACAAACACTTATTGCTCAATTTACTTCAAGATAAACATTATCTTATTGTAGTTACAAGGGAATACAGTAGACTTCAAGTGATAGTCAAATGTTTTGATCGTTATGTGATGTATACATAACTTTCTCTACTCTTGTACAAACACTTATTGCTCAATTTACTTCAAGATAAACATTATCTTATTGTAGTTACAAGGGAATACAGTAGACTTCAAGCGATAGTCAAATGTTTTGATCGTTATGTGATGTATACATAACTTTCTCTACTCTTGTACAAGCACTTATTGCTATGACTACTTCAAGATAAACATTATCTTATTGTAGTTACAAGGGAATACAGTAGACTTTAAGTGATAGTCAAATGTTTTGATACTTTCTCTACTCTTGTACAAACACTTATTGCTCTATCTACTTCAAGATAAACATTACCTTATTGTAGTTACAAGGGAGTATAGTAGGCTTTAAGTGATAGTAAAATATTTCAAACAGTTTGTTATTTGGTTACACAATTTCATCGATTATTGCTTTACTGGAATCTACTTCTAGGCCGAAACTTAATCTGTATATGTAAAAATAGTAATAGAAGAATCGTTTAATTTGTTATATGAAAGATAATTTGTTGTTCAAGAGCAAAGAAAGTCACGTGTACGTCAGATAATGACAAAAACATTTGACTATCACTTAAAGTCTACTGTATTCCCTTGTAACTACAATAAGATAATGTTTATCCTGAAGCAGATACAGGAATATGTGTTTGTACAAGAGTAGAGAAAGTCATGTGAGTGCAGCATTCAAATACCTTTGTCTGTTTGTTTTTCAGATGCGTAAACTGTTTTTCTGGGTTACTGTGGTTAGTTTTACCCTGGCGGACGCTAGTCGTTTCTGCAATGTCTCGCAGGAGTTGGTGTCCGTCAGGAGCTGCGATGAAGTTTCCGGACCCGAGGTCAACTGTTCTGTTCAGGTGGTTAATCACCTGAAGCTCTTAGGACAAACGCATCAAAATTACCTGTTCCAGTACAGTCGTCTAAGTGCCACAGCTAGTTATTACAACTACAAGCTCATCATGACGGCTTTGAGAGATATGTTGAAGGAGATGAAGAGCTTCCGCGCCTTCCTTATTGAAACAGACACCCAGTTCTATAACAGTTCAGGAGGAAACTGCGTCAGTATGTTCTACTTCGAGAAGTACATATCAGAGATGACGCAGAAGGCCAGGTTTGCGAGGTATGAAGACTGGATCGACTTTTACTTCCCAGCAATTGCTGGTCTGGAGTTGGTGTTAGGGATCTTCGGTAATGTTATGATCGTGGTGATATTTGCCAGGCATAAGGATATGAGAACACGGGCCAATAAGGTGATACTAAATCTTGCAGTTGGAGACATGTTGCTACTCGTTACTAACACTATAGTCTTCTACAGTAGATATCGTTGGCTATCCATTGCTGTAGCCACTGCTATCTGCTACGTAATGTCGTATTCCAGGACGGTGGGCATTGCCTCCAGCGTGTACTCCATGGTAGCGCTGAGTATGTTGCGATTTCTGGTCACAAGCTCCTCACCTGGGAGTAAAACCCAGAACTTCTTAATGAAATACGTCAAGATACCCGTGTTGTTGGTGCTGGTTTGGTTCCTTGCTGCCCTCACTGGGATTTTGGATGTTTATGATGCAACTACCATGTGTGAGTTTACTAAAGGAACTACGAGACAGTACATCAAGTTTGTGTGTATCTGTTTATTACCACTTGTTGCCATTGCTGCTTTCTCTGTTGCTACTTCGAGAATAATGCACAAGAGTGTTCGACAGCTTCCTGGTGAACAAACGCCTGCAATGTTGCGAGAGATACGTGCAAGAGAGAGAGGTGCAAAGGTTATCCTCTGTCTGGTCGTGGTGTTCTGTGTCACTTACTTGCCTCTGAACATTTACTTCTTGGCAGGTAAAAATTATGGTCCCCCAGACTATCTTTATGTATTCTCTACCCAGCTTCTCATTCCGCTCAACTCCTGTCTCAACCCAGTGGCTCTTTGTATAGGTAGTGCCAAATTCCGCATACATTTCAGCAACTATTTATGCAAATGTTGCTTCTGGAATAAGTCCTCCAAGACTGCAACCCAAACAGTTGAACTACAGTCAACACAAACTGTACCTGAATCATAGGAGGTTGGCGGGTATAAGGACAGTGACAGTTTTGATGTTGATTGTGGATTGTTTCTTTATTTAATGGAAGCCGGAAGAGTCTATCTCACCAATGTTAAAATGAGAGTTTTCTGGTGCGCTTAGCTCAAGAACAACTGAACGTATCAGTTTGAAACTTTCACTTGTTATTTTACAATACTTTCACAATTCATTATGGACAACAAATCTTATTTTGGAGTTTTAATTGAGGATATGTGATTTTAAATAAATATCTTGAATTTACTTTTAAATATCTTCAAGATTTACATTTTTAAATTCAAATTTTCACATATGTTTCTACAAGTACCTTTAAAAACAGTTTAAATATTGGAAAGGTAAAGCCAGACTGAAAAATTCAATGCCATAGCCGGGATTTAAACCACGGATCTTCTGGTTTCCGTGCTGTCGCTCTAACCATTGAGCTACTATGACCAACGTGCCGATATGATATCAAATTCTCCAAGTGACTCGTGTTTGAATTTTATGTCATGTCGGCACGTTGGCCGTAGTAGCTCAAGATTTAGAGCGGCTGGATGGAAACCAGAAGATCCGTGGTTCATATCCCAGCTATGGCATTGAATTTTTCAGTCTGGCTCTATCTTTCCATACTTTGGCCTACACACGGACAGTGTGAAAGAACAATTAGTTTAAGTATTGCTTTAATTCCAGAAGAAATGTAGACTTGTAGCTGCAGTAGTTTTATAGATCAGCGCACCCAAAGATTAAAAAAATAAAACAGAGAAAAAACAGCATTAAAGTTTTGTTATGTTGGTACTACACCTCAAAATTTCCCCAGATACATATTCTGCATCTTTTTCATCATCAGCATCCTTCCTCTTTTGTGTTTCACTCCTCTTCTTCCTAGACTCCATGGTCACTTGCTCTATGGTATTATTAATTATTTTGTTAAATTTGACCGGGGGGGGGGGGGGGTGGTGGTAAATTGAGAACAGCAGTCAATGTCTTACCTGCCTCAATTCCCTTGTCAATGCTTCTCAAGTCATAAGCAAACCTTACATTTACTTCTGTACCACTTTCAATTGTTCTGGATGTTTCAAATGTTTGTTCTTTATTACACTTTTGACAACTGAGTGATAATGTAGCTAATAATACATTTAGTTTCTTGGTTTCCTCTGATATAAGAGCAATTTCACAAAATTTACTCTGTACAAGGTTTATATATCTACTAAGTGAAAACTTGTTGATCTAATATCATTATTTACTTTAGTTAAATTGTTATTACTGTCATTACACAATGAAGAAACCAATTTTTTCCTTGAAGAACCAATTTTCACTTCACATTCATCGACAATGTTTGAGGTTAGGTTTGACGAATTCAATATATTGTCATGTGTTACTATACTTTTTCCATTTTAGGAGTTGTAACTCTTTAATTATGTAATCAGGATTACTTCAACTGTTTATACTGGTTCCCATGACGATTTCTTACACCAAAATTACTGCTTCTTCCCATCTTGAACACAGCACTAGTAATTCAAAACATACTAAACAAAGCATGGAAGAATTAACATCAGATGTACAGATTAATATTAATAGACAAAAGAAGGACTTCCTTTCCTAATAAGTGTGTGCTCTTCAATAAGGTTACAACCAAGGAGAGAACACAGTTACAAATGGCTAATACGGGGCGTGGCATACTGTGCAGCCTTCTCAAAATGAGTCTATTTAGGACTTTTAAAACTATAGGATAGGAAAATAGATATCGTTATTGGCTTCTACAAATATCAGAGAAGATTATTTTGTGAAATTTCACCACAAAATGGCGTTCTGGCTCACCTTAACGTTTGCAGAAAATGCCTATAGTCTCTGTTCCACATAAACATATTACTTTAATTCAATTATAAAACAGAATTTACTTCATGAACATATGTAAGGCCTAGGCGAACGGGGAAACAAGAGAAGTATGGATGACGATCCTGGATGAGCCAGTCTCCAATTGATTGTATGTCAAATGTCTTGGCACTCAGATATTAAAATCTGTTATGTGTTTCAAATGAAATGATGTTTGTCGTTCAGTGCTAATAGATGAGCAACCAATCGGAGTACTGCGGTGTTGTCATATTGCATTTCCCCTACGTACTGCGCAATATTATAAGAGTGGAGGTAACGAGGTGGCAACGCTGAAGGCTGTAACGCATCTCATACGCTACAGGCGAAAACTCTTCCCATGTGAAACTCATAGTAGACTCAGAAGCAAAGGAAAATGGTGCAAGTAAGACAAACTTACCACGAAAGATCATAATTGTTTACAGTCATAATGTTTTGCACTAAAATTCAACCTTATTATATTCTGTTAGCTTAATGTGAAACAAACACGCCGTAGTACTTTCATTGTTGGTACTCGAGCTTCCCGCCTGTGAGAACCATGCAAGTTCAGACATGTTCAGTATCGCCTACCGCTGCAATGGAGGTAACACGCGAGGAACAATATGCGGCTTTGAAATTCTGCTTTCGTCTCAACAAAGCTACAGCTGATGCCTATACAATGTTACAGGAGGCCTATGGAGAGTCTGTTCTTCCCTTCAGCACAGCTCGAAGGTGATTTAAAATGCTTAAAAAGGGGAAACAACTAATTTCAAAGGAAGGTGGACCCGGTGCTTCAGTTACTGCTCTTACGGAAGAAAACATCAACACTGCTGCTGCCATTGTGAGAGAGAATCGACGAATTACCTTAAGATCACTTTCTGAAAAACTGAACATTTCATTGGGTGCCACCCACACGTTGGTGACCAAAACATTACACATGAGACGTGTTTGTGCGCGATGTTTTTCAAGACTGTTGATTGCCGAACAAAAGGACATTCGCATGCAGGTCTGCATGCAGTTAAAGTTGATGTTAGAGGAAGATCCGGAGTTTCTTTCAAACGTAATCACTGCTAATGAAACTTGGCTACATCATTTTGATCCTGAGAGCAAACAGCAAAGCTCAGTGTGGAAATCTCCTTCATCACCAACCCCCAAAAAAGCAAAAGTGGTTGCTTCTGCTGGGAAAGTTATGGTCATCTCATTCTTTGATATTCGTGGAATGGTTTATCATCATGTTGTACCTGCACAAACATCAGTAACTGGACGATACTACAGGAATGTCCTCAAAACATTGTAAGTCCATATCAGGCGCAAAACACCACATTTCGGAGAAGAAGGTTGGATGCTTCACCACGATAATGCGCGGCCGCATATTGTCAATGTTATTGCTGAATATCTTGCAAAAATCAACGTAAAGTACATCCCTCATCATCCCTATAGTCCAGATTTAGCTCAATGTGACTTTTTTCCATTTCCTAATTTGAAGAAACGCCTTCGTGGGAGACATTATCCATCATCACAAGCAGTGGTGAAGGCTGCGGAGGCGATTTTGAAGGATCTCTCAAAAATTGTTTCCAGCATGTCTTTGAACGCTGACAGAAACTCTGGGACAAGTGCATCACATTCAGGGGAGGCTATTTTGAGGAGGAGCATCAAAACTATGAGGATGAGTAAAGGTACGTTGTCAAAAAAGTTGTGATCGTTCTTAATTGAACAGCCCTCGTACTAAAGGGAGTACCAGACAGTACATTAAGTTTGTGTGTATGTGTTTATTACCACTTGTTGCCATTGTTGCTTTCTCTGTTGCTACTTCGAGAATAATGCACAAGAGTGTTCAACAGCTTCCTGGTGAACAAGCTCCTGGAATGTTGCGAGAGATACGTGCAAGAGAGAGAGGTGCAAAGGTTATCCTCTGTCTGGTCGTGGTGTTCTGTGTCACTTACTTGCCTCTGAACATTTACTTCTTGCCAGGTAAAAATTATGGTCCATCAGACTATCTTTATGTCTTCTCTACCCAGCTTCTGATTCCGCTCAACTCCTGTCTCAACCCAGTGTCCCTTTGTATAGGTAGTGCAAATTCCGGATGCATATCAGCAACTATTTATGCAAATTTTGCTTCTGGAATACGTCCTCGGGGGCTGCAACCCAAACAGTTGAACTACAGCCAACAGAAACTGTACCTGGATCATACAGTGACAGTTTTGCTAATAATTGTGGATTTTGTCTGTTCCATGTAAACCTATTTCTTTAATTAAATTCATGATTAGATGTAAGGCCTAGGTGAGTGGCGAAGGGAGAGGAGTATGTGTGATGATACTGGATGAGTCAGTCTCCAATTGATTGTATGTCAAACGTCTGGCACTCAAACATTAAAATGCTATGAGGGTTTGTCAAAAAGCAATACCTCCTATTTTCTCTCTCTTTTAATTGCCAAGAAGATTGAATCCAATTTACATAGCTTGAAAACTACAACATTGACGATTAATTTGGTTAATTGATTAATTCAATATAATCTCCGTCCTTTTCCACAGTTTTGGTCCACCTTTTAACTAGGGCATGTATTCCAGTGTGGTAAAACACACGGTCTTGCTTCCTAAGCCATTGACGCACGGACGTTTTCACAGCCTCCTCATCTTCAAAATGAATCCCACGATGAGCTTCCTTTAGTGGCCCGAACAGATGAAAGTCTGATGGTGCCAGGTCAGGGCTGTAAGACTTGGCATCCCAATTTCTCAATTTCTGCAGTGGTGTAACGGCTGGTGTGTGGTCTTGCATTGTCATACAAAAGAAGAACATCCGCCATAGTTTTTGTTGGGCGAACTCGGCGAAGACGTGCTTTCAGCTTCTTGAGAGTTCTGACGTATTGGACAGAATTTATAGCGCATCCCTGCACCAAAAAATCAATCATAAGCACAACCTCTGCATCCCAAAACACTGTCGCCATAGCTTTCCCTGCCGACCGCTGAGTTTTGAATTCTTTTTCTTCAGTGACGATGTGTGATGCCATTCTATTGACTGCCTCTTTGATTCAGGTTCAAAAAATAAACCCACGTTTCGTCTCCAGTAACAATTTTTTCCAGAAACTCCTCTCCCTCCAAATTGAAGCGCTGCAAGTGTTCGGAGGCTATTGTTTTCCTTGATTCTTTGTTTTGGCGCTTAACGTTCTTGGTACCCAACGTGAACAAACTTTTGAGTAACCCAGTTGTTGAATGATCGTCATCACACTGCCTTTAATGAGGGAGGTAATGTGACACAATGCACCTGTTGTTACCCGGCGATCACCACGAATGATGTCATCGACTCGCTGAATGTTGCATGGAGTCACTGCCGCTTCGCTTTTCATCTGCCAATGGTGTTAGACCTTCAGCTTCGTTACAGCTACGAACCCATCGTCTAACTGTGCTGACATCCACCGTTGTATCGCCATACACATTTTTTAGCCTTTCGTAAATGCGAATTGGCGTTTCACCTTCCGCAGTCAAAAATTCAGTCACAGAACGCTGTCTAATACGAATGTCGATGTCAGCCATTTTACAAGAGGATGCAGTGCTGCCACCTGTTGACTTAGGAAGTTACTACTGCAGGGGATTGGAGAAGAAGGTTTGGGGAATTGCGCCAAATAAAAGGTTTTTACATAACTTACTTATTTAAGGAAAAAAATAGGAGACATTACTTTTTGACTCCCCCTAGTATAAGGGCGCTCAACTGCTTGGTCATCAGCGACCTTAGAAAAACTAATTCATGGCGCTAGTCATATATAAATTACTCAAAATGTAAAAAACAGTACAGAACAAAATGACAATACAATAAGTAAGCCAATATGGGTAAAAAACAATAAGAAGCTATAATTACTTATAAAATACCAAAAGGCATATAACGGTCCTAGGTACAGAAGGCTGACGAATACGTAAGAGTTTCCGGGCCTCTAAGAAAGACACACTCTCTCTCTCTCTCTCTTACCCGGATCTCTTGAATCGCCTCTTCCTCCATAAAACGCAGGCATTCTCTGGAGTTAGATGGATGATCAGCACTGCAGTTAACATATTGTCACGGCAACAGGCATAAAAGTTTCGGCACAAATAAGAAAACAGTCGACGGATAAAATTTCATGGTAATAATGAGCCTTGCTAAGCAGTTAATGATAGCGCGTTGATTATAAACAATTGCCGGCGGGCAGCGATAACTGAGGTAAAGGATTCGCCGGCATAGATCAAGTTACGCTTCTAGAATGTGATAAAGTATTCGAATTACGTCATTAGATGCCTTGTTTCCCGAAACATCTAGTGATAAACAGAACAGTCTGGTAATCATGAATGTGATATATAAGGGATTGTGACACGCCGGCAGGAGTTGTAAAACTGTGAGATGTGAAATGAGAGACAGCCAGCTGTGTTGTTGTAACGAGAACTAAGGATGTAATCTGCAGTCACTGTTTGTTTTTGCGATCGACCTTGGAAGACTGTATATGAGATGTAATGTTGTTACGTGAGAATTAAACAGTGTATTGCTAGGGAAATAAAGGATATTTTATATTTCTGCAACACGGCCTTTTAATTCTACGAACCGACAAAGTCACAATTGGTGTCAGAAGTGGGATGACAACATCACCGAGAAGATGGAAGAGATGAAGACCGAATTAACAACGAACACGAAAGCTGCAAATAGTAACTTGGGCGCGAAGATGACCGACACCAGGAAGAACAACTGGAGGAACGAGCAAGGACCGGCGTGGCGAGGAGCAAGTCAGCGGCATCACAATCATCCCCTCGAGTGACACTGCGTGACGTCAGCCCGCGTATGGATGACAGCCTCATTGCGGATTTTTGGATCAGAGGGACGCCGTACCGCGTAAAGTCTGTTTTTTGAACGTGTGTGCAGTTCCCACTCAAAGGGACCTCAAAGGACCTGACCTTTCCGCCCACTAATGACCGTCATAAATCTATCTCCACACTTCAGAAATGGAACACTGACGTTGGGGACCAATAGCAACCCCGATTTTCTGAAAATGACAGTTGCATGTCTACTCCGCGTGGAGTCTCAGTTGCCGAAGTTCCAACTTCCAGTTGTTCTGTTTCATTATGTGCAAGACGGTGATGTTAAAATGTTGCAACCTTGTAGAGAGGACCGTCAGAAGGAGGGTCCATGTTGTAAAACGATTATGAGGGTTCCTCAAAGAAAGCGGCCGCCGTGCACTTGCGTTGAGTAGACAGACTTTACTCGTAGACACCGGGGCAGCCGTGACCATCATCAGACCTGACGTGGCCAAGGGTTTGCCGTCGAGGAAGCCAAGCCGATCATACCAGCAAGTGACGGCATCGGGCAACACCATGCCCGTGGAGATGTAGGCTCTGCTATAGTTAACCTTGGGACGGAGTCAGTGGGTGTTCGTCGCGGATGTGGCTGAGGAGGTGATACTGGGAATGGATGCCCTCAGGAGCCATGAGTCGACGGTTGACGACGGCAGAAAGGTCCTGCGGCTCAATGGAGAAGAGGTCGTACTCCGACAACCCGACGAACGCCTTGAATTTGCAGGGTCATCTTAAAGGAAGATGTGGGTCCTCGCGAGAAAGCAGGTTGTGGTGACGGCGCAACTGGAAGGACAGCGAATAAAGAGCATCTGGAATATCTTCAACTTGGCCTTTTAGTTCTACGAACCCACAAAGTCACAATATGTTGCAGGTGAAGTGCATACATTATCATGCTTGACTCCCCACTGTCAACGCAAGTGGCAACTCCATTAAAAGAATCACTTGTGTGGCCAAAGCTCTTGCGGTATGACACCTCAATGGATTGGGTATATACTGCCTCACTTCAATGGCTTCATACCCTGCCTTAATCCTTTGCGGGAGATCTACCCGATCAAAGGTAAGAAACAGGATACGAGTGGACACTAGCTCACCTCGTTCTTTGCTGTGAACTCGATATACATTAGTCGCACCTTGTTCCGTAAAGTTTTCCTCAATCTACTCATTGGACATACCGTCCAATGGGCTGGTATTTACAACACCACGCGATGAGTTCAGGGTCCTATGCAATTCAACGCGCACCGGATAGCTCTCAAGCATATTGGCTTTCAAAATGTTTGCTGCCTGCGACGCTGAAACCTTCGACAAGGAGCGTGCCATTGCGAGATGGAGTACATGATTTTACATGACCCTTCTGGATAATAAATGGGTACACCATAGTAAATTTTCGACCTTCCTCCATTTTTAAAACTCACCAAATAGCGAGGACCACAAGACTCAGCTATTTCCTTTCCACTTTTCTTAACATTTATGTTGAATTTATCAGTTCCCATAGCGACAACATCCTGCACCATTGCAAACGTCTCTGATGGCGTGCTCACATCCTGGGTGCCACCCTGTCTTAGGTGAGAGTCATGGCCTGGCCTCACCTCCCAATATATAAACAGAGAGACCCAATCACCTTCAGGAGTGTAACTGATAATGCAATAGCCCCTCCCCGGGACCTAACTTTATCAGCGGATACGAAAACAGTCCTACATAATAACCAAGACAAGAAAGGCGATTCTCAAGGACCTTACAAAAAATGGTTTGCAGCACGTGTTCAAGAACTGACACAGACGCTATAAAAAGTGTATTGAAGTAGCACATGGAATCAGAACCTTGCTTCAAAACCATCCAGGACATATTTGCATAGTGGAATTTTAGGTAACGAGAGCTGATTGCTTGGCTAAGAAGGCTGCAGAATCCAATCTTCCTGTGACATACTCTTTATGTCCTATTTTTAATCTAAGGAGAATAATACATCAACATATTCTTGAAGAATGGAACCAAAAATGGCTAATAACTCCAAATGAAAGTTTAACAAAGTTTTGCTTTCAAGATTTTAGCAGCCTGTGTCGAAGAAACTGCTTCGACCAGAAGCGTACCATTACGAGATCTAGTACATGATTTTACAGGAACAGAAAAATTATCTAAACCCTTCTGAATAATGAACGGGTTCACGGTAGTAAATTTTCGACCTTTCTCAGTTCTACAAATAATTAAATAGTGAGGACCACAAGACTCAGCTTTTTCCTTTCCACGTCTTTTCTTAAGGTGTGCCATAAGAAATGGAATGAGTTTCATTCCCCAGTACTCCCCACCCACCACGGAGCCTAACAAGGGGTCATCCTGCAGGGATGACAGTTGAGCCCAGAGGTTCTACTCCCATTATTCCTGAACCCGTAGGAACTGGACCAGGGTCTCTTTCAAAATTCAATGGGAATCACATTAAAAAACTTAGATTTTGTTGACCAGTGTTAATTATTGCTGGTTGGACTGATAAGTACGGTAGGGAGTGCATTTCAGTTAATAAAATACTAGTTTATTTTATATCTGTCTTAATCACAATAAACATTTTCCATAAATATGTTGATTTAAGTAGTAGGAACAATACGTAATTCACATTCCTTATTTACAGGTACACAGGGGACTTACAAAATATTCAAATAAATTTTATGCGTTTTTCTTTGTATGTTTTAAGAACATTTATGCCCGATTCCACCAACAGATGTTAAAATTGACGTTAACAAATGTAACGTAACAATTGTAACAGTGCTAACAAGGCTGTTAAATTTCTTCAATTTCACCAACCTATTTTCTGAATATGTTAACAAACCTGTGTTAATGCCAAGAAACTTGTGAATAATACAGCTATAGAAGGCTATGGATGAGTCGTATTATTTTCTAAACGTCCTCCGTAAATAAATAAGGTAAGGTAAGAGCGGGCGACTCTCATTTGTTTTACAAAATCTGCTACTGTATTGGTTTGTTTAAACGAAGAAGTTATCTGAGACAGTTGACTGTGCAATACGATCGTGTTTCTTCAGTGTAAGGGAGAAATCGACCTTCTTTTCCGGAAACGACGTGTGGAGTTGCTTCATTTCTGGTATTTTGTTATTTTTTAAGTTCTTTAAGAGAGATTGTAACGGATGTGCTTTGAAATTGCTCCAGAAACTTCTACAATAAGAAAATACAGACTTTCTTACATACCTAATACTTCTTATCGTTATGATGGCCACTGAATCAGTGTTGCCAATGGACAAATGTAAATACCGCTACAACAGCGGACGAAGCTGGAAGGCGCGGGTTTAATTCTGTATTTTATTTACGTCCTCCGTGGGGCTTTCCGTAGGGCAAGACCTTGTTACCTAACAAGCCCCCCCCCCCCCATCTGGTCCTATGTACTCAAGACGGCATGGAAGTGGATACGCCACTTACGCGCGCCAACACCAAAGGTGAAGACTACCGATATGTCCTCGGTGGGGCCGCCTGGTGATCTAGCACACCTTCTACTAGCTTTGCAGGCTAGTACCCGGAAACTTAATGGCTTCCCTCAACCCCGTCCGAAGACGTACCCGATTCCCATGGGTATCTGGAACACACTGCCCCCTCGAAGCCATCCCAATCCGAACAACTCCCGAAGGAGGGGCTCAGATGTTCGGCCCGAGGTTCCTCTAGTAACGTCAGAGGTACCACGAGTGCTAAGGGTCCGCAGCGCCCGCACCACGGCAGCTGAAGGGCTACGGGACCTACAGGGATGACAGGCCACACAGGGGATATAGCGGGCTCGCCGTCAAAGTTACCCTGGAGTTCGGTACAGTACCTAGTCTTGGCCGATTTATTAGCGGCGGATTAGTCCCTAACCTCCGGTTTAGGCGAAGCAGAAACCAAAGTGGTGTATTGGATATGCGCACCCTCCACGAATTCAGAAGAAGGCCGGAACGAGCTCAGATGCGCATCCCTCAACCACCAGGACAAACCTTTCCACCGACACGGGTCTCCACGCACGGCCTACATGGTGGGTGTTTTGTCTGACCCCTCACCACTAAGAGGAGCCCCCATCGAGGGTGTCAGGGTGGCTTGGGACCCCGGGATCGCCAATTCCCGTACCCATATCAGTAGGCCCCTGGGGGAGGGCAGCAAATGGGACGATGTTTGTCCTTGAGTGCTACTAGACTAGAAACCAATTGGAGCCCTGCGGTGTATTGCATTCGCCCTAAGTGATGTGTGACGAGCGCTAACCTAATAAGTCTCTAATAAATACTATTCCCCCTAAGACAAAAATTCGATTTTGCAAAAACTGATAGATGAGGAAGGTAGAGAGTAATGTGCCCGCCTCGGTAGCGTAGGTGGCAGCAAGTCTCGCTCACGTTTAAGAGGTCTCGAGTTCGAATCTCGGTCAGGCTGAGTTACCTGGAGAAGTCTTTTCTGAGGTTTTCCCTCATCCTTCAAGACGAATGTCGAGTAACTAAGCTCTATGTACCCTGGACTCATTTGAACATCATTTCATTCACCGTCCGATATGACTTAACGTTGGAGGACGAAAACTACAAAAGAGAGAGAGAGCGAGAGAGAGAGAGAGAGAGAGAGAGAGAGAGAGAGAGAGAGAGAGAGAGAGAGAGAGAGAGAGAGAGAGAGCAATATATCTAAAATAACCGCAAAACCCCATACTTTTACTTCAATTAATTTTCCAAATACAAAATAAATAGAACAATATTATATTATAACAACCAATCGCGAGTTAAGCACTGTATGAATATCATTATTGGTTGGCATGTATCCGTGTACGTACTCAGAACTGAAACATAGACGTTTGACATGACAAAAGAATTACTTTCAATAAACCAAGGTGATTGTTAGAGTTACCAGACATTCATTTTTCAGGATAAGGGAAAACCTCCAACGTTAAGTCATATCGGACGATGAATGAAATGATGTACAAATGAGTACAGGGTACATAGAGCTTAGAGTTACCAGACATTCATCTTTCAGGATAAGAGAAAACCTCCAACGTTAAGTCATATCGGACGATGAATGAAATGATGTACAAATGAGTACAGGGTACATAGAGCTTAGAGTTAGGAGACATTCATCTTTCAGGATAAGAGAAAACCTCCAACGTTAAGTCACATCGGACGATGAATGAAATGATGTTCAAATGAGTACAGGGTACATAGAGGCTAGAGTTACCAGACATTCATCTTTCAGGATAAGAGAAAACCTCCAACGTTAAGTCATATCGGACGATGAATGAAATGATGTTCAAATGAGTACAGGGTACATAGAGCTTAGAGTTAGGAGACATTCATCTTTCAGGATAAGAGAAAACCTCCAACGTTAAGTCACATCGGACGATGAATGAAATGATGTTCAAATGAGTACAGGGTACTTAGAGCTTAGAGTTATCAGACATTCATCTTTCAGGATAAGAGAAAACCTCCAACGTTAAGTCACATCGGACGATGAATGAAATGATGTTCAAATGAGTACAGGGTACATAGAGCTTAGAGTTATCAGACATTCACCTTTCAGGAAAAGAGAAAACCTCCAACGTTAAGTCATATCGGACGATGAATGAAATGATGTTCAAATGAGTACAGGGTACATAGAGCTTAGAGTTACCAGACATTCATCTTTCAGGATAAGAGAAAACCTCCAACGTTATGTCATATCGCACGATGAATGAAATGATGTTAAAATGAGTACAGGGTACATAGAGCTTAGAGTTACCAGACATTCATCTTTCAGGATAAGAGTTAACCTCCAACGTTATGTCATATCGCACGATGAATGAAATGATGTTAAAATGAGTACAGGGTACATAGAGCTTAGAGTTATCAGACATTCACCTTTCAGGAAAAGAGAAAACCTCCAACGTTATGTCATATCGCACGATGAATGAAATGATGTTAAAATGAGTACAGAGTACATAGAGCTTAGAGTTACCAGACATTCATCTTTCAGGATAAGAGATAACCTCCAACGTTATGTCATATCGCACGATGAATGAAATGATGTTAAAATGAGTACAGGGTACATAGAGCTTAGAGTTACCAGACATTCATCTTTCAGGATAAGAGAAAACCTCCAACGTTAAGTCATATCGCACGATGAATGAAATGATGTTAAAATGAGTACAGGGTACATAGAGCTTAGAGTTACCAGACATTCATCTTTCAGGATAAGAGTTAACTTCCAACGTTATGTCATATCGCACGATGAATGAAATGATGTTAAAATGAGTACAGGGTACATAGAGCTTAGAGTTATCAGACATTCACCTTTCAGGAAAAGAGAAAACCTCCAACGTTATGTCATATCGCACGATGAATGAAATGATGTTAAAATGAGTACAGAGTACATAGAGCTTAGAGTTACCAGACATTCATCTTTCAGGATAAGAGATAACCTCCAACGTTATGTCATATCGCACGATGAATGAAATGATGTTAAAATGAGTACAGGGTACATAGAGCTTAGAGTTACCAGACATTCATCTTTCAGGATAAGAGATAACCTCCAACGTTATGTCATATCGCACGATGAATGAAATGATGTTAAAATGAGTACAGGGTACATAGAGCTTAGAGTTACCAGACATTCATCTTTCAGGATAAGAGATAACCTCCAACGTTATGTCATATCGCACGATGAATGAAATGATGTTAAAATGAGTACAGGGTACATAGAGCTTAGAGTTACCAGACATTCATCTTTCAGGATAAGAGATAACCTCCAACGTTATGTCATATCGCACGATGAATGAAATGATGTTAAAATGAGTACAGGGTACATAGAGCTTAGAGTTATCAGACATTCACCTTTCAGGAAAAGAGAAAACCTCCAACGTTATGTCATATCGGACGATGAATGAAATGATGTTCAAATGAGTACAGGGTACAGAGAGCTTAGAGTTACCAGACATTCATCTTTCACGATAAGAGAAAACCTCCAACGTTAAGTCATATCGGACGATGAATGAAATGATGTTCAAGTAAGCACAGGATACATAGATCTTAGAGTTACCAGACATTCATCTTTCAGGTAAAGAGAAAACCTCCAAGTTTAAGTCATATCGGACGATGAATGAAATGATGTTCAAATGACTACAGGGTACATAGAGCTTAGAGTTACCAGACATTCATGTTTCAGGATAAGAGAAAACCTCCAACGTTAAGTCATATCGGACGATGAATGAAATGATGTTCAAATGACTACAGGGTACATAGAGCTTAGAGTTACCAGACATTCATGTTTCAGGATAAGAGAAAACCTCCAACGTTAAGTCATATCGGACGATGAATGAAATGATGTTCAAGTGAGCACAGGATACATAGATCTTAGAGTTACCAGACATTCATCTTTCAGGTAAAGAGAAAACCTCCAAGGTTAAGTCATATCGGACGATGAATGAAATGATGTTCAAATGACTACAGGGTACATAGAGCTTAGAGTTACCAGACATTCATCTTTCAGGATAAGGGAAAACCTCCAACGTTAAGTCATATCGGACGATTAATGAAATGATGTACAAATGAGTACAGGGAACATAGAGCTTAGAGTTACCAGACATTCATCTTTCAGGATAAGAGAAAACCTCCAAAGTTATGTCATATCGCACGATGAATGAAATGATGTTAAAATGAGTACAGAGTACATGGAGCTTAGGGTTACCAGACATTCATCTTTCAGGATAAGAGAAAACCTCCAACGTTATGTCATATCGCACGATGAATGAAATGATGTTAAAATGAGTACAGAGTACATAGAGCTTAGAGTTACCAGGCATTCATCTTTCAGGATAAGAGAAAACCTCCAACGTTATGTCATATCGCACGATGAATGAAATGATGTTAAAATGAGTACAGAGTACATAGAGCTTAGAGTTACCAGGCATTCATCTTTCAGGATAAGAGAAAACCTCCAACGTTATGTCATATCGCACGATGAATGAAATGATGTTAAAATGAGTACAGGGTACATAGAGCTTAGAGTTACCAGACATTCATCTTTCAGGATAAGAGAAAACCTCCAACGTTATGTCATATCGCACGATGAATGAAATGATGTTCAAATGAGTACAGGGTACTTAGAGGTTAGAGTTACCAGACATTCATCTTTCAGGATAAGGGAAAACCTCCAACGTTAAGTCATATCGGACGATGAATGAAATTATGTTCAAATGAGTACAGGGTACATAGAGCTTAGAGTTACCAGACATTCATCTTTCAGGATAAGAGAAAACCTCCAACGTTAAGTCATATCGGACGATGAATGAAATTATGTTCAAATGAGTACAGTGTACATAGAGCTTAGAGTTACCAGACATTCATCTTTCAGGATAAGAGAAAACCTCCAACGTTAAGTCATATCGCACGATGAATGAAATGATGTTCAAATGAGTACAGGGTACATAGAGCTTAGAGTTACCAGACATTCATCTTTCAGGATAAGAGAAAACCTCCAACGTTGTCATATCGTACGATGAATGAAATGATGTTAAAATGAGTACAGGGTACATAGAGCTTAGAGTTATCAGACATTCACCTTTCAGGAAAAGAGAAAACCTCCAACGTTATGTCATATCGGACGATGAATGAAATGATGTTCAAATGAGTACAGGGTACAGAGAGCTTAGAGTTACCAGACATTCATCTTTCACGATAAGAGAAAACCTCCAACGTTAAGTCATATCGGACGATGAATGAAATGATGTTCAAGTAAGCACAGGATACATAGATCTTAGAGTTACCAGACATTCATCTTTCAGGTAAAGAGAAAACCTCCAAGTTTAAGTCATATCGGACGATGAATGAAATGATGTTCAAATGACTACAGGGTACATAGAGCTTAGAGTTACCAGACATTCATGTTTCAGGATAAGAGAAAACCTCCAACGTTAAGTCATATCGGACGATGAATGAAATGATGTTCAAATGACTACAGGGTACATAGAGCTTAGAGTTACCAGACATTCATGTTTCAGGATAAGAGAAAACCTCCAACGTTAAGTCATATCGGACGATGAATGAAATGATGTTCAAGTGAGCACAGGATACATAGATCTTAGAGTTACCAGACATTCATCTTTCAGGTAAAGAGAAAACCTCCAAGGTTAAGTCATATCGGACGATGAATGAAATGATGTTCAAATGACTACAGGGTACATAGAGCTTAGAGTTACCAGACATTCATCTTTCAGGATAAGGGAAAACCTCCAACGTTAAGTCATATCGGACGATTAATGAAATGATGTACAAATGAGTACAGGGAACATAGAGCTTAGAGTTACCAGACATTCATCTTTCAGGATAAGAGAAAACCTCCAATGTTATGTCATATCGCACGATGAATGAAATGATGTTAAAATGAGTACAGAGTACATGGAGCTTAGGGTTACCAGACATTCATCTTTCAGGATAAGAGAAAACCTCCAACGTTATGTCATATCGCACGATGAATGAAATGATGTTAAAATGAGTACAGAGTACATAGAGCTTAGAGTTACCAGGCATTCATCTTTCAGGATAAGAGAAAACCTCCAACGTTATGTCATATCGCACGATGAATGAAATGATGTTAAAATGAGTACAGAGTACATAGAGCTTAGAGTTACCAGGCATTCATCTTTCAGGATAAGAGAAAACCTCCAACGTTATGTCATATCGCACGATGAATGAAATGATGTTAAAATGAGTACAGGGTACATAGAGCTTAGAGTTACCAGACATTCATCTTTCAGGATAAGAGAAAACCTCCAACGTTATGTCATATCGCACGATGAATGAAATGATGTTCAAATGAGTACAGGGTACTTAGAGGTTAGAGTTACCAGACATTCATCTTTCAGGATAAGGGAAAACCTCCAACGTTAAGTCATATCGGACGATGAATGAAATTATGTTCAAATGAGTACAGGGTACATAGAGCTTAGAGTTACCAGACATTCATCTTTCAGGATAAGAGAAAACCTCCAACGTTAAGTCATATCGGACGATGAATGAAATTATGTTCAAATGAGTACAGTGTACATAGAGCTTAGAGTTACCAGACATTCATCTTTCAGGATAAGAGAAAACCTCCAACGTTAAGTCATATCGCACGATGAATGAAATGATGTTCAAATGAGTACAGGGTACATAGAGCTTAGAGTTACCAGACATTCATCTTTCAGGATAAGAGAAAACCTCCAACGTTGTCATATCGTACGATGAATGAAATGATGTTCAAATGCGTCGAGGGTACAAAGAGCTTAGAGTTGTATGACATTTTTAGTTTCAGGATAAGGAAGAGCCTCATCCAGATAAGTCACCCTCGTGGGGTTTCGAGCTCGTAACCTCTGGGACTTAAGGCATACTTGGTACCAATTCGTGCGTTGTTTATTTTTGTTAGAGTTAGTTCCGCGTAACCATTGATCTACTCACGTGGTGGTCTGAAGTAGTACAGGGTTCATTGCGTGAGCCATAGATGGCAGTACAGGCTAATTTGGTTCACTTGTGAATGAAGTATAGGAAAATTTTGTTTAGAGACTTTACTTGAAAGCTGTGATTTACTGGAACCGCTCCAGAATTGCAAGGGATGACGTTATAACAACTGATGGCCATCTTTTTTTCAATATTTGTACAAGAAAGGCGAATTTGATTATTCTATTTTTTCAATAATGCCTTCAGAATTAGAGATAAATACGGAATCAACGGGTGTGTGTGTATGCAATAAGTGCCAAAAACTTTTATATCGTAATTTTTGAAGCGGATTGGATTACTTAGTGAATCCGATCCGCACCGTAATCACTAAACGGGGCTTATACATAAGGAGTACAATTTCATGTTGTATGAGTGTTTAATGTAGGTTTGTGTACTTGTATGTTATTGCAATGCTATAAATACTGGAAATGTTACTGTCCCTAATCCATATGGAGCTATTATTAACTTCTATGGCAATGTACAGGTTTACTTTGACGTATTTGGAGAATAAAATTTATGTTGCTGCTAAAATTGCCAGAAAATTTGAAGTTATAAACTATTTATTTCTTTACTTAATTTCAGCCGTTAAGGAGGCATGGAGTTAATTTTTAATGTATACCATTCACCGCCGTAATAATTAGATCTGTGATCTGAAGTCCCAGTTTTGTTATCACATTCTCTTAAACACTTTTTCTTTCTGTACCGTTTAACCTTCTTTGACGAGGAATTTTATCACAGCACGATACTGGAATGTCTCTATTTTCAAAGCAATGCGTACTTCCACTGCTTCATGCAACTATCTACAGTCAACTGTTGCCTGGAATGTCTTGAGGGTATATTTACATGTGTACGAACGTAAGGAAATAAGATGATATGCGTGGAACCAAATCTCTGGGACAAGCCGACAGCTTTTCAGACAACCCTCGTACATCTTATAGGAATCAGAAGTTAATGTACAATTACAAGATTTCTCAAATAACATTCACTAAGGCGTTAAAGGATTTCTCTACACCACCAACGTCCCATAACAACAGTACTCATTCGTCAGACAGGTAATACTTTCTAATGTTTTGATGGTCAGACTGTACTGTACTATATTCCCGCCTTCTCTGATCTCTCTACACCAGCGACCTCCCATAACAACTGTACTCATTCGTCAGACAGGTAATACTTTCTAATGTTTTGATGCTCAGACTGTACTATATTATATTCCTGCCATCTCTGATCTCTCTACACCAGCGAACTCCCATAACAACTGTACTCATTCGTCAGACAGGTAACACTTTCTAATGTTTTGATGGTCAGACTGTACTGTACTATATTATTGCCATCTCTGATCTCTCCACACCAGCGACCTCCCATAACAACTGTACTCATTCGTCAGACAGGTAGTACTTTCTAATGTTTTGATGGTCCGACTGTACTGTACTATATTCCCGTCTTCTCTGATCTCTCTACACCAGCGACCTCCCATAACAACTGTACTCATTCGTCAGACAGGTAATACTTTCTAATGTTTTGATGGTCAGACTGTACTGTACTATATTCCCGTCTTCTCTGATCTCTCTACACCACCAACCTCCCACAGCAACTGTACACATTCGTCAGACAGGTAATACTTTCTAATGTTTTGATGGTCAGACTGTACTGTACTATATTCCTGCCTTCTCTGATCTCTCTACACCAGCGACCTCCCGTAACAACTGTACTCATTCGTCAGACAGGTAATGCTTTCTAATGTTTTGTTGGTCAGACTGTACTGTACTATATTCCCGCCTTCTCTGATCTCTCTACACCAGCGACCTCCCATAACAACTGTACTCCTTCGTCAGACAGGTACTACTTTCTAATGTTTTGATGGTTAGACTGTACTGTACTATATTCCCGCCTTCTCTGATCTCTCTACACCAGCGACCTCCCATAACAACTGTACTCCTTCGTCAGACAGGTACTACTTTCTAATGTTTTGATGGTTAGACTGTATTGTACTATATTCCCGTCTTCTCTCATCTCTCTACACCAGCGACCTCCCGTAACAACTGTACTCATTCGTCAGACAGGTACTACTTTCTAATGTTTTGATGGTCAGACTGTACTATTTTCTCGTCTTCTCTGATCTCTCTACACCAGCGACCTCCCATAACAACTGTACTCATTCGTCAGACAGGCTTGAAACTGTATATTTATTACAGAAAGTCAGTAAGTGTTTGTACAGGAGTAGAGAAAGTCATGCATACATCTCATAACCACCAAAACATTTCACTATTACTTAAAGTCTACTGTATTCCCTTGTACCTACAATAAGATAATGTTTATCTTGAAGTAGATAGAGCAATAAGTGTTTGTACAAGAGTAGAGAAAGTCATGTATACATCACATAACGACCAAAACATTTGACTATCACTTGAAGTCTACTGAATTCCCTTGTAACTACAATAAGATAATGTTTATCTTGAAGTAGATAGAGCAATAAGTGTTTGTACAAGAGTAGAGAAAGTCATGTATACATCACATAACGACCAAAACATTTGATTATCTCTTAAAGTCTGCTGTATTCCCTTGTACCTACAATAAGATAATGTTTATCTTGAAGTAGATAGAGCAATAAGTGTTTGTACAAGAGTAGAGAAAGTCATGTATACATCTCATAACGACCAAAACATTTCACTATTACTTAAAGTCTACCGCATTCCCTTGTACCTACAATAAGATAATGTTTATCTTGAAGTAGAAAGAGCAATAAGTGTTTGTACAAGAGTAGAGAAAGTCATGTATACATCACATAACGCCCAAAACATTTGATTATCTCTTAAAGTCTACTGTATTCCCTTGTACCTACAATAAGATAATGTTTATCTTGAAGTAGATAGAGCAATAAGTGTTTGTACAAAAGTAGAGAAAGTCATGTATACATCACATAACGACCAAAACATTTGATTATCTCTTAAAGTCTACTGTATTCCCTTGTACCTACAATAAGATAATGTTTATCTTGAAGTAGATAGAGCAATAAGTGTTTGTACAAGAGTAGAGAAAGTCATGTATACATCACATAACGACCAAAACATTTGACTATCACTTAAAGTCTACTGCATTCCCTTGTACCTACAATAAGATAATGTTTATCTTGAAGTAGATAGAGCAATAAGTGTTTGTACAAGAGTAGAGAATGTCATGTATACATCACATAACGACCAAAACATTTGACTATCTCTTAAAGTCTACTGTATTCCCTTGTAACTACAATAAGATAATGTTTATCTTGAAGTAGATAGGGCAATAAGTCGAGATTTAACTGTATTGGAACACCACAGTGAAGCGAATAATTATTAAATTTTAGATGAGTCGTATTTTTTACACATCTGCTTCACTTTCGTACCTATTTTGAGGACATGTTTCGCAAATCTTCGTTTGCATCTACGGCTCTTATGCGACTGAAGTTAGATCCAGCGGTGTGGGTAATTCTGGGTTGCTGCTGCCATCTGTTGATTTGGTGATGAACTTAAATATGGGATTCTCTTCTAGCGGGATTTCAAAGTTCATTAGTTGGTTTTTATGTTTTTCTATGT
Organism: Mantis religiosa; assembly: GCA_030765055.1. NCBI lineage: Eukaryota > Metazoa > Arthropoda > Insecta > Mantodea > Mantidae > Mantis > Mantis religiosa. The sequence goes on from CM060947.1 coordinate 32,789,226, forward strand.
ATATCCTCTCCCATATGACGAATTCACTATGTTTTTGTACGTATTTTAGTAATTCTGTGCTATCTTCAATTTCATGATTTTCAGACCAGAAATGAGCTGCTATTGCGGACTTATCAATATTTTTGTATCTTAAGTGCCTGAAGTGTTCTTTCTTTCTAGTGCCTATGTTTCTTTTTGTCCTCCCTATGTAAATTTTTTCACAGTCTTTACACTGAATCTTGTAAATGCCTGACTTTTCCTCTGGTTTTATCTTATCAGTATTATTACTGTGAAGTAGGTTTTTAATGTTGTAATTGTTTTTTGGTGCCAATGTTATATTGTATTTCTTGAATATTTTTTGGAACTTTTTTGTGGCCCAGGGGTGGTAAGTAAATTTAGCAAATCTAAGTTCTTGTTTTATTGGTGTGAGAGCTGTGATCTGTTTTAATCTCTTTTGAAGTTTGATTGATTTTAGTTTTTTATCTACAAGGTTTTTTCCATATCCATTTTTAATTGCAGTTTTTAAGATTTGATGGTATTCGTTTTGATATTCTTGCTGGCTGAGGGGTAGATTTACTAATCTGTGTGTGAGACTGTTGATGGTGGCATGTTTGTGTGGAATTGGGTTGAAACTATTTGCTTTGATGTAATTATCTGTGTGTGTTGCTTTTCTATGGATGCCAAGTTCTAGTTTTTCATTGTTTTTTTTATTTTAAGGTCTAAAAAAGGTAGAGTACAGTCCTCTTCAGTTTCCAATAAGTGTTTGTACAGGAATAGAGAAAGTGATGTGTGTGCAGTATATCGATTTTTTTATTTAAAAAAGCGGAGTTCCGCGAGAGATGGAAATTTAAAAGCAGTACAGCAAGCAACTTGTCCATTGATATCTGCACTTTCAGAGATAAAGGCATTCCGGGAAGTATGTTGATAGGATCTGAAGGTCGGAGGTACGATGCGGACTTGAACACTTCCAGTATGCGGAACTTGTGCCAGCTTAACCATAGAGCGGTAAGTTTTATTGTGAAATATCACTTCAGGTATCAGATATTTTCCTATGTTTTTTAAGATAGAGGCAGAAGAGCACTGTAATAATGCGCAGTTCAAAAGTCAATTGTCAGTAAAATGTAATTTCTAATGTTACGTTTAGTTATAAAAAGGGCTGGGTCCTCGATATTTTGGATACCCCAATGCCGATATCGATAATTTCTGGATACTTCGGTGGTGATTCTGCAATTGCTATTGTGTTTCGAAATCACAAAATACGACGGCTGTTCCATAATGAATGATCACAATTTCTTTTGATATGGTAGTTTTACTCATCCTCATAATTTTGATGGTTCTTCCTAAAATAGTCTCCCCTGAATGCGATGTTCTTGTCCCAGAGTTTCTGCCAGCCTCCAAAGACATGCTGGAAACCATTTTTTGAGAGATCCTTCAAAATTGCCTCCGCAGCCTTCACTACTGCTTCTGATAATGGATAATGCCTCCCACGAAGGCGTTTCTTCAAGTTAGAGAATAGAAAATAGTCACATGGGGCTAAATCCGGACTATAGGGAGGGTGAGGGATGCACTTCACGTTGATTTTTCCAAGATATTCAGCAACAACATTGGCAATATACGGCCGCGCATTATCGTGTTGCAGCATCCAGCCTGCTTCACGGAAATGTGGTCTTATGCGTCTCATATGGACTTGCAATGTTTTCAGGACATCGCTGTAGTATTGTCCACTTACTGATGTGTGTGCAGGTACAACATGCTGATAAATCATTCCATGAATATCAAAGAATGGGATGACCATGGCTTTCCCAGCAGAAACAAGCACTTTTACTTTTTGGGGGGTTGCTGATGAAGGAGATTTCCACACTGAGCTTTGCTGTTTGCTCTCAGGATCAAAATGATGTAGCCAAGTTTCATCAGCAGTGATTACGTTTGAAAGAAACTCCGGATCTTCCTCTAACATCAACTTTAACTGCATGCAGACCTGCATGCGAATGTGCTTTTGTTCGGGAATCAACAGTCTTGGAACCCATCGCGCACAAACACGTCTCATGTGTAATGTTTCTGTCACCAACGTGTGGGTGGCACCCAATGAAATGTTCAGTATTTCAGAAAGTGATCTTAAGGAAATTCGTCGATCCTCTCTCACAATGTTTATTGAGCAGCCCTTGTATCATTGATGCAAGTAGAACATTACATTAAGTTTCCTCTACAGTAATTAATCGGTGCCAAGAACTCGGATTTATTGCGTCTAAACTGCGCCAACAGAGCGTTGGAAATGTTCATTCGAACGCGTTTATGGTCTAACGTGAGCAAACGTGGCACCCAACGCACGGACAGCTTTCTTATGTCTAAATGTTGATTTAATATGTGACAAAGACGTTGTTTTGACTTGTTCATAACCTTTGGAATCTCTCTCACTTTAATTCGGCGTCATCTAGCACCATTTGGTGAACTTTGGCGATGTAGTTGCAATTTTTGGATGTCCCAAACGTTCATCGTCCCCCAAGCTCTTACGGCCACGTTTAAATTCAGCTGTCCAAACTTTCACTGTGGTAAATGATGGTTTGGAGTCTCCATACACAGAATCCAGCTCATCTTTGATTTGCATAGGCGTATTGCCTTTCAAAAACAAATACTTAATGACAGTTTGATACTCGATTTTGTCTAGTTTCATAAAAGCACTCACGTCAACTCACTCAAACAACTGTTACATAACAACTGAGCCTTCAAAATGGCTGAAAATTTGGTGAGTAACGGTCAACAGATGCACAACGAAATTCACTAGCTTTTATTTACTAATGCTGCCATCTTTATGTCAAGATCGGAAACTTTTCGAATCACCCTCGTAAATCAACACTGCATGAAGTTTGTCATACTGATTGTTTACTTTAGCTCTAAAATATCAGAAACATGTCCGTTTCTAATGTAGCAGTAAATATGAAGACACAATGATTACAGGTAGAATTAATTAAAAATTCTTCTTCAAATTTATTACGGTCAGTCCTGTAATTATGGACATATATCTTGTTGCAGATGCACGCGATTGTCTTTTGGATTCTGCTCATTTGCGGGGCTCTAGGGCTCAGCCGAAGTAACAGCTGCGACATCTTGGATTTGGTGGAGATTGGCGACTGTGAAGATGTCCATGGACCACCCATCACCTGCTCCGGTCAAGTTGTAGAGCACGTGACTGTCATGAGGAAGCTTTACGTGAACCTAACGGTACACGACAATCTATACTCCCGTAATATGAGGTTTAAGCGAATGAAACTGGCGTACAAGATGCTAAAAAGACTGTTAAGGGAAGCGGAGAGTTTCCTGGATTTTCTGAATGTGAATCAGAACTCCTCGGAGGGAGACTGCATCAACGTACGTCTGTTTGAGGAGCGTATTGGGGAAATAGGCGAGTACGTCACTTTATTCTCCAGTTTTAAGAGATGGATAGATTATTATTTCCCAGCAGTTGCAGGACTGGAGTTTGTGATCGGGATGTATGGTAACTGGATGATAATATTTATTTTCTTCAGGAATGAAGACATGAGAGCAGACCCTAATAAACTGATCCTAAACCTGGCTATCGGCGACATATTCCTGCTTGTCACCAACACTGTGATCTACTACGTCAGATATCGATGGCTGCCGATGAAGGTGCCTCCAGGTCTCTGTAAGATCATGTCGTACACTAGAACGGTCGCCGTTGCTTCCAGCGTGTACTCCATGGTGCTCCTCAGCATGCTGAGGTTCCTTGTCACAACGTCTACTCCAGGAGGTAAAACCCAGCACTTCATAGACAAGTTCCTCAGGATACCTGTGTTGTTGACGTCTGTGTGGATTCTTGCAGCTTTGGTGGGTATACCCGAGTTCTTCGACGCGACGACTTTCTGTGAGCTTAGCACAAGTGTAGTAACAAAATACTTCAAGTTCATTTGTTTGTGTCTGCTGCCACTGGGTGCTATTGGTGTTTTCTCTGTTGGCACCTCTAGGATACTGCAGAAAAGTGCTCAACAGGTTCCAGGAGAGCAAGTTCCTAACATGTTACGTCAAATACAGGCAAGAGAGAGAGGTGCTAAGGTTGTCTTATGTCTCGTAATGGTCTTCTGTGTCACATATCTACCTCTGAACATTTATTACTTGAAGAAAGAAGGATTTGAAATAACTGACTATCGGGATAGGTTCTTGCTTCAACTGCTGATACCGCTGAACTCATGCCTCAATCCAGCAGCTCTGTGTGTGGGTAGTAGCAAGTTTAGAAAAATCTTCAGGAGATATAGCACTTTTAACTGTAATTTTAAAGTTGTGAATTTCGACAGTGAACAAAGAAGTTCGGAGCTGGAGGTAGGACGTGTCACTACATCTAGTGAAGGTATCAGATACTGAGTGATGGAATAGACAAAACGTTGTCAGAACAATGCGATAACGTTAGAATATTAAATAATGATAATTATTTTTCTCACTAAAATTCAAACTTATTATATTCTGTTAGCTTAATGTGAAACAAACACGCCGTAGTAGTTACATTGTTGGTACTCCTGGTTCCCACCTATGAGAACCAGGAAATTTCAGACATGTTAAGTATCGCCTACCGCTGCAATGGAGGTAACACGCGAGGAACAATATGCGGCTTTGAAATTCTGCTTTTGTCTCAACAAATCTTCAGTTGAGGTCTATACAATGTTACAGGAGGCCTATGGAGAGTCTGTTCTTCCCTACAGCTCAGCTCGAAGGTGGTTTAAACTGTTGAAAGATGGGAGACAAACAATTTCAAAGGAAGGTGTACCCGGTGCTCCAGTTACTGCTCTTACGGAAGAAAACATCAACACTGCTGCTGCCATTGTGAGAGAGGATCGACGAATTACCTTAACATCACTTTCTGAAATACTGAACATTTCATTGGGTACCACCCACACGTTGCTGACAGAAACATTACACATGAGACGTGTTTGTGCGCGATGGGTTCCAAGACTGTTGATTCCCGAACAAAAGGACATTCGCATACACGTCTGCATGCAGTTAAAGTTGATGTTAGAGGAAGATTCGGAGTTTCTTTCAAACGTAATCACTGCTGATGAAACTTGGCTACATCATTTTGATCCTGAGAGCAAACACCAAAGCTCAGTGTGGAAATCTCCTTCATCACCAACCCCCAAAAAAGCAAAAGTGGTTGCTTCTGTTGGGAAAGCTATGTTCATCTCATTCTTTGATATTCATGGAATGGTCTATCAGCATGTTGTACCTGCACACACATCAGTAACTAGACAATACTACAGGGATGTCCTGGAAACATTGCAAGTCCATATCAGACGCGAAAGACCACATTTCCGCGAAGCAGGCTGGATGCTGTACCACGATAATGCGCGGCCGTATATTGCCAATGTTGTTGGTGAATGTGTCACGAAATTCAACACGAAGTACATCCCTTACCCTCCCTATAGTCCGGATTTAGTCCCATGTGACTTTTTTCTATTTCCTAACTTGAAGAAACGCCTTCGTGGGAGACATTATCCACCATCAGAAGCAGTGGTGAAGGCTGCGGAGGCGATTTTGAAGGATCTCTCAAAAATAGTATCCAGCATGTCTTTGAAGACTGGCAGAAACGCTGGGACAAGTGTATCGCATTCAGGGGAGACTATTTTGTACACGGCCATCAAAATTATGAGGATGAGTAAAGGTACGTTGTCAAAAAAAAAAAAAAAAAAAAAAAAAAAAAGTGGCCATTATTTATTGAACAGCGGTCGTACTTACACCATGTTATAGTAATGCAGAATAACTACAGCTGTTACATTTAATTAGCAATGCCAGGAAAATGAGTCCTCTACCACCGAAACGCGGCAGCAGTTACTTCCAGATATAATCTACCTCAAACCAGTTTAATCCTGCTGTAAACATCTGGGCTGGAAGTGAGACAGAGATAGAGATAGGGATAGAAAACGGTTAAGCTGTTGATTGGTTTAGCGAAGTTAGTGGACGTCTTCTTTTATTTGCATACGTACGATAAACCCCTTCTCTAAGTACAGTACTGTAAGTCATAAAAATTAATTGCTCTTTCACACTGGCCGTGTGTAGGCTGAAATATGGAAAGTTTGAGTCAGACTGAAAAATTCAATACCATAGCCGGGATTTAAACCACGGATATTCTGGTTGCCGTCCAGCCGCTCTAACCCTTGAGCTACTATGGCCAACGTACCGACATGACATTTAATTCTCGTTAAAAAGACTGACTAATGTTTTTACTTTCTTTTAAAGGTACTTACACATAGTAAGTCGCCATTAAGGTAGTTGTCTCATGTGTTTATGAGAACTCCTAGTGGTTTACTATAAAGCCCGGACCTTAAAGTACTTACAGCATAGTAAGTCGCCATTAAGGTAGTTGTCTCATGTGTTTATGAGAACTCCTAGTGGTATACTATAAAGTCCGGACCTTAAGGTACTTACAGCATAGTAAGTCGTCATTAAGGTAGTTGTCTCATGTGTTTATGAGAACTCCTAGTGGTTTACTATAAAGCCCGGGCCTTAAGGTACTTACAGCATAGTAAGTCGCCATTAAGGTAGTTGTCTCATGTGTTTATGACAACTCCTAGTGGTTTACTATAAAGCCCGGACCTTAAAGTACTTACAGCATAGTAAGTCGTCATTAAGGTAGTTGTCTCATGTGTTTATGAGAACTCCTAGTGGTTTACTATAAAGCCCGGACCTTAAAGTACTTACAGCATAGTAAGTCGTCATTAAGGTAGTTGTCTCATGTGTTTATGAGAACTCCTAGTGGTTTACTATAAAGCCCGGACCTTAAAGTACTTACAGCATAGTAAGTCGTCATTAAGGTAGTTGTCTCATGTGTTTATGAGAACTCCTAGTGGTTTACTATAAAGCCCGGGTCTTAAAGTACTTACAGCATAGTAAGTCGTCATTAAGGTAGTTGTCTCGTGTGTTTATGAGAACTCCTAGTGGTTTACTATAAAGTCCGGGTCTTAAAGTACTTACAGCATAGTAAGTCGTCATTAAGGTAGTTGTCTCGTGTGTTTATGAGAACTCCTAGTGGTTTACTATAAAGTCCGGGTCTTAAAGTACTTACAGCATAGTAAGTCGTCATTAAGGTAGTTGTCTCATGTGTTTATGAGAACTCCTAGTGGTTTACTATAAAGTCCGGGTCTTAAAGTACTTACAGCATAGTAAGTCGTCATTAAGGTAGTTGTCTCGTGTGTTTATGAGAACTCCTAGTGGTTTACTATAAAGCCCGGGTCTTAAAGTACTTATAGCATAGTAAGTCGTCATTAAGGTAGTTGTCTCATGTGTTTATGAGAACTCCTAGTGGTTTACTATAAAGCCCGGGCCTTAAAGTACTTACAGCATAGTAAGTCGCCATTAAGGTAGTTGTCTCATGTGTTTATGAGAACTCCTAGTGGTTTACTATAAAGTCCGGGTCTTAAAGTACTTACAGCATAGTAAGTCGTCATTAAGGTAGTTGTCTCATGTGTTTATGAGAACTCCTAGTGGTTTACTATAAAGCCCGGGCCTTAAAGTACTTACAGCATAGTAAGTCGCCATTAAGGTAGTTGTCTCATGTGTTTATGAGAACTCCTAGTGGTTTACTATAAAGTCCGGGTCTTAAAGTACTTACAGCATAGTAAGTCGTCATTAAGGTAGTTGTCTCATGTGTTTATGAGAACTCCTAGTGGTTTACTATAAAGCCCGGACCTTAAAGTACTTACAGCATAGTAAGTCGCCATTAAGGTAGTTGTCTCATGTGTTTATGAGAACTCCTAGTGGTTTACTATAAAGTCCGGGTCTTAAAGTACTTACAGCATAGTAAGTCGTCATTAAGGTAGTTGTCTCATGTGTTTATGAGAACTCCTAGTGGTTTACTATAAAGCCCGGGCCTTAAAGTACTTACAGCATAGTAAGTCGTAATTAAGGTAGTTGTCTCATGTGTTTATGAGAACTCCTAGTGGTTTACTATAAAGCCCGGGCCTTAAAGTACTTACAGCATAGTAAGTCGTCATTAAGGTAGTTGTCTCATGTGTTTATGAGAACTCCTAGTGGTTTACTATAAAGCCCGGGCCTTAAAGTACTTACGGCATAGTAAGTCGTCATTAAGGTAGTTGTCTCATGTGTCTATGAGAACTCCTAGTGGTTTACTATAAAGCACGGGTCTTAAAGTACTTACTGCATAGTAAGTCGTCATTAAGGTAGTTGTCTCATGTGTTTATGAGAACTCCTAGTGGTTTACTATAAAGCCCGGGCCTTAAAGTACTTACAGCATAGTAAGTCGTCATTAAGGTAGTTGTCTCATGTGTTTATGAGAACTCCTAGTGGTTTACTATAAAGCCCGGACCTTAAAGTACTTACAGCATAGTAAGACGTCATTAAGGTAGTTGTCTCATGTGTTTATGAGAACTCCTAGTGGTTTACTATAAAGCCCGGGCCTTAAAGTACTTACAGCATAGTAAGTCGTCATTAAGGTAGTCGTCTCATGTGTTTATGAGAACTCCTAGTGGTTTACTATAAAGCCCGGACCTTAAAGTACTTACAGCATAGTAAGACGTCATTAAGGTAGTTGTCTCATGTGTTTATGAGAACTCCTAGTGGTTTACTATAAAGCCCGGACCTTAAAGTACTTACAGCATAGTAAGTCGTCATTAAGGTAGTTGTCTCATGTGTTTATGAGAACTCCTAGTGGTTTACTATAAAGTCCGGACCTTAAAGTACTTACAGCATAGTAAGACGTCATTAAGGTAGTTGTCTCATGTGTTTATGAGAACTCCTAGTGGTTTACTATAAAGCCCGGACCTTAAAGTACTTACAGCATAGTAAGTCGTCATTAAGGTAGTTGTCTCATATGTTTATGAGAACTCCTAGTGGTTTACTATAAAGCTCGGACCTTAAAGTACTTACAGCATAGTAAGTCGTCATTAAGGTAGTTGTCTCATATGTTTATGAGAACTCCTAGTGGTTTACTATAAAGCCCGGGCCTTAAAGTACTTACAGCATAGTAAGTCGTCATTAAGGTAGTAGTCTCATGTGTTTATGAGAACTGCTAGTGGTTTACCATAAAGCCCGGGTCTTAAAGTACTTACAGCATAGTAAGTCGTCATTAAGGTAGTTGTCTCATGTGTTTATGAGAACTCCTAGTGGTTTACTATAAAGTCCGGGCCTTAAAGTACTTACAGCATAGTAAGTCGCCATTAAGGTAGTTGTCTCATGTGTTTATGAGAACTCCTAGTGGTTTACTATAAAGCCCGGGCCTTAAAGTACTTACAGCATAGTAAGTCGTCATTAAGGTAGTAGTCTCATGTGTTTATGAGAACTCCTAGTGGTTTACTATAAAGTCCGGGCCTTAAAGTACTTACAGCATAGTAAGTCACCATTAAGGTAGTTGTCTCATGTGTTTATGGGAACTCCTAGTGGTTTACTATAAAGTCCGGGCCTTAAAGTACTTACAGCATAGTAAGTCGTCATTAAGGTAGTTGTCTCATGTGTATGAGAACTCCTAGTGGTTTACTATAAAGCCCGGACCTTAAAGTACTTACAGCATAGTAAGTCATCATTAAGGTAGTTGTCTCATGTGTTTATGAGAACTCCTAGTGGTTTACTATAAAGCCCGGACCCTAATGTACTTACAGCATAGTAAGTCGTCATTAAGGTAGTTGTCTCATGTGTTTATGAGAACTGCTAGTGGTTTACTATAAAGCCCGGACCTTAAAGTACTTACAGCATAGTAAGTCGTCATTAAGGTAGTTGTCTCATGTGTTTATGAGAACTCCTAGTGGTTTACTATAAAGCCCGGGTCTTAAAGTACTTACAGCATAGTAAGTCGTCATTAAGGTAGTTGTCTCATGTGTTAATGAGAACTCCTAGTGGTTTACTATAAAGCCCGGGTCTTAAAGTACTTACAGCATAGTAAGTCGTCATTAAGGTAGTTGTCTCATGTGTTTATGAGAACTCCTAGTGGTTTACTATAAAGCCCGGGTCTTAAAGTACTTACAGCATAGTAAGTCGTCATTAAGGTAGTTGTCTCATGTGTTTATGAGAACTCCTAGTGGTTTACTATAAAGCCCGGGCCTTAAAGTACTTACAGCATAGTAAGTCGCCAATAAGGTAGTTGTCACATGTGTTTATGAGAACTCCTAGTGGTTTACTATAAAGCCCGGACCTTAAAGTACTTACAGCATAGTAAGTCGTCATTAAGGTAGTTGTCTCATGTGTTTATGGGAACTCCTAGTGGTTTACTATAAAGCCCGGGTCTTAAAGTACTTACAGCATAGTAAGTCGTCATTAAGGTAGTTGTCTCATGTGTTTATAAGAACTCCTAGTGGTTTACTATAAAGCCCGGGCCTTAAAGTACTTACAGCGTAGTAAGTCGTCATTAAGGTAGTTGTCTCATGTGTTTATGGGAACTCCTAGTGGTTTACTATAAAGCCCGGGTCTTAAAGTACTTACAGCATAGTAAGTCGCCAATAAGGTAGTTGTCTCATGTGTTTATAAGAACTCCTAGTGGTTTACTATAAAGCCCGGGCCTTAAAGTACTTACAGCATAGTAAGTCGTCATTAAGGTAGTTGTCTCATATGTTTATGAGAACTCCTAGTGGTTTACTATAAAGCCCGGGCCTTAAAGTACTTACAGCATAGTAAGTCGTCATTAAGGTAGTTGTCACATGTGTTTATGAGAACTCCTAGTGGTTTACTATAAAGCCCGGACTTTAAAGTACTTACAGCATAGTAAGTCGCCAATAAGGTAGTTGTCACATGTGTTTATGAGAACTCCTAGTGGTTTACTATAAAGTCCGGACCTTAAAGTACTTACAGCATAGTAAGTCGTCATTAAGGTAGTTGTCACATGTGTTTATGAGAACTCCTAGTGGTTTACTATAAAGTCCGGGTCTTAAAGTACTTACAGCATAGTAAGTCGCCAATAAGGTAGTTGTCTCATGTGTTTATGAGAACTCCTAGTGGTTTACCGGCAAAAACACCGGGTAAAATGTAGTTTACCGGGAAGAGAGAGATCTTGATACATAAAACTGTAGATTATGTTAAAGTAGACGCGTTGTGTTTATGTGTGGATTTAATTAATTCCCAGCTGATCCCACTTATTTCTCTGAATGTTCAAATACGTATAATTTTTTCATATGGAAGTGCACTATTACTTTTTCCCCACTTCCTGGTCACTTTTACGGAATTCCAAAGACATAACATAACTGCTAAAAACATTTGATTATCACTTAAAGTCTACTGTATTCCCTTGTAACTACAATAAGATAATGTTTATCTTGAAGTAGATAGAGCAATAAGTGTTTGTACAAGAGTAGAGAAAGTCATGTATACATCGCATAACGGCCAAAACATTTGACTATCACTTAAAGTCTACTGTATTCCCTTGTAGCTACAATAAGATAATGTTTATCTTGAAGTAGATAGAGCAATAAGTGTTTGTACAAGAGTAGAGAATGTCATGTATACATCGCATAACAGCCAAAACATTTGACTATCACTTAAAGTCTACTGTATTCCCTTGTAGCTACAATAAGATAATGTTTATCTTGAAGTAGATAGAGCAATAAGTGTTTGTACAAGAGTAGAGAAAGTCATGTATACATCGCATAACGGCCAAAACATTTGACTATCACTTAAAGTCTACTGTATTCCCTTGTAGCTACAATAAGATAATGTTTATCTTGAAGTAGATAGAGCAATAAGTGTTTGTACAAGAGTAGAGAATGTCATGTATACATCGCATAACAGCCAAAACATTTGACTATCACTTAAAGTCTACTGTATTCCCTTGTAACTACAATAAGATAATGTTTATCTTGAAGTAGATAGAGCAATAAGTGTTTGTACAAGAGTAGAGAAAGTCATGTATATATCACATATCGACCAAAACATTTGACTATCACTTAAAGTCTACTGTATTCCCTTGTAACTACAATAAGATAATGTTTATCTTGAAGTAGATAGAGCAATAAGTGTTTGTACAAGAGTAGAGAAAGTCATGTATATATCACATATCGACCAAAACATTTGACTATCGCTTAAAGTCTACTGTATTCCCTTGTAGCTACAATAAGGAAATGTTTATCTTGAAGTAGATAGAGCAATAAGTGTTTGTACAAGAGTAGAGAATGTCATGTATACATCGCATAACAGCCAAAACATTTGACTATCACTTAAAGTCTACTGTATTCCCTTGTAACTACAATAAGATAATGTTTATCTTGAAATAGATAGAGCAATAAGTGTTTGTACAAGAGTAGAGAAAGTCATGTATATATCACATATCGACCAAAACATTTGACTATCGCTTAAAGTCTACTGTATTTCCTTGTAACTACAATAAGATAATGTTTAACTTGAAGTAGATAGAGCAATAAGTGTTTGTACAAGAGTAGACAAAGTCATGTATACATCACATAACGACCAAAACATTTGACTATCACTTAAAATCTACTGTATTCCCTTGTAACTACAATAAGATAATGTTTATCTTGAAGTAGATAGAGCAATAAGTGTTTGTACAAGAGTAGACAAAGTCATGTATACATCACATAACGACCAAAACATTTGACTATCACTTAAAGTCTACTCTATTCCCTTGTAACTACAATAAGATAATAATTATCTTGAAGTAGATAGAGCAATAAGTGTTTGTACAAGAGTAGAGAAAGTCATGTATACATCGCATAACGGCCAAAACATTTGACTATCACTTAAAGTCTACTGTATTCCCTTGTAACTACAACAAGATAATGTTTATCTTGAAATAGATAGAGCAATAAGTGTTTGTACAAGAGTAGAGAATGTCATGTATACATCGCATAACGGCCAAAACATTTGACTATCACTTAAAGTCTACTGTATTCCCTTGTAGCTACAATAAGGTAATGTTTATCTTGAAGTAGATAGAGCAATAAGTGTTTGTACAAGAGTAGAGAATGTCATGTATACATCGCATAACAGCCAAAACATTTGACTATCACTTAAAGTCTACTGTATTCCCTTGTAACTACAACAAGATAATGTTTATCTTGAAATAGATAGAGCAATAAGTGTTTGTACAAGAGTAGAGAATGTCATGTATACATCGCATAACAGCCAAAACATTTGACTATCACTTAAAGTCTACTGTATTCCCTTGTAGCTACAATAAGATAATGTTTATCTTGAAGTAGATAGAGCAATAAGTGTTTGTACAAGAGTAGAGAAAGTCATGTATACATCACATAACGACCAAAACATTTGAGAATCACTTAAAGTCTACTCTATTCCCTTGTAACTACAATAAGATAATGTTTATCTTGAAGTAGATAGAGCAATAAGTGTTTGTACAAGAGTAGAGAAAGTCATGTATATATCACATATCGACCAAAACATTTGACTATCACTTAAAGTCTACTGTATTCCCTTGTAACTACAATAAGATAATGTTTATCTTGAAGTAGATAGAGCAATAAGTGTTTGTACAAGAGTAGAGAAAGTCATGTATACATCACATAACGACCAAAACATTTGATTATCTCTTAAAGTCTACTGTATTCCCTTGTAAGTACAATAAGATAATGTTTATCTTGAAGTAGATAGAGCAATAAGTGTTTGTACAAAAGTAGAGAAAGTCATGTATACATCACATAACGACCAAAACATTTGATTATCTCTTAAAGTCTACTGTATTCCCTTGTACCTACAATAAGATAATGTTTATCTTGAAGTAGATAGAGCAATAAGTGTTTGTACAAGAGTAGAGAAAGTCATGTATACATCACATAACGACCAAAACATTTGACTATCACTTAAAGTCTACTGCATTCCCTTGTACCTACAATAAGATAATGTTTATCTTGAAGTAGATAGAGCAATAAGTGTTTGTACAAGAGTAGAGAATGGCATGTATACATCACATAACGACCAAAACATTTGACTATCTCTTAATGTCTACTGTATTCCCTTGTAACTACAATAAGATAATGTTTATCTTGAAGTAGATAGGGCAATAAGTCGAGATTTAACTGTATTGGAACACCACAGTGAAGCGAATAATTATTAAATTTTAGATGAGTCGTATTTTTTACACATCTGCTTCACTTTCGTACCTATTTTGAGGACATGTTTCGCAAATCTTCGTTTGCATCTACGGCTCTTATGCGACTGAAGTTAGATCCAGCGGTGTGGGTAATTCTGGGTTGCTGCTGCCATCTGTTGATTTGGTGATGAACTTAAATATGGGATTCTCTTCTAGCGGGATTTCAAAGTTCATTAGTTGGTTTTTATGTTTTTCTATGTATATCCTCTCCCATATGACGAATTCACTATGTTTTTGTACGTATTTGAGTAATTCTGTGCTATCTTCAATTTCATGATTTTCAGACCAGAAATGAGCTGCTATTGCGGACTTATCAATATTTTTGTATCTTAAGTGCCTGAAGTGTTCTTTCTTTCTAGTGCCTATGTTTCTTTTTGTCCTCCCTATGTAAATTTTTTCACAGTCTTTACACTTAATCTTGTAAATGCCTGACTTTTCCTCTGGTTTTATCTTATCAGTATTATTACTGTGAAGTAGGTTTTTAATGTTGTAATTGTTTTTTGGTGCCAATGTTATATTGTATTTCTTGAATATTTTTTGGAACTTTTTTGTGGCCCAGGGGTGGTAAGTAAATTTAGCAAATCTAAGTTCTTGTTTTATTGGTGTGAGAGCTGTGATCTGTTTTAATCTCTTTTGAAGTTTGATTGATTTTAGTTTTTTATCTACAAGGTTTTTTCCATATCCATTTTTAATTGCAGTTTTTAAGATTTGATGGTATTCGTTTTGATATTCTTGCTGGCTGAGGGGTAGATTTACTAATCTGTGTGTGAGACTGTTGATGGTGGCATGTTTGTGTGGAATTGGGTTGAAACTATTTGCTTTGATGTAATTATCTGTGTGTGTTGCTTTTCTATGGATGCCAAATTCTAGTTTTTCATTGTTTTTTTTATTTTAAGGTCTAAAAAAGGTAGAGTACAGTCCTCTTCAGTTTCCAATAAGTGTTTGTACAGGAATAGAGAAAGTGATGTGTGTGCAGTATATCGATTTTTTTATTTAAAAAAGCGGAGTTCCGCGAGAGATGGAAATTTAAAAGCAGTACAGCAAGCAACTTGTCCATTGATATCTGCACTTTCAGAGATAAAGGCATTCCGGGAAGTATGTTGATAGGATCTGAAGGTCGGAGGTACGATGCGGACTTGAACACTTCCAGTATGCGGAACTTGTGCCAGCTTAACCATAGAGCGGTAAGTTTTATTGTGAAATATCACTTCAGGTATCAGATATTTTCCTATGTTTTTTAAGATAGAGGCAGAAGAGCACTGTAATAATGCGCAGTTCAAAAGTCAATTGTCAGTAAAATGTAATTTCTAATGTTACGTTTAGTTATAAAAAGGGCTGGGTCCTCGATATTTTGGATACCCCAATGCCGATATCGATAATTTCTGGATACTTCGGTGGTGATTCTGCAATTGCTATTGTGTTTCGAAATCACAAAATACGACGGCTGTTCCATAATGAATGATCACAATTTCTTTTGATATGGTAGTTTTACTCATCCTCATAATTTTGATGGTTCTTCCTAAAATAGTCTCCCCTGAATGCGATGTTCTTGTCCCAGAGTTTCTGCCAGCCTCCAAAGACATGCTGGAAACCATTTTTTGAGAGATCCTTCAAAATTGCCTCCGCAGCCTTCACTACTGCTTCTGATAATGGATAATGCCTCCCACGAAGGCGTTTCTTCAAGTTAGAGAATAGAAAATAGTCACATGGGGCTAAATCCGGACTATAGGGAGGGTGAGGGATGCACTTCACGTTGATTTTTCCAAGATATTCAGCAACAACATTGGCAATATACGGCCGCGCATTATCGTGTTGCAGCATCCAGCCTGCTTCACGGAAATGTGGTCTTATGCGTCTCATATGGACTTGCAATGTTTTCAGGACATCGCTGTAGTATTGTCCACTTACTGATGTGTGTGCAGGTACAACATGCTGATAAATCATTCCATGAATATCAAAGAATGGGATGACCATGGCTTTCCCAGCAGAAACAAGCACTTTTACTTTTTGGGGGGTTGCTGATGAAGGAGATTTCCACACTGAGCTTTGCTGTTTGCTCTCAGGATCAAAATGATGTAGCCAAGTTTCATCAGCAGTGATTACGTTTGAAAGAAACTCCGGATCTTCCTCTAACATCAACTTTAACTGCATGCAGACCTGCATGCGAATGTGCTTTTGTTCGGGAATCAACAGTCTTGGAACCCATCGCGCACAAACACGTCTCATGTGTAATGTTTCTGTCACCAACGTGTGGGTGGCACCCAATGAAATGTTCAGTATTTCAGAAAGTGATCTTAAGGAAATTCGTCGATCCTCTCTCACAATGTTTATTGAGCAGCCCTTGTATCATTGATGCAAGTAGAACATTACATTAAGTTTCCTCTACAGTAATTAATCGGTGCCAAGAACTCGGATTTATTGCGTCTAAACTGCGCCAACAGAGCGTTGGAAATGTTCATTCGAACGCGTTTATGGTCTAACGTGAGCAAACGTGGCACCCAACGCACGGACAGCTTTCTTATGTCTAAATGTTGATTTAATATGTGACAAAGACGTTGTTTTGACTTGTTCATAACCTTTGGAATCTCTCTCACTTTAATTCGGCGTCATCTAGCACCATTTGGTGAACTTTGGCGATGTAGTTGCAATTTTTGGATGTCCCAAACGTTCATCGTCCCCCAAGCTCTTACGGCCACGTTTAAATTCAGCTGTCCAAACTTTCACTGTGGTAAATGATGGTTTGGAGTCTCCATACACAGAATCCAGCTCATCTTTGATTTGCATAGGCGTATTGCCTTTCAAAAACAAATACTTAATGACAGTTTGATACTCGATTTTGTCTAGTTTCATAAAAGCACTCACGTCAACTCACTCAAACAACTGTTACATAACAACTGAGCCTTCAAAATGGCTGAAAATTTGGTGAGTAACGGTCAACAGATGCACAACGAAATTCACTAGCTTTTATTTACTAATGCTGCCATCTTTATGTCAAGATCGGAAACTTTTCGAATCACCCTCGTAAATCAACACTGCATGAAGTTTGTCATACTGATTGTTTACTTTAGCTCTAAAATATCAGAAACATGTCCGTTTCTAATGTAGCAGTAAATATGAAGACACAATGATTACAGGTAGAATTAATTAAAAATTCTTCTTCAAATTTATTACGGTCAGTCCTGTAATTATGGACATATATCTTGTTGCAGATGCACGCGATTGTCTTTTGGATTCTGCTCATTTGCGGGGCTCTAGGGCTCAGCCGAAGTAACAGCTGCGACATCTTGGATTTGGTGGAGATTGGCGACTGTGAAGATGTCCATGGACCACCCATCACCTGCTCCGGTCAAGTTGTAGAGCACGTGACTGTCATGAGGAAGCTTTACGTGAACCTAACGGTACACGACAATCTATACTCCCGTAATATGAGGTTTAAGCGAATGAAACTGGCGTACAAGATGCTAAAAAGACTGTTAAGGGAAGCGGAGAGTTTCCTGGATTTTCTGAATGTGAATCAGAACTCCTCGGAGGGAGACTGCATCAACGTACGTCTGTTTGAGGAGCGTATTGGGGAAATAGGCGAGTACGTCACTTT
This sequence comes from Mantis religiosa, assembly GCA_030765055.1. Taxonomy (NCBI): domain Eukaryota; kingdom Metazoa; phylum Arthropoda; class Insecta; order Mantodea; family Mantidae; genus Mantis; species Mantis religiosa. Next base: position 32,806,865 of record CM060947.1, read on the forward strand.
ATTCTCCAGTTTTAAGAGATGGATAGATTATTATTTCCCAGCAGTTGCAGGACTGGAGTTTGTGATCGGGATGTATGGTAACTGGATGATAATATTTATTTTCTTCAGGAATGAAGACATGAGAGCAGACCCTAATAAACTGATCCTAAACCTGGCTATCGGCGACATATTCCTGCTTGTCACCAACACTGTGATCTACTACGTCAGATATCGATGGCTGCCGATGAAGGTGCCTCCAGGTCTCTGTAAGATCATGTCGTACACTAGAACGGTCGCCGTTGCTTCCAGCGTGTACTCCATGGTGCTCCTCAGCATGCTGAGGTTCCTTGTCACAACGTCTACTCCAGGAGGTAAAACCCAGCACTTCATAGACAAGTTCCTCAGGATACCTGTGTTGTTGACGTCTGTGTGGATTCTTGCAGCTTTGGTGGGTATACCCGAGTTCTTCGACGCGACGACTTTCTGTGAGCTTAGCACAAGTGTAGTAACAAAATACTTCAAGTTCATTTGTTTGTGTCTGCTGCCACTGGGTGCTATTGGTGTTTTCTCTGTTGGCACCTCTAGGATACTGCAGAAAAGTGCTCAACAGGTTCCAGGAGAGCAAGTTCCTAACATGTTACGTCAAATACAGGCAAGAGAGAGAGGTGCTAAGGTTGTCTTATGTCTCGTAATGGTCTTCTGTGTCACATATCTACCTCTGAACATTTATTACTTGAAGAAAGAAGGATTTGAAATAACTGACTATCGGGATAGGTTCTTGCTTCAACTGCTGATACCGCTGAACTCATGCCTCAATCCAGCAGCTCTGTGTGTGGGTAGTAGCAAGTTTAGAAAAATCTTCAGGAGATATAGCACTTTTAACTGTAATTTTAAAGTTGTGAATTTCGACAGTGAACAAAGAAGTTCGGAGCTGGAGGTAGGACGTGTCACTACATCTAGTGAAGGTATCAGATACTGAGTGATGGAATAGACAAAACGTTGTCAGAACAATGCGATAACGTTAGAATATTAAATAATGATAATTATTTTTCTCACTAAAATTCAAACTTATTATATTCTGTTAGCTTAATGTGAAACAAACACGCCGTAGTAGTTACATTGTTGGTACTCCTGGTTCCCACCTATGAGAACCAGGAAATTTCAGACATGTTAAGTATCGCCTACCGCTGCAATGGAGGTAACACGCGAGGAACAATATGCGGCTTTGAAATTCTGCTTTTGTCTCAACAAATCTTCAGTTGAGGTCTATACAATGTTACAGGAGGCCTATGGAGAGTCTGTTCTTCCCTACAGCTCAGCTCGAAGGTGGTTTAAACTGTTGAAAGATGGGAGACAATCAATTTCAAAGGAAGGTGTACCCGGTGCTCCAGTTACTGCTCTTACGGAAGAAAACATCAACACTGCTGCTGCCATTGTGAGAGAGGATCGACGAATTACCTTAACATCACTTTCTGAAATACTGAACATTTCATTGGGTACCACCCACACGTTGCTGACAGAAACATTACACATGAGACGTGTTTGTGCGCGATGGGTTCCAAGACTGTTGATTCCCGAACAAAAGGACATTCGCATACACGTCTGCATGCAGTTAAAGTTGATGTTAGAGGAAGATTCGGAGTTTCTTTCAAACGTAATCGCTGCTGATGAAACTTGTCTACATCATTTTGATCCTGAGAGCAAACAGTAAAGCTCAGTGTGGAAATCTCCTTCATCACCAACCCCCCAAAAAAGCAAAAGTGATTGCTTCTGCTGGGAAAGTTATGGTCATTTCATTCTTTGATATTCATGGAATGGTCTATCAGCATGTTGTACCTGCACACACATCAGTAACTAGACAATACTACAGGGATGTCCTGGAAACATTGCAAGTCCATATCAGACGCGAAAGACCACATTTCCGCGAAGCAGGCTGGATGCTGTACCACGATAATGCGCGGCCGTATATTGCCAATGTTGTTGGTGAATGTGTCACGAAATTCAACACGAAGTACATCCCTTACCCTCCCTATAGTCCGGATTTAGTCCCATGTGACTTTTTTCTATTTCCTAACTTGAAGAAATGCCTTCGTGGGAGACATTATCCATCATCAGAAGCAGTGCTGAAGGCTGCGGAGGCGATTTTGAAGGATCTCTCAAAAATGGCTTCCAGCATGTCTTTGAAGACTGGCAGAAACGCTGGGACAGGTGCATCGCATTCAGGGGAGACTATTTTGAGAAAGACCATCAAAATTATGAGGATGAGTAAATGTACGTTGTCAAAAAAAATGTGATCATTCTTTATTGAACAGCGGTCGTACTTACACCATGTTATAGTAATGCAGAATAACTACAGCTGTTACATTTAATTAGCAATGCCAGGAAATAAAAGTCCTCTACCACGTAAACGCGGCAGCAGTTACTTCCAGGTATAATGTGTCTCAGCCTAGTTTAATCCTGCTGTAAACATCTGGGCTGGAAGGCAGGTAGGTACAAAGATATTGGGATAGACAACGGTTAAGCTGTTGATTGGCTTAGCGAAGTTAATGGACGTCTTCTTTTATTAGTATACGTACGATAAACCCCTCCTTTAAGTATAGTAACGTAAGAAATTAATTGCTCTTTCACACTGGCCGTGTGTAGGCTGAAGTATGGAAAGTTTGAGTCAGACTGAAAAATTCAATGCCATAGCCTGGATTTGAACCACGGATATTCTTGTTGCCGTCCAGCCGCTCTAACCCTTGGGCTACAATTGCCAACGTGCCGACATACATTAAATTCTCGTTAAAAAGACTGATTCGCGCTTTTACTTTTTTTAAAGGTACTTACAGCATAGTAAGTCGCCAATAAGGTAGTTGTCTCATGTGTTTATGAGAACTCCTAGTGGTTTACTATAAAGCCCGGGTCTTAAAGTACTTACAGCATAGTAAGTCGTCATTAAGGTAGTTGTCTCATGTGTTTATGAGAACTCCTAGTGGTTTACTATAAAGCCCGGGTCTTAAAGTACTTACAGCATAGTAAGTCGCCATTAAGGTAGTTGTCTCATGTGTTTATGAGAACTCCTAGTGGTTTACTATAAAGCCCGGGCCTTAAAGTACTTACAGCATAGTAAGTCGCCATTAAGGTAGTTGTCTCATGTGTTTATGAGAACTCCTAGTGGTTTACTATAAAGCCCGGGCCTTAAAGTACTTACAGCATAGTAAGTCGCCATTAAGGTAGTTGTCTCATGTGTTTATGAGAACTCCTAGTGGTTTACTATAAAGCCCGGGCCTTAAAGTACTTACAGCATAGTAAGTCGTCATTAAGGTAGTTGTCTCATGTGTTTATGAGAACTCCTAGTGGTTTACTATAAAGCCCGGGTCTAAAAGTACTTACAGCATAGTAAGTCACCATTAAGGTAGTTGTCTCATGTGTTTATGAGAACTCCTAGTGGTTTACTATAAAGCCCGGGTCTTAAAGTACTTACAGCATAGTAAGTCGTCATTAAGGTAGTTGTCTCATGTGTTTATGAGAACTCCTAGTGGTTTACTATAAAGCCCGGACCTTAAAGTACTTACAGCATAGTAAGTCGCCATTAAGGTAGTTGTCTCATGTGTTTATGAGAACTCCTAGTGGTTTACTATAAAGCCCGGGCCTTAAAGTACTTACAGCATAGTAAGTCGCCATTAAGGTAGTTGTCTCATGTGTTTATGAGAACTCCTAGTGGTTTACTATAAAGCCCGGGCCTTAAAGTACTTACAGCATAGTAAGTCGCCATTAAGGTAGTTGTCTCATGTGTTTATGAGAACTCCTAGTGGTTTACTATAAAGCCCGGGCCTTAAAGTACTTACAGCATAGTAAGTCGTCATTAAGGTAGTTGTCTCATGTGTTTATGAGAACTCCTAGTGGTTTACTATAAAGCCCGGGCCTTAAAGTACTTACAGCATAGTAAGTCGTCATTAAGGTAGTTGTCTCATGTGTTTATGAGAACTCCTAGTGGTTTACTATAAAGTCCGGGCCTTAAAGTACTTACAGCATAGTAAGTCGCCAATAAGGTAGTTGTCTCATGTGTTTATGAGAACTCCTAGCGATTTACTATAAAGCCCGGGTCTTAAAGTACTTACAGCATAGTAAGTCGTCATTAAGGTAGTTGTCTCATGTGTTTATGAGAACTCCTAGTGGTTTACTATAAAGCCCGGGTCTTAAAGTACTTACAACATAGTAAGTCGTCATTAAGGTAGTTGTCTCATGTGTTTATGAGAACTCCTAGTGGTTTACTATAAAGCCCGGGTCTTAAAGTACTTACAGCATAGTAAGTCGCCAATAAGGTAGTTGTCTCATGTGTTTATGAGAACTCCTAGTGGTTTACTATAAAGCCCGGGCCTTAAAGTACTTACAGCATAGTAAGTCGTCATTAAGGTAGTTGTCTCATGTGTTTATGAGAACTCCTAGTGGTTTACTATAAAGCCCGGGCCTTAAAGTACTTACAGCATAGTAAGTCGCCATTAAGGTAGTTGTCTCGTGTGTTTATGAGAACTCCTAGTGGTTTACTATAAAGCCCGGGTCTTAAAGTACTTACAGCATAGTAAGTCGTCATTGAGGTAGTTGTCTCATGTGTTTATGAGAACTCCTAGTGGTTTACTATAAAGCCCGGGCCTTAAAGTACTTACAGCATAGTAAGTCGCCATTAAGGTAGTTGTCTCATGTGTTTATGAGAACTCCTAGTGGTTTACTATAAAGCCCGGGCCTTAAAGTACTTACAGCATAGTAAGTCGCCATTAAGGTAGTTGTCTCATGTGTTTATGAGAACTCCTAGTGGTTTACTATAAAGCCCGGGCCTTAAAGTACTTACAGCATAGTAAGTCGCCATTAAGGTAGTTGTCTCATGTGTTTATGAGAACTCCTAGTGGTTTACTATAAAGCCCGGGCCTTAAAGTACTTACAGCATAGTAAGTCGTCATTAAGGTAGTTGTCTCATGTGTTTATGAGAACTCCTAGTGGTTTACTATAAAGCCCGGGCCTTAAAGTACTTACAGCATAGTAAGTCGCCATTAAGGTAGTTGTCACATGTGTTTATGAGAACTACTAGTGGTTTACTATAAAGCCCGGGCCTTAAAGTACTTACAGCATAGTAAGTCGTCATTAAGGTAGTTGTCTCATGTGTTTATGAGAACTCCTAGTGGTTTACTATAAAGCCCGGGCCTTAAAGTACTTACAGCATAGTAAGTCGTCATTAAGGTAGTTGTCTCATGTGTTTATGAGAACTCCTAGTGGTTTACTATAAAGCCCGGACCTTAAAGTACTTACAGCATAGTAAGTCGTCATTAAGGTAGTTGTCACATGTGTTTATGAGAACTACTAGTGGTTTACTATAAAGCCCGGACCTTAAAGTACTTACAGCATAGTAAGTCGTCATTAAGGTAGTTGTCTCATGTGTTTATGAGAACTCCTAGTGGTTTACTATAAAGCCCGGACCTTAAAGTACTTACAGCATAGTAAGTCGTCATTAAGGTAGTTGTCTCATGTGTTTATGAGAACTCCTAGTGGTTTACTATAAAGCCCGGGCCTTAAAGTACTTACAGCATAGTAAGTCGCCATTAAGGTAGTTGTCTCATGTGTTTATGAGAACTCCTAGTGGTTTACTATAAAGTCCGGACCTTAAAGTACTTACAGCAGAGTAAGTCGTCATTAAGGTAGTTGTCTCATGTGTTTATGAGAACTCCTAGTGGTTTACTATAAAGCCCGGACCTTAAAGTACTTACAGCATAGTAAGTCGTCATTAAGGTAGTTGTCTCATGTGTTTATGAGAACTACTAGTGGTTTACTATAAAGCCCGGGCCTTAAAGTACTTACAGCATAGTAAGTCGCCATTAAGGTAGTTGTCTCATGTGTTTATGAGAACTCCTAGTGGTTTACTATAAAGCCCGGGCCTTAAAGTACTTACAGCATAGTAAGTCGCCATTAAGGTAGTTGTCACATGTGTTTATGAGAACTACTAGTGGTTTACTATAAAGCCCGGGCCTTAAAGTACTTACAGCATAGTAAGTCGCCATTAAGGTAGTTGTCTCATGTGTTTATGAGAACTCCTAGTGGTTTACTATAAAGCCCGGGCCTTAAAGTACTTACAGCATAGTAAGTCGCCATTAAGGTAGTTGTCTCATGTGTTTATGAGAACTCCTAGTGGTTTACTATAAAGCCCGGGCCTTAAAGTACTTACAGCATAGTAAGTCGTCATTAAGGTAGTTGTCTCTTGTGTTTATGAGAACTCCTAGTGGTTTACTATAAAGCCCGGACCTTAAAGTACTTACAGCATAGTAAGTCGTCATTAAGGTAGTTGTCTCATGTGTTTATGAGAACTCCTAGTGGTTTACTATAAAGTCCGGGCCTTAAAGTACTTACAACATAGTAAGTCGTCATTAAGGTAGTTGTCTCATGTGTTTATGAGAACTCCTAGTGGTTTACTATAAAGTCCGGGCCTTAAAGTACTTACAACATAGTAAGTCGTCATTAAGGTAGTTGTCTCATGTGTTTATGAGAACTCCTAGTGGTTTACTATAAAGCCCGGACCTTAAAGTACTTACAGCATAGTAAGTCGTCATTAAGGTAGTTGTCTCATGTGTTTATGAGAACTCCTAGTGGTTTACTATAAAGTCCGGACCTTAAAGTACTTACAGCATAGTAAGTCGTCATTAAGGTAGTTGTCTCATGTGTTTATGAGAACTCCTAGTAGTTTACTATAGAGCCCGGGTCTTAAAGTACTTACAGCATAGTAAGTCGTCATTAAGGTAGTTGTCTCATGTGTTTATGAGAACTCCTAGTGGTTTACTATAAAGCTCGGGTCTTAAAGTACTTACAGCATAGTAAGTCGTCATTAAGGTAGTTGTCTCATGTGTTTATGAGAACTCCTAGTGGTTTACTATAAAGTCCGGACCTTAAAGTACTTACAGCATAGTAAGTCGTCATTAAGGTAGTTGTCTCATGTGTTTATGAGAACTCCTAGTGGTTTACTATAAAGTCCGGACCTTAAAGTACTTACAGCATAGTAAGTCGTCATTAAGGTAGTTGTCTCATGTGTTTATGAGAACTCCTAGTGGTTTACTATAAAGCCCGGAGCTTAAAGTACTTACAGCATAGTAAGTTGCCATTAAGGTAGTTGTCTCGTGTGTTTATGAGAACTCCTAGTGGTTTACTATAAAGTCCGGGTCTTAAAGTACTTACAGCATAGTAAGTCGCCATTAAGGTAGTTGTCTCATGTGTTTATGAGAACTCCTAGTGGTTTACTATAAAGCCCGGGCCTTAATGTACTTACAGCATAGTAAGTCGTCAATAAGGTAGTTGTCTCATGTGTTTATGAGAACTCCTAGTGGTTTACTATAAAGCCCGGAGCTTAAAGTACTTACAGCATAGTAAGTTGCCATTAAGGTAGTTGTCTCATGTGTTTATGAGAACTCCTAGTGGTTTACTATAAAGTCCGGGTCTTAAAGTACTTACAGCATAGTAAGTCGCCATTAAGGTAGTTGTCTCATGTGTTTATGATAACTCCTAGTGGTTTACTATAAAGCCCGGGTCTTAAAGTACTTACAGCATAGTAAGTCGCCAATAAGGTAGTTGTCTCATGTGTTTATGAGAACTCCTAGTGGTTTACTATAAAGCCCGGAGCTTAAAGTACTTACAGCATAGTAAGTTGCCATTAAGGTAGTTGTCTCATGTGTTTATGAGAACTCCTAGTGGTTTACTATAAAGCCCGGACCTTAAAGTACTTACAGCATAGTAAGTCGTCATTGAGGTAGTTGTCTCATGTGTTTATGAGAACTCCTAGTGGTTTACTATAAAGCCCGGGCCTTAAAGTACTTACAGCATAGTAAGTCGTCATTAAGGTAGTTGTCTCATGTGTTTATGAGAACTCCTAGTGGTTTACTATAAAGTCCGGGTCTTAAAGTACTTACAGCATAGTAAGTCGTCATTAAGGTAGTTGTCTCATGTGTTTATGAGAACTCCTAGTGGTTTACTATAAAGCCCGGACCTTAAAGTACTTACAGCATAGTAAGTCGTCATTAAGGTAGTTGTCTCATGTGTTTATGAGAACTCCTAGTGGTTTACTATAAAGCCCGGGCCTTAAAGTACTTACAGCATAGTAAGTCGTCATTAAGGTAGTTGTCTCATGTGTTTATGAGAACTCCTAGTGGTTTACTATAAAGTCCGGGTCTTAAAGTACTTACAGCATAGTAAGTCGTCATTAAGGTAGTTGTCTCGTGTGTTTATGAGAATTCCTAGTGGTTTACTATAAAGCCCGGACCTTAAAGTACTTACAGCATAGTAAGTCGTCATTAAGGTAGTTGTCTCATGTGTTTATGAGAACTCCTAGTGGTTTACTATAAAGTCCGGGTCTTAAAGTACTTACAGCATAGTAAGTCGTCATTAAGGTAGTTGTCTCGTGTGTTTATGAGAATTCCTAGTGGTTTACTATAAAGCCCGGACCTTAAAGTACTTACAGCATAGTAAGTCGTCATTAAGGTAGTTGTCTCATGTGTTTATGAGAACTCCTAGCGGTTTACTATAAAGCCCGGGCCTTAAAGTACTTACAGCATAGTAAGTCGTCATTAAGGTAGTTGTCTCATGTGTTTATGAGAACTCCTAGTGGTTTACTATAAAGCCCGGGTCTTAAAGTACTTACAGCATAGTAAGTCGCCAATAAGGTAGTTGTCTCATGTGTTTATGAGAACTCCTAGTGGTTTACTATAAAGTCCGGGTCTTAAAGTACTTACAGCATAGTAAGTCGTCATTAAGGTAGTTGTCTCATGTGTTTATGAGAACTCCTAGTGGTTTACTATAAAGCCCGGACCTTAAAGTACTTACAGCATAGTAAGTCGTCATTAAGGTAGTTGTCTCATGTGTTTATGAGAACTCCTAGTGGTTTACTATAAAGTCCGGGTCTTAAAGTACTTACAGCATAGTAAGTCGTCATTAAGGTAGTTGTCTCATGTGTTTATGAGAATTCCTAGTGGTTTACTATAAAGCCCGGGTCTTAAAGTACTTACAGCATAGTAAGTCGCCAATAAGGTAGTTGTCTCATGTGTTTATGAGAACTCCTAGTGGTTTACTATAAAGTCCGGGTCTTAAAGTACTTACAGCATAGTAAGTCGTCATTAAGGTAGTTGTCTCATGTGTTTATGAGAACTCCTAGTGGTTTACTATAAAGCCCGGGCCTTAAAGTACTTACAGCAGAGTAAGTCGTCATTAAGGTAGTTGTCTCATGTGTTTATGAGAACTCCTAGTGGTTTACTATAAAGCCCGGGTCGTAAGGTACTTACAGCATAGTAAGTCGTCATTAAGGTAGTTGTCTCGTGTGTTTATGAGAACTCCTAGTGGTTTACTATAAAGCCCGGGTCGTAAGGTACTTACAGCATAGTAAGTCGTCATTAAGGTAGTTGTCTCATGTGTTTATGAGAACTCCTAGTGGTTTACTATAAAGCCCGGGTCTTAAAGTACTTACAACATAGTAAGTCGTCATTAAGGTAGTTGTCTCATGTGTTTATGAGAACTCCTAGTGGTTTACTATAAAGCCCGGGTCGTAAGGTACTTACAGCATAGTAAGTCGTCATTAAGGTAGTTGTCTCGTGTGTTTATGAGAACTCCTAGTAGTTTACTATAAAGTCCGGACCTTAAAGTACTTACAGCATAGTAAGTCGTCATTAAGGTAGTTGTCTCATGTGTTTATGAGAACTCCTAGTGGTTTACTATAAAGCCCGGGTCTTAAAGTACTTACAACATAGTAAGTCGTCATTAAGGTAGTTGTCTCATGTGTTTATGAGAACTCCTAGTGGTTTACTATAAAGCCCGGGTCGTAAGGTACTTACAGCATAGTAAGTCGTCATTAAGGTAGTTGTCTCATGTGTTTATGAGAACTCCTAGTGGTTTACTATAAAGCCCGGGTCGTAAGGTACTTACAGCATAGTAAGTCGTCATTAAGGTAGTTGTCTCATGTGTTTATGAGAACTCCTAGTGGTTTACTATAAAGCCCGGGTCTTAAAGTACTTACAACATAGTAAGTCGTCATTAAGGTAGTTGTCTCATGTGTTTATGAGAACTCCTAGTGGTTTACTATAAAGCCCGGTCCTTAAAGTACTTACAGCATAGTAAGTCGTCATTAAGGTAGTTGTCTCATGTGTTTATGAGAACTCCTAGTGGTTTACTATAAAGCCCGGGCCTTAAAGTACTTACAACATAGTAAGTCGTCATTAAGGTAGTTGTCTCATGTGTTTATGAGAACTCCTAGTGGTTTACTATAAAGCCCGGGTCTTAAAGTACTTACAACATAGTAAGTCGTCATTAAGGTAGTTGTCTCATGTGTTTATGAGAACTCCTAGTGGTTTACTATAAAGCCCGGGTCTTAAAGTACTTACAACATAGTAAGTCGTCATTAAGGTAGTTGTCTCATGTGTTTATGAGAACTCCTAGTGGTTTACTATAAAGCCCGGGTCTTAAAGTACTTACAACATAGTAAGTCGTCATTAAGGTAGTTGTCTCATGTGTTTATGAGAACTCCTAGTGGTTTACTATAAAGCCCGGGTCTTAAAGTACTTACAACATAGTAAGTCGCCAATAAGGTAGTTGTCACATGTGTTTATGAGAACTCCTAGTGGTTTACTATAAAGCCCGGGTCTTAAAGTACTTACAACATAGTAAGTCGTCATTAAGGTAGTTGTCTCATGTGTTTATGAGAACTCCTAGTGGTTTACTATAAAGCCCGGGTCTTAAAGTACTTACAACATAGTAAGTCGTCATTAAGGTAGTTGTCACATGTGTTTATGAGAACTCCTAGTGGTTTACTATAAAGTCCGGACCTTAAAGTACTTACAACATAGTAAGTCGTCATTAAGGTAGTTGTCTCATGTGTTTATGAGAACTCCTAGTGGTTTACTATAAAGCCCGGGCCTTAAAGTACTTACAGCATAGTAAGTCGTCATTAAGGTAGTTGTCTCATGTGTTTATGAGAACTCCTAGTGGTTTACTATAAAGCCCGGGCCTTAAAGTACTTACAGCATAGTAAGTCGCCATTAAGGTAGTTGTCTCATGTGTTTATGAGAACTCCTAGTGGTTTACTATAAAGCCCGGGTCTTAAAGTACTTACAGCATAGTAAGTCGTCATTAAGGTAGTTGTCTCATGTGTTTATGAGAACTCCTAGTGGTTTACTATAAAGCCCGGGCCTTAAAGTACTTACAGCATAGTAAGTCGTCATTAAGGTAGTTGTCTCATGTGTTTATGAGAACTCCTAGTGGTTTACTATAAAGCCCGGGCCTTAAAGTACTTACAGCATAGTAAGTCGTCATTAAGGTAGTTGTCTCATGTGTTTATGAGAACTCCTAGTGGTTTACTATAAAGCCCGGGCCTTAAAGTACTTACAGCATAGTAAGTCGCCATTAAGGTAGTTGTCTCATGTGTTTATGAGAACTCCTAGTGGTTTACTATAAAGCCCGGGTCTTAAAGTACTTACAGCATAGTAAGTCGTCATTAAGGTAGTTGTCTCATGTGTTTATGAGAACTCCTAGTGGTTTACTATAAAGCCCGGGCCTTAAAGTACTTACAGCATAGTAAGTCGTCATTAAGGTAGTTGTCTCATGTGTTTATGAGAACTCCTAGTGGTTTACTATAAAGCCCGGGCCTTAAAGTACTTACAGCATAGTAAGTCGCCATTAAGGTAGTTGTCTCATGTGTTTATGAGAACTCCTAGTGGTTTACTATAAAGCCCGGGCCTTAAAGTACTTACAGCATAGTAAGTCGTCATTAAGGTAGTTGTCTCATGTGTTTATGAGAACTCCTAGTGGTTTACTATAAAGCCCGGGTCTTAAAGTACTTACAGCATAGTAAGTCGTCATTAAGGTAGTTGTCTCATGTGTTTATGAGAACTCCTAGTGGTTTACTATAAAGCCCGGGCCTTAAAGTACTTACAGCATAGTAAGTCGCCATTAAGGTAGTTGTCTCATGTGTTTATGAGAACTCCTAGTGGTTTACTATAAAGCCCGGGCCTTAAAATACTTACAGCATAGTAAGTCGTCATTAAGGTAGTTGTCTCATGTGTTTATGAGAACTCCTAGTGGTTTACTATAAAGCCCGGGCCTTAAAGTACTTACAGCATAGTAAGTCGCCATTAAGGTAGTTGTCTCATGTGTTTATGAGAACTCCTAGTGGTTTACTATAAAGCCCGGGCCTTAAAGTACTTACAGCATAGTAAGTCGCCATTAAGGTAGTTGTCTCATGTGTTTATGAGAACTCCTAGTGGTTTACTATAAAGCCCGGACCTTAAAGTACTTACAGCATAGTAAGTCGTCATTAAGGTAGTTGTCTCATGTGTTTATGAGAACTCCTAGTAGTTTACTATAAAGCCCGGGCCTTAAAGTACTTACAGCATAGTAAGTCGTCATTAAGGTAGTTGTCTCATGTGTTTATGAGAACTCCTAGTGGTTTACTATAAAGCCCGGGCCTTAAAGTACTTACAGCATAGTAAGTCGGCATTAAGGTAGTTGTCTCATGTGTTTGTGAGAACTCCTAGTGGTTTACTATAAAGCCCGGGCCTTAAAGTACTTACAGCATAGTAAGTCGGCATTAAGGTAGTTGTCTCATGTGTTTATGAGAACTCCTAGTGGTTTACTATAAAGCCCGGACCTTAAAGTACTTACAGCATAGTAAGTCGCCAATAAGGTAGTTGTCACATGTGTTTATGAGAACTCCTAGTGGTTTACCGGCAAAAACACCGGGTAAAATGTAGTTTACCGGGAAGAGAGAGATCTTGATACATAAAACTGTAGATTATGTTAAAGTAGACGCGTTGTGTTTATGTGTGGATTTAATTAATTCCCAGCTGATCCCACTTATTTCTCTGAATGTTCAAATACGTATAATTTTTTCATATGGAAGTGCACTATTACTTTTTCCCCACTTCCTGGTCACTTTTACGGAATTCCAAAGACATAACATAACTGCTAAAAACATTTGACTATCACTTAAAGTCTACTGTATTCCCTTGTAACTACAATAAGATAAGGTTTATCTTGAAGTAGATAGAGCAATAAGTGTTTGTACAAGAGTAGAGAAAGTCATGTGTACATTACATAACGACCAAAACATTTGACTATCACTTAAAGTCTACTGTATTCCCTTGTAACTACAATAAGATAAGGTTTATCTTGAAGTAGATAGAGCAATAAGTGTTTGTACAAGAGTAGAGAAAGTCATGTATACATCATATAACGACCAAAACATTTGACTATCACTTAAAGTCTACTGTATTCCCTTGTAACTACAATAAGATAATGTTTATCTTGAAGTAGATAGAGTAATAAGTATTTGTACAAGAGTAGAGAAAGTCATGTATACATCACATAATGACCAAAACATTTGACTATCACTTAAAGTCTACTGTATTCCCTTGTAACTACAATAAGGTAATGTTTATCTTGAAGTAGAGCAATAAGTGTAGCATTACGGTAGGTCAGCAGCTAAAAATCTGAACCACCGAGACCAATTATGGTTGCTAAACACCCCGGCAGAGAGCACAGGTGTTGTAGACGAAGGGTCATATCAGTGCCTGTCCACGCAGTTGCATTGCTGTAACCAAGATGGCAGCAATTGAGCTGCAACGAGCGCGCCTGGCGGGTAAACGCTGAGTTGAAGTATCGCAGAGCCATCTAGTTGTTTGCCCGGCTGCAACGAAAGCTCACTGCAATGCGTGCTGCAGATACACAACATCCGCAAGCAGGAGTGAAGCATCTTGAGTGAAATGGTTTAAACGTAACACGCTGCGTGTCTCAGCTGATGTTGGTGTGAGTGACCCCGATACACTTCCAAGTAAACAAACACACGGACTTCAGGGACACTTCCGTAGCGTCATATTCAGGTATGTTCTTGGAGGTTAGGAACCAGTCACCATAGCAACTAGATGTTATTTATGTGTGAGTAAGATATTGCAAGGTATGACGTGCTGATCGTAGCTTCCTGCTTTTGAGTGTTCCGTAGAGGTTACAGAGGAAGGCTGGATTCCTTTGCTGATCATGACTTTTATTCATACACTTGTTTAATGAAATATAAAATCATAATCGCACAGCAAACTGTTTTTATCGTAATTTACACGTCCTCGACTGAAGTTCGGATTAATTGTCAAGTTATATTGTATGTCAAAACATATTCTTGAGTTTTTTTTTATTTTCTCTTCGTTCAAAAATATTTTCCTTAGTGGGTTATCCTATTGAAATAAAGCCTTTTGTTTACCTATTACCTATTATTATATTCCATGTTCTAAATGACACTGAAGATTTTCAAAAGGCACAGTCTTATATCACTTCATTTTTTTTAGTGTTGCAGAGTTATATTTCATTTTAATAAATATTTTCAAATAGGAGTAGAAATAGTACCGGCATTTCCTGGATGCTCACGAGGACTTACTAAACCCGAAGCTACCTTTGCGTTATTCTTTTGTTCATTTTTATGAAAGAATTTTGTTCAAAGACGTAACTATTTTGCTGTCGTGGGAACCAAAGAGGTAAAATATGTTGAATTATCTGTGTATGTATGTAGTTGTGTTTATTTTCTAAGTCTCAGTAAAGATATAGAGAGAGAAATGTCACAAACCATAGATAATAGTTTGATATACAGTGTGCAGGAATTTGTTATTGTTAATTATACCATTACTTTGTTATTTAAATGCCTTTGAACACTGCGGCTGTACGAGACAATGAACATAACACAATCGTAGGGTCGATTCAAGTTTTTCTCGATATTCGGTGTTTTTGACGATACTCGAATACTTCGATACTCGATGCGTCATTTCGACCTCCAGTTTCAATGTTGGGAGAACTGTGGAATGCCAATGAAATTAATTAGGTGCACATATTTAATGAGAAACGTTTCCGATCTTAACATGAAGATGGCAGCACTCGTAAATAAAAGCTAGTGAATTTCGTTGCACATTTGTTGACAGTTACTCAATAAAGGTTCAGCCATTTTGGACGCTCAGTTGTTATGTAACAGTCGTTTGAGTGAGTTGATGTGAGTGTTTTTATGAAAATGGACAAAATCGAGTATCGAGCTGTCATTAAATATTTGTTTTTGAAAGACAATACGCCTACGCAAATCAAAGATGAGTTGGATTCTGTGTATAGGGACTCTGCACCATCATATACCACAGTGAAATTTTGGGCAGCTGAATTTAAACGTGGCCGTAAGAGCTTGGGAGTCGATGAACGTTCGGGACGTACAAAAACTGCAACTACTGACGAAAACATCGGCAAAGTTTACCAAATGGTGCTAGACGACCGCCGAATTAAAGTGAGAGAGATAGCAGAGGCTATGAACATGTCAAAAGAACGTGTTTGTCACATATTAAATCAACATTGAGACATGAGAAAGCTGTCCGCGCGTTGGGTGCCGCGTTTAATCACGTTAGACCAAAAACGTGTTCAAATGAACATTTCCAACGCTCTGTTGGCGTACCTTAGGCGCAAAAAATCCGATTTTGGGCGCCGATTAATTACTGTAGATGAAACTTGGATACACCATTATACGCTCGAAACAAAAATACAGTCCAAACAATGGACTGCAAAGGAGGAACCGGCTCCAAAAAAAGCAAAAACTATTTTTTTTGGGCTCGAAAAGAGGTGGTGACTGTCTTTTGGGATAGTCATGGAGTTGTTTTAATCGATTATCTTCAAAAATGAAAAACCATTACAGAAGCATACTACGCATCATTACTTGAAAACCTGAAGGCAGAACTTGCGGGAAAACGGCCACATTTGCAGTAAAAGAAAATCCTGTTTCACCAAGACTACGCACTCTCTCACACCTCAGCGGTTGCAATGGCGAAAATCCACGAATTACGGTTTGAACTGCTTGACTCGCCAGATCTAGCCCCAAGCGACTTCTTCTTTTTCTCTCATCTGAAAATTGCGCTCAAACAGAGATTTTCGTCAAATGAAGAGACAATCGCCTTCGTGAACAATTATTTTGCAGAGAAAAACGCCGAGTACTATTAGGACGGGTTACAGAGATGGGAGCATCCCTGGGAGAAGTGTGTAGAGCTACAAGGAGACTATGTTGAAAAACGCCGAGTACTATTTGGACGGGTTACAGAGATGAGAACATCGCTGGGAGAAGTGTGTAGAGTTACAAGGAGACTATGTTGAAAAACGTCGAGTACTATTTGGACGGGTTACAGAGATGGGAGCATCGCTGGGAGAAGTGTGTACAGTTACAAGGAGACTATGTTGAAAAACGCTGAGTACTATTTGGACGGGTTACAGAGATGAGAACATTGTTGGGAGAAGTGTGTAGAGTTACAAGGAGACTATGTTGAAAAACGTCGAGTACTATTTGGACGGGTTACAGAGATGAGAACATTGTTGGGAGAAGTGTGTAGAGTTACAAGGAGACTATGTTGAAAAACGCCGAGTACTATTTGGAGGGGTTACAGAGATGAGAACATTGTTGGGAGAAGTGTGTACAGCTACAAGGAGACTATGTTGAAAAACGTCGAGTACTATTTGGACGGGTTACAGAGATGAGAACATTGTTGGGAGAAGTGTGTAGAGTTACAAGGAGACTATGTTGAAAAACGCCGAGTACTATTTGGAGGGGTTACAGAGATGAGAACATTGTTGGGAGAAGTGTGTAGAGTTACAAGGAGACTATGTTGAAAAACGCTGAGTACTATTTGGACGGGTTACAGAGATGAGAACATTGTTGGGAGAAGTGTGTAGAGTTACAAGGAGACTATGTTGAAAAACGCCGAGTACTATTTGGACGGGTTACAGAGATGAGAACATTGTTGGGAGAAGTGTGTACAGCTACAAGGAGACTATGTTGAAAAACGTCGAGTACTATTTGGACGGGTTACAGAGATGAGAACATTGTTGGGAGAAGTGTGTACAGCTACAAGGAGACTATGTTGAAAAACGTCGAGTACTATTTGGACGGGTTACAGAGATGAGAACATTGTTGGGAGAAGTGTGTAGAGTTACAAGGAGACTATGTTGAAAAACGCCGAGTACTATTTGGAGGGGTTACAGAGATGAGAACATTGTTGGGAGAAGTGTGTAGAGTTACAAGGAGACTATGTTGAAAAACGCTGAGTACTATTTGGACGGGTTACAGAGATGAGAACATTGTTGGGAGAAGTGTGTAGAGTTACAAGGAGACTATGTTGAAAAACGCCGAGTACTATTTGGACGGGTTACAGAGATGGGAGCATCGCTGGGAGAAGTGTGTACAGTTACAAGGAGACTATGTTGAAAAACGCTGAGTACTATTTGGACGGGTTACAGAGATGGGAACATCGCTGGGAGAAGTGTAGAGTTACAAGGATACTATGTTGAAAAACGCCGAGTACTATTTGGACGGGTTACAGAGATGGGAGCACCGCTGGGAGAAGTGTAGAGTTACAAGGAGACTATGTTGAAAAACGCCGAGTACTATTTGGACGGGTTACAGAGATGAGAGCATCGTTGGGAGAAGTGTGTAGAGTAACAAGGAGACTATGTCGAAAAACGTCGAGTACTATTTGGACGGGTTACAGAGATGAGAACATCGCTGGAAGAAGTGTGTAGAGTTACAAGGAGACTATGTTGAAAAACGCCGAGTACTATTTGGACGGGTTACAGAGATGGGAGCACCGCTGGGAGAAGTGTAGAGTTACAAGGAGACTATGTTGAAAAACGCCGAGTACTATTTGGACGGGTTACAGAGATGGGAGCACCGCTGGGAGAAGTGTAGAGTTACAAGGAGACTATGTTGAAAAACGCCGAGTACTATTTGGAGGGGTTACAGAGATGAGAGCATCGTTGGGAGAAGTGTGTAGAGTTACAAGGAGACTATGTTGAAAAACGTCGAGTACTATTTGGACGGGTTACAGAGATGAGAACATCGCTGGAAGAAGTGTGTAGAGTTACAAGGAGACTATGTTGAAAAACGCCGAGTACTATTTGGACGGGTTACAGAGATGGGAGCACCGCTGGGAGAAGTGTAGAGTTACAAGGAGACTATGTTGAAAAACGCCGAGTACTATTTGGACGGGTTACAGAGATGGGAGCATCGCTGGGAGAAGTGTGTAGAGTTACAAGAAGACTATGTTGAAAAACGTCGAGTACTATTTGGACGGGTTACAGAGATGGGAGCATCGCTGGGAGAAGTGTGTAGAGTTACAAGACGACTATGTTGAAAAACGCCGAGTACTATTTGGACGGGTTACAGAGATGGGAGCATCGCTGGGAGAGGTGTGTAATGTTACAAGGAGACTATGTTGAAAAACGTCGAGTACTATTTGGACGGGTTACAGAGATGGGAACATCGCTGGGAGAAGTGTGTAGAGTTACAAGGAGACTATGTTGAAACACGTCGAGTACTATTTGGACGTGTTACAGAGATGGGAGCATCGCTGGGAGAAGTGTGTAGAGTTACAAGGAGACTATGTTGAAAAACACCGAGTACTATTTGGACGTGTTACAGAGATGGGAACATCGCTGGGAGAAGTGTGTAGAGTTACAAGGAGACTATGTTGAAACACGTCGAGTACTATTTGGACGTGTTACAGAGATGGGAGCATCGCTGGGAGAAGTGTGTAGAGTTACAAGGAGACTATGTTGAAAAATAAATCTGAAAAAATGTCTTATATCTTTATTAGTTCGGAAACTTTTTAGACCACCTATGTAAATATCAAAAAAATATAAACGATGCTTCTACCCTTAACAAAATTAAAGATTTTTATAATTTTAAAAAACTACTTACCATGCCTGTGATAAGAAAAGTTGTAATTACTTTAAAACATGTTGTATAATTTTTGTTCCTTAAACGAAGTTTGAAATATTTTTTCTTATAAAAGGTATAAAATTCCGGATAAATGATTTTCCATATATATTTAATTGTTTAGTTTGTGACCATGTTTTTATAGGACCAAACGTAATTTGAAACAGGAATGAAAGCAAATTTTCGAAATGTTATGCATCAACAGACTGATAAATCGGCCGTGGCTGATCATATTTGAACTTTTAAGAACAAAATAAACTCGGAAGTGAAATATATAGACGATAGATATAACGGTTTGGGAGGAAATATTTATTTAAAAAAGTCGCGTGATGAATTTCGAAATACCACCAAATGATTTTGTCAATAAGTTTATTTTGTTTTACAAAAATAATCTGTGACGTAACGGCAGTAACGGTGACAACGTAAACAACGTTGTTTGCTGACGATTTCAATAATGTATTTGCGAAATTAATCCTGTGGACGTGAAGAATTTACAATTTCTTATAAAGTTAAGTGAAGCTTGAAAGAAAGTATTATCCTTTACTGTATCTATGTTATTTAAAATTATCAAAATATTTCTCTTCGAGGGCTTCTTCCAAACTTTTCTATTTTTTGCCACCAAAATTGACATACTAACAAGGTAAAATACATTGAACTAAAACTGATAATTCTGTACGGCGCTAAAATATTAATAAAATAGATATCATTGAACATTGTTGACAGCTCACAGGTTTAGTGTATGCCATTGCAAAACCAAAAGAATAACATTGGTTATTGCAACTCTTTAAATGTCGGTCACATCAAAATAAGGTGAATAACAAAACGTACGCACACGTACTAGCTTCTTCTGAGCAATAAGACGCTTGGAAAAACGAGTTTGCTTTAACATATCACTTCTGCTACGCCACACTTTTATTTTCTCCCTAGCATTTGTTAATTTGCTTGCAATCGTCATTTGTTTTCCCCATAGACATTCTAAGTTTATCTCATCAAAACAACACGCCACCAAAATAAACATATGAAAGCACTTCCATTTATTTATTTTGCAAGTTCTGTAGTATTTTATTATGTTCGTTTCTTGTAGCCTTTATATACTTTATTTCAATGAGGATATAACCAATTAAATTCCAACCGAACTTTGATTTTATGCTGTTAAAAAGATAATCTAAAGCGTTACTCTCAAATGATTTTCTCTACTCTTGTACAAACACATATTGCTCTATCTACTTGAAGTTAAACATTATCTTATTGTAGCTACCAGGGAATACAATAGAACATAAAAGATAGTCAAACGTTTTAAACATCTTGTTAATATGTGATGTGTTGGAAATTCCATTCTTCTTGTGTGGCCAAAAGATAAAAGAAACAAACAAAAGAATGCTATTGGAAATACCTAGTCCTTTATTTAAACGTCCTATTTGTGTATAAGCATATATGTGAAATTGTAAAGCATAGACAAAGTTCTATGAGGGTATGCCAATTGACTTTGAATGTAAATAAGCTAGATGTAAGGACTCGTGCTACACTTCCATTATACTCGTATTAAACACTGTTATTACGTAAGGCATTACGTTAGATCTCACATAAAATACAATATGGAAGGCATTTTAATTATCTTCACAGAAACCTCACTTGATGACTTTGTGAAAGAAAAGGTTATGTAACGTTTTAACAACACTGATCTCTCGCGAGTTATGATCTATTAAACCAATGTAACCTTCCGCGTTGTCTTCACACACCCGTGCTCGGTTACATACTTTGCTTCTAAAATTCTATAATTAATCTTTAAATTAACATTTTATGTAGCAATTATTTAAAGGTTGACGTTCCAGTGCAATATTATATGCAATTATGATGCTGAATGTTAACAACTAAAACCTACATAGGTGGTCTGAAAACCTTAAGACGTAATAAAGAAACAGGACATTTTTTCAGAATTTTGTTTCTTTTATTTTTCAACATAGTCTCCTTGTAACTCTACACACTTCTCCCAGCGATGCTCCCATCTCTGTAACCCGTCCACATAGTACTCGGCGTTTTTCAACATAGTCTCCTTGTAACTGTACACACTTTTTCCAGCGATGTTCCCATCTCTGTAATCCGTCCAAATAGTACTCGGCGTTTTTCAACATAGTCTCCTTGTAACTCTACACACTTCTCCCAGCGATGTTCCCATCTCTGTAACCCGTCCAAATAGTACTCGGCGTTTTTCAACATAGTCTCCTTGTAACTCTACACACTTCTCCCAGCGATGCTCCCATCTCTGTAACCCGTCCAAATAGAACTCGGTGTTTTTCAACACAGTCTCCTTATAACTCTACACACTTATTCCAGCGATGCTCCCATCTCTGTAACCCGTCCAAATAGTACTCGGTGTTTTTCAACAGTCTCCTTGTAACTCTACACACTTCTCCCAGCGATGTTCACATCTCTGTAACCCGTCCAAATAGTACTCGGCGTTTTTTAACATAGTCTCCTTGTAACTCTACACACTTCTCTCAGCGATGTTCCCATCTCTGTAACCCGTCCAAATAGTACTCGGTGTTTTTCAACAGTCTCCTTGTAACTCTACACACTTCTCCTGGCGATACTCCCATCTCTGTAACCCGTCCAAATAGTACTCGGCGTTTTTCTGCATAGTCTCCTTGTAACTCTACACACTTCTCCCAGCGATGCTCCCATCTCTGTAACCCTTCCAAATAGTAATCGGCGTTTTTCAACATAGTCTCCTTGTAACTCTACACACTTCTCCCAGCGATGTCCCATCTCTGTAACCCGTCCAAATAGTACTCGGCGTTTTTCAACATAGTATCCTTGTAACTCTACACACTTCTCCTAGCGATGCTCCCATCTCTGTAACCCGGTCAAATAGTACTCGGCGTTTTTCAACATAGTCTCCTTATAACTCTACACACTTCTCCCAGCGATGCTCCCATTTCTGTAAGCCGTCCAAATAGTACTCGGCGTTTTTCAACAGTCTCCTTGTAACTCTACACACTTGTCCCTGCGATGCTCCCATCTCTGTAATCCGTCCAAATAGTACTCGGCGTTTTTCAACATAGTCTCCTTGTAACTCTATACACTTCTCCCAGCGATTCTCCCATCTCTGTAATCCGTCCAAATAGTACTCGGCGTTTTTCAACATAGTCTCCTTGTAACTCTACACACTTCTCCCAGCGATGCTCCCATTTCTGTAAGTCGTCCAAATAGTACTCGGCGTTTTTCAACAGTCTCCTTGTAACTCTACACACTTCTCCCAGCGATGTTCCCATCTCTGTAACCCGTCCAAATAGTACTCGGTGTTTTTCAATAGTCTCCTTGTAACTCTACACACTTCTCCCAGCGATGCTCCCATCTCTATAACCCGGTCAAATAGTACTCGGCGTTTTTCAACATAGTCTCCTTATAACTTTACACACTTCTCCCAGCGATGCTCCCATTTCTGTAAGCGGTCCAAATAGTACTCGGCGTTTTTCAACAGTCTCCTTGTAACTCTACACACTTCTCCCAGCGATGCTCCCATCTCTGTAATCCGTCCAAATAGTACTGGCGTTTTTCAACATAGTCTCCTTGTAACTCTACACACTTCTCCCAGCGATGCTCCCATCTCTGTAACCCTTCCAAACAGTACTCGGCGTTTTTCAACATAGTCTCCTTGTAACTCTACACACCTATCCCAGCGATGTTCCCATTTCTGTACCCCGTCCAAATAGTACTCGGCGTTTTTCAACATAGTCTCCTTGTAACTCTACACACTTCTCCAGCGATGCTCCTATCTCTGTAACCCGTGCAAATAGTACTCGGTGTTTTTCAACATAGTCTCCTTGTAACTTTACACACGTCTCCCAGCGACGCTCCTATCTCTGTAACCCGTGCAAATAGTACTCGGTGTTTTTCAACATAGTCTCCTTGTAACTCTACACACTTCTCCCAGCGACGCTCCTATCTCTGTAACCCGTACAAATAGTACTCGGTGTTTTTCAACATAGTCGCCTTGTAACTTTACACACGTCTCCCAGCGATGCTCCCATCTCTGTAACCCGTGCAAATAGTACTCGGTGTTTTTCAACATAGTCTCCTTGTAACTTTACACACTTCTCCCAGCGATGTTCCCATCTCTGTAACCCGTCCAAATAGTACTCGGTGTTTTCAACATAGTCTCCTTGTAACTTTACACACTCTCCCAGCGATGTTCCCATCTCTGTAACCCGTCCAAATAGTACTCGGTGTTTTCAACATAGTCTCCTTGTAACTTTACACACTCTCCCAGCGATGTTCCCATCTCTGTAACCCGTCCAAATAGTACTCGGCGTTTTTCAACATAGTCTCCTTGTAACTCTACACACTTCTCCCAGCGATGTTCTCATCTCTGTAACACGTCCAAATAGTACTCGGCGTTTTTCAACATAGTCTCCTTGTAACTCTACACACTTCTCCCAGCGATGTTCCCATCTCTGTAACCCGTCCAAATAGTACTCGGTGTTTTCAACATAGTCTCCTTGTAACTTTACACACGTCTCCCAGCGACGCTCCTATCTCTGTAACCCGTCCAAATAGTACTTGGCGTTTTTCTCTGCAAAATCATTATTCACGAAGGTGATTGCCTCTTCATTTGACGAAAGTCTCTGTCCTCTGCGCGCAATTTTCAGATGAGGAAACAAAAAGTCCCTTGGGGCTAGATCTGGTGAGTCAAGCAGCTCAAACCGTAATTCGTGGATTTTCGCTATTGCAACCGCTGAGGTGTGAGACGGTGCGTTGTCTTGGTCAAACATGATATTCTTTTTCTACAAATGTAGCCGTTTTTGAACAAGGTCTGCCTTTAGCTTGTCAAGTAATGATGCTTAGTATGCTCCTGTAATGGTTTTTCATTTTGAAGATAATCGATTAAAATAACTCCATGACTTTCCCAGTAAACATTCGCCATCACTTTCCTAGCCGAAAAAACAGTTTTTTTTTTTTGAGCCGGTTCCCCCTTTGCAGTCCAGTTTTTGGACTGCATATTTGTTTCGAGCGTATAATGGCGTTCCAGTAATTAATTGGCGTCTAAACTGCGCCAACAGAACGCTGGAAATGTTCATTTGAACACGTTTTTGGTCTAACGTGATTAAACGCGGCACCCAACGCTCGGACAGGTTTCTCATGTCTAAATGTCCATTTAATATGTGACAAATACGTTCTTTTGACATTTTCATAGCCTCTGCTATCTCTCTCACTTTAATTCGAAGGTTGTCTAGCACCATTTGGTCAACTTTGGCAATGTTTTCGTAGGTAGTTGCAGTTTTCGGACGTCCCGAGCGTTCATCGTCTCCCAAACTCTTACGGCCACGTTTAATGCCCGATTTCACCAACACGTGTTAAGATTTAACACGAGTTTAGCAATAGTTATAACAAAAATTGCATTTCACCTACAAGTGTTAGCTTGCCACTCGTGTTAAATCTCTTGTTAAACTAACAAGCCTTGTTTTTGTTGTTAAGTCCTTAACAATTTTAAATAGTCAAGTTGGCGGGTGTGAATGCAGCCTTTGACATCGATTTGCTATATTTAAGACCGTCTAAGTGCCATTCGTAATAGAGCACGGCCTATCAGGAAAAATTATTTTGATGAACTATCAAAAAACTTCTCTACAGAGGTATATACTGCCGAAGGAAGATGCTAAGAAGGTTACTGAAGAAGTACCAGAGAGGTTAGACGATGCATCGAAAGGAATATGTCGATATCGCCTTTGCTTCAAGTATTAATAACTTTGCGATTTTATAAATCACTGAATTATGTGGATAATACACTGTCCACCTACCGTCTTGAAACGTTCAAGTCACTCGTCACGTCCTTCTTCGCTCCTCGTTTTAAATTTACGTAATACTGAGTTAGAACATACATCGACAGGAATATGTCGATATCGCCTTTGCTTCAAGTATTAATAACTTTGCGATTTTATAATTCACTGAATTATGTGGATAATACACTGTCCACCTCGCGTCTTGAAACGTTCAAGTCACTCGTCACTTGTCCTTCTTCGCTCCTCGTTTTAAATTTACGTAATACTGAGTTAGAACATACATCGAAAGGAATATGTCGATATCGCCTTTGCTTCAAGTATTAATAACTTTGCAATTTTATAAATCACTGAATTATGTGGATAATACACTCTCCACCTCCCGTCTTGAAACGTTCAAATCACTCGTCACGTCCTTCTTCGCTCCTCGTTTTAAATTTACGTAATACTGAGTTAGAACATGCATCGAAAGGAATATGCCGATCTCGCCTTTGCTTCAAGTATTAATAACTTTGCGATTTTATAATTCACTGAATTATGTGGATAATACATTGTCCACCTCCCGTCTTGAAACTTTCAGGTCACTCGTCAGTTGTCCTTCTTCGCTCCTCGTTTTAAATTTACGTAATACTGAGTTAGAACATGCATAGAAAGAAATATGACGATCTCGCCTTTGCTTCAAGTATTAATGACTTTCCGATTTTATAATTCACTGAATTATGTGGATAATACATTGTCCACCTCCCGTCTTGAAACGTTCAAGTCACTCGTCACTTGTCCTTCTTCGCTGCTCGTTTTAAATGTACATAATACTGAGTTAGAACATGCATCGAAAGGAATATGACGATCTCGCCTCTGCTTCAAGTATTAATAACTTTGCGATTTTATAATTCACTGAATTATGTGGATAATACATTGTCCACCTCCCGTATTGAAATATTCAAGTCATTCGTCACTTGTCCTTCTTCGCTCCTCGTTTTAAATTTACGTAATACTGAGTTAGAACATTCTTGTAGTAGTGACTTATGCATTTGAATTAAATTCGTTTCCAGTTTTCTTCCCACGTGGCCTCTTTCTCTTTCACATTCACCGCATCCGTCCTCTTATTTTCCACGATATTCTTATACTTCCTCACCAATTCAGTTAAAAATTCTTTCTCCGTCGATGAGAAGTGTTTCCTACGGCTTCTGTTACTATTTTGTTTACCCGCCATTTTTCAGCTGTGTGCAGGTGTGGTACAGACGAAAATGAAAACAAAAGCGCATCGACAGTGCGTTCAGAAAATAATACGACTCATCCATAGCCTTCTGTAGTTGTAATATTTACAAGTCTCTTGGTTTTAACAGGTGTTTGTTAACATTTTCAGAAAAGAGGTTGGTGAAATACAAGAAAATTCAAAATACCTGGAAAACTAATAAATTTAATTAGAGCCACAATGAATAATAGTGTATGCCAAGTACAGGTCCTCTCAGACCTATAAGAACCATTTGAAACCACCAAAGGAGTAAGACAGGGAGACTCACTCTCATGCTTATTATTTAATCTAGCATTGGAGAAAGTTTTTACTGTCACCCGAACGTCGGAACACCCTATAGAGCGGGCAAACAGGAGACGGTCGGCGTTAGCCACGCCCCCCTCGTTTGTCTTATAGCGGTAACAAGGGGTGGCTGGGAAAAAAAACATCACTGCGCCGTCTCTTTCTGTTCCACCTGTGTTCTCGAACTTACGGGATATTTCATCTAATCTAGAACCTTCCAGATCGGCCAGCTGACCCTATATAAGCAACACAACGGGCAAGAGGAGTTAGTCAGTCAGGCAGCAACTAAGATGGGTCTGAAAATAAATGAAGGCAAAACAAAGTGTATGGTGACTAATGTCAAGAAGAAAATTAAAGAGCCAGAAAAATATATCCATATTCTTAACTGTAAATTTGAACGAGTGAATAGATTCACATACCTAGGGTCTCTTGTGAATGAAAGTAATGACATGAAAGAGGAAATTAACCATAGAATACGATATGCCAATGTGGCATATTTTAATCTAATAAAACACTTTAAATCAAAACTCTTAACATATAAAACAAAAATTAGAATTTATAAAACATTAATAAAAACGATACTAAGAAGAATTTATGGCCCAATTAAGGAGAAAGGGGAATGGCGAATCAGATATAACGATGAATTATATAAAATATATAAAGACCCCAACATTGTAAAATCAATTAAAATAGCAAGGTTAAAATGGGCAGGGCATGTCCAAAGACTGGATGGAGAGGACATAATTAGGAGAGTATTGGAGTGTAAACTGTATGGTGCAAGGAGAGTAGGAAGACCAAACTTGAGATGGATGGATAGAGTATTGGAGAATGTGAAAAGGCTGAAAATAAAAAATTGGTGGATGATAGCCAGAAGAAGGGATGTCTGGAGGAGGATCCTGAGGGAAGCCGGGGCTCACTCTTGGTTATAGTGCTAGAAATGATGATGAAATACAACAAATTTAACAGCTTTGTTAGCGCTGTGAAAATTGCTACGTAACATTTGTTCATATACCAGTTTTTTCGTGTATATTTGACTTTAGTTTAATTAAGAAAATGTCAAATACAAATGGTTTGAATGCTCGAGTTGGGACATAACGCCAGTAATCTGGTTGTCCACTTCTGAGGCACGATCACATGTTATTGCCGTTCACTTTCTCGTGCAAGATGACCTCCCCCCCTCCCGACATTAACCCCTACCTGAGAAACGTAGACCAACGTTGTTCCCGCTGTGGTAGGCCGGTCTTGCATTTTAATGACGCGTAATTCTCGGAACTGTGTAACGATTCGTTTAGGCAAAACAGGAAATAATACTTAAAGGAACTTTAACGACTTGTACGCATACTAATGTACTTCAGGCGCGTTCATATCGTGGCTGAAATCGCTTTACATTGATAATACGACTTTTTCTTTTGGGTTTTAAAACTGAATTCTATCATACCGTGCCAAATGCTCAACACGTTGGACTTTTAATAATCTAAATTAAAATTTTAGGCTTGGATGAAAGTGGTATTGTCTGCAACATTTTGATAAACTGAATGTACAATTTGTTCTTTCAAAGCAAGTAAAATCTCTGCAATTAGTCAATCAGAAACGTACCTTTACTCATCCTCATAATTTTGATGGTCTTTCTCAAAATAGTCTCCCCTGAATGCGATGCACTTGTTTCAGCGTTTTTGGCGGTCTTCAAAGACATGGTGGAAACCATTTTTTGAGAGATTCTTGAAAATCGCCTTCACCACTGCTTCTGATGATGGACAATGCCACCCTTGAAGGTGTTTCTTTAAATTAGAGAATAGAAAAATGTCACATGGGGCTAAATCCGGACTATAGGGAGGGTGAGGGATGTACTTCAAGTTGATTTTTGCAAGATATTCAGCAACAACTTTGGTAATATGCGGCCGCGCATTATCGTGGTACAGCATCCCGTCTGCTTCACGGAAATGTGGTCTTTTGCGCCTGATATGGACTTGCAATGTTTTCAGGACATCCCTGTAGTATTGTCCAGTTACTGATGTGTGTGCAGGTACAACATGCTCATAAACCATTCTATAAATATCAAAGAATTAGATGACCATAACTTTCCCAGCAGAAGCAAACACTTTTGCCTTTTTGGGGGTTGGTGATGAACGAGATTTCCACACTGAGCTTTGCTGTTTGCTCTCAGGATCAAAATTATGTAGCCAAGTTTCATCAGCAGTGATTACGTTTGAAACAAACTCCGGATCTTCCTCTAACATCAACTTTAACTGCATGTTACCTCCATTGCAGCGGTAGGTGATAGTGAACATGTCTGAACTTACCTGGTTCTCACAGGCGGGAACCAAGAGTACCAACAATGAAACTACTACGACGTGTTTGTTTAACATTAAGCTAACAGAATATAATAAGATTGAATTTTAGTGCCCAAAATTATCTCCGTAAACATGATGATTCTTTATTGAACAGCCCTGGTAGTTGACATAAATTGTCTGTGTTAAGAGTATCTACATTTTTTTGTGTGCTAAGATTCTGTGCGAGACCGCGCCATGGCCGAGCGGTTAGACAGCTTGACTCTCATTAATGTGGCCCGGGTTTGATTCCAGGCAACCGCATGCTGTTGTGGACAGCACGGCGCAGGGATCTCCGGTTAAGGTTCCATAATTAACATTTCAATACAAAACTGAGAGTGCTGTCAGTTAACACTGTCTGTACGTGTAGACAAAGTGCAAATACTTGTACAATTCATTTGGGCTGTTTGTAGAACACAGTTAAGCAGTATAAAAATGGCTTGGTAGAAAAAATACAAAAATAAACGATGTGGGTGGAGAATGTAAGACATTACGGTAATGTGTCTCTTGTATGTATCATTGAGCAAGTGAGCCGTCGGGGAACGAACCTGGCGTGCTGACATACAAACCCTGAACGGAAGTGACCTACCTGCCCAGATACCAGCTGGTCTCGAATGTGTGACTCACGGATGGAGAGAGTTGGACCTCGAGCTCGCCCCACTGTCTGCTCTTATCTTGAAGTGCATATATACCGCTTATGTGAGTTTCTCCATTTTTGTTCAAACACTTATTGCTCTGCCTACTTCAAGATAAACATTATCTTATTGTAGTTACAAGGGAATACAGTAGACTTTAAGTGATAGTCAAATGTTTTGGTCATTATGCGATGTATACATGACTTTCTCTACTCTTGTACAAACACTTATTGCTCTATCTACTTCAAGATAAACATTATCTTATTGTAGTTACAAGGGAATACAGTAGACTTTAAGTAACAGTCAAATGTTTTGGTCGTTATGTGATGTATACATGACTTTCTCTACTCTTGTACAAACACTTATTGCTCTATCTACTTCAAGATAAACATTATCTTATTGTAGTTACATGGGAATACAGTAGACTTTAAGTGATAGTCAAATGTTTTGGTCATTATGCGATGTATACATGACTTTCTCTACTCTTGTACAAACACTTATTGCTCTATCTACTTCAAGATAAACATTATCTTATTGTAGTTACATGGGAATACAGTAGACTTTAAGTGATAGTCAAATGTTTTGGTCGTTATGTGATGTATACATGACTTTCTCTACTCTTGTACAAACGCTTATTGTTCTATCTACTTCAAGATAAACATTATCTTATTGTAGTTACAAGGGAATACAGTAGACTTTAAGTGATAGTCAAATGTTTTGGTCATTATGCGATGTATACATGACTTTCTCTACTCTTGTACAAACACTTATTGCTCTATCTACTTCAAGATAAACATTATCTTATTGTAGTTACAAGGGAATACAGTAGACTTTAAGTAACAGTCAAATGTTTTGGTCGTTATGTGATGTACACATGAATTTCTCTACAAACACTTATTACTCTATTTACTTCAAGATAAACATTATCTTATTGTAGGTGCAAGGGAATACAGTAGACTTTAAGTGATAGTCATATGTTTTCAACAGCTGGTCAATTGTACATGGTTCACTCAAAAATTAAAATGATATAAGTAAATGTTTGTGAGAAAGGAGAACTAGAAAGTGCCAAATAAATATAACGTTTGAGGATAGGGATCAAGGTGTAGTGCGGAAAGAAAATCAAAGGAGGGGGGAAATAATAGAAGATACATCAGTTGGTAGAGCACCTGCCTACCGTGTTAGGGGTCCCGGGTTCGATTCCCGGCTGTGGGGGTGGGGATTTTTCTCCGACCAAGATAATTCCCCATCTTACCCAGAGTTTGGAAGTATGAATGAGAGTGTGAATGTGTGCGTGATGTAATGATAAAAAAAACCAAAGTTATCGAGTTAACACCAGGAACATACAGAACATACAGAAAATGGAAGTAAAAGATAAAAGAGTATAGTGAACTATAGGTCAAACGACGAAAGCGCAGAGTACCAAGTTCAAGAACAATCCAAAATACATTAAATTAGAAGCGAATAAATGCAATTAGGGTTGTGTGATAGATTTAAGTAAGTTGTAAGGAATAACAAGGAATGTATAGTACATCCTTGCGCCCTGCAGTAAAGCAGTGTGCTTTAACAAGCTCTAAGATGGCAATGTTTTCCGTGCTGCCACAAATTCACTGAAGTAAATAAGACAGTGAAAACAAAAGCAATGCAGTTCCTGTCACTGCTTGCTATCTACATGCTCCGTTATGAACTTCCTCCTGGAATGCGA
The DNA here is from genome assembly GCA_030765055.1 of Mantis religiosa. Lineage (NCBI taxonomy): Eukaryota > Metazoa > Arthropoda > Insecta > Mantodea > Mantidae > Mantis > Mantis religiosa. The sequence goes on from CM060947.1 coordinate 32,837,588, forward strand.
TAAAAGTCTAATCACAGACCGCGAGACCAAGGATCTGTGTCGTTATGTTAAAAGGAAGTTAATAGAGGCTCATTGTGTTGGTTCCCTTTTGAACAAGGGACACAGAAAAATAAAAGAAGAGAGAGAAAAAAGGAAAGATTAAGAGACACCAAAGATATCGCTTTGTAGACAGAATGTCTACTGTTTCTGTGCACTCTTTTGTTTTTCCGCGTGGCTTAGCAGTGAAATGAGAGGCAGCCTGCCGCTTAGTAGGGCCTTAATGGGGTTTATTTGTATTGGCACCATCCTCTTAATACAGAAATAACAGTGTTGTTGGTGTTCTACAAGATTCGCTGTTTTGTCACGAAATGACGTGTGCATTATCAACCTCTTTGAAAGAGGAAGAAGGCAAAGCGTAACTGATACGAGCGTTTTCCAAGGAAATCAGTGTTTACCAACACAAATACTGCACTGTTGCAGGTGGAATACACAATATTTTATTTTAGAGATCGCAAATCCTTGCTTACTGTAAGTGGAGAAACCATCACAAAGGAAGTTACACGCGGCTGCCCCCAAGGATCTGCGTGTAGTCCAGGTTTTTGGGTTATACTGTATGATGATCTGTTACAGCAACAACTGCCGTCAGATTGTAGTATTTTTGCTTACGCAGATGATGCTTTACTACTTGTTAAATCAAATGACGCTAAAATCCTTGAAGAAAGAACTAATGAAGCACTTAAAATAATACACTCATGGGGAATTAAAAATAAACTTATGTTTAATCCCTACAAAACCTTGGCGATGATTGTCACCAGAAGAAGAAAAATAGAGCCCATTACTCTTACCATGAATAACGTCAACTTGAAGGTGGTATCTACGGTAAAATACCTTGGCGTTATACTGGATTGTAAATTAACATTTCGATCACACTTTGATTACATTGCTGAAAGAGCCAGCAAGCTCCTTGGTGCGCTCGCAACAACAAGACCAACCTGGGATCTGAATTCTAGTATTCTTAAAATTATATATCAAGGTGCTGTAGTGCCCCTAATTTTGTGTGGTGTATCTGCATTCCAGGATATTCTTAATAAAAAATGGGCAGTTAAAAAACTTGCACAAATTCAAAGGGGATTCCTCCTTCGCATAATTCGAGGATATCGTACAATCTCCACTGATGCAGCTCAGATTATAGCTAACATCGAACCTTTGGCTCTCACTGGTTTATCAAGAGCAACTATTACGAATTTAAGACATGAACGTGAATGTGCGTCTTATCTGTCTCACTTAAAACTACAAATCCCGGAGCATCCTACCACAGCAGGACACACATCAAGTTTTGTAACCTGTTTAAAGGAAATATGTAATTTTCATGATTATTACATATATACAGACGGTTCGCGTTACCAATTTCAAGATAATGTATCTGCAGTAGGATGTGCTTTTGTTGTTTATGAAAACCAAACGGAACTAACTCACTCCATGTTTAAATTGTCACCTGAATGTTCTGTATTCCAGTCGGAGCTCTTAGCAATTAAAGAAGTTATAAAATGGTGTAGTGTTAATGGGAACAGTGATTCACAATCAGCTCTACTCGCTATTAATGATAAATACAACTTAAATTCAATAGCACATGAAATCAGAACCTTGCTTCAAAACCATCCAGGACATATTTGCATGGGATGGGTTAAAGGACACAGTGGAATTTTAGGTAACGAGAGAGCTGATTGCTTGGCTAAGAAGGCTGCAGAATCCAATCTTCCTGTGATATACTCTTTATGTCCTATTTCTACTGTAAGGAGAATAATACATCAACATATTCTTGAAGAATGGAACCAACAATGGCTAACAACTCCAAATGGAAGTTTAACAAAAACATTATTTTTCCCTAGTGTATATGACAGAGGAAAACGTGAAACTCTTGTACCAAATTTTGTTTTGACACAATTTTTAAGTGGACATGGTAAATTTGGTGAATACTTATCACGCTTTCACTTAACATCCAACCCCGTGTGCATGTGTGGTGAAGAATTTCAAACTGTGGTTCATCTCCTTTTCTGTTGTCCCATTTTCTGGACAGAAAGACAAGAATTAATATTCAAGCTAGACTCTCTAGGAACTGAAATTTCTGCTCCGCTCACATCTTTGCTAATGAAGCTACAACAGTATAAGTACTTCATGATGTTTATAAACTAAGTGTTTAAACGTCTGAAATAGTTTAAATTAATATGCATCAGATTATAACATATTTTCTTCCTTATAGTATTTAAAATATTTTTGTTAAAATTGTGTATTTTTATGTATCAACTCTAACACTAATATACCACTGTGTAAAATAGGGTTCATAAATCTGGATAAATAAAAAAATACATAATATTTAGCGGATAATTTTAATGTTTTAGTTCTGGAAATTTTGAATTTGTTTTCCAGTAATCCAAAATTAAAAACGCTCCACGTGATCAAAAATTTCAAAATTTTAATTTTTCTATTTCTAAAAATATTCAGAGGGCTTATGAAGAAAATATCTAACTGCCTTTAGTTCCAGAGGGAAAAAAATAGGTATGGAGCAAACAAAAAAAAAGCCAAAAAATGATTAAACCTTAGATTTTGTATTTCAATAACTTTAAAAATGTAATGATTGTTAAAAATTCATATGATAGAAACCTTTGTTTGCTTTCTAAGAGCATGTGTTGAAAACTTTAGAGGGAATGAATCAAAATTGCATCGATGGAACATTTTGAGTGACAAAAAATGTTGAAAAAACTATAACTGAGTAAATCAAATTTTAAAATTCAAAACATTTTCCTTCTCAGCTGCATGCCTTGAAGCAGACTAAAACCCTCCAGATAGGTAAGTTGAAACCTCCTGCCTCTTCCTTCTCTCTTCTGCAGCAGTTTTCTTCAATTTTAGTTTCCTTCTGGATGTTTTAGAAGTTACCTTGGCAGAAATTGCTGAACGAAGTAAGCGTAATTGGTCCTTTCCTTGGCTAATTTTTAGAGATGCTGGTGAAATCTGTGTCCATTATGTCTGACTGCAGCTTGAGTGAGGCAGAACAACCAAAATTGAATTCACTGATGGTTAATGTCACAGCAACCTGAAGTCTCTTCTTCGACAAATATTTCTTTTGGGCAATTATACCATATCATGTAAACTTTCATTTGCATTTTGTGTCTTACCCAATGTACATCTCCTTAGGATTTCATCGTTTTTTATTATTATTATTTTATTCAATGATCGATCAGCAGTACATGCTTTACAGATCCATGTTGGCTAATTGAATCTCTATGAACTATATAATAACATGTAAGGAAAACCAAGTTGGCTCCTATTATCTTCTTAACACTGTGAAACAAGAGAAAAATAAGTTAATTAAAACAAACAAGTAATCAAAGAGATAAGAACAACAGTCATTGTGAAACAATATTCATAGTTTTTTCAATCAGAGTCACTAAGGAGGAGATCCTGTGGGAGTCGTCTCTTCAGGCGCGTAGGCTGGCGGGTTCGTACGCCGATGTCGTACATCACAGCTCCTGGAACATCTGGCAGGTTTGAGAAAAAGCGAGAGGCGATCTGACGTATGTACTGGTGAAGAGGAAGGAGACCAAGTTCTTTATGCAGTTGTTGATTTCTTACGTACCAAGGGGCATCCGTGGCGATGCGCATAAATCGATTTTGCAGGACCTGGAGCCTACGGAGATGAGTGTTGCTAGCCGAACCCCATACCTGGGAAGCATATGTGATAAGTGGCCGGACAAGAGATTTGTAGAGAAGCAGAGAGCATTCAACACCAAGAGGAGTGTGTCTGTGAAGTAGCGGACCGAGTTTTGAAAGTCGTCCTAATGCCAACGAGATAAGTCGATCAATATGGGCTCTCCAAGTAAGTCTAGTGTCCAGCATTACTCCAAGGTATTTGACGGAGGTGGTAGGAGGTAGCCAGGGAATTGATTCATGCTTAATATGCAATTCGGGAGAGTTGGAGATGCGACGTAAGCTAAAAATCTTAGCTGCGGTCTTTTGAGTGTTTAGACGTATGCGCCATGTATCGAACCATTCAACGAGGCAGTCAAGAGAGGTTTGTAGCGTGTGAATAGTTGTAGGGAGATCTGTGCCGGAATGATATAAAACAGTTTCATCAGCGTATAAGGCTATGGAGGTAGGGGCCAAGTCAGGAAGATCATAGGTATAGATACTAAATAAGATTGGGGCCAATATGGATCCCTGAGGAACTCCTGCTGTAATATGGCGCTGAGATGACTCCATGCCACCAATGCGAACAGTAAATGTGCGATCTGATAGAAAACTACAAATGGTAGAGAGCAGCTACTGTGGAAATCCAATGCTATACAGTTTGAAGATTAACCCCTCATGCCAAACTTTATCAAAGGCATGTGCTACGTCGAGGAACAGGGTGGTTGTGTGCTTTCGTTGCTCAAAACCATGAATTACTGTTTGTGTTAAACGTAGTAGTTGGTGAGAGGTAGAATGTCTAGAACGAAATCCAAATTGGAAGGGTGGAATGATATGGTTTTCAGAGGTATATTTAAGGAGACGGCGAAGGAGAACCTTTTCAAAGAGTTTGGACAAGGTAGGCAGCAAACTTATCGGACGATAGCTGTCGGGGAGATTTTTACATCTGATGCCAGCCTTTGGTACACAGGCATTAGTTTTCTTATCACATCAGGCCTCAAGTTTGTTCCCATTGTTGTGTTATGTTTAGGTGTTTCATCCCATGTATCGTTTAGCCTATTCATGATCCTAACTATGTACACAGTCAACAAAAGGTCAGTTGTTTCAAAGAATGTTTTAACTATAACCTATATAACAGTTATGTGCACGTTTTGATGTATAAAACACCTTTATAAATGTTAAAAGACACACTAAAACTCATCAATTATATATAAACAGTATGTAGTTTAACGAGAAACACAACAAAATCCCGACTGCTGGAAACTCACACAAAAGCAAAATATAAACATCTCCGTTTGCTTTCAATGTTTGCAGCCAGTGTTTTGTTTCCATGGTGCAACAAATTGTAAGAAACAACCATCATACCACACACAAAATTTCACCAGAAACTTTGGCCACTTATTTCAAATGTATTAATTTAGTACATTCAATCGAACTCAAATGACAGAATTATGTGAATCCAAGTGCGCACTGGCATTTAAATTGTCATGTGAGGGCATTTAAATGCCTTAAACTCATACATTTAGTTGGATTATGATACTATAAGGTTCAAAGTATTTTATTAGCTCAAAAAAAAAAAATACTTTTCCCCATATTTTTAGCCAATTTCGGTGCTACATTCCCTTAACTGACAGAGAATCTGACATACTATTATTTTCTTATATAGCATCATATTCCTGGCAGTTTCTCGGGCTTTGCTATGTTCTACTTGCGGTAGCAATAATTTGGTGATTTTAAATAAAAATAAATAATGCAGAATCACTACCGAAGTATCGAATTCTTTTGAGAATCGCTCCATGTCGATACCATGCAAGTATCGTATCGATACCTCGAGGTATCGCATGTATCGAGGACCTATTCCTATATTTTAGGCAGTTGATAGTAAAAATGGACTTAAGTAGTTCATAACTGTGTTAAAAGAAGAAAAATATTTCGCTCAGTATTCAATAAATCAGCATTTCAGTTACGTTTGCAACTTTTGTTTGTTTTGTTTGTAACTTTTGTTACTTTCACGGCCTCCTTTATGTAGCATGTTGTGGTTTTCCAAAAGTCATGTTGTCAACACGATAGACAAATGAATTTCATGACTATAAGAAAGTAAAACAATACTATACTTATACTTAAATGAATTCAAGCTTGTTAGTCTCCAAAAACTTGTGAACGGCTGAACCGATTTGCCTAATTTTGGTTTTGAAATATTTGTATAAGTCCAAGGAAGGTTTAGGAGGTGACAAAAGTACTTGAAGTGATAATGGATCGTTTTATTAACTAAATATAAAAGCATACACGTAAACTCTTACTAAACTCATACACCTTCTTTTGTTTCCGACAAACAAAAGCATTGCAAAGTAGAAAGATATTCCACTCCTTGCCAACGGCCTCAAAGTTATTTCACTTACCATATTTTATTATTTAACGTTTATCGTTAGTTATCAAGACTGAAAATTGTTTATGCAATGTCATGATATACCTTTCGAAGATTATACCCAAAATTAGTTTCTGAACGCACTATAATACTATAAATATTTGACCACAGAGAATTGTACACAAATGTTGCTGAATACTTGAATACCTTAATTATAGTTTGTCTTTGTGAATTAGTGAACGTGAATTTACACAAAATTAATTGAATTCCTTTGTGATTTCGATGATTCCAATGGATTTACCTTTTGATGTTAAGCGACTACAATTTCCCGTACGTTTGGCCTTTGCGTTGACCATAAATAAATCACAAGGGCAGTCATTGGAAGTTTACGGAATCAACTTGGGGTTTCTCTGTTTCTCTCAATTATACGACGTGTGTTCGAGCGTCGGTAAACCATCTTGACTCAAAGAACTAAGGCTACTCTTCACTACTCTTTCTATTGTACAGTCATAAGTAGATCGAGTAACGAGGTGTGACTTTTAAAGCAATGGACGCTCCAAATAATAACTTTCATTAAAATAAGAGAGAATAATGGCACGAAGAACTAAGGCTACTCTTTCTATTGTACAGTCACACGTAGGTCCAGTGTCGAGGTGTGACTTTCAAAGTGAGGGAAGCTCCAAATAATAATTTTCATTAAAATAAGAGAGAGTAATGACTGAAAGAACTAAGGCTAACCTTTGGTACTCTTTCTATTGTACACTCACACGTAGGTCCAGTAGCGAGGCGTGACTTTCAGAGCGAGGGAAGCTACAAATGATAATTCTCATTAAAATAAGAGAGAATAATGACTCAAAGAACTAAGGCTACTCTTTAGTACTCTTTCTATTGTACAGTGACACGTAGGTCCAGTGTCGAGGTGTGAGTTTCAAAGTGAGGGAAGCTCCAAATAACAATTTTCATTAAAATAAGAGGGAATAATGACTCAAAGAACTAAGGCTACTCTCCAGTACTCTTTCTATTGTATAGTCACATGTAGGTCCATGTCGAGGCGTGACTTTCAAAGTGAAGGAAGCACCAAATAATAATTTTCATTAAAATAAGAGGGAATAATGACTCAAAGAACTAAGACTACTCTTTAGTAGTCTTTCTATTGTACAGTCACACGTAGGTCCAGTGTCGAGGTGTGACTTTCAAAGCGAGGGAAGCTCCAAATAATAATTTTCATTAAAATAAGGAGAATAATGACCAAAGAACTATGACTACTCTTCAGTGCTCTTTCTATTGTACAGTCACACGTAGGTCCAGTAGCGAGGCGTGACTTTCAAAGCGAGGGAAGCTCCAAATAATACTTTTCATTAAAATAAGAGATAATGAGTCAAAGAACTGAGGCTACTCTTCACTACTCTTTCTATTGTACAGTCACACACACGTAGGTCCAGTGTCGAGGCGTGACTTTCAAAGCGAGGGAAGCTCCAAATAATAATTTTGATTAAAATAAGAGAGAATAAATACTCAAAGAACTGAGGCTACTCTTCACTTCTCTTTCTATTGTACAGTCACACACACGTAGGTCCAGTGTCGAGGCGTGACTTTCAAAGCGAGGGAAGCTCCAAATAATACTTTTCATTAAAATAAGAGATAATGAGTCAAAGAACTAAGGCTACTCTTTAGTACTCTTTCTATTGTACAGTTACATGCAGGTCCAGGGTCGAGGCGTGACTTTCAAACCGAGGGAAGCTCCAAATGATAATTGTCATTAAAATAAGAGAGAATAATGAACCAAAGAACTAAGGCTACACTTTAGCACTCTTTCTATTTTACAATCACAAGTAGGTCCAGTGTCGAGTCGTGACTTTTAAAGTGAAGGAAGCTCCAAATAATAATTTTCATTAAAATAGGAGAGAGTAATGACTCAAAGAACTAAGGCTACTCTTTAGTACTCTTTCTATTGTACAGTCACACGTAGGTCCAGTGTCGAGACGTGACTTTCAAAGCGAGGGAAGATCCAAATAATAATTTCCATTAAAATAAGAGAGAATAATGACTCAAAGTACTAAGGCTACTCTTGAGTACTCTTTCTATTTTACAGTCACACGTAGGACCAGTGTCGAGGCGTGACTTTCAACGTGAGGGAAGCACCAAATAATAATTTTCATTAAAATAAGAGAGAATGATGACTCAAAGAACTAAGGCTACTCTTTAGTACTCTTTCTACTGTACAGTCACACATAGGCCCTCCTCATATACATGCAGACATATTCGTGCTTCCCCTCTCCACTGAGATGTTCCATTTTTTTCTACAGCTGGCCCACACCTCGTTAACTGTTGGCTTACGGAGAAAGTAATCAATTCACATGTTTTATTGTAATAACTTGAGACAAAGATGAACATCTGGTGCAGTACATAGCCGGTGTAGAGGTATTTGGAATTGATTGTTAGAACATTAAGCATATAGATGGTGATAACTTGCATGTGGCATGTTAGACACAGAATTTGGTTATATATTGATCGAAAAGCGTACACACACCTCGACCCGTCACTCACTCCCTTCGTATCGAGTATAATGTTCCATATAGGGCGTGCAGGAGATGTCCATATCTTGTTCAAGGACGATTATGTCCACAACTGGTTTGACTGCAACTCGGTGTCTATGTGACAATCTTCTCGGATGTCGCGCGAGACTTAACCACTTTCATCTCTTCTGTTTAACGAATTGGCAATGTCTTCCACATCATTCGTTAAAGAAGTATTCACTCTACAAAATAGCGTGTTTAGTTTATGCTTAACCTTCAAGGTCAGTCAAATAGGGACTCACATCGCAACTTATTATTCCAGGAGCTTCTGTGGGTTTGGCACCTCCGTTACACGTGTCGTCTCGAAAAAAATTACGTCATCGACTCCACATTAGCTCATTCTCCGAATCGGAAGTACTTAACACTACTGGAGATATCAAACAAACTACCAGCAGTTCTCCAGTGCGTACAGGAGGCACTCTTTATATTCCTCAAGCATCTGTACTACGAACCTAGAGCTCGCCTCTGTGGCTTGATAGTAGTCACACGTTCAAAAAGTTCCAAGTTCCAGTCTCGGTCAGGACGAGTTATCCGAGGTTTATTCCTGAGAGATGAATGTCTGGTAACTCTAAGCTCCATGTACCCTGAACTCATTTGAGCATCATTTCATTCATCTTCCGATATGACTTAACGTTGGAGGTTTTCTCTTATCCTGAAAGATGAATGTATGGTAACCCTAAGCTCTATGTACCCTGTACTCATTTGAACATCATTTCATTCATCGTCCGATACGACTTAACATTGGAGGTTTTCTCTTATCCTGAAAGATGAATGTCTGGTAACACTAAGCTCTATGTACCCTGAACTCATTTGAGCATCATTTCATTCATCTTCCGATATGACTTAACGTTGGAGGTTTTCCCTTATCCTGAAAGATGAATGTCAGGTAACTCTAGGCTCTATGTACCCTGTACTCATTTGAACATCATTTCATTCATCTTCCGATATGACTTAACGTTGGAGGTTTTCCCTTATCCTGAAAGATGAATGTCTGGTAACTCTAGGCTCTATGTACCCTGTACTCATTTGAACATCATTTCATTCATCTTCCGATATGACTTAACGTTGGAGGTTTTCCCTTATCCTGAAAGATGAATGTCTGGTAACTCTAGGCTCTATGTACCCTGTACTCATTTGAACATCATTTCATTCATCGTCCGATATGACTTAAAGTTGGAGGTTTTCTCTTATCCTGAAAGATGATTGTCTCATAACTCTAAGTTCTATGTACCCTGTACTCATTTGAACATCATTTCATTTATCGTCTGATATGAGTTAACGTTGGAAGTTTTCTCTTATCCTGAAAGATGAATGTCTGGTAACTCTAAGCTCTATGTATCGTGTACTCATTTGAACATCATTTCATTCATCGTCCGATATGAGTTAACGTTGGAGGTTTTCTCTTATCCTGAAAGATGAATGTCTGGTAACTCTAAACTCTATGTACCCTGAACTCATTTGAACATCATTTCATTCATCGTCCGATATGAGTTAACATTGGAGGTTTTCTCTTATTCTGAAAGATGAATGTCTGGTAACTCTAAGCTCTATGTACCATGTACTTATTTGAACATCATTTCATTCTTCGTCCGATATGACAGGTTTTCCCTTATCCTGAAAGATGAATGTCTGATAACTCTAAGCTCTATGTACCCTGTACTCATTTGAACATTATTTCATTTATCGTCCGATATGACTTAACGTTGGAGGTTTTCTCTTATCCTGAAAGATGAATGTCTGAAACTCTAAGCTCTATGTACCCTGTACTCATTGGAGCTTCATTTCATTCATCGTCCGATATGACTTAACGTTGGAGGTTTTCGCTTGTACTGAAAGATGAATTCCTGGTAACTCTAAGTTCTATGTACCCTGTACTCATTTAAACATCATTTCATTTATCGTCTGATATGACTTAACGTTGAAGGTTTTCTCTTATCTTGAAAGATGAATGTCTCATAACTCTAAGCTCTATGTACCCTGTACTCATTTGAACATCATTTCATTCATCGTTCGATATGACTTAACGTTGAAGGTTTTCTCTTATCTTGAAAGATGAATGTCTGATAACTCTAAGCTCTATGTACCCTGTACTCATTTGAACATCATTTCATTCATCGTTCGATATGACTTAACGTTGAAGGTTTTCTCTTATCTTGAAAGATGAATGTCTCATAACTCTAAGCTCTATGTACCCTGTACTCATTTGAACATCATTTCATTCATCGTCCGATATGACTTAACGTTGAAGGTTTTCTCTTATCCTGAAAGATGAATGTCTGATAACTCTAAGCTCTATGTACCCTGTACTCATTTGAACATCATTTCATTCATCGTTCGATATGACTTAACGTTGAAGGTTTTCTCTTATCTTGAAAGATGAATGTCTCATAACTCTAAGCTCTATGTACCCTGTACTCATTTGAACATCATTTCATTCATCGCCTGATATGACTTAACGTTGAAGGTTTTCTCTTATCTTGAAAGATGAATGTCTGATAACTCTAAGCTCTATGTACCCTGTACTCATTTGAACATCATTTCATTCATCGTTCGATATGACTTAACGTTGAAGCTTTTCTCTTATCTTGAAAGATGAATGTCTCATAACTCTAAGCTCTATGTACCCTGTACTCATTTGAACATCATTTCATTCATCGTCCGATATGACTTAACGTTGAAGGTTTTCTCTTATCCTGAAAGATGAATGTCTGATAACTCTAAGCTCTATGTACCCTGTACTCATTTGAACATCATTTCATTCATCGTTCGATATGACTTAAAGTTGAAGGTTTTCTCTTATCTTGAAAGATGAATGTCTCATAACTCTAAGCTCTATGTACCCTGTACTCATTTGAACATCATTTCATTCATCGCCTGATATGACTTAACGTTGGAGGTTTTCTCTTATCTTGAAAGATGAATGTCTCATAACTCTAAGCTCTATGTACTCTGTACTCTTTTGAACATCATTTCATTCTTCGTCTGATTTGAGAAACAGGTTTTCCCTTATCTTGAAAGATGAATGTCTGATAACTCTAAGCTCTATGTATCCTGTACTCATTTGATATCATTTGATTCATCGTCCGATATGAGTTAACGTTGAACGACGTAATTTACAGAAGAAAAGGGTGAATCTAGAAGCACACGTGAGGGATCAAAAGGAAATGGAATTGAAATGAATTGTTCTTTCACATTAGCTGTGTGTAGGATGAATTTTTTTAAGCTAGAGACACTTAACAATGCAATGCCATAGCTGGGATTTAAACCACGGTGATGTAAGCTGTACTTAAGTACAGAGGAAGTAAAGTTCATTAATAGATTTAACGAGTTAGGTAGGTCACGTTTAAGGTCTAAAACACATTTTCTGAGATATAAAGGAGGTTGGATATTGCGTAGGAGGACCGACCCAGTAGAAGCAATAACGCCCAACAATTTTCATTACCTGCATTCTCTGTCTGATGGAATGCCTGTATCTCAACAGAGTTCATTTCTCTTAGATGTGGCTACCTGCTCTTGGAGACAAGTGAAAAATGACGTTCTATCCACTTTCGTTTTTTTTTTTATAGTTTCATCAATGGATAACAGCCTACGGTATTATTTCGGAACGTGACTGATGTGATGAAATCCAAGCGGTAAAAGCGATTGTCACTTTTTTTACCGGACAACTTCTCGCCATTTTAATTGCCCCGTAACGTGATTACCATGGTTATGATATTTTCTTGGTAAACGGCCAGGAGTTGCTTACGGAAGAGTTTACCATAAATATCACATTAGCTTCCCAGGCAGAGGCGTTCATAGATACTCCAGCTGCCCAGATATTATTACCTCCTTTAACACCTATAGGTATAGCAGATAGAGAATGTATTGCATTCTACCCGAAAACTCCACATAGAGATTTTACACATTAAAATGTGTGAACGAAATAAGGAAAATTTACTTACAATTAAACTTGGCATCGAAAGTAGTCACACGTAGGTCCTTTAGCGAGTTGTTACTTTCAAAGTGAGAGAAGCTTCGAATAATAACTTTCATTAAAATAAGAGAGAATAACGACTCAATGAACTAAGGCTACTCCTTAGTACTCTTTCTATTGTACAGTCACACGTAGGTACAGTGTCGAGGCGTGACTTTCAAAGTGAGGGAAGCTCCATATAATAATTTTCATTAAAATAAGAGAGAATAATGACTCAAACAACTAAGGCTGCTCTTTAGTACTCTTTCTATTGTATAGTCACACGTAGGTCCAGTGTCGAGGTTTGACTTTCAAAGTGAGGGAAGCTCCAAATAATAATTTTCATTAAAATAAGAGAGAATAATGACTCAAAGAACTAAGGCTACCCTTAGTACTCTTTCTGTTGTACAGTCACACGTAGGTCCAGTGTCAAGGCGTGACTTTCAAAGCGAAGTAAGCTCCAAATAATAATTTTCATTAAAATAAGAGAGAATAATGACTCAAAGAAATAAGGCTACTCTTTAGTACGCTTTCTATTGTAGTCACACGTAGGTCCAGTGTCGAGGCGTGACTTTCAAAGTGAGGGAAGCTCCATATAATAATTTTCATTGAAATAAAAGAGAATAATGACTCAATGAACTAAGGTTACACTTTAGTACTCTCTCTATTGTACAGCCACACGTAGGTCCAGTGTCGAGGCGTAACTTTCAAAGTGAGGGAAGCTCCATATAATAATTTTCATTAAAATAAGAGAGAATAATGACTCAAACAACTAAGGCTGCTCTTTAGTACTCTTTCTATTGTATAGTCACACGTAGGTCCAGTGTCGAGGTTTGACTTTCAAAGTGAGGGAAGCTCCAAATAGTAATTTTCATTAAAATAAGAGAGAATAATGACTCAAAGAACTAAGGTTACTCTTTAGTACTCTTTCTATTGTAAAGTCACACTAGGTCCAGTGGCGAGGCGTGAGTTTCAAAGTGAGGGAAGCTCCAAATAATAATTTTCTTTAAAATAAGAGAGAATAATGACTCAAAGAACTAAGGTTACTCTTTAGTACTCTTTCTATTGTAAAGTCACACTAGGTCCAGTGGCGAGGCGTGAGTTTCAAAGTGAGGGAAGCTCCAAATAATAATTTTCATTAAAATAAGAGAGAATAATGACCCAAAGAACTATGACTACTCTTTACTACTCTTTTTATTGTACAATCACACTAGGTCCAGTGGCGAGGCGTGACTTTCAAAGTGAGGGTAGCTCCAAATAATAATTTTCATTAAAATAAGGGAGAATAATGACTCGAGGAACTAAGGCTACTCTCACTCTAACAGAGATTCGAGCTCGGGACCTTTTGAAAGAGAGATAGACACGCTACCAGTACGCCACAGAGGCGGGCGTCTTACGGTGTGTGAAATCCTTTGAACAATATTCACTCAAAGGTGTGCAAAAACAGATTAATAGCACTAAATGAATGATGAATATAACGGCTAAAGTGCACAGAAGATAAAACTTTCACTTGTCTACAGCATAGAGCACAACTAGTGAAACTATCTGTGGGAAGTAGGCGGGATGCATTGATTTGAAAGTGGTTGGTTGATCGTGTGCCTTTAAGCAAAACTTAATCAGGATCACAAGGAAATCCGGATTAGTTGTAACGAGGCCGCGCTGTAGTACCAGTCGAGTGCCACTTGTGACCTGTGCCACATAGAGAAAAGGGAGAAGCGGCTAGTCAGCGAAGGGTGTCAGTGGCGGTGCCTCCAACTTCTGTCTTACCGGAGAAATACTTACAGAAAACACTATAATCTTCGGAAAAATTAAAGGCGGGCCGTACTGCAGACTCCAGCCAATCCTAAACTTGCTCCGCCTACCAGCGCTGCCGAATGTGGCACACTTATCTCTCGCGCTTGAACTGAGAACATTTTATTAATTAATTACGTTGGGATAAATGTTTGAAAAATGACATGCCAATGTTATAATAACAAAGTATGTCATTTTCTGATCATGACCGTACAAAAATCTTGTCTCTACGATACTTAGAACACGAGCGATGCACGTTTTATCTTTACATGGTTATGGTTAAATCGTTCGGATAAATATTTGAATATTACAGATGCCAATCTTATAATAAGAAAGAATTTTATTTTCTGATCATGACTGTACAAAAATCCTGTCTCTACGATACTTAGAACACGAGCGATGCACGTTTTATCTTCATATGGTTATGGTTAAATCGTTCGGATAAATATTTGAATATTACAGATGCCAATCTTATAATTAGAAAGAATTTTATTTCTGATCATGACTGTACAAAAATCCTGTCTTTACGATACTTAGAACACGAGCGATGTACGTTTTATCTTTCACGTGGTTATGGTTAAATGTTACGGATAAATATTTGAATATTACAGATGCCAATCTTATAATAAGAAAGAATTTTATTTTCTGATCATGGCCGTACAAAAATCCTGTCTCTGCGATACTTAGAACACGAGCGATGTACGTTTTATCTTTCAAGTGGTTATGGTTAAATGTTACGGATAAATATTTAAATATTACAGATGCCAATCTTATAATAAGAAAGAGTTTTATTTTCTGATCATGACCGTACAAAAATCCTGTCTCTACGATACTTAGAACACGAGCGATGCACGTTTTATCTTTCACGTGGTTATGGTTAAATGTTACGGATAAATATTTGAATATTACAGATGCCAATCTTATAATAAGAAAGAATTTTACTTTCTGATCATGACCGTACAAAAATCCTGTCTCTGCGATACTTAGAACACGAGCGATGTACGTTTTATCTTTCACGTGGTTATGGTTAAATGTTACGGATAAATATTTGAATATGACAGATGACAATCTTATAATAAGAAAGAATTTTATTTTCTGATCATGGCCGTACAAAAATCCTGTCTCTACGATACTTAGAACACGAGCGATGCACGTTTTATCTTCACATGTTTATGGTTAAATGTTACGGATAAATATTTGAATATTACAGATGCCAATCTTATAATAAGAAAGAATTTTATTTTCTGATCATGGCCGTACAAAAATCCTGTCTCTACGATACTTAGAACACGAGCGATGTACGTTTTATCTTCACATGTTTATGGTTAAATGTTACGGATAAATATTTGAATATTACAGATGCCAATCTTATAATAAGAAAGAATTTTATTTTCTGATCATGGCCGTACAAAAATCCTGTCTCTACGATACTTAGAACACGAGCGATGTACGTTTTATCTTCACATGGTTATGGTTAAATGTTACGGATAAATATTTGAATATTACAGATGCCAATCTTATAATAAGAAAGAATTTTATTTTCTGATCATGGCCGTACAAAAATCCTGTCTCTACGATACTTAGAACACGAGCGATGTACGTTTTATCTTCACATGGTTATGGTTAAATGTTACGCATAAATATTTGAATATTACAGATGCCAATCTTATAATAAGAAAGAATTTTACTTTCTGATCATGACCGTACAAAAATCCTGTCTCTACGATACTTAGAACACGAGCGATGCACGTTTTCTTTCACGTGGTTATGGTTAAATGTTACGGATAAATATTTGAATATGACAGATGACAATCTTATAATAAGAAAGAATTTTATTTTCTGATCATGGCCGTACAAAAATCCTGTCTCTACGATACTTAGAACACGAGCGATGTACGTTTTATCTTCACATGGTTATGGTTAAATGTTACGCATAAATATTTGAATATTACAGATGCCAATCTTATAATAAGAAAGAATTTTACTTTCTGATCATGACCGTACAAAAATCCTGTCTCTACGATACTTAGAACACGAGCGATGCACGTTTTCTTTCACGTGGTTATGGTTAAATGTTACGGATAAATATTTGAATATGACAGATGACAATCTTATAATAAGAAAGAATTTTACTTTCTGATCATGACCGTACAAAAATCCTGTCTCTACGATACTTAGAACACGAGCGATGCACGTTTTCTTTCACATGTTATGGTTAAATGTTACGGATAAATATTTGAATATGACAGATGACAATCTTATAATAAGAAAGAATTTTACTTTCTGATCATGACCGTACAAAAATCCTGTCTCTACGATACTTAGAACACGAGCGATGCACGTTTTCTTTCACATGTTATGGTTAAATGTTACGGATAAATATTTGAATATGACAGATGACAATCTTATAATAAGAAAGAATTTTATTTTCTGATCATGACTGTACAAAACTCCTGTCTCTACGATACTTAGAACACGAGCGATGCACGTTTTCTTTCACGTGGTTATGGTTAAATGTTACGGATAAATATTTGAATATGACAGATGACAATCTTATAATAAGAAAGAATTTTACTTTCTGATCATGACCGTACAAAAATCCTGTCTCTACGATACTTAGAACACGAGCGATGCACGTTTTCTTTCACGTGGTTATGGTTAAATGTTACGGATAAATATTTGAATATTACAGATGCCAATCTTATAATAAGAAAGAACTTTATTTTCTGATGATGACCGTACAAAAATCCTGTCTCTACGATACTTAGAAAACGAGCGATGCACGTTTTATCTTTCACGTGGTTATGGTTAAATGTTACGGATAAATATTTGAATATGACAGATGACAATCTTATAATAAGAAAGAATTTTACTTTCTGATCATGACCGTACAAAAATCCTGTCTCTACGATACTTAGAACACGAGCGATGCACGTTTTCTTTCACGTGGTTATGGTTAAATGTTACGGATAAATATTTGAATATTACAGATGCCAATCTTATAATAAGAAAGAACTTTATTTTCTGATCATGACCGTACAAAAATCCTGTCTCTACGATACTTAGAACACGAGCGATCTACGTTTTATCTTCACATGTTATGGTTAAATGTTACGGATAAATATTTGAATATTACAGATGCCAATCTTATAATAAGAAAGAATGAAATTTTCTGATCATGACCGTACAAAAATCCTGTCTCTACGATACTTAGAACACGAGCGATGCACGTTTTATCTTCATATGTTTATGGTTAAATGTTACGGATAAATATTTGAATATTACAGATGCCAATCTTATAATAAGAAAGAATGAAATTTTCTGATCATGACCGTACAAAACTCCTGTCTCTACGGTACTTAGAACACGAGCGATGCACGTTTTATCTTCATATGTTTATGGTTAAATGTTACGGATAAATATTTGAATATTACAGATGCCAATCTTATAATAAGAAAGAATGAAATTTTCTGATCATGACCGTACAAAAATCCTGTCTCTACGATACTTAGAACACGAGCGATGCACGTTTTATCTTCGCATGTTTATGGTTAAATGTTTCGGATAAATATTTGAAAATTACAGATGCCAATCTTATAATAAGAAAGAATGAAATTTTCTGATCATGACCGTACAAAAATCCTGTCTCTACGGTACTTAGAACACGAGCGATGCACGTTTTATCTTCGCATGTTTATGGCTAAATGTTTCGGATAAATATTTGAATATTACAGATGTCAATATTATAATAAGAAAGAATTTTACTTTCTGATCATGGCCGTACAAAAATCCTGTCTCTACGATACTTAGAACACGAGCGATGCACGTTTTATCTTCGCATGGTTATGGTTAAATGTTACGGATAAATATTTGAATATTACAGATGTCAATATTATAATAAGAAAGAATTTTACTTTCTGATCATGGCCGTACAAAAATCCTGTCTCTACGATACTTAGAACACGAGCGATGCACGTTTTATCTTCACATGGTTATGGTTAAATGTTACGGATAAATATTTGAATATTACAGATGCCAATCTTATAATAAGAAAGAATGAAATTTTCTGATCGTGACCGTACAAAAATCCTGTCTCTACGGTACTTAGAACACGAGCGATGCACGTTTTATCTTCACATGTTTATGGCTAAATGTTTCGGATAAATATTTGAATATTACAGATGCCAATCTTATAATAAGAAAGAATGAAATTTTCTGATCATGGCCGTACAAAAATCCTGTCTCTACGATACTTAGAACACGAGCGATGCACGTTTTATCTTTCACTTGTTATGGTTACACCCAACATCCCTCCTTTCAACACAGATAAGCCTGAAAATGAACACAATTCTTTCCTCATAAATAAATAATGTACCTATTATTAAAAATAGGAGTCTCGTAGTTTTAAACAGAGTTAATTTTCATTTCGTTTTCAGAGTGGATGTGTTGTTTTGTTAAAGTGAATGGCATCGTTAAGTCGTGTGTTGAACTCCAGCTCAAATATTGTTAATATGACATTAAATTATTATTATAAACATATCTTTTTTTCTAGTTTTTGTGATCGGAGTGCGTGGATAGGTTCCTCGAAGTTGGAACAAATGATTTTTGGATTAGTTGCTGGTCTGAGAGCGTTCAAGGATAAACATATATCATGTTTTTCATCTTGTTGAAGTTAAAGGTTTACTGGTTTACTTCATAAGTGGAAGGAAGAATTAAAAGAACAACTACAGTTTCCAAAGATTACGTCTCTGCCTTAGCAATATTGTAGTTTTAATATATTGATATTTTAAATGTCAGAGAATAGAGATTACCATCCATGTCTTTAAAACAAATCTTTAACAGAGAGAGAGAAAACTTGGGTAAAAAGAATTTTCCGGTAACGAACAACCACTGTCGAGAAGGTGAAGATGGGACTTTATCATTAAAATCATTTTCTTCCCTTTTTGGTTTCTCCCATCGTGTTCTGGAGGACAGGTAGGTACTTGACGTGCAGGGCCCAGCGCCATCTAATTAGGGACCTGACTCATCACTTAGACAAGTGACGGTAGGCATTTTAACACCTGCGAGTGCATTACAATGACCGACCCTCTTCTCTATCTGTGTAAAGCAACGCTCACCGATGTCCAAGCATTGACACGTCTTAACGTCTCACTTTTAAATTCAACATAATACATCATACTATGTGAAACGTCTTTTCGCCCTTTTGTTTTCTATACCACAATTTAATAGGTGTCCGCTTCTATAGCTTGGTGGTAGCGTGTCTGCCTCACGTTCAAGAAGTTCCGAGTTACCTGGATAAGTTTCTTCTTCTTCTTCTTCTTCTTCTTCTTCTTCTTCTTCTTCTTCTTCTTCTTCTTCTTCTTCTTCTTCTTCTTCTTCTTCTTCTTCTTCTTCTTCTTCTTCTTCTTCTTCTTCTTCTTCTTCTTCTTCTTCTTCTTCTTCTTCTTCTTCTTCTTCTTCTTCTTCTTCTTCTTCTTCTTCTTCTTCTTCTTCTTCTTCTTCTTCTTCTTCTTCTTCTTCTTCTTCTTCTTCTTCTTCTTCTTCTTCTTCTTCTTCTTCTTCTTCTTCTTCTTCTTCTTCTTCTTCTTCTTCTTCTTCTTCTTCTTCTTCTTCTTCTTCTTCTTCTTCTTCTTCTTCTTCTTCTTCTTCTTCTTCTTCTTCTTCTTCTTCTTCTTCTTCTTCTTCTTCTTCTTCTTCTTCTTCTTCTTCTTCTTCTTCTTCTTCTTCTTCTGCTTCTTCTCCTCCTCCTTCTCCTTCTTCTCCTCCTCCTTCTCCTCCTCCTCCTCCTCCTCCTCCTCCTCCTCCTCCTCCTCCTCCTCCTCCTTCTCCTCCTCCTTCTTCTCCTTCTTCTCCTTCTTCTCCTTCTTCTCCTTCTTCTCCTTCTTCTCCTTCTTCTCCTTCTTCTCCTTCTTCTCCTTCTTCTCCTTCTTCTCCTTCTTCTCCTTCTTCTCCTTCTTCTCCTTCTTCTCCTTCTTCTCCTTCTTCTCCTTCTTCTCCTTCTTCTCCTTCTTCTCCTTCTTCTCCTTCTTCTCCTTCTTCTCCTTCTTCTCCTTCTTCTCCTTCTTCTCCTTCTTCTCCTTCTTCTCCTTCTTCTCCTTCTTCTCCTTCTTCTCCTTCTTCTCCTTCTTCTCCTTCTTCTCCTTCTTCTCCTTCTTCTCCTTCTTCTCCTTCTTCTCCTTCTTCTCCTTCTTCTCCTTCTTCTCCTTCTTCTCCTTCTTCTCCTTATTCTCCTTCTTCTCCTTATTCTCCTTCTTCTCCTTCTTCTCCTTCTTCTCCTTCTCCTTCTCCATCTCCTCCTTCTCCTTCACCTTCTCCTTCTCCATCTCCTTCTCCTCCTTCTACTTCTCCTTCTTCTTCTTCTTCTTCTTCTTCTTGTTCTTCTTCTTGTTCTTGTTCTTCTTCCTCTTCCTCTTCTTCTTCCTCTTCTTCCTCTTCCTCTTCTTCCTCTTCCTCTTCTTCCTCTTCTTCTTCCTCTTCTTCTTCTTCTTCTTCTTCTTCTTCTTCTTCCCTCGATGGTTTCAATTACCCTGAAAGATGAATGTAGAGCACACCAAGTTTATCTGTATTATTACTCCATGACTATGTCAAAGAATATTACATAAACTCGCTGTTGATTTATTCTTTCACGAGTCCTTAAAGATATACCTAAGTATACTTGGTTGCCCATGCTCGAGCTACAGCGATTATTGTTAAGTACAGAGCGATCCATATAAACCTGAACCATTTCAATAAATCATAACTTTTCAATCAATAATAGGAAACACGTACAACTTTGAGAGAATATAATACACAATTGGGATATTACATTACACTATTTACATCTCAGAGAAAATGTTGGAATTGTCCTCCACCAGCATCTATACATGTTTGTACTCGGAGAGTATCCTCGCCGATGTTACTTATTTCGGTTTGAATGGATTCCTTGAAAACTTCAATTGTCCGTGGCCTATTCTTGTACATTATTTTTAGATACCGCTACAAGAAAAAATCCAGGGAGGTTAGGTCAGGGGATCTGTGGGCCACAAACCATTTGAGATTATTCGATTATTAAAGAAACTGCTTACAAGTTCCAGTGTCATTAGATGTATGGTACGTTATCCATCCCACTGGAAATAATCTTCTCTCAATTCGATATCACCTCCGTAAAACTTGAGAGAATAAGATAATAACATGAAGATAGCAGCTCTCGTAAATAAAAACAGTGAATTTCGCTGTTCATCTGTTGACAGTTACTCACCAAAGTTTCAGCCATTTTAGACGCTCAGTTGTTATGTAACAGTCGTTTGAGTAAGTTGATGTGAGTGTTTTTATGAAAATGGATAGAATCGAGTATCGAGCTGTCATTAAATATTCCTTTTTGCAAGGCAATACGCCTACGACAATCAAAGATGAGTTGGATTCTGTGTATGGGGACTCTGAACCATCATTTACCACACTGAAATTTTGGGCAGCTGAATTTAAACGTGGCCGTAAAGACTTGGGAAACGATGAACGTTCGGGACGTCCAAAAGCTGCAACTACATCGCCAAAGTTCACCAAATAGTGCTAGACGACCGCCGAATTAAAGTGAGAGAGAGAGTGGAGGCTATGAACATGTCAAAAGAACGTGTTTGTCGCATACTAAATCAACATTTAGACATGAAAAAGCTGTTTGAGCGTTGGGTGCCGCGTTTGCTCACGTTTGACCAAAAACGTGTTCGAATGAATATTACCAACGCTCTATTGGCGCAGTTTAGGTGAAATAAATCCGAGTTTTGGCGCCCATTAATTACTGTAGGTGAAACTTGGATACACCATAATACGCCCGAAACAAAAATACACTCCAAACAGTGGACTGCAAATGGGGAACCGGCTCTAAAGAAATCAAAATCTTTTTTTTTTTTTTTTTTTTTTTTCGGCTGGGAAGGAGATGGCGACTGATTTTTGGGATAGTCATGGAGTTACTTTAATCGATTACCTTCAAAAACGAAAAACCATTACAGGAGCATAATACGCATCATGCCTTGACAAGCTGAAGGCAGAACTTGCAGAAAACCGGCCACATTTGCAGAAAAAGAAAATCTTGTTTCACCAACACAACGCACCGTCTCACACCCCAGCGGTTGCAATGGCGAAAATCCAAGAAATACGGCTTGAACTGCTTGGCTCACCAGATCCAGCCCCAAGCGACTTCTTTTTGTTCCCTCATCTCAAAATTGCGTTCGGAGGACAGATTTTTTCGTCAACTAAAGAGGTATCACATTCGTGAACAATCATTTTACAGAGAAAAACGCCGAGTACTATTTGGACGGGTTACAGAGATGAGAGCATCGCTGGGAGAAGTGTGTAGAGTTACAGGGAGACCATGTTGAAAAAACGCCGAGTACTATTTGGACGGATTACAGAGATGGGAACATCGCTGGGAGAAGTGTGTAAAGTTACAGGGAGACTATGTTGAAAAACGCCGAGTACTATTTGGACGGGTTACAGAGATGGGAGCATCGCTGGGAGAAGTGTGTAAAGTTACAAGGAGACTATGTTGAAAAACGTCGAGTACTATTTGGACGGGTTACAGAGATGGGAACATCGCTGGGAGAAGTGTGTAAAGTTACAAGGAGACTATGTTGAAAAACGTCGAGTACTGTTTGGACGGGTTACAGAGATGGGAGCATCGCTGGGAGAAGTGTGTAAAGTTACAAGGAGACTATGTTGAAAAACGTCGAGTACTATTTGGACTTGTTACAGAGATGGGAGCATCGCTGGGAGAAGTGTGTAAAGTTACAAGGAGACTATGTTGAAAAACGTCGAGTACTGTTTGGACGGGTTACAGAGATGGGAGCATCGCTGGGAGAAGTGTGTAGAAGTACTATTTGGACTGTTTACAGAGATGGGAGCATCGCTGGGAGAAGTGTGTAGAGTTACAGGGAGACTGTGTTGAAAAACGCCGAGTACTATTTGGACGGGTTACAGAGATGGGAGCATCGCTGAGAGAAGTGTGTAGAGTTACAACGAGACTATGTTGAAAAACGTCGAGTACTATTTGGACGGGTTACAGAGATGGGAGCATCGCCGGGAGAAGTGTGTAGAGTTACAAGGAGACTATGTTGAAAAACGTCGAGTACTATTTGGGCGGGTTACAGAGATGGGAGCATCGCTGGGAGAAGTGTGTAGAGTTACAGGGAGACTATGTTGAAAAACGCCGAGTACTATTTGGACTTGTTACAGAGATGGGAGCATCGCTGGGAGAAGTGTGTAGAGATACAAGGAGATTATGTTGAAAAACGCCGAGTACTATTTGGACGTGTTACAGAGATGGGAGCATCGCTGGGAGAAGTGTGTAGAGTTACAAGGAGGTTGTGTTGAAAAACGCCGAGTACTATTTGGACGGGTTCCAGAGATGGGAGCAACGCCGGGAGAAGTGTGTAGAGTTACAAGGAGATTATGTTGAAAAACGCCGAGTAGTATTTGGACGGGTTACAGAGATGAGAGCATCGCTGGGAGAAGTGTGTAGAGTTACAAGGAGACTATGTTGAAAAACGCCGAGTACTATTTGGACGGGTTACAGAGATGAGAACATCGCTGGGAGAAGTGTGTAGAGTTACAAGGAGACTATGTTGAAAAACGCCGAGTACTATTTGGACGGATAACAGAGATGAGAACATCGCTGGGAGAAGTGTGTAGAGTTACAAGGAGACTATGTTGAAAAACGCCGAGTACTATTTGGACGGATTACAGAGATGAGAACATCGCTGGGAGAGGTGTGTAGAGTTACAAGGAGACTATGTTGAAAAACGCCGAGTACTATTTGGACGGGTTACAGAGATGAGAACATCGCTGGGAGAAGTGTGTAGAGTTACAAGGAGACTATGTTGAAAAACGTCGAGTACTATTTGGACGTGTTACAGAGATGGGAGCATCGCTGGGAGAAGTGTGTAGAGTTACAAGGAGACTGTGTTGAAAAACGCCGAGTACTATTTGGACGTGTTACAGAGATGGGAGCATCGCGTGGAGAAGTGTGTAGAGTTACAAGGTGACTATGTTGAAAAACGTCGAGTACTATTTGGACGTGTTACAGAGATGGGAGCATCGCTGGGAGAAGTGTGTGGAGTTACAAGGAGATTATGTTGAAAAACGCCGAGTACTATTTGGACGTGTTACAGAGATGGGAGCATCGCTGGGAGAAGTGTGTAGAGTTACAAGGAGACTATGTTGAAAAACGTCGAGTACTATTTGGACGTGTTACAGAGATGGGAGCATCGCTGGGAGAAGTGTGTAGAGTTACAAGGAGATTATGTTGAAAAACGCCGAGTACTATTTGGACGGTTTATAGAGATGGGAGCATCGCTGGGAGAAGTGTGTAGAGTTACAAGGAGACTATGTTGAAAAACACCGAGTACTATTTGGACGGTTTACAGAGATGGGAGCATCGCTGGGAGAAGTGTGTAGAGTTACAAGGAGACTATGTTGAAAAACACCGAGTACTATTTGGACGGTTTACAGAGATGGGAGCATCGCTGGGAGAAGTGTGTAGAGTTACAAGGAGACTATGTTGAAAAACGTCGAGTACTATTTGGACGTGTTACAGAGATGGGAGCATCGCGTGGAGAAGTGTGTAGAGTGTCAAGGAGATTATGTTGAAAAACGCCGAGTACTATTTGGACGGTTTACAGAGATGGGAGCATCGCTGGGAGAAGTGTGTAGAGTTACAAGGAGACTAATTTGAAAAATAAATCTGAAAAAAATTTCTTATATGTTTATTAGGTCGGAAACTTTTCAGACCACCGTCATATGTAAGTATATAGACTTTTATATGACATTCGATTTGCTGCTACTTGAAGGGAATTCCGAGTAGTTGGGGTTCGAACCTGCGGTAGTAGGTGGCTTTGTCTACTGAGCGGAACACGATCGTATTCCGCTGGCCGATGT
Source organism: Mantis religiosa (assembly GCA_030765055.1). NCBI lineage: Eukaryota > Metazoa > Arthropoda > Insecta > Mantodea > Mantidae > Mantis > Mantis religiosa. The sequence goes on from CM060947.1 coordinate 32,862,840, forward strand.
CCAGCTATTGTTTGTCTTCCTGTGTGTGCATGTATGACGTTACACACTCCACAGCGCAAACATTCTCCATACGGCAATATTTTTGTCGCTCTGTAGTACTACGACAATATGGCAACGCTGCTGTCCGCCTTAAACAACTCCCAGAATCTAATTGGAATTTGAAATCTCGTCAAGAGTTAAAGCCCCCTTATTTAAATAAACTTCTGCAAGGCGTGAAGTCTTTCTGGGTGCCTCCTCATAACTCTTCCAATTAGTATTTTAATTATATTCGGATCACACTGCTGCTGTCACCGGAAGAGATGGGAACTACTGAAATATCCTCACCAGATTTTCTGCTGAATAAACGGTTTATGCTTTCGTGTGCTGCTAAATCTGTAGAGAAAGATTCAACTATTTTTGTGTCAGCAAAATTTCTCTTAGAAGCTTCTCAGCCGCACGTGGCCTAATGTGCCCTCTGTAAGCAAACGTTCTTGAAATTGAAAGAGTAGAGTCAGACTGAAAAATTCAATGCCTTAGCGGGGATTTGAACCACGAATCTTCTGGTCTCCGTCCAGCCGCTCTAAACCATTGAGCTACTATGGCCAACGTGCCGATATGACATTAAATTCTCCAACTGACGCTTGCGTCCATATGCTCTGAAGTTTTACGGAGATGATATCGAATTGAGAGAAGTAGCAACGTACCATACATCTAATGACGCCATGGAACTTGTAAGCAGTTTCTTTGATAATCGAATAATCTGAAAAGTTCTTGGGCCTCCCAGATACCCTGAGCTAAACTCACCGTATTGTTTCTTGTGGGGGTATCTAAAAATACAGTGTACAGGAATAGACCACGGACAATTGATGTTCTCAAGGAATCCATTCGAACCGAAATAAGTAACATTGGCGAGGATACTCTCCGTAAAACTTGAGAGAATATGGTGAGACGAGTACAAACATGTATAGATGCTGGTGGAGGACACTTCCAACATTTTCTCTGAGATGTAAATAGTATAGTGTAATCTCCCAATTGTCTATTATATTCTGCCAAAGTTTCACGTGTTTCCTATTATTGCTTCAAAAGTTATGTCCTATTGAAATGGTTCAGATTTATTTGGATCGCACTATAGAAGAGCTAAGAAACGTTTCTAAGTACTTTGTGTATTCTTACATGGGCTCCCTTCTCTAAGAATAATCTATTTGTATGTCATAATTTTTTCTGCTTTTGTTCAAAGTTTCTGACGAAATTGTAGCTGCAAGGAAATTGATACCGAAATTAAGGAATGCAATAAATGAAGAATCGTAATGGTTTTCAAAAAAAGATTGTATATGCGTTAAAACACGTGCAGGTGCAATGGGTTGAGTCGTTTAACAAAAGACACGGTAGAAAGAAGGTTCTCAGTGGATAACACTTGATTCCGTTTGAAAAGGCATTGTTTGGATCCTTAATAATGGCATCACCGAGAGTAATAAAGACAATGGACAAAGTAGTCACAAAATAAGTTTTGGTGTGAGTAAAGACAGGCTTCGAGAGGTGAAAGACGCAGCTGTAGTGAGGAAGACATCTGGTTCTGGCTTGGGCGAAGGCAGACTAGAAGCGATGAGAAAAGGTATTTATCGGTTCCTACGTGAATAATGAATTAAGTATTATCGGGTAATATGTATTCTACATACCATTACTCTGAACAGTGATATATTGGTAATCCTTGTTCGGCAACTTCGAGTTTAATGTAATGACAAAAAGAAGCAGTCATTAAACCAGTCTGAAACTTGCATTCCAGTGTCATTAGAACCATCCCTACTCCCATACATATGCACACATACTCTTTGACGGAACTCTTTGCTCTACCATGCTCTACCCACCATTTTGCACCAAAATATAGGAATCGTCTTTGAAATTACGTTCTCTATGCTTGCCCAAGAATAACAACTACCGATTTGACAAAAGTAAACAATTGAAAGTTTAGACAGATAACAAGGAATATCTGTAAATGTGTCAGTGCAAGGACAAAAACGTATTTGACATGATTTAAGTTTCTGTGTATTAAGATTTTGATTATTTCTTACGGTTTGCCAACTATACAAAAGTCACCCAGAATGAAAAGAAGCTCATCGGACATTCACATAAAATTCAAAATATACATTTAATTTTTCATTACAATATCTTAAAAGCTCCAATGGGAAATAGGGAAAATTTAAAAAAAAAAATCGCGTAACCTCCTGGAAAGAGCTGAATCTCAACCAATCTAGGATCTACCAAATAAGTTGTAAGGATTGTGAACAATTCTACAAAGGGCAAACTATAAGAAACCTTAAAACAGAGTCTAAGAACATTTTAGAAACATCAAATTGCAGCAGGAAGACATGTCAGCAGTAGTACTTCACTTTTAAAAGGAGATCCATAAACTTGGCCCAAACCCAAAATTATTAAAAGTTGTGATAAACCAAAGCAAACTGATAACGTTAGCGAACATTTTAAGACCTAAATCCCACCCATAGATAATTTGATAAAGAGGTTCCTAGTTCCACCACAGGATAGCAGGCAACAACAGACGACAGTCGGCGCTTTGGGATTGAAAACAAAAGAAGCAATCCCTCAAAAGATTTTGTGAGTAATGTAGAGAAAAACCGACTACAGATAGTTTTATGAATCAACTTTGCTACTTGCTTATTTTTTTTTTATTTTTATAAAAACGCTGTTTTTAGTTTAAAGTTTTGGTTTTTGTTTTCCTTTAGAGAGGTAAGGGTTTTCGTGCGACTCTGCCTGCACTATTTTCCCGTGGACTTGCGAATGTACTCTCTTAATGTTGAGACAGCCCGTGAATGCGTTGGCATATACGAGGGCTGTTCAATAAAGAATGATAACAACTTTTTTTGACAACGTACCTTTACCCATCCTCATAATTGTGATGGACCTTCTCAAAATAGCCTCCCCTGAAAGCGATGTACTTGTCGCAGCGTTTCTGCCAGTCTTCAAAGACTTCTGAAACAATTTTTTGAGAGATCCTTCAAAATCGGCTCAGCAGCCTTCACCACTACTTCTGATAATGGATAATGCCTCCCACGAAGGCGTTTCTTCAAGTTAGGGAATAGAAAAAGTCACATGGGGCTAAATCCGGACTATAGGGAGGGTGCGGGATGTACTTCACGTTGATTTTTGCAAGATATTCAGCAACAACAATATGCGGCCTTGCATTATCGTGGTGTAGCATCCAGCCTGCTTTACGGAAATGTGGCCTTTTGCGCCTGATATGGACTTGGAATGTTTTCAGGACATCCCTGTAGTAATGTCCAGTTACTGATATGTGTGCAGGTACAACATGCTGATAAACCATTCCACGAATATCAAAGAACAAGATGACCATAACTTTCCCAGCAGAAGCAACCACTTTTGATGTTTTGGGGAGTTGGTGATGAAGGAGATTTCCACACTAAGCTTTGCTGTTTGCTCTCAGGATCAAAATGATGTAGCCAAGTTTCATCAGCAGTGATTACGTTTAAAAGAAACTCCGGATCTTCCTCTAACATCAACTTTAACTGCATGCAGACCTGCATCCGAATGTCCTTTTCTTCGGGAATCAACAGTCTTGTAACCCATCGCGCATAATCACGTCTCATGTGTAATCTTTCTGAAACCAACGTGTGGGTGCCACCCAATGAAATGTTCAGTATTTCAGAGAGTGATCTTAAGGTAATTCGTCGATCCTCTCTCACGTTGGCAGCAGCAGTATTGATGTTTACTTCCGTAATAGCAGTAACTGGAGCACCGGGTCCACCTTCCTTTGAAATTGATTGTCTTCCTTCTTTAAACATTTTAAACCACCTTCGAGCTGTGCTGTAGGGAAGAACAGACTCTTCATAGGCCTCCTGTAACATTGTATAGGCCTCAACTGAAGATTTGTTAAGGCGAAAGCAGAATTTCAAAGCCGCATATTGTTCCTCGCGTGTTACCTCCATTGCAGCGGTAGGCGATACTGAACATGTCTGAACTTGCCAGCTTCTCTCAGGCGGGAACCAGGAGTACCAACAGTGAAACTACTACGGCGTGTTTGTTTCACATTAAGCTAACAGAATATAATAAGATTGCATTATAGAGCGAAAAATTATGATCATTTCTAATTTAACAGCTCTCGAATTTTAATTGCTGCAGACAGTTTTAATGCATCTTGTAACCTAGATCTATATCTAAGAGGTAAAATTAACAGTTATGGCAACAGTGATTTTGGATGAACAAAGATTTATTGAAGTCCTCTCAACGGACCAAATCCTTTGGATACACAACATTTATCCCAACAGCTCGCGAATACAGCGTAGTCTTTTGATGTAGAGTGCGGAATTGGGTCGCCTTCCTTTGTCACTCGCTTCTTGCATCTAATCTTCCTCTTGCAAGATCTCTATGCTGCATTCACTGCATGTCCTCAAAGCAGCCTATGTTATTTCAACCGGAATGTAAAACCAATGGCGTACAATTTTGTTACATACCTCCTTCCCTTATACAAAATCTGATGTGACTCTCTACTATTGTAGAAACACCTATAGCTCTGTCTACTTCAAGATAAATATTATCTTATTATAGTTACAAGGGAATACAGTAGACTTTAAGTGATAGTCAAATGTTTAGGTTGTTATGAGATGTATAAATGGCGTTCTCTACTCTTATACAAACACTTATCTACTTCAAGATAAACATTATCTTATTGTAGTTAAAAAGGAATACAGTAGACTTTAGGTGATAGTCAAATGTTTTGGTCGTTGTGTGATGTGTATATGACTTTCTCTACTCTTATACAAACACGTATTGCTTTATCTACTTCAAGATAAACATTATCTTATAGTAGTTACAAGGGAATACAGTAGACTTTAAGTGATAGTTAAATGTTTTGGTCGTTATGTGATGTATACATGACTTCCTCTACTCTTGTACAAACGCTTATTGCTCTATCTACTTCAAGATAAACATTATCTTATTGTAGTTACAAGGGAATACAGTGGACTTTAAGTGATAGTCAAATGTTTTGGTCGTTATGTGATGTACACATGACTTTCTCTACTCTTGTACAAACACTTATTGCTCTATCTACTACAACATAAACATTATCTTATTGTAGTTACAAGGGAATACAGTAGACTTTAAGTGATAGTCAAATGTTTTAGTCGTTATGTGATGTATACATGACTTTCTCTACTCTTATACAAACACTTATTGCTCTATCTACTTCAAGATAAACATTATCTTATTGTTGTTACAAGGGAATACAGTGGACTTTAAGTGATAGTCAAATGTTTTGGTCGTTATGTGATGTACACATGACTTTCTCTGCTCTTGTACAAACACTTATTGCTCTATCTACTACAACATAAACATTACCTTATTGTAGTTACAAGGGAATATAGTAGACTTTAAGTGATAGTCAAATGTTTTGGTCGTTATGTGATAGACACATAACTTTCTCTACTCTTGTACAAACACTTATTGCTCTATCTACTTCAAGATAAACATTATCTTATTGTTGTTACAAGGGAATACAGTAGACTTTAAGTGATAGTCAAATGTTTTGGTCGTTATGTGATGTATCCATGACTTTCTCTACTCTTGTACAAACACTTATTGCTCTATCTACTTCAAGATAAACATTATCTTATTGTTGTTACAAGGGAATACAGTAGACTTTAAGTGATAGTGAAATGTTTTGGTCGTTATGTGATGTATACATGACTTTCTCTACTCTTATACAAACACTTATTGCTCTATCTACTTCAAGATAAACATTATGTTATTATAGGTACAGGGTTTGACGTATGTTAAGTTTCGTGTAAAAGTGATCTTAAAGAAGTAAGATGTTAAAGAAAATGTACTTATAATGTCTTTTTAGAAGATGTAAAGTTGAATATTTAACGACTTTTCGTGCCCGCCTTTGTAGCGTAGATGATAGCGTTGAAAAATTTCCGAGTTCAAATCTCGGTCAGTTTGTTTACTGGATTTTTTTTCGGGGTTTTCTTTATCCTTAAAGATGGATATATCGGGTAATTCAAAGCTCTTTGGAATCTGGACTCATTTGAACTTCAGTGCATTCACCGTCCGATATGGCAACATTGGAGTCGTAAATAAAAATAATAGACTGTCTGAGCTATCCTTTAGTTATCATTTTAGATTTGCCGTTACAAAGGGACCAGCCCCAAGCAACATACCTTCAAGGAACCCCCCCCCCCCCATATTGGAGGGATGATATACAAAACCGTTCCGGTCATGACTATGTATCCAGGAAGCAAGGCGGGACAGAAAAGAACGCAGAGTGAAGAAGGTCGGTCATTTCTAAGGAAGAAAAAGCGGGGGAGTAGACGTTATCTGAGGTGAGTTACAGCTTCCCTTATGGAGCCAGGCAAGATATGAAAATGAGACTTGGCAACGCTCAAGGGTTGTATTCCAAAATTGGGCTGCCTTTCTCTTTACTTACTCTCGCGAAAGTCTGAACATTGTTTTAAGTTGTCACTTGTTACCTCAAACTATCCACTCGACTATTATTTTGCGAAGAGTTTTCCGTCCGACTTTTCGGAGTTAATCGGTTACGAATAATGAGTTATTAGCAAATATGAAGTGTGTTATCGGTATACAAACTATTGGTACAGTTATTCCTCTATCTAGTTCCCAAGGGAATATAGGAATACAGTAACATTTAAGCTATAGTCAAATGTTTTAAACTGGTCGTTATGTAATGGCCTTGATATTCAATTCTCTTTGTATGACCAAGAGATAAAAAATGATTAACTATAGGGTGTTCATTTTTATCTGAGATTTATCATGCAAAATTTGACGTCAATAGCATCGCTGATGGAGCAAGTTTATATATGATTCCCCTAGCGGTTTGCGATCGTATTTGATATGCTGACAGCAGCTTTGAGGCCTCCCTCTACCGGCAGGTATATATACTATTTGAGAGGTTGGTCTGCCACGTAATATAAAGATTGCGGAATTTCACCTGGTGAATAGATACTTTAACTGTTTCAAAAACGATAAACGGACTGAAACTTTGGTGAGTAACTGTCAACAGATGAACAAGGAAATTCACTAGCTTTTATTTACGAGTGTTGCCATCTTCATGGTGAGGCGGAAAACTTCAGAGCATTCTCGTATTAGGTATAAACAGGCTGGTAAATCGGCCATGGCAGATCATTTTTGTCATTTAACCATAAAATAAATCCAAAAATTAAATTACTAAAGCAATAAGGACCGTATTCATAGTCAGACTTGGTCCGGACTAACTTGTTACTTCCGGTGAACTAACGGTGGTCCATTCATAAACTGCGATTAGTGATAGTCCGGGGACCAAACACGTTAGTCCAGCTCAAACTTTGGTCCGCCTCCGAGGGGTAGATTAAAGACAACATAGACGGCAGTGAAGTGCTGAATGTAGCTGTAGCGCGTAGAATTCGTGAAGTAAGACGACGGAGGAAAACTTATCTACCAAGAATATAAATTATTACGAAGTACGACGACTTAAACTTCAAAAGCAGATACAGGTTTAGTAAAGCGAACGTCAGAAATGATTCGTCCTAACCTGTACCTACGTCAGGGACGATAACCGAGGTCTGACACTCAAATCCTAACAGCACTTCGGTATTATACAAGAGGAGGATATCAAGACAACACTGCTGACCTGTACCTACGTCAGGGACAATAACCGAGGTCTGACACTCAAATCATAACAGCACTTCGGTATTATACAAGAGGAGGATATCAAGACAACACTGCTGACCTGTAGCTACGTCAGGGACGATAACCGAGTTCTGACACTCAAATCCTAACAGCACTTCGGTATTATACAAGAGGAGGATATCAAGACAACACTGCTAACCTGTACCTACGTCAGGGACGATAACCGAGGTCTGACACTCAAATCCTAACAGCACTTCGGTATTATACAAGAGGAGGATATCAAGACAACACTGCTGACCTGTACCTACGTCAGGGACGATAACCGAGGTCTGACACTCAAATCCTAACAGCACTTCGGTATTATACAAGAGGAGGATATCAAGACAACACTGCTGACCTGTACCTACGTCAGGGACGATAACCAAGGTCTGACACTCAAATCCTAACAGCACTTCGGTATTATACAAGAGGAGGATATCAAGACAACACTGCTGACCTGTACCTACGTCAGGGACGATAACCGAGGTCTGACACTCAAATCCTAACAGCACTTCGGTATTATACAAGAGGAGGATATCAAGACAACACTGCTGACCTGTACCTACGTCAGGGACGATAACCGACGTCTGGCACTCAAATCCTAACAGCACTTCGGTATTATACAAGAGGAGGATATCAAGACAACACTGCTAACCTGTACCTACGTCAGGGACGATAACCGAGGTCTGACACTCAAATCCTAACAGCACTTCGGTATTATACAAGAGGAGGATATCAAGACAACACTGCTGACCTGTACCTACGTCAGGGACGATAACCGAGGTCTGACACTCAAATCCTAACAGCACTTCGGTATTATACAAGAGGAGGATATCAAGACAACACTGCTAACCTGTACCTACGTCAGGGACGATAACCGAGGTCTGACACTCAAATCCTAACAGCACTTCGGTATTATACAAGAGGAGGATATCAAGACAACACTGCTAACCTGTACCTACGTCAGGGACGATAACCGAGGTCTGACACTCAAATCCTAACAGCACTTCGGTATTATACAAGAGGAGGATATCAAGACAACACTGCTGACCTGTACCTACGTCAGGGACGATAACCGAGGTCTGACACTCAAATCCTAACAGCACTTCGGTATTATACAAGAGGAGAATATCAAGACAACACTGCTGACCTGTACCTACGTCAGGGACGATAACCGAGGTCTGACACTCAAATCCTAACAGTACTTCGGTATTATACAAGAGGAGGATATCAAGACAACACTGCTGACCTGTACCTACGTCAGGGACGATAACCGAGGTCTGACACTCAAATCCTAACAGCACTTCGGTATTATACAAGAGGAGGATATCAAGACAACACTGCTGACCTGTACCTACGTCAGGGACGATAACCGAGGTCTGACACTCAAATCCTAACAGCACTTCGGTATTATACAAGAGGAGGATATCAAGACAACACAGCTAACCTGTACCTACGTCAGGGACGATAACCGAGGTCTGACACTCAAATCCTAACAGCACTTCGGTATTATACAAGAGGAGGATATCAAGACAACACTGCTGACCTGTACCTACGTCAGGGACGATAACCGAGGTCTGACACTCAAATCCTAACAGCACTTCGGTATTATACAAGAGGAGGATATCAAGACAACACTGCTAACCTGTACCTACGTCAGGGACGATAACCGAGGTCTGACACTCAAATCCTAACAGCACTTCGGTATTATACAAGAGGAGGATATCAAGACAACACTGCTAACCTGTACCTACGTCAGGGACGATAACCGAGGTCTGGCACTCAAATCCTAACAGCACTTCGGTATTATACAAGAGGAGGATATCAAGACAACACTGCTGACCTGTACCTACGTCAGGGACGATAACCGAGGTCTGACACTCAAATCCTAACAGCACTTCGGTATTATACAAGAGGAGGATATCAAGACAACACTGCTAACCTGTAGCTACGTCAGGGACGATAACCGAGGTCTGACACTCAAATCCTAACAGCACTTCGGTATTATACAAGAGGAGGATATCAAGACAACACTGCTGACCTGTACCTACGTCAGGGACGATAACCGAGGTCTGGCACTCAAATCCTAACAGCACTTCGGTATTATACAAGAGGAGGGTATCAAGACAACACTGCTAACCTGTAGCTACGTCAGGGACGATAACCGAGGTCTGACACTCAAATCCTAACAGCACTTCGGTATTATACAAGAGGAGGATATCAAGACAACACTGCTGACCTGTAGCTACGTCAGGGACGATAACCGAGGTCTGACACTCAAATCCTAACAGCACTTCGGTATTATACAAGAGGAGGATATCAAGACAACACTGCTGACCTGTACCTACGTCAGGGACGATAACCGAGGTCTGACACTCAAATCCTAACAGCACTTCGGTATTATACAAGAGGAGGATATCAAGACAACACTGCTAACCTGTACCTACGTCAGGGACGATAACCGAGATCTGACACTCAAATCCTAACAGCACTTCGGTATTATACAAGAGGAGGATATCAAGACAACACTGCTGACCTGTACCTACGTCACGGACGATAACCGAGGTCTGACACTCAAATCCTAACAGCACTTCGGTATTATACAAGAGGAGGATATCAAGACAACACTGCTGACCTGTACCTACGTCAGGGACGATAACCGAGGTCTGACACTCAAATCCTAACAGCACTTCGGTATTATACAAGAGGAGGATATCAAGACAACACTGCTGACCTGTACCTACGTCAGGGACGATAACCGAGATCTGACACTCAAATCCTAACAGCACTTCGGTATTATACAAGAGGAGGATATCAAGACAACACTGCTGACCTGTACCTACGTCAGGGACGATAACCGAGGTCTGACACTCAAATCCTAACAGCACTTCGGTATTATACAAGAGGAGGATATCAAGACAACACTGCTAACCTGTACCTACGTCAGGGACGATAACCGAGGTCTGACACTCAAATCCTAACAGCACTTCGGTATTATACAAGAGGAGGATATCAAGACAACACTGCTAACCTGTACCTACGTCAGGGACGATAACCGAGGTCTGGCACTCAAATCCTAACAGCACTTCGGTATTATACAAGAGGAGGATATCAAGACAACACTGCTAACCTGTACCTACGTCAGGGACGATAACCGAGGTCTGACACTCAAATCCTAACAGCACTTCGGTATTATACAAGAGGAGGATATCAAGACAACACTGCTGACCTGTACCTACGTCAGGGACGATAACCGAGTTCTGACACTCAAATCCTAACAGCACTTCGGTATTATACAAGAGGAGGATATCAAGACAACACTGCTGACCTGTACCTACGTCAGGGACGATAACCGGGGTCTGACACTCAAATCGTAACAGCACTTCGGTATTATACAAGAGGAGGCTATCAAGACAACACTGCTGACCTGTACCTACGTCAGGGACGATAACCAAGGTCTGACACTCAAATCGTAACAGCACTTCGGTATTAAACAAGAGGAGGATATCAAGACAACACTGCTGACCTGTAGCTACGTCAGGGACGATAACCGAGGTCTGACACTCAAATCCTAACAGCACTTCGGTATTATACAAGAGGAGGATATCAAGACAACACTGCTAACCTGTACCTACGTCAGGGACGATAACCGAGGTCTGACACTCAAATCCTAACAGCACTTCGGTATTATACAAGAGGAGGATATCAAGACAACACTGCTGACCTGTACCTACGTCAGGGACGATAACCGAGGTCTGACACTCAAATCCTAACAGCACTTCGGTATTATACAAGAGGAGGATATCAAGACAACACTGCTGACCTGTACCTACGTCAGGGACGATAACCGAGGTCTGACACTCAAATCCTAACAGCACTTCGGTATTATACAAGAGGAGGATATCAAGACAACACTGCTAACCTGTACCTACGTCAGGGACGATAACCGAGGTCTGACACTCAAAGCCTAACAGCACTTCGGTATTATACAAGAGGAGGATATCAAGACAACACTGCTGACCTGTACCTACGTCAGGGACGATAACCGAGGTCTGACACTCAAATCCTAACAGCACTTCGGTATTATACAAGAGGAGGATATCAAGACAACACTGCTAACCTGTACCTACGTCAGGGACGATAACCGAGGTCTGACACTCAAATCCTAACAGTACTTCGGTATTATACAAGAGGAGGATATCAAGACAACACTGCTGACCTGCACCTACGCCAGGGACGATAACCGAGGTCTGACACTCAAATCCTAACAGTACTTCGGTATTATACAAGAGGAGGATATCAAGACAACACTGCTGACCTGTATCTACGTCAGGGACGATAACCGAGGTCTGACACTCAAATCCTAACAGCACTTCGGTATTATACAAGAGGAGGATATCAAGACAACACTGCTGACCTGTACCTACGTCAGGGACGATAACCGAGGTCTGACACTCAAATCCTAACAGCACTTCGGTATTATACAAGAGGAGGATATCAAGACAACACTGCTGACCTGCATCAGTAAGCCGCATTATCAGCAAACTCGTATAAATTTCCCTACATGCCTCCTCCTTTCTCATATTTGTATTCGTCGACACGGATTTATTTTCTATAATGTTCATTCTTTTTTGGACTAGAGAAAACATTGGTCTTGCTCTGACCAATTGATAGCACGCTTCTTCATATTATCCATATTCACAGCACACCCCGAACCTCAAACAGCTGCAGCAACCGTAAGAATGATCAAGAAACAACTGCGAAACTACCACAGAGATTTATAAACTTGTAGCTACACTGTGTTTTGTTTAGCACTCTTAGGACTCGAGCATGCGCAGAAGAACCTTACTACGTCGTGTAAACATTTGCTCCGTGCTGGGACACCGAGGCTTTTAACGTCTATGAATACCAAACGGTTAGACTGGCTTTGGTCCGGACCAAGTTAGTCGGAAGATAGTCTAGACCAAAATGAAAACTATGAATAAAAAATAAATAAATTAATAAATTAATGAACGAACGAACGAACGAATGAATGAATGAATAAATAAATAAAATCTGAAAATCTAACCCTGATCCTAATTTCTTATACCTGGACATGATTTCCAAATTATAATTTATTAACTACGAAATAAATATAAAGATACAATTTAAACAATAATTTTTCAGATAATAAAAGGAAAACAATAACCTAAAAACAAATTAAATAAAAAAGATTACAAAAACTCCCAGTTTACAATTTAACTAATAAAAATTTACTGGAATCCAGTATACAAATAACTGGGAACCAGCTACAATTACAAAATAAACCGAACCGTGATATACTTGTAACCAGTACATTTAAAACTTTATCAATTTACCTATTCAACTAATAAAAACCTTTTAAAAACTTTCAAAAATTTTAACCAATAGCTTATATAAAAATAATTCATAAACTTTACATTAAAAAATCGCAAAATTTAGACATTTAAAACTTTTCCAAATTCTTTTAAAAAATTAAACCAGTTTAAATACATCATATCAATTTTATACTGACATAAATTCAATTATTATTCTTACTTCTACTCAAATCAATATTTTTCTAACCTACTTTATATCAAATTAAAAATATAACTTTAAAATCTTAACAATAAAACACTTCATCTATAATAATAACCTTAAAAATTACAATACAATTCTAGAATATTAAACAAACAAACCTTCATATTAATTCAAAATTAAACCATTACAATAAACAACTTCAACTAACCAAAAACAATTAAATTTAATTTATTTGTAATTTTAATTTATTTACCTTATTAAGACAAAAATATCAAAATTTAACATTATAATAAAACACATTTCAACTACAAAATGTTTAACAAAATTATATAAAAAATAATTCTATTCTATAATTTCTCAAATCATACTATCTCAAAATTTAGCTATCCTCAATTTAAACCAAATTTATATTAAATAATTTATCAGATCAACTCCTTAAATCCATTCTTCAAAATATCCACTTCTTAAAATAATCAACTCAAATCCTCCTTCACCTTACACTCAAATTAACCATAATAATTTCATAACTCAATTCATCAATATCCTTCACTACACAACAATCAACCAAAAACAAAAGCTTTCCTCATCCATTACTACACCACATTATCACTTACAACACTTCTCTCACTTACTCCGGGGAGAGAAAATATCTCCCCAAACTAAGCCACAAATAAACTTCTTGATTCAGATTAAACACCAGGGGAGAGGGGCAAAGCCCCTTCCCCAAAAACATATACCACTAACACTATTCAGAATTATATTTAATTTGAGGGGAGGGCAATACCTCCCCTAGAAGTGTCACAAGACACTATTTTACACTAAAACACTTTCATTCCTGCGATCTCCTCCTCATAATGATTGTTAGACATTATTGGATCAGTTCCACCAACAGCGTTGGAGCGGGTACCTGGTCCGTCTGATATGAATACGGCCCTAAATGATCGGATAGATTTAATGACTTTAGAGAAATATTTATTTAAAAGTATAATTCCTTAATGACCTTTTGAAATATCGCCAATCGATTCTGTGTATACGCTTGTTTTATTTTCCGAGTTTGGCAACAAACAGAAAAATATTACGACATCTTACGGCAGTAACGATGACAATGAAGGAAATGAGGTAAACAGCATTTAGGAAATTATTATGTGTTTCAAATGGGAAGCTGTTTGTCCGTGAGCGCTATTAGGTGAGCAACGAATCGGAGTCCTGCGGTGTTGTTTTATTACATTCCCGCTAAGTGGTGTGTGACGAGAGCCAATCTGTGTGAAAGGAGAAAAATTCAGATTTTGCCGAAACTGATCCATCTGGAAGGTAGAGAGTAATATATCTAACATAACAATGAAAACCCCATATTTTTAGCTCAAATAGTTTTTCTAATGAGCTCTAAAGAACAAAAACGTACCTATGAATTTTATTGAAGTAATACAATCAGTTTATCAAGAACCAAAAGGGATAATAAGATTAGATGGACAAGAATCAGAACCATCTCTGATGAATAGAGGAGTTAAACAAGGAGATAGTCTCAGCCCACTCTTATTTATTATTGTGATGGATGAAATATGGAAAATTTGCTAAAGAAGAACACAAGAACTATGATAGGATATAGAAATTTGCACAAGTTTGGGCACAATCGTTGATATATGCTGATGACATCATATCGATAGCAAATAGTAATTATAATTTACAATTAGCGCTAAATGAATGGAAAGAAGAATTAACTAGAAAAGCTTTAGAATTAAACATACCCCAAAGTAAAACCATGTATATAGGAAGGAAAGAAGAAGAAGTTAAAATTAAATGTAATTATGAAATCTTAGAACAGGTAGACAGTTATGAATACCTGGGTACAATTATAAATAAGGATGGAGAAATAGAGCAGGAAATTTTAAACAGAATAAGGAACGCCAATTCGGTCTACTATCAGATTAATAATACTATTGTAGGAAACAAGGAAATAACAAAAGATACAAAAACAATAATACTACCAATTCTATTATATGGAGCAGAGATCTGGACTCTCCTACAGAAACAAGAAAGCAAAATAACAGCTATGGAAATGAGATATTTAAGACGAGCTGTGGGGAAGACAAGAAGAGAGATGATTAGAAATGTAACAATAAGGGAAGAGTTGGGTACACACTCCGTTAAAGAAATATTGAAAAAAAGACAACTTAAATGGTATGGACATGTACTCCGCATGTTAGAAGAAAGAAAACCCAAACAATATTTAGAAGCAAGACCAGAAGGTAAAAGAATTAGGGGAAGGCCACGCATGTTGTATCAGGAAAACATTGAGAAGTTGGGGAAGGATAGAGGGAAAACCATGACAGAAATGAAGAGAATGGTAATGGACCGAGAAAAGGGGAGGAAATGGGTAGAAGAGGCTTGTACTCCACGCTTAACAGCACAAAGAAGTTAGAGAAAGAAGAAGAAGATAGTTTTTCTAATACAAATAAATAAAACACTATTACCTGTATTATAACAATAAATCCCGACGTAAGCACTGTATGAATATCATTATTGGTTGGCGTGTATGCGTGAACGTATATTTGAAATTACTCAGAACTGAAACGTAAACATTTGACATGACGTGATAAAATAATTAATTTGAATAAGCCAATTGGAGCGAGAGGAAACAATAAATTTCCTGCTGCCCTGGCAGAACGTGTATGGTCACATTATATCTTTGTTTATGAATGGTTCATAATCTCTATTTACTCTAGAGAGTTAAAAGTGGTTGTACATATACTTTTAAATACTCAGAACTGAAATGTAAACTACTGACATGTCGTGATAAAAGAATTACTGTGAATAAGTGAAGGTGGTAAATTCGAGAAATAGCAAACACTTCATTTCCTAAATCCTTTCATGGAACTGTTGAAAACAGTGTTGTTGTATAAATTAAATTAATTAGGAGTCGATTAATGACACAAAACAACACTTACTTTTAAATTTTCCCGGAACCGGTTTCTGAGGCCTTCCCTCTATCTTCAGCCGGACATCGACTTGTTCTCATTGGTGTAGCTGGCAATATTTTGTCATCGGTCTCCTCTGGTGGCGGTTCGAGGAACTTGCTGAACAAATCTTTCTGGGGGATGTCGAAATTGAATACTTTGTTCCTATTTTTTTAAATAAAGATTTGTTCCCATGTGGACAGTTCTTCTTTTCCTGTTGTATGTTTTAGTAATTTTGGTTCTGGATTTATGTTGTGGTTTTTTTTTCAAAAATGCGTGGCAACTGCTGATTTTTCTAATTGTTTGTATTTTATGTTCCTAAAGTGTTCCTTTGCTCTTGTTTCTAAATTTCTTTTGGGTTTTCCAATATAAATTTGACTACAGTCACAGCATTCAATTTGATATATCCCAGATTTTTTGTTAGATGGAATGGCATCTTTGATATTTGAGCAAATTAGGTTTTTTAAGGAGTAATGGTTCACTGGAGCTAGTTGAATGTTTTGTTTTTTGAAGACTTTTTTGAATTTATCAAAGGTCCATGGATGGTAAGTGAATTTTTTGAAGATCATTTTAGTTTCCGTAGCTGAGAGGGTTGTGGTTTCCTTTAGTAGTTTCTTCTTTTTTGCTAAGTTCACTTTTTTGTCTACTAGTGATTTGGGAAAGTCATTTTTCTGTGCTATTTCAATAATTTTGTTGTATTCTATTTTGTATTCTTCTGCTGTGAGAGGGATGTTGACCAGTCTGTGTGCTAAACTATTAAAGATTGCCTGTTTGTGAGATCTTGGATTGTAGCCATTAGCTTTTATGTAGTTGTCTGTCTGTGTTGGTTTTCTGTAAATGCCAAAGTTTATTCTATTTTTATTTCTGATTATTTTTAGATCTAAAAATGGTAAATACTCGTCTTTTTCAACTTCTACAGTGAACTTGATGCTTTTTTCTTGAATATTTAAAAGTTTTAGTGCATCACTGATGTGTTTTTTGGCACTATGGCAAATATGTCATCTACATATCTTTGCCAGAGTTTGAACATCCATGGGAAACCTTTAGTGATCCTTATTTCTTGTGCACTCATGTACAGATCGGCCAGGAAGGGTGATAAGGGGTTGCCCATTGCTAAAGCAGAAGTTTGATGGAAATATTTTGTTTGAAACTGGAAGAAATTCTGTTCTATGCATAATTTGGTAAGTTCGATGTAATCTGAAATGTTAGCCTGTGGAACGCTGTATGCTTATGTTTATGAATGAATGCTGATAAGAAGTGTTTATTTACTCTGGAGAGTTCAGAGCAATATCATTCAGTTGTTTTTTTACACAACAGTAGAGTAACAGTTATATAGTGCAGTGGCTTTTTGCGGTGAATTTAGTGGCGAGTCAAAAACGGCAGGTATTGCGAAGTCAGGCTCGAAGTATTATTTTTAAGGTGTACACGTTCTTCAAACAGAATTTAAAAATGAGTTATTGCAAAGAATACTTCCGTTTAAAAACACGGAAAAAGTGTAGCAGCTGGATCAACTTGCAATTGAAACGGGACACGAGGTAATTCGCCTCCCACCTTACCACTTCCAATATAATCCAATTGAGTTGGTGTGGGCTTAAATAAAAACAGGGATTGCAAAAACAGAAATAATACTTTTAAACTGACGGACGTTAAACGACTTGTTCACGAAGAAATTGGCAACAGGACTGGAAAAACTGCATGAGGCATGCAGAAAACCTTTATGAAGACGATTTTAAGAAAGAAATAGCACGTGACGAGATATTGAAACCTATAATCATAAATTTGCAAGACTCAGATGATGAAGACAGTGACAATGACGAATTGTCTCTTAACGGAAGTGACATTGACAGTGATATGGATGAGCCACTGGCAATTGTATTGGATTAGAAAAACAGATAATTCATAAACTATAATTATAGTTATAGTTTTTAAAAATATACATATTTGGCGAGAATGCTTTTTCCAATTTTGATTTTGGCAACTGCATTGTTGTAAAAGTTTGTAAAATATAATTTGCTTACCCTTACGTCTGCGCCAAGCAGACCTGCATGTTGTATGAGTTGGATAACCAGCTGGCAACGCTCATGCCCGATTTCACCAACAAATGTTAAGACTTAACACGAGTTTAGCAATAGTTAAAACAAAAATTGCATTTCACCAACAAGTGTTAGAGTAACACTCGTGTTAAATCTCATGTTAAACTAACACGCCGAATTTCTGATGTTAAGTCCTTAACAATTGTAAATAGTCAGAATGGCGAGCATGTACTCAGCTGTTGATGTCGATTTGCTATATTTAAGATCGTCTAAATGGCATTCGTAATAGAGTACGGCCTATAAGGAGAAATGATTTTGAGGAACTATCCGAAGAAAATTGTTTTACGGAGGTATAGACTGTGCACACATGTTGCTATGAAGGTTACTGCGGAAGTACAAGAGAGGTTAGAACATGCATCGAAAGGAATATGACTATTTTGCCTTAGCTTCAAGTATTAGTAACCTTGCGATTTTATAGTTCACTGAATTATGTGGATAATACATTGCCCACCTCCCGTCTTGAAACGTTCAAGTCACTTGTTCTTCGCACCTCGTTTTAAATTTACGTAACACTGACCAGTTGTTTGGTGCTTGTAGTACTGACACATGCATTTGAATTAAATTCGTTTCCAATATTTTCCCCACGACATCTTTCTCTTTTACATTCACTGCATCCGTCCACGATATCATTACACTTCATCACCAATTCAATTATCAATTCTTTTTCCGTCGATCAGAAATTTGTCTCACGGCTCAATTTTCTTAAGATAAATCAAGTTTGTGGCAAGTTATGATATTTTATGTAGTATTTGTTGCTACCTTCTATTTTTATATATTAATTGAAAGCTTTTACTTCGGGAGATTCTAACCGTTACGTACAACTCAAATGTTTGCGTAGTTCAGATGTTTTTAAGTTACGTTGTAAACAAGGAGTAAAACACATCGATGTGCAATATGACAGAGAGAGATGCACTCGCCCCGTTGTTTAAACGTTTTCTTAAACCGCTGGCTATTAGGGCACCGTAGCCCACGGACATTAATACGGGCGGCACAACAATTTGGGGAGGTTCTCTGCGGCGCTCTGCAGTGTTAGAGCAAATCGATGTACGGGAGTGCGGGTTGGGGAAGTAAGGTGTACCTCGCACATGGCTGGCTGCCTGCCTGCCGCTTCTGGTGAAAGTTATACAGCCTTCTCCCTAACCTACCCTCTCTCACGTTTATTGTCTTTTTATACTGCCGACTCAGATATGTACGTAGCCTCCGAATTTAGTCTTCAGACATCAATCTTTATTTATTTATTTTTTTACTTTAAGCCCTCCAACGTTAAGTCATATCGGACGATGAATGAAACGATGACAAATGCGTACAGGGTACATAGAGTTTAGAGTTACCAGACATTCATCTTTCAGGATAAGAGAAAACCTCCAACGTTAAGTCATATCGGACGATGAATGAAATGATGTTCAAATGAGTACAGGGTACATAGAGTTTAGAGTTACCAGACATTCATCTTTCAGGATAAGAGAAAACCTCCAACGTTAAGTCATATCGGACGATGAATGAAATGATGTACAAATGCGTACAGGGTACATAGAGCTTAGTGTTACCAGACATTCATCTTTTAGGATAAGGGAAAACCTCCAACGTTAAGTCATACCGGACGATGAATGAAATGATGTACAAATGAGTACAGGGTACATAGATTTTAGAGTTACCAGACATTCATCTTTTAGGATAAGGGAAAACCTCCAACGTTAAGTCATACCGGACGATGAATGAAATGATGTACAAATGAGTACAGGGTACATAGAGTTTAGAGTTACCAGACATTCATCTTTTAGGATAAGGGAAAACCTCCAACGTTAAGTCATATCGGACGATGAATGAAATGATGTACAAATGCGTACAGGATAGATAGAGCTTAGTGTTACCAGACATTCATCTTTTAGGATAAGGGAAAACCTCCAACGTTAAGTCATACCGGACGATGAATGAAATGATGTACAAATGAGTACAGGGTACATAGAGTTTAGAGTTACCAGACATTCATCTTTTAGGATAAGGGAAAACCTCCAGCGTTAAGTCATGCCGGACGATGAATGAAATGATGTACAAATGAGTACAGGGTACATAGAGTTTAGAGTTACCAGACATTCATCTTTCAGGATAAGGGAAAACCTCCAACGTTAAGTCATATCGGACGATGAATGAAATGATGTACAAATGAGTACAGGGTACATAGAGTTTAGAGTTACCAGACATTCATCTTTCAGGATAAGGGAAAACCTCCAACGTTAAGTCATATCGGACGATGAATGAAATGATGTACAAATGAGTACAGGGTACATAGAGCTTAGAGTTAGCAGACATTCATCTTTCAGGATAAGTGAAAACCTCCAACGTTAAGTCATATCGGACGATGAATGAAATGATGTTCAAATGAGTACAGGGTACATAGAGCTTAGAGTTAGCAGACATTCATCTTTCAGGATAAGAGAAAACCTCCAACGTTAAGTCATATCGGACGATGAATGAAATGATGTCCAAATGAGTACAGGGTACATAGAGCTTAGAGTTAGCAGACATTCATCTTTCAGGATAAGAGAAAACCTCCAACGTTAAGTCATATCGGACGATGAATGAAATGATGTACAAATGAGTACAGGGTACATAGAGCTTAGAGTTAGCAGACATTCATCTTTCAGGATAAGAGAAAACCTCCAACGTTAAGTCATATCGGACGATGAATGAAATGATGTACAAATGAGTACAGCGAACATAGAGCTTAGAGTTAGCAGACATTCATCTTTCAGGATAAGAGAAAACCTCCAACGTTAAGTCATATCGGACGATGAATGAAATGATGTTCAAATGAGTACAGGGTACATAGAGCTTAGAGTTAGCAGACATTCATCTTTCAGGATAAGAGAAAACCTCCAACGTTAAGTCATATCGGACGATGAATGAAATGATGTACAAATGAGTACAGGGTACATAGAGCTTAGAGTTAGCAGACATTCATCTTTCAGGATAAGAGAAAACCTCCAACGTTAAGTCATATCGGACGATGAATGAAATGATGTCCAAATGAGTACAGGGTACATAGAGCTTAGTTACCAGACATTCATCTTTCAGGATAAGAGAAAACCTCCAACGTTAAGTCATATCGGACGATGAATGAAATGATGTCCAAATGAGTACCTACAGTTGCTATAAGAGTGGAGAAAGTCATGTAAGGGTACTCATACGCTATCTTATAATAAAGTAAAAGGACTTTGTTGCCGATGGGTGCGTGTGTTGGATAGAGTGGCCGCTAGCACTTCCTGGTCAGGACGCGGAGTTAGGCAATACGTTGTAGGCAGACCTTGACTGCAGTTAGGATGACCTGCTTCTTGTGGAAGCTTGTGTCGTGCCAATACACGTACATACTGTATGTAAGTTCATTTCAATATCCACGACCTGATTGTATGACGGGGGTGGGTAAATATTTGAAGGGCTGGAACCCTAGGGCGGAATGGGGTCGCTGTCGCGCTTCACTGCGTGATGTCTTCTGGGTGACAATGCAACCTTACAACCTCGTGAAGGCAGTTCTCCAGTAATGGAGAAAGTGTCAACAGTGTAACTCAAAAAATGAAAACTGATATTTATCTTAAAATAAACTGCAAGGATGTCACAAAAACACTTTTCAGAAAGCTGCCTGAAACCAGTTTACCCTTTAAATAGAAAATGTTTTTAAAAATTGTGAGTATACAAAAAAAAAAAAAAAAAAAAACCTAAGAATTTTTTTAAAAATACCAAACATTTTAAAATATTTTCATGGCAAATGAAATGTACAGAGGCCGACATAAGTATTCGAACGTAAACATATTGATTACTTATATTATTTTAAAGCTACGCAGAGTAAGCATATGTAAATAAAACTGGTACAAAATAAACTCGAGTCTTCCATTAAACATATAAACTCATAAATAGCAACTGAAGATAATTTGTACTACAAGGAGAAATAAAACAGTTACAATAAATAATGTTATGACAGAAAGGCCTCAAGCTTACCTTCTCGCAATACAGACAATGTTTAAGGGGAAGAGAGAAAGGAAATATAAGAAAATGGACACACAAGACTATGTACTAGAGATATTTTCTTGTTTAGACTTGGATAAAAGCTTTGTACATATTGTAACACTAATTTATTTTTCATTCCTAGAACATGTTCTGCTAATTTTCTGGTTTTTAATGAAGTTACATTGTGAGCAAACTGTGGGTGATAGAAAAGAATTGAGACCAAACTGAAATATTTCTATTTTATGTGACAGGTTTACAATATGCATATATGTCTACTATAACAGAAAAACAGATGTTCGTTGTCAAATAACTGTTCATTGACTTATCATTTCGTATATTCTTCATGGTATACTTTTATGAATGCATAATTAGCTTTGCAGTGTATTGCATGATATAGTTTTTTTTATAAACAGTTGTCATATCTACGTACGAGTTAAAATTACGCACCTTTATATTACGAGGGCAGACGCACCTCTCAAATAGTATAATTACCTACCGGTACAGGGAGACCTCAAAGCCGCTGTCAGCACATCTAATACGGTCGCAAGCCGCTAGGGGAATCGTATGTACACTCGCTGCACCAGCGTTGCTATTGATAGCGTCAAATGTTGTGCGGTAAAACTACAGATAAAAATGAACATCGTGTACTTCTCTAAAATGAGAAGTCGTTATTCATTTTTTGTATCCCTTGGTCATGGAAAGAGTTTTAAAGAATTGACCCTCCTTTAAAACCTACTGTATTTCCACGTTCGGGATAAAATGGTTAAAAACAAAGAATCCTGTCTCTGGCGATGCGTATGCAAATGTAAACATCGTGGTAGAAGGACTTGAAGGACGAGTTCTCATCCTTACGTCGAGGGCCAGTTTGGTGACCGCACGTGTTCCGTGATGGCGTAAGGCCAGAACTTCATTCATTATGCAATATTTTTAGCTTCGTGTGTAGTTTTTGTCATCTCAAGGCTAAGCGGCAGCGGACCGGATGCTAAGGTTACCGAATTCCCCGATTTAACTAACCAAAAAAGAGTTTTTAGTCTGAAGAATGAATTTTTCTGCTGTTGCACAAACTGTTACAAAGAATAAGACAACATTGTTCACAACTTACTAAGTCAGTTTTATATTCACGCAGTCATACATGCAACATTGCAGTAATTACATTTGTAAATGATGTGAAACCTACATTTAGCCAAACATATTGCAACACAAGTCTACACCAGTCGGTAGAGCACCTGCCTACCGTGCTAGGGGTCCCGAGTTCGATTCCCGGGCGGGTGGGGATATTTCTCCGACCAAGATAATTCCCCATCTTCCCCAGAGTCTGGAAGTATGAATGAGAGTGTGAATGTGTGCGTGATGTAATGATAAAAAACCCAAAGATAACGAGATAACACCTTTGGTATGTTCCAAAGGAGAACGGCCGCCGATATGACCATAGTAGTTAAAGGCGGGGTATAAATGAAACAAGCAAAAAAAAAAAAAAAAAAAAAAAAAAAAAAAAAAAAAAAGTTTACACTTTGATACAGCAAACTGATTGTAAATAACAGAGCAAAGTGTACTGGAAAATAAATTCAAAATTTCCAAATCTCCACTAAATATTTGTGTATTCTACCTGCAACAGTTTTCTCTGAAAGGCTATTTAGCACAGCACGACTCATATGTGACAGAAAAAGAAGTAGACTTGACCCCAAAACAATGAAAATGCAAGTATTTTTGAACAAAAACTTATAAAAGTGTACTGATTTGCTTTTATATGCCTAATGTATATTTTCGTTGTTCATCTGTCGACAGTCACCAAAGTTTCAACCATTTTGGATGCTCAGTTGTTATGCAACAGTCATTTGAGCGAGTTGATGTGAGTGTTTTTATGAAAATGGGCAAAATCGAGTACCGAACTGTCATTAAATATTTGTTTTTGAAAGACAATACGCCTACGCAAGTCAAAGATGACTTGGATTCTGCACCATCATTTAACACACTGACATTTTGGGCAGCTGAATTTAAACTTGGCCGTAAGAGCTTGGGAGAGGATGAACGTTCGGGACGTACAAAAACTACAACTACATCGCCAAAGTTCACCAAATAGTGCTAGACGACCGCCGAATTAAAGGGAGAGAGATAGCAGAGACTATGAACATGTCAAAAGAACGCGTTTGTCACATATTAAATCAACATTTAGACATGAGAAAGCTGTCCGCGCGTTGGGTGCCGCGTTTGTTCGCGTTAGACCAAAATCGTGTTCGAATGAACATTTTCAACGCTCTGTCGGCGCAGTTTAGGCGCAATAAATCCGAGTTTTGGCGCCGATTAATTACTGTAGATGAAACTTAGATACACCATTATACGCCCGAAACAAAAGCACAGTCAAAATAGTGGATTGCATAGGGGGAACCGGCTCCAAAAATGCAAAAAGTGTCTTTTTTCGCCTGGGAAAGTGATGGTTACCATTTTTTTTGGGATAGTCATGCAGTTATTTTAATGGACAATCTTCAGGAACGAAAACTCATTACAGGATCATACTACGCATCTTTACTTGACAAGCTGAAGCCAGAACATGCGCGAAAACGGCCACATTTGCAGAAAAAGAAAATTCTGTTTAACCAAGACAACGCACCCTCTAACACCTCAGCGGTTGCAATAGCGAAAATCCACGATTTACGGTTTGAACTGCTTGACTCACCAGAAATAGCCCCAAACGACTCTTTTGTTTACCCATCTGAAAATTGCGCTCGGAGGACAGATTTTCCACAAATGAAGAGGCAATCACCTTCGTGAACAATTATTTTGCAGAGAAAAACGCCGAGTACTATTTGGACGGGTTACAGAGATGGAAACATCGCTGGGAGAAGTGTGTAGAGTTACAAGGCGACTATGTTGAAAAACGCCGAGTACTATTCGGACGGGTTACAGAGATGGAAACATCGCTGGGAGAAGTGTGTCGAGTTACAAGGAGACTATGTTGAAAAACGCCGAGTACTATTTGGACGAGTTACAGAGATGAGAGCATCGCTGAGAGAAGTGTGTAGAGTTACAAGGACACTATGTTGAAAAACACCGAGTACTATTTGGACGGGTTACAGAAATGGGAACATCGCTGGGAGAAGTGTGTAAAGTTACATGGAGACTATGTTGAAAGACGCCGAGTACTATTTGGACGGGTTACAGAGATGAGAGCATCGCTGAGAGAAGTGTGTAGAGTTACAAGGAGACTATGTTGAAAGACGCCGAGTACTATTTGGACGGGTTACAGAGATGAGAGCATCGCTGAGAGAAGTGTGTAGAGTTACAAGGAGACTATGTTGAAAAACACCGAGTACTATTTGGACGGGTTACAGAAATGGGAACATCGCTGGGAGAAGTGTGTAGAGTTACATGGAGACTATGTTGAAAAACACCGAGTACTATTTGGACGAGTTACAGAGATAGGAACATCGCTGGGAGAAGTGTGTAGAGTTACAAGGAGACTATGTTGAAAAACGCCGAGTACTATTTGGACGGGTTACAGAGATGGGAACATCGCTGGGAGAAGTGTGTAGAGTTACAAGGAGACTATGTTGAAAGACGCCGAGTACTATTTGGACGGGTTACAGAGATGGGAACATCGCAGGGAGAAGTGTGTAGAGTTACAAGGAGACTATGTTGAAAGACGCCGAGTACTATTTGGACGGGTTACAGAAATGGGAACATCGCTGCGAGAAGTGTGCAGAGTTACAATGAGACTATGTTGAAAGACGCCGAGTACTATTTGGACGGGTTACAGAGATGGGAGCATCGCTGGGAGAAGTGTGTAGAGTTACAAGGAGACTATGTTGAAAAACGCCTAGTACTATTTGCACGGGTTACAGAGATGGGAACATCGCAGGGAGAAGTGTGTAGAGCTACAAGGAGACTATGTTGAAAAACGCCAAGTACTATTTGGACGAGTTACAGAGATGGGAAATGGGAACATCGCAGGGAGAAGTGTGTAGAGCTACAAGGCGACTATGTTGAAAGACGCCGAGTACTATTTGGACGGGTTACAGAAATGGGAACATCGCAGGGAGAAGTGTGTAGAGCTACAAGGAGACTATGTTGAAAGACGCCGAGTACTATTTGGACGAGTTACAGAAATGGGAACATCGCTGCGAGAAGTGTGTAGAGTTACAAGGAGACTATGTTGAAAAACGTCGAGTACTATTTGGACGGGTTACAGAAATATGAACATCGCAGGGAGAAGTGTGTAGAGCTACAAGGAGACTATGTTGAAAGACGCCGAGTACTATTTAGACGGGTTACAGAGATGGGAACATCGCTGGGAGAAGTGTGTAGAGTTACATGGAGACTATGTTGAAAAACGCTTAGTACTATTTGGACGGATTACAGAGATGGAAGTATCGCTGGCAGAAACGTGTAGAGCTACAATGAGACTATGTTGAAAAACGCCGAGTACTATTTGGTAGTATTAGAAAGATGGGAGCATCGCTGGGAGAAGTGTGTAGAGTTACAAGGAGATATTTTGATAAACGCCGAGTACTATTTGGACGGGTTACACAGATGGGAACATCGCTGGGAGAAGTGTGTAGAGTTACAAGAAGACTATGTTGAAAAACGCCTAGTACTATTTTGTGGGATTAGAAAGATGGGAGCATCGCTGGGGGAAGTGTGTAGAGTTACAAGGAGACTATGTTGAAAAACGCTGAGTCCTATTTGGACGGGTTATAGAGATGGGAGCATCGCTGGGGGAAGTGTGTAGAGTTACAAGGAGACTATGTTGAAAAACGCTGAGTACTATTTGGTCGGGTTATAGAGATGGGAGCATCGCTGGGGGAAGTGTGTAGAGTTACAAGGAGACTATGTTGAAAAACGCTGAGTACTATTTGGTCGGGTTATAGAGATGGGAGCATCGCTGGGGGAAGTGTGTAGAGTTACAAGGAGACTATGTTGAAAAACGCTGAGTACTATTTGGACGGGTTATAGAGATGGGAGCATCGCTGGGGGAAGTGTGTAGAGTTACAAGGAGACTATGTTGAAAAACGCTGAGTACTATTTGGACGGGTTACAGAGATGGGAGCATCGCTGGGCGAAGTGTGTAGAGTTACAAGGAGACTATGTTGAAAAACGCCGAGTACTATCTGGACGGGTTACAGAAATGGGAGCATCGCTGGGGGAAGTGTGTAGAGTTACAAGGAGACTATGTTGAAAAACGCTGAGTACTATTTGGACGGGTTACAGGGATGGGAGCATCGCTGGGGGAAGTGTGTAGAGTTACAAGGAGACTATGTTGAAAAACGCCGAGTACTATTTGGACGTGTTACAGAGATGGGAGCATCGCTGGGAGAAGTGTGTAGAGTTACAAGGAGACTATGTTGAAAAACGCCGAGTACTATTTGGACGGGTTACAGAGATGAGAACATCGCTGGGAGAAGTGTGTAAAGTCACAAGGATACTATGTTGAAAAACGCCGAGTACTATTTGGACGGGTTACAGAGATGAGAACATCGCTGGGAGAAGTGTGTAGAGTGACAAGGATACTATGTTGAAAAACGCCGAGTACTATTTGGACGGGTTACAGAGATGAGAACATCGCTGGGAGAAGTGTGTAGAGTTACAAGGAGACTATGTTGAAAAACTCGAGAACTATTTGGACGGGTTACAGAGATGAGAACATCGCTGGGAGAAGTGTGTAGAGTTACAAGGAGACTATGTTGAAAAACGCCGAGTTCTATTTGGACGGGTTACAGAGAAGAGAACATCGCTGGGAGAAGTGTGTAGAGTTACAAGGAGACTATGTTGAAAAATATGAGATAAAAGTTCTGGAAAAAAATCTTGTAAGTGTATTAGGTCGGTAACTTTTCAGGCCACCTATATATAAATGGGACTCTTACGAAGTATATTGACTTGCTCAATTACACTTTAGATTAAATTTGAGTAAATTTGTGTATAAGTAAGACCACGAGTTGTTTACGCTAGAGGCTATGTAGTACCAAGAGCTGGAGTTAGATTTTTAATGAAACACATTTGAGAAGACCGACAGGCTGATGATGTTCCCCCATCACTGTAGGGAGGCCGACAAAAAACTGTAACTAGGGGGAAGGGTTCTTCTGTTGTGTTCACTGGAGCCAGCCAGCGTTTCGGGTGGATCTCGTCACAACTAATACAGTTGGCGATCACAAAACATTTGTGCACGCTTCAAAGTTGTTGTGCTTTGTTTGAATACGACATTCATCACACAGCTTCAGGGTGTGTTCAGGAACTGGTTAGTGTCTATCAATCAGCCCTACAGATTTGTTAGTAATGTCCTAAAAGATATATTTTTTTTCCTTACTTGGTATTAGTAATGGAGAGAGTATTGCATTCCAATCAAAAATAAATGTTTTGTACCTGAAATTTATAAAAACCTCCGTGTGTATATGTCTGAACAGTAACAGAACATTTTAAGAAGAACTCTCCACCCCAGCTTATATCCAGGATCACTCGAAGCTCTATGTATCTTTGGCTCATTTGAACATCATTTCATTCATCGTCCGATATGACTTAACGTTGTAGGTTTTCTCTTATTCTGAAAGATGAATGTCTCTTAACTCTAAGCACTATGTACCCTGTACTCATTTGAACATCATTTCATTCATCGTCCGATATGACTTAACGTTGGAGGTTTTCCCTTATCCTGAAAGATGAATGTCTGGTAACTCTAAGCTCTATGTACCCTGTACTCATTTGAACATCATTTCATTCATCGTACGATATGACTTAACGTTGGAGGTTTTCCCTTATCCTGAAAGATGAATGTCTCCTAACTCTAAGCTCTATATACCCTGTACTCATTTGAACATCATTTCATTCATCGTCCGATATGACGTGACGTTGGAGGTTTTCTCTTATCCTGAAAGATGAATGACTGGTATCTCTAAGCTGTATGTACCCTGTACTCATTTGAACATCATTTCATTCATCGTCGGACATGACTTAACGTTGGAGGTTTTCCCATATCCTCAAAGATGGATATCTGTTAACTCTAAGCTTTATGTACCCTGTACTCATTTGAATATCATTTCATTCATCGTCCGATATGACTTAACGTTGGAGGTTTTCTCCTATCCTCAAAGATGGATATCTGTTAACTCTAAGCTTTATGTACCCTGTACTCATTTGAATATCATTTCATTCATCGTCCGATATGACTTAACGTTGGAGGTTTTGTCTTATCCTGAAAGATGAATGTCTGGTAACTCTAAGCTTTATGTACCCTGTACTCATTTGAACATCATTTCATTCATCGTCGGACATGACTTAACGTTGGAGGTTTTCCCATATCCTCAAAGATGGATATCTGTTAACTCTAAGCTTTATGTACCCTGTACTCATTTGAACATCATTTCATTCATCGTCGGACATGACTTAACGTTGGAGGTTTTCCCATATCCTCAAAGATGGATATCTGTTAAGTCTAAGCTTTATGTACCCTGTACTCATTTGAATATCATTTCATTCATCGTCCGATATGACTTAACGTTGGAGGTTTTCTCTTATCCTGAAAGATGAATGTCTGGTAACTCTAAGCTCTATGTACCCTATACTCATTTGAACATCATTTCATTCATCGTCCGATACGACTTAACGTTGGAGGTTTTCTCATATCCTGAAAGATGAATGTCTGGTAACTCTAAGCTCTATGTACCCTGTACTCATTTCAACATCATCCGATATGACTTAACGTTGGAGGTTTTGTCTTATCCTGAAAGATGAATGTCTGGTAACTCTAAGCTCTATGCACCCTGTACTCATTTGAACATCATTTCATTCATCGTCCGATATGACGTAACGTTGGAGGTTTTCTCTTATTCTGAAAGATGAATGTCCGGTAACTCTAAGCTCTATGTACCCTGTACTCATTTGAACATCATTTCATTCATCGTCCGATATGACAACGTTGGAGGTTTTATCTTATCCTGAAAGATGAATGTCTGGTAACTCTAAGCTCTATGTACCCTGTACTCATTTGAAAATCACTTCATTGTTCGTCTGTGGAAGTCCTCTAGATACCAGTTGATTTTTACATTATGGTAAACCATAAGAGGCAGACAAAATATTACTAGGAAAGGTATCTTGATAATGCATACAGTTTGTGTAATATAGATTTATTTCCTGTAGATTGAAGTATTTCGTAGATATTCCTCATTTGTATGAATTTTGCAGTGCTTATCTTTTTTGAAAGATTAGCAGTAAGAAGATGTTTATGTTGATTGACATGAAGTAGACGGATACGGCTGTTTGTACAAGATTACAGAGCACTTAAGATTTTACCAGATAAGGTGGGTGTACTTAGAGTCTCACAAAACTGATTTACTGTGCAATTTAATTGTTTAAAATTCCCTACCTTACTATGCTGGAAGTAAGAGGATGCCCAATATACTGAATATTTTAAAATATATTTTAATTGTTATTCTAAGGTTATATTTTGTTTTAGAGAAAATAACATTACAAATTTATTTCCGAATTAATAAAGTGATTTTTCTAATAAATACATAAAATATGAAGCTAGTTACTACCCACACCCTGTCAGAATGACGTCTTGGGCTTGCAACAGCCTAAAGATTGACAGACATCAATGCACAAGTAGTATCAGCAGTTCCCCTGCTCCAAGTGCACTCACATTATTGTCAAAACAAAATTTTAAACAAAGTGACTTAGTAAATACATAAAATATGAAGCTAGTCACAGTGAAGCAACAAATACCATACAAATATAATAATTTGTAACGTAATATTTCACCTATATTAAAAGAAAATGATGACAATTTTCTAATTAAATGATGAGGATCGTCATTTTTTGAATACTCATTCACATCATCATCTCAAACAACCCAGTTGTCAACGTTACAATCACTAGATGTCACTATGTCACTGCCAGTACTACCAAAATCTGAAAATGAAATGAATTTATAAACAGAATCGGCATTTCAAAATTCATCACGCGATGTTTTTTTTTAAATAAATATTTTCCCAAAGCATTAAATGTATCAGACCATTTAATTGTTTTGATAATTTAAGTTCTGAATTTCTTTCATAGTTAAATGACAAAAATGATCTGCGAGGGTGGGTCAAAAAGTAATGCATCCTATATTTTTTTCCTTAAATAAGTAAGTTATGTGAAAACTTTGAACTTGGCGCAATTCCTCAAACCTTCTTCTCCAATCTCCTGCAGTAGTAACTTCCTAAGTCAACAGGTTGCAGCACTGCATCCTCTTGCAAAATGGCTGACATCGACATTCGTATTAGACAGCGTTCTGTGATTGAATTTTTGACTGCAGAAGGTGAAACCCCAATTCGCATCCACGAAAGGCTAAAAAATGTGTATGGTGATGCAACGGTAGATGTCAGCACTGTTAGACGATGGGTTCGTCGCTGTAACGAAGCTGAAGGGCAAACACCATTGACAGATGAATAGCGGAGCGGCAGTGACTCCATGCAACATTCAGCGAGTCGATGACATCATTCATGGTGATCGCCGGATAACAACAGGTGAATTGTGTCGCATTACCTCCCTCAGTAAAGGCAGTGTGATGACAATTATTCAACAACTGGGTTACACAAAAGTTTAATCACTTTGGGTACCAATAATGTTAGCTGCCCCAAAACAAAGACACAAGGAAAACAATAGCCTCCGAACACTTTCAGCGCTTCAATTTGGAGGGAGAGGAGTTTTTCGAAAGAAATTGTTGCTGGAGACAAAACGTGTGTTCAGTTTTTTTTAACCTGAATCAAAGAGGCGGTCAATGGAATGACATGACACAACGTCACCGAAGAAGAAAAAATTCAAAACTCAGCTGTCGGCAGGGAAAGTTATGGCGACAGTGTTTTGGGATGCAGAGGGTGTGCTTATGATTGATTTTTTGGAGCAGGGATGCACAATAAATTCTGTCCTTTACGTCAGAACTCTCAAAAAGCTGAAAGCACGTCTTCGCCGAGTTCGCCCAACAAAAACTATGGCGGATGTTCTTCTTTTGCATGACAATGCAAGAACACACACCAGCCGTTACACCACTGCAGAAATTGAGAAATTAGGATGTCAAGTCTTACAGCCCTGACCTGGCACCATCAGACTTCCATCTGTTCGGGCCACTAAAGGAAGCTCATCGTGGGATTCATTTTGAAGATGAGGAGGCTGTGAAAACGTCCGTGCGTCAATGGCTTAGGAAGCAAGACCGTGTGTTTTACCACACTGGAATACATGTCCTAGTTAAAAGGTGGACCAAAACTGTGGAAAAGAACGGAGATTATATTGAACAGTGACAAATTAATCGTCAATGTTGTAGTTTTCTCGCGATGTAAATTGGATTCAATCTGCTTGTCAATTAAAGGAGAAAATAAATAGGAGGAATTACTTTTTGACCAACCCTCGTACTTATAGTTACGAAAATGTTCTTTCGTTCTGGTTTCAAAATTTTTTAAGTGTTTGGTATAACTTTAGTTCCTTAAAATATAGTATTAAAATTTACTGCATTTCTCTAAAAGAAATAAAATTCCTATTAATAAAAAATCTGGTATATATCAGTTTAATTGTTTATATTGTAATAAAGTATATATTGAAAAGACAAAACGTAAAACGTAATTTATAAGAATGATTAAGAAACAGCTGCGAAACTACCACAGAGATTTATAAACTTGTAGCTACAATGTCGTTTGTTTAGCACTCCATGGGACTCGCGCATGCGCAGAAGAACCTTTCTACGACGTGTAACATTTGCGCCGTGCTGGTCCACGGCTTTACTTACTCCGAGGCTTTTTATCGTCTATGAATACCAAAAAGTTAGACCGTCTTTGGTCCGGACCAAGTAAGTCGGAAGATAGTCTAGACCAAAGTGATAACTATGAATAAAATTAAATAAACAAATAAATAAACAAATAAGTAAATAAATAAATGGTTCGTTACTACAAATTTTCTGTAAAATTTGCACAGAAATATCAAAAATTTTATTCTTTAACTCATAAAATTGTATTTGTACATTACCATGGAAGTTAATAACACGAAATGGATGATGATCAGTAACATTACCAGTATTTATACCACTGTAATAACATACAGTGTGACTTTGTGGGTTCGTGAAATAAAAAGTCCAATTACACCACTCAACAATGTTCTTTATTTCCACCGACTTACAGTTTAACACTTGCCAATTACACAGAATTTCGTGATACACCAATTACGATTCACCAGTTCGTCCGTTACAATTTCACTGCACTAGTAATTACGTAAGCTCCGGTACGCCTTCACAGTTACGTACAGTCTTCCGTTGCACAATCTTCCCGTACATTAACACGTCACTGACTAACTCTTACACCAAGAACTGCGACTGTCTCCTCACTCACTAACTGACAAAACCAACTCAACTCCGTCCGTCTGTAACCCTCTTTATATAGGAATATCGCCGGTTTCTAGTGACCAGGGGAATGTTCCAGATTCCGTAATTTCGAGAAACAGGTGTAGAGAAACAGACGACACAGTCATGTTTTTCCCCTGACCACAGCCTGTCACCACTATAGGACAAACGAGGCGAGGGCGTGGCTAACCGAACCTTCCCTGTCTCCCGCTCTCAGCTGCTTCACAGGGTGTTCCAGCGCTCGCGTTACACATTACCAGTATTTATACCACTGTAATAACATACAAGTACACTAACCTTCATTATCCACTCATACAACATAAAATTGTTCGGCTTATTTATATACTCTGTTTAGGGATTAACGTGCAGATCGGATTCACTTAGTAATCCAATCCGCTTCAAAAATTACGATAGCGAAAGGGGAGCTTCGGATCATACCTACACACACATCTGTTTAGTGCATATTTATTTCATATTCCTAAGGCATGATTGAAAAAATAGAATAATCAAATATGCGTTTCTTGTATAAGTGTTCAAAAAAGCATGGCCAGCAGTTATTATTACGTTATCGCTTGCAATTCTGGAGTGACATCAGTAAATCACAGCTATCAAATAAAGATACTAAACCGAATTTTCCTTTACTTCCTTCACAAGAGAACCAAATTAGCCTGTGCTGCCATCTATGGCTCCCGCATTGAACCCTGTGCTACTTTAGCCCACCATCTGAGTAGACCAATAATTACTGACACGGAACTAACTCAAACAAAAATAAACGCACGAGGTAATACCACATCTGACTTAAGTCCCAGAGGTCACGAGATCGCAACCCGTCGAGGATGACTTATCTGGTTAAGGCTTTCTCTTATCCTGAAACTTAACTGTCATTTATCTCTAAGTTCTTTGTACCCTGTACACATTTGAACATAATTTCAAACATCGTCTGATATGACTTATCGTTGTAGGTTTTCCCTTATCCTGAAAGGTTTTCCCTTATCTGAAAATCTAAACCCGGTACCTAATTTCTTATACCGGGACATCATTTCCAAATTATAATTTATTAACTACCAAATAAATACAAAAATGCAATTTAAACAATAATTTTTCAGATAATAAAAGGAAAACAATAACATAAAAACAAATTAAATAAAAAAGTTTACAAGAACTACCAGTTTATAATTTAACTAAAAATATGATAAAATAAAATAAACAACTATGAATACGGCCCAAGTTCAGAAGTTATTCGAGACAGAGCTTAGGTATGGGACGGATTATTTGTATGAATGTCTGGGTGACGGCAATGAACACCAATTTAACGGGAGCCAGAACGTCATTCTGCGGTGAACTTTCACAAAATGAGTTATTGCCAAAATAATCTTCCCTGATGTATGTAGAAGGGAATAACGATATTTATTTCCTGTCCTAAATAGACTCATTTTGAAAAGGCTGTACAGTACGCCACGCCCCCTATTAGACATTTGTAACTGTGTTCTCTCCTTGGTTGTAACCTTATTGAAGAGCACACACTTACTAGGAAAGGAAGTCCTTCTTTTGTCTATTAATATTAATCTGTACATCTGATGTTAATTCTTCCATGCTTTGTTTAGTATGTTTTGAATTACTAGTGCTGTGTTCAAGATGGGAAGAAACAATAATTTTGGTGTAAGAAATCGTCATGGGAACCAGTATAAACAGTTTAAGTAATCCCGATTACATAATTAAAGAGTTACAACTCCTAAAATGGAAAAAGTGTAGTAACACATAACAATATATTGACTTCATCAAACCCAACCTCAAACATTGACAATAAATGTGAAGTGAAAATTGGTTCTTCAAGGAAAAAATTGGTTTCTTCATTGTGTAATGGCAGTGATGACAATTTAACTAAAGTAAATAATGATATTAGATCAACAAGTTTTCAGTTAGTAGATATAGAAACTTTGTACAGTGTAAATTTTGTGAAAATGAAAATTGTTGTCATATCAGAGGACACCAAGTAACGAAATGGATTATTAGCTACATCATCACTGAGTTGACAAAAGTGTAATAAAGAATATACATTTGAAACATCCAGAACAATTGAAAGTGGTACAGAAGTAAATGTAAGGTTTGCTTATGACTTGAGAAGCATTTACAAGGGAATTGAGACAGATAAGACATTGGCCGCTGTTCTCTATTTACCAGCCTCCCCAACCCTCCAGCCAAATTTAACAAAATAATTAATAATACCATAGAACAAGTGACCATGGAGTCTAGGAAGAAGAGAAGGAGCGAAAAACAAAAGAGGGAGGATGCTGATGATGAAAAAGATGCAAAATATGGATCTGGGGAAATTCTGAGATTTAGTTCCAACATAGCAAAACTTTAATACTGTTTTTGTCTGTTTTATTTTTTGAACTTCGGGTGCGCTTATCTATGAAACTATTGCAGCTACAACTCTGTATTTTTTCTGCAATTAAAGCAATACTTAAACTGTTTTAAAGGTACTTGTAGAAAGATAGCGAAAACTTGAATTAAGAAAAAATAAATCTTGAATATTTTAGAAATACATTCAAGACATTTATTTTAAAAATTCACATATCCTTTATTAAAACTCCAAAATAAGATCTGTTATCCTTAATAGTGAAAGTGTTGTAAAATAACAAGTGAAAGTTTCAAACTGATACGTTCAGTTGTTCTTGAGTTAAGTGCACCAGAAAACTCTCATTTTAACATTGCTGAGATAGACTGTTCCGGCTTCCCTCAAGTTTGCTGTGATACTCATTAAAAAGATTGAAAACAAAAATTTATTTAACATAACATTTCCGTAGTTAAATCACAGATTGGCAGTTTATGTATTGATGTAATGCTTTTGTACGTTTTTCTGTGAAATGTTTTTTTTTTCCCCTAGTTTCCTTGACAACGTACTTTTATACGATCGTCCATGGGTGTAAATTTTACTCTTTATGACTACAGTTAACAAAATGGCTGTTTTTCTACGTAATTTGATCTTTATGGTCAATTTTAAATGATATTTTCAAAATCCTTTGTTTCACAGATATTATATGACAAAATGTCACTTTATTCCTTGAATAAATCGACTTGAAGTTTCGCAAACTATCAAGAATTAAACAAAACTAAACACAAATTTCAAATCCCAGGAGTATGCATGTAGGCATTCATAGCTCGCTGTTGTCGTGTAATTAGCATGTTGTAACACTCTTGTGAGAGCCGGTAGTCCATTGTTACCGCGGCCGGTGCATGTGATGGATTACGTAGGCCCTATTTTGTCTCTTCGGCTTTTTACTACCGGAATGTGGAGGGTTCACGGGTCAAACGTCAGACGTACACGTCGCCGAAGATAAATCACCTCTCACTGCACACATTGGTTCCTTGTTTGTGTCTTTATAACTGCGTTTCCAATACTACCGTCGCAAGGTTGTTCTTAGAATTATTATAATTGATAAAGTCAAAATGAAAAATTCAATGCCACGGCCGGGATTTGAACCACGGATCTGCTGGTTTCCGTCCAGTCGCTCTTACCCAATGAGTTAACATGCCGTCATGACTTTAAATTCTCCATTTGACTCGTATATTTCCCCGGTAGACCACTAGGGGCTCTCGCATCCGAGATACACCGTTTGTGGCGACTTACTATTGTAAGTACTTAAGTCCCAGGCTTCATCATTTAACTCTTATTATTTTAGTTAATTGATGGAAATTAATCATTTCTTCACACTAGCCGTATATAGGCGAAGGTTTTTGACAGATAGTCAACATGAAAAATTCAATCCCATTGTCGGGATTTGAACCACGGATCTCCTGGTCTCCGTCCATTCGCTCTTACCCGTTGAGCTACCATGGCCAACCTGCCGTCATGACACTAAATTCTCCATTTCACTCATATATTTCCACAGTAAACCACTAGGGGCTGTCGTATCCGAGATACACCGTTTGTGGCGACTTACTATCCTTGGACAGCAAGTTGGCCATGGTAGCTCAATAGGTTAGAGCAACTCGACGGAAACCAGGAGATCCGTAGCATTGAATTTTTCATGTTGAATCTATCAAAAACCTTAGCCTATATAAGGCCACTGTGAAGAAATGATTAATTTCCGTTAATTAACTAAAATAATAAGAGTTAAATGATGAAGCCTGGAACTCAAGTACTTACGATAGTAAGTCGCCACAAACGGTAAATCTCGAATGTGAGAGCCCCTAGTGGTTCACCGGGAAAATATACGAATCAAATGGAGAATTTAATGTCATGACGGCAAGTTGGCCATGGTAGCTCAATGGATAAGAGCGACTGGGTGGAAAGCAGGTGATCTGTGGTTCAAATCTCGACCATGGCATTGAATTTTTCATGTTGACTATCAAAAACCTTATCCTAAATAAGGCTAGTGTGCGGAAATGATTAATTTCCATCAATTAACTAAAATATTGAAAGTGTAGAGCCAGACTGAAAAATGCAATGCCACAGCCGGGATTTGAACCACGGTTCTTCTGGTGTCCGTTCAGCCGCTTTAAATCATTGAGCTACTATGGCCAACGTGCCAACATGACATTAAATTCTCCAACTGACTCGTGTTTTTCCAGGTAAACCACCAGGAGTTCTCATAAACACATGAGACAACTACCTTAATGACGACTTACTATGCTGTAAGTACTTTAAGGCCCGGGCTTTGTAGTAAACCACTAGGAGTTCTCATAAACACATGAGACAACTACCTTAATGACGACTTACTATGTTGTAAGTACTTTAAGGTCCGGGCTTTATAGTAAACCACTAGGAGTTCTCATAAACACATGAGACAACTACCTTAATGACGACTTACTATGCTGTAAGTACTTTAAGACCCGGGCTTTATAGTAAATCGCTAGGAGTTCTCATAAACACACGGGACAACTACCTTAATGACGACTTACTATGCTGTAAGTACTTTAAGGCCCGGGCTTTATAGTAAACTACTAGGAGTTCTCATAAACACATGAGACAACTACCTTAATGATGACGTACTATGCTGTAAGTACTTTAAGACCCGGGCTTTATAGTAAACCACTAGGAGTTCTCATAAACACATGAGACAACTACCTTAATGACGACTTACTATGCTATAAGTACTTTAAGGTCCGGGCTTTATAGTAAACCACTAGGAGTTCTCATAAACACATGAGACAACTACCTTAATGACGACTTACTATGCTGTAAGTACTCTAAGGCCCGGGCTTTATAGTAAACCACTAGGAGTTCTCATAAACACATGAGACAACTACATTAATGACGACTTACTATGCTGTAAGTACTTTAAGGCCCGGGCTTTATAGTAAACCACTAGGAGTTCTCATAAACACATGAGACAACCACCTGAATGACGACTTACTATGCTGTAAGTACTTTAAGGTCCGGGCTTTATAGTAAACCACTAGGAGTTCTCATAAACACATGAGACAACTACATTAATGACGACTTACTATGCTGTAAGTACTTTAAGGCCCGGGCTTTATAGTAAACCACTAGGAGTTCTCATAAACACATGAGACAACCACCTGAATGACGACTTACTATGCTGTAGGTACTTTAAGGTCCGGGCTTTATAGTAAACCACTAGGAGTTCTCATAAACACATGAGACAACTACATTAATGACGACTTACTATGCTGTAAGTACTCTAAGGCCCGGGCTTTATAGTAAACCACTAGGAGTTCTCATAAACACATGAGACAACTACCTTAATGACGACTTACTATGCTGTAAGTACTTTAAGACCCGGGCTTTATAGTAAACCACTAGGAGTTCTCATAAACACATGAGACAACTACCTTAATGACGACTTACTATGCTGTAAGTACTTTAAGGCCCGGGCTTTATAGTTCGCACCACTATTAGGTCAATTAATGGAAATTAATTATTCTTTCACCCTAGTCATGTGTAGGACGCACTATGAAAGTGTAGATCCAGACTGCAAAATGCAATGTCATAGCCGGGATTTGAACGACGGATCTTCTTGTCTCCGCCCAGCCGCTCTAAACCATTGAGCTTTTATGGCCAACGTGCCAACATGACATTATATTCTCTAGTAGCTCAATGGTTTAGAGTGGCTGAACGGAGACCAAAAGATCCGTGGTGCAAATCCCGGCTATGATATTGAAACTTTCAGTCTGGCTTTACCCTTTCATAGTGTGTCCTACACACGGCTACTGTGAAATAACAATTAGTTTCCATTAACTAAAATATTATTATAATTATCAATAATAAAACACGATAATGTCTCTTTATGGAGGCGTTGTCTCACGTAACACATCCGATTTGTATAGAAAGCATATACGAGTTTGCAGTCACAAGTTAGCTGTATTTACATTTTTGTTTGTTTTAAAACAATGTGATTGATAAATATTTGGATACAGACACAAAAATAGGTCGTTGTGTGTCGATAGGAAGAGAAAGTTGTATGAAGGTTGTTGTTACACGTGAGATTGTGTGCATCTGGGAAGATCCAAGGAGGGTCGGTGACCGCTGGTTACCAAACAGGTTCCCTCAACATTACAATAAATTGTGTCTTCTTACAACAGTTTGCCCCACTGGTAGAGACCTCCTTCAAATGTCACTAACTTCCGTTGTCACAGGCTGACATTTGGTGGAAGGCATTCCACCCGAAAATGTGATACCGCTATGTGAAAGTACTCTTCAAGTTCAGCAGATGTCAAAGATGCAACATTTCTGATAAAATATCCACTCCCAAAGCTACCATATTATGAAACAACTTAAGTGTTTACTTTCCCAAAATTGATTAAAATATCATTTTTAGATATAATTGATAGTAAAGCTGGGACCTTTGCTAGAGTTTATATAGCGAAGTAAACAAAGCGAGGAAAATAAAAGGGTGTATACAAATGAATATCGGGGTTTTAACTATTTATAATATTTATTACAGGGCGCCGGGGTAGCGCGGTGGTTTCGTTCGCGGCTCCCGTTCTAAGGGTCCCGAGTTCGATTCCCGGCTCTGGGGTTGGCGATTTTAAGTCGGCCCTATCCACGCCTTCACCTCTGTCTAGCACACGTGAAGTATCCCCTATGCCCAACGTGGTTCGGAGTCCACGGTAAAAGCTGTAGGTCCTCTCACCTCACCGCCATCTTCACTATCACCCTATCATCGGAGGTAATGGACACCGCCCTCTGGGTGCCTCCACCTGAGAAATGGGTCCGGTCATCACTTGGTGGGGTGAGGTTACCCCGAAGGCCAAGGTTGCCATGTGGGGAGTGTTAGTAACTAACTAACTAATATTTATTACATTCAACTTACAGTTATAAATGGGGTATCAAATGAAAAAGCAACTCAAACAGTTTTGTTTGTGCGCATGTGCGTGCAATGCTTCTGCCGCAATCCGCTAGACAGCGATAGTAGCAAAGATGGCGACTATACCTCGGCCGTTCTATCTCCGGCTCTGACATTTCTCGAGAGGGGGAAGCAAGCTGTTGCCAGTTCTTTAGCGGGAATTTCAAGCAGAGGAACAATGCGTATTTTAAATATTTCATGTATTTGCATATTTCACGAACCAGTAGCCATATTATTATAATAGCGATAATAATAGGACTTACGAACACTAAACATTCACGCACGAAAAATATACCAAAGAAAGTTCACCAGCGCAAGCCGCTATTAGGCCACGTGGCTCAACAAATTTAAGCTGGCAACACGGTGTTGGGTACGGGAGCCACGCCTACCAGCGACAATGCTGATTGGCGCTAGCAGACAGTTTTAACTTCCTGACCATGACACCGGATGTAGAGACTCCCAGTTGATATTGATATTGATATTTATCTCCAACTGTAAAGCTTTTTACATGGATCGTCAATTTGTATATACATAAAATAAATACAATAATATTTACAAACATGTTTATAAAGTTGAGAAGTGTAAATAGTATATTCTACCTCATCTGTTTATATTCTTCCACGGAGTAAAATACTTTCTGTAATAAATAAGTTTGGACAGCCTTTAGTTTTTTTTCCCGTTTGTTATCTGTTTGATTTCAGCCGGTAGGTGGTTATACAAATCTTTGATGCTATTTTCTATGCTTTTATTATTTAGGATACCAGTAAGTCTGTTTCTAAAATAATTATCTTTTGTTCTGGTGTTATGTTTGTGGATGTTACTATATTTGTCTTTGTCCGGTTGCTCCCGTTTATATACCGGTTGCGAATCTCTGCTGGTCCCGCCCCTTTGTCCCCGATTGGTTGCCTGTCTGCCAATGGGATCTTGCACCGGTGTCACCGCTTTTTGTTGGTTTTTGAGATAATTAATATTGTGTTTTGCTGTCTGGTTCGATTCCTTAGGGCTTTCTTTTCTTGTGGTATTCTTCCCTAGACCATCGTTTTGCAGAGATTGCTGTGGCAGGCCGTCGGACGCGGGATGGTCTGTTCGCTCCGCCCCTTGCTTTTCATTGGCTGATCTTCGGCCAGTAGCTGTGCTAGTAAGCAGGGCCTTCCAGGTGTCGTGTAGCTGCCTTCCATGATCTCTGTTGATGTTATTCTTTTCTTTGAAGATTTCTAAACTTTCTCGCGTCAGTCTGCAAAAATTTCTCATACAGGGCGGAGCGAACAGACCATCCCGCGTCCGACGGCCTGCCACAGCAATCTCTGCAAAACGATGGTCTAGGGAAGAATACCACAAGAAAAGAAAGCCCTAAGGAATCGAACCAGACAGCAAAACACAATATTAATTATCTCCAAAACCTACAAAAAGCGGTGACACCGGTGCAAGATCCCATTGGCAGACAGGCAACCAATCGGGGACAAAGGGGCGGGACCAGCAGAGATTCGCAACCGGTATATAAACGGGAGCAACCGGACAAAGGCGGCCTTCACCGGAAGCCAAGATCACACATCAAGACACAGGCCGTGGAAGCCTACGCATCCAGTCTTAAAGCTAAAGTTTTTTGTACTGTGTCCCATAATACAATCCCATAGCTCAAGTGAGAGTGAATGAATGCATAGTATGTTTGTTTAATACATTTTTTATCTATTATTTGTAGTGTTTGTTTTAAGATATATACCTGAATTAACTTCTTTTATTACTTTTTGAACATGTCCATTCCATTTCAATCTGTTGTCTATACTACCAACAGATGCAGTTAGTGTGTGTATGAAAGGTGTGAATGAAATATTCTAATAGAGTGGTGTTGTAATAAATATCTTGCATTATAATGAAATTGTAAATTGTATTTCAGTGTTTTAAAGTTAATATAGTCCTATATTTTCATTCTAAAGATAATTTTGAGGGTAAGTTTTCAATTGCTCATTACTGTATGTTGGTACTATTAGGTTTCCCCTTCCACCTTTTACAGTAGCAAAACGTCAGAGCCGGAGATACAACGGCCGGACAGTAGTAAACAGAAAGCGGTTTGTGTTTTGCAGTTTGCAAAGACCGAATCTGTAGTTACTGTGCGTTCCGCATTAAGTTCGGTTGTGAACCTCCTAGTCTTAACATTCGTAGATGGTATCATCAGTTTGAAGAGTTGTTGTTGTTGCTGTTGTAATTTTACGTCATCCAACATTAATTCATATCGGACGGTGAGTGAAATGGGTGAAATGATGCTCAAATGTGTCCAGGGTCCATGGAGCTTAGAGCTACCCGACATTCGTCTGTAAGGATAAGTGAAAACCCCGGAAAAAACTTTATCCAGGTAACTCAACCTGACCGAGATTCGAACTCGGGACCTCTTGATCGTGAGGCAGACATGCTACCGAGGCGGGCCATCATTTTGAAGATACCGGCTGCCTTTGTAATGGCAGCAGCACGGAACGACTAAGAGTAAGTGAAGAGACTGTTGAGCGAGTGAGTGAGTCGTTCACTCGTAGCCCAAAAAAATCAGTCCGGAAGGATAGTCATGAATTGCAAGTTCCTGTGTCGACTGTTTGGAAAGTTGTAAGAAAACGCTTATGGCTACGTCCTTACCCTTTACAGCTATTAAAGGCTCTAAAACCGACAGACCACGGATTACGTGCCAACTTCGCAAACAACATGTTGTTTCATGAAGATGACGATTTTAAGGAGCGTGTTTTCTTCAGTGATGAAACGACCTTTCACCTTAGTGGACATGTTAACACTCATAATGTGCGCATCTGGGGCTCAGAAAATCCTCACGAGATGGTGCAATTGCAACGATATTCCCCTAAAGTGACTGTTTTTTGTGCCGCATCCCGGCGGAAAGTTTATGGGCCTTTCATTTTTGGAGAAGTGTGTGTAGTGTTTAACGCCCGCTTTTACTACATACGGCACCGCAGGCGGTGACACTGATGATGCATGAGATGAAGATGGAGCACCGGTGGAATGAGATGGCGGGGGAAACCGGAGGTCCCGGAGAAAACCCGCCCCAGCGCCGTGTTGTCCATCACAAATCTCACTTTGCGGTCATCTGGGATCGAACCCGGGCCGCCTTACTGAGAGCCAAGCGGTCTAACCACTGAGCCACGGCGCGGCCCATTTTTGGAGAACCTACTGTAACTGACACTTCTTACCTTGATACACTAGATCAATGGCTTTTCCCTTAGTTGGAAGAAAATGAGCCAGAGAACTTCATTTTCCAGCAAGATGGTGCGCCACCTCACTGGCATACCGAAGTACGCGATTGGTTGAACGTCACTATACCCGAGCGCTGGATAGACCGCAAGGGCCCCAATGACAGGGCTTCCTATGCATGGCCTCCACGTTCTCCTGACCTAACACCAGGCGATTTTTACCTTTGGTACTGCATCAAAGATCGTGTGTACGTGTCTCCGCTATCAGCTGACCTCCCTGAATTAAGAAACCGGATTGAAGCAGCCGTTGCTACAATTACTGAATACACACTTATCAACGTTTGGGAAGAACTCGGCTATAGACTTGATGTGTGCCGTGTGACAAAGGGTAGTCATATTGAACAATTATAAGATTCTTGGTAAAACTCTCTGAGTTGATTACACCCTGTATTGCTC
This sequence comes from Mantis religiosa, assembly GCA_030765055.1. NCBI lineage: Eukaryota > Metazoa > Arthropoda > Insecta > Mantodea > Mantidae > Mantis > Mantis religiosa. The sequence continues at coordinate 32,907,408 of CM060947.1, forward strand.
CGCCGGTTATCCGGATTACAGGGAATAGTCGCGCTATTTCATCCAACACGTGTCAAACATGTGCTTTCTCAACAAACTTGTGTGCAGAGTTTTGCTTTATCGTTTTCGATGTTTGAATAGCTTATCTGGTAGCACGTTAAGGTGAGACGGTACGCCCTATGTTCCCTCTGTTAAAATATACAACTTGATGACCCGTTTTTTCTGAAACTATTAACAGCACATACATGAAAATGTTATAACATATGATGTGGTCCTTAGAGAAGTTATTGATCTACAATGGAGCGTGTATATACAGTTTCTAGTAATTCTTATACACTTCTTCTGATTCATTATTTTTTCTTGATTTTTTATCATTAGAACACCATTAAATGGAGCTCCATGTATCTCTATGCATCCTTTACTCATTTGAACATCATTTCATTCATCGTCCGATATGACTTAACGTTGGAGGTTTTCTCTTATCCTGAAAGAAGAATGTCTGGTAACTCTAAGCTCTATGTACCCTGTACTCATTTGAACATCATTTCATTCATCGTCCGATATGACTTAACGTTGGAGGTTTTCTCTTATCCTGAAAGAAGAATGTCTGGTAACTCTAAGCTGTATGTACCCTGTACTCATTTGAACATCATTTCATTCAACGTCCGATATGACTTAACGTTGGAGGTTTTCTCTTATCCTGAAAGATGAATGTCTGGTAACTTTAAGCTCTATGTACCCTGTACTCATTTGAACATCATTTCATTCAACGTCCGATATGACTTAACGTTGGAGATTTTCTCTTATCCTGAAAGATGAATGTCTGGTAACTCTAAGCTCTATGTACCCTGTACTCATTTGAACATCATTTCATTCAACGTCCGATATGACTTAACGTTGGAGGTTTTCTCTTATCCTGAAAGATGAATGTCTGGTAACTTTAAGCTCTATGTACCCTGTACTCATTTGAACATCATTTCATTCATCGTCCGATATTACTTAACGTTGGAGGTTTTCTCTTATCCTGAAAGATGAATGTCTGATAACTCTAAGCTCTATGTAGCCTGTACTCATTTGAACATCATTTCATTCATAGTCCGATATGACTTAACGTTTGAATCCGTTAATTAAATAGAAACAATAATTTTACGTAATGATGTTTAACAGAATGCGAGTCACACGCACTAAGTCATTACATATAAACGGCCTTAGTTGCGTAGTTGTCTATCTGAGGGTGGAACTTCCAGCAGTGACAGTGGAAATTAACATCAGTTGCAGTGTTTGAACTAAGAGCCACCTGACTCGAGTTTACATTGTATTGTGGGAAACAAGTAGGTGATGTGTATTCTAACGGTACAGATGAGCAGACTGTCTGTACCTAACAGGATGTCTTCATGGTCAACAGCTTCTTCTCCTTGTTTCACAGAAAATAACGCATTCAGGGAACATATGACCAAATGGTATACTTTATACACTAGCTTGTCTTGCTACAGCTCCGTGTGCATTTAGCAACGCTCTCAGAACAATGAGAAAATCTTAACATTCTGACGAACTGTGCAGTTGAGAATTACATGGCTTTTTCTATCCAAATTCGTTTACTACGTTTTCTAATTCAGCCACATTAGGTAGAAAAACTACTGCATTTCCCCAAAATTTGACAGCAATGGTTCACCGGATAACTTTTTAAATGTCCCTTAGTATAAAAGAAAATGATAGAAACGACCATTTTTTTTAAAATAAACTTTTCCAACGTCATATCGGACGATGAATGAAATGATGTTCAAATGAGTACAGGGTACATAGAGCTTAGAGTTACCAGACATTCATCTTTCAGGATAAGAGAAAACCTTCAACGTTAAGTCATATCGGACGATGAATGAAATGATGTTCAAATGAGTACAGGATACATAGAGCTTAGAGTTACCTTACATTCATCTTTCAGGATAAGGGAAAACCTCCAACGTTAAGTCATATCAGACGATCAATGAAATGATGTTCAAATGAGTACAGGGTACATAGAGCTTACAGTTACCAGACATTCATCTTTCAGGATAAGAGAAAACCTCCAACGTTAAGTCATATCGGACGATGAATTAAATGATGTTCAAATGAGTACAGGGTACATAGAGCTTAGAGTTACCTTACATTCATCTTTCAGGATAAGAGAAAACCTCCAACGTTAAGTCATATCGGACGATGAATTAAATGATGTTCAAATGAGTACTGGGTACATAGAGCTTAGGGTTACCAGACATTCATCTTTCAGGATAAGAGAAAACCTCCAACGTTAAGTCATATCGGACGATGAATGAAATGATGTTCAAATGAGTACAGGGTACATAGAGCTTAGAGTTACCAGACATTAATGTTTCAGGATAAGAGAAAACCTCCAACGTTAAGTCATATCAGACGATGAATGAAATGATGTTCAAATGAGTACAGGGTACATAGAGCTTAGAGTTACCAGACATTCATCTTTCAGGATAAGAAAAACCTCCAACGTTAAGTCATATCGGACGATGAATGAAATGATGTTCAAGGTTACAGAGAGCTTAGAGTTACCAGACATTCATGTTTCAGGATAAGTTAAAATATCGGTTAGAAACGTAGTCAGCCTAACCGCAATTCGAACTCTGGTCCTCTTATACGTGAGGCAGATTCCCAACCGCCTACGCTACTGATACGGCTAAGGTATTCAAAATCAAATAAGATATATTATCCGTATTTATTATAAGCACGTAACCATAAAATACACTACGTTTTAAAGATATAGATTAAAATATAAAGCATAGCACTAAAATATAAAACGAAGAATATAAATTATTTTTGAAAAAAAATGTAGAAAAATATCTTATATTTAAAAAACTGCAGTTAACATAGTTGTACTAAACACTCCAAAGTTGGATTAATGACATTCTACTACTAATTCAGTACCTAATAAAACATTCGGAAGCTTCTCTATGCAGCAGCAAGCATTACAAATAATTTTTTTACCATTTGTTTTCATAATAAACTGATTATTAATGTCTGCAGTGATTGCGTTCCCCGTTACCGTACTATTGCATTCTTTTTGCTACGATACGAACGCTCACAAAATTTTACGCTGTGCGCACATGCATTGCGCAACGTTTGTCTTGACTAACGCTACGGAAACAGCTGACTGTCGACATGCTGTAAACGGAACCTGATCTTTGAAGGTTATGGACGAAGTAAACTTGCAGCACACGATAAATTTTAAGGCCGTTTCAGGCTTCCTGCAAACCGTAAACTGTAATTAAATTAAATGACATCCTCAAGGGCATCTTTACTGCAAACGGAGGTTGGTTAACACCGGTCACGCGATCATCTTACTCTTGAATATAAGCTAGCGCAGATTTGTATCATATATATTTCTGATGCTTACTTTCTACCCACCCTTGTAAAACTATTCTTGAAAACGCTTATACTTCAATCTACTTAGTGTTAATCAAGATAAAATATTGCAGAAATTGTCTTATTGTGCATCACCTCAAAGGAATAAAATACAGTCGGTTTAAGCGATAGTCAACGTTTGTTAGAATTGGTTACTATATGAAGGCCTAGAAATTCCATGTCCAGAACATACAAGAAAGAAGAATAATGATTTCCCATTCGAGAAAAGTATAACATGAATAACTTGAAAATTATACCAACAAAAATTGCATTCGGCATCATCTGTATACTGTAATCATATCTGTTTAGTGCAGTGTCATTTGTTTCTATCTCTTACGTTTGCGAGCTAAACAAGTCACCAGAACGAAGACTTTTGAGGACATTGCCAGAAAATTCAAGGTATAAATTTCATTTATCATTAAAGTATCCTAAACATGTGTTCTTTTTTATAAAAGTTGCTGTAGCCATTTCTGAGAAATTCGAAATTTTTAAAGAGATATTCCATGCAAAAAGCATCTCGGAAATCCTTATCTTTAGACAAACATGTTACTGGGATTCTTGTTGCAGGTTAAGGAGATCTTAAAGCAATGTATTTCCGGTGAAATTTTGTTGTACGTAATAAATAAATTAATAAGTGATTGGCAGTTCTGCTACAAAATACTACGTAAATAATATATATCTCGTATAATTTGAATTTATGGCAAATAAAACTATTATTTTGTGTTCTTTTCAATTAGCATTGCATGCACAAAGCTTGTCAGTTGTTTATTTGTATTTGTGTGTGAATATAGAGTAATAAGCAAAAGCAATACTAACCCAATGATAACGGCACTATAAACGAATGAGCATCATCGTCGATGCGCAATTGTTCCAGAGGTAAAAAGTCACAGATACGACCACAGATGTTAAAGGCACACATAATTGGAACACTAGAAAAACAAATTAAAGAATTGCACAATACCCTCCATGACTTGTAATGTACTTATTTGTTACTTTTATTAAAGATTCATATGATCCTTGTTAGGGTTTCTATATATGACATTTCAATCGAGATTGTAAGCTCCGTTTTAGTGGTAAACAAAGAAATCAAATCATTGTATACCGTTGTTTGGAAAGAAGAGATTGAAAGTTAACTACTTGTATAACTATATGTCTTATGTATAATATTGTAATTTCACAGAATCCAAAGGCAATGTCACGATTCACACCAGCGCTCTAAATGGAATGGAGGACAAACTAAAAATAAAACTACCGTTATGTAAATAGGTGTAACATGCAAAGGTATCGTACATCGCAGATGACATCACTTACAAGCCCAACAGATGGCATTGCTGTACTTTGTCTAGCATGACCATCGCTTTCTAGATATAATCAAGCTGGTGTATTAAGATTCTTTATTGGGTCCCTGGACGTTTGCACTTACTGCCGCTAGGATCGCTCGATCAGTTCATAAAGTCGCGTAATTGCCAAGAAATTATTACGAACTGTAGCTATAGTACGAAACTTAGAAACTCATCATGAGCCTAAATGCATGAGTAATAATGATTTAAGACGAAATACCATTGAAAGTTCGTTTTATTATGACGTATAGACCCAACAAACATTTTGGAGTTTAAGGTAGGCTGTCTATGAATATTGTTTCACAATGACTGTTTTCTTATCTCTTTGATTACCTGTTTTTTTTCCCTTATTTAACTTATTTTTTCTCTTGTTTCACAGTGTTAAGTAGATAATAGGAGCCAACTTGGTTTTCCTTACATGTTATTGTATAGTTCATAAAGATTCAATTAGCTACAAGGATCTGTAAAGCATATACTGCTGATCGATCATTGAATAAACTAAAAAAAAAAAAAAAAAGGTAGGCTGTAAATATTGCAGAGTAAATAATAAATTATATGGAGAACATAAAAGCTTGGGGAATAATTCTGACGATCCTCCAGCCGAGTATCGAATACAAAACCATTGGATTTGAAAGTTAGGACGTAAACTACCAGGCCACAGAGACCTCCATTTTAATTTCGAAATTGTTAAAGGATAAAATTAATTGCGTTATGAACAAATGAGAGAAAGATAAATCATTGATGTTTAAATGAGTACAGGGTACATAGAGCTTAGTTACCAAACATTCGTCTTTTCAGGATAACAGAAAACCTCCAACGTTAAGTCACATCAGACGATGAATGTAATGATGTTCAAGTGAGTACAGAGTACATAGAGCTTAGAGTTACCAGACATTCATCTTTCAGGATAAGGGAAAACCTCCAACGTCAAATCATATCGGACGATGAATGTAATGATGTTCAAGTGAGTACAAGGTACATAGAGCTTAGATTTACCAGACATTCATCTTTCAGGATAAGGGAAAACCTCCAACGTCAAATCATATCGGACGATGAATGAAATGATGATCAAATGAGTACAGGGTACATAGAGCTTAGAGCTACCAGACATTCATCTTTCAGAACTTCTTGAACGTGAAGCAGACGTGCTACCCCCATGCATGCCTGTGTAACATTACTGGGATCCATGCCATTTTGATTGTGCTCGTTGTCTGTTTCGTACTCACAAAAGCAACCACGTGTAACATTTTTCTTCTGTTAAGCTGGTTCGGGCAATCAGAATGTGTCACTTATACGAGAGTGGCTGACAATGGAACTGACCTAGAGACGGTACCCTGACCTCAAGGCGCTAATCTGTGTCAGGGACAACTAAGTACTCCTCACAGTGATACTGTCATGTACTCCTTTAAGAGATAGTCAAATGTTTTGGTCGTTATGTGATGTATACATGACTTTCTCTACTCTTGTACAAACACTTATTGCTCTATCTCCTTCAAGATAAACATTATCTTATTGTAGTTACAAGGGAATACAGTAGACTTTAAGTGATAGTCAAATGTTTTGGTCGTTATGTGATGTATACATGACTTTCTCTACTCTTGTACAAACACTTATTGCTCTATCTACTTCAAGATAAACATTATCTTATTGTAGTTACAAGGAAATACAGTAGACTTTAAGTGATAGTCAAATGTTTTGGTCGTTATGTGATGTACACATGACTTTCTCTACTCTTGTACAAACACTTATTGCTCTGTCTATTTCAAGATAAACATTATCTTATTGTAGTTACAAGGGAATACAGTAGACTTTAAGTGATAGTCAAATGTTTTGGTCTTTATGTGATGTACACATGACTTTCTCTACTCTTGTACAAACACTTATTGCTCTATCTACTTCAAGATAAACATTATCTTATTGTAGTTACAAGGGAATACAGTAGACTTTAAGTGATAGTCAAATGTTTTGGTTGTTATTTGATGTATACATGACTTTCTCTACTCTTGTACAAACACTTATTGCTCTATCTACTTCAAGACAAACATTATCTTATTGTAGTTACAAGGGAACACAGTAGACTTTAAGTGATAGTCAAATGTTTTGGTCGTTATGTGATGTATACATGACTTTCTCTACTTTTGTACAAACACTTATTGCTGTATCTACTTCAAGATAAACATTATCTTATTGTAGTTACAAGGGAATACAGTAGACTTTAAGTGATAGTCAAATGTTTTGGTCGTTGTGTGATGTGTATGTGACTTTCTCTACTCTTGTAGAAACACTTATTGCTCTATCTACTTCAAGATAAACATTATCTTATTGTAGCTACAAGGATATACAGTAGACTTTCAGTGATAGTGAAATGTTTTGGTCGTTATGTGATGTATACATGACTTTTTCTACTCTTGTACAAACACATATTGCTCTATCTACTTCAAGATAAACATTATCTTATTGTAGTTACAAGGGAATACAGTAGACTTTAAGTGATAGTCAAATGTTTTGGTCGTTATGTGATGTATATGTGACTTTCTCTATTCTTGTACAAACACTTCTTGCTCTATCTACTTCAGGATAAACATTATCTTATTGTAGTTACAAGGGAATACAGTAGACTTTAAGTGATAGTCAAATGTTTTGGTCGTTATGTGATGTATACATGACTTTTTCTACTCTTGTACAAACACATATTGCTCTATCTACTTCAAGATAAACATTATCTTATTGTAGCTACAAGGATATACAGTAGACTTTCAGTGATAGTGAAATGTTTTGGTCGTTATGTGATGTATACATGACTTTTTCTACTCTTGTACAAACACATATTGCTCTATCTACTTCAAGATAAACATTATCTTATTGTAGTTACAAGGGAATACAGTAGACTTTAAGTGATAGTCAAATGTTTTGGTCGTTATGTGATGTATATGTGACTTTCTCTACTCTTGTAGAAACACTTATTGCTCTATCTACTTCAAGATAAACATTATCTTATTGTAGTTACAAGGGAATACAGTAGACTTTAAGTGATAGTCAAATGTTTTGGTCGTTATGTGATGTATACATGACTTTCTCTACTCTTGTACAAACACATATTGCTCTATCTACTTCAAGGTAAACATTATCTTATTGTAGTTACAAGGGAATACAGTAGACTTTAAGTGATAGTCAAATGTTTTGGTCGTTATGTGATGTATATGTGACTTTCTCTACCCTTGTACAAACGCTTATTGCTCTATCTACTTCAAGATAAACATTATCTTATTGTAGTTACAAGGGAATACAGTAGACTTTAAGTGATAGTCAAATGTTTTGGTCGTTATGTGATGTATACATGACTTTCTCTACTCTTGTACAAACACTTATTGCTCTATCTACTTCAAGATAAACATTATCTTATTGTAGTTACAAGGGAATACAGTAGACTTTAAGTGATAGTCAAATGTTTTGGTCGTTATGTGATGTATACATGACTTTCTCTACTCTTGTACAAACACTTATTGCTCTATCTACTTCAAGATAAACATTATCTTATTGTAGTTACAAGGTAATACAGTAGACTTTAAGTGATAGTCAAATGTTTTGGTCGTTATGTGATGTATACATGACTTTCTCTACTCTTGTACAAACACTTATTACTCTATCTACTTCAAGATAAACATTCTTACACCAGGGAAGCAGACGATGACTTGAGTGACATCACAAGGCTTCCGCAATCCCCTTGGAGTAGCGGACCACGTCACACCTTATACTACTCCCACTTGACACTCTTTTAAGATTATCAGGCACTTCATGATAGTACAGCTGCTCTATGCTCTTTTCAGTTGAGTTTATCACCACGGCCGCTACTTGCAATAATATTAACCGGTGTACAGTACTTAATACTTAAGAATATTTAGTAATGAGTGTTTGCGTCTTATAGTTGGTAATATCTTGTTTTACAACTTTGTACATAATTTAGCATTAGTACCATTTACATTAGTAGTCCAACTTTTGGAATTTTCTAGTGCAATTTTTATGCTTACACAATACATTCAATTTTGAAGCGCTCTGCTCATTTCTTTCATTCATATTAGAGCGCTTAATATAAATCTTATTCATAAAATACACAGATGTCATGTAATTATTTCCTCGTATCCTAATGGCTAGTTGTTATCTCGTCCTGTAGATATGATTGGTATCTTAAAATCACTGCTCAGTCGCTGCGAAATAGGGCATTACAATAGGAGATGATCAGGAACGCCAATTTCGTATATCCTGAATGTGTAGTAGTATGATCTTATTATACAAATAAATATATTTGTTAATTAATGTCCACTTATCTTAAGAAGTTGATGTTAATACTTCTTTTCAAAATCGAATTCATGAACATTTGCCCACATCGTCAGTCAACACACTTCGTCGTCAAGTATACCATGTTTTTTCGTATTACCAACAACTGAAGACGAAACAAACCTAAAAACAGAATCAATTGCCGGTATGTCAAAATTCATTACGCGATTTTTATTTTGTAAAATAAATATTTTTTATAATATTCATAAAATTTACAAACTTACAATTAAAAATCTTAGAACTCATCAACTTACAATTTAGCAAAATGGTTATACAAAAAATTTAGTAATTTTGATAAATTTGAAAGTTTAAGTATTAAAAGCTCCTTTGAAATAATAAAAAACATGGATATTGTTGTATTATCTAAAACTGATAAACTTATTTCTTTTGATGTAACTGCCTTATTTTCTAGTATTCCTAGAGAAAAACTTTTAATTTATTAAAAAAAGTGGTTGAATTCAATAAATTTACATGAGGACTTAATAATTGATTTTGTTAAACTTACTAATTTTTGTTTGGATCAATTTTTTTTTTTTTCACTTTTAATGGCGAATTTTTTCGACAAATTTCTGACTTAGTGATGGGTAATCCTCTTTCACCTTTTCTTGCTGATCATTTTATGAGTTTTTTTCCCCTCGAAATTCAAGTCACTAAAGCTTTTACTTTGATTTTTAAAACATGGTATAGATATGATGATGATGATAATTTTGCTATTGTTCCTGAAAAACAAATTAATGATGCATTAAAATTATTAAATTTGCAAGATAAAGCTATAAAATTGACATTAGAAATTGAAATTAATAGATTTCTTCCTTTTCTAGATTTGAAAATAATAAGAAATATCAACAAATTAGATTTTGGTATTTATAGGAAATCTACTCATATTAATAATTACATAAAAATAAAAGTTTAAAGCCCATTTCACATAAATTTGCTGTTTTTAATAGTTTGATTTAAAGATTAATAAATATACCCCTGAATAAAGAAAAATTTAATAAAGAATATAAACATTATTAATACTGCTTTAATTAATGGTTTTAATAAAGATTTTATGCAAGAGAAGATTGAAAAATTTAAATATAAAAAAAACTATTAATGATATTTCTACTCTTAAAACATAAAATATGATTATAAATTTAAAAAATTTACTTACCATCCTTGGGTTAATAAACATTTTCAAATTTTTTAAAGAAGTTGGTATAACTTTATTACAATTTTCTAAAAAAGATAAAATTTCTAATAATAAAAAATCTGGTATTTATAAATTTAACTTTTTAGATATTGGAAAGAAACGTAGTTTAGAAACCAGAAAGAAAGAACATTTTCGCAACATTAAATATAAACAAACTGATAAATTGGCCGTAGCATATCATTTTTTGTCATTTAACCATGAAATAAATCCAGAAGTTAAATTATTAAAACAATTAAATGTTCCCATAGATTTAATAGCGTGGGAAAAAATATTTATTTAAAAAAAAATAAAAATCGCGTAATTAATTTTGATTCTATTTTTAGGTTTGTTTCGTCTTCAGATTCTGGTAATACGAAAAAACATGGTATCCTTGACGACATAGTGTGTTGACTGACGATGTGGGCAAATGTTAATGAATTCGATTTTAAAAAGAAGTATTAACATCAACTTCTTATTATAAGTGGACATTGATTAACAAATAGTTTCATTTGTGTAATATTTATTACTCCACTGTAACTAGCTTCATTTTCTGTGTAATCAGTATGATCTTAGTTACCCCTTCAAAATTGTGAAGTATTAACATGTCAGAGAATAAGCTATTGCATAAATTGTCAGCTGTTTGTCCATAACTGTGCTTTGTTTGTGTTGCAGATGTCGAAGTCCTGACACAGGAACCGAGGGCCCCGGCTTCAGGGGAGGTGCAGGAACCATGCCCGAGTTGGGAAAGCTTCTAAAAGTCGGACAAAGCACTACCAAGTAAGTTCTTTTCTCTTCCACTTGTTGGTCCCGCGGCGATGTCAGATCTTCATTTGTTCCCGCTATATTTTAATCGCTGCCTCACGGCACCACTTTTGTAGCCTACTTTCCATCGTCGCGACGCACGTTTCAAGGGAAGCTCACTTGCAAAACGTGGGCGGAAATCTGTAAACCTAATGCTTTCTTCTCTTTCTCTCTCACACTATCTCCCTGTCACTCTCTCCCTGTATCTCCTCCCACCCTCGTGCTCCCTACCCCAACTTCGACCTCCCTCCTTCCTGCTCTCTTTCTAGCACCCTCTCTCTCCTCCCTTCCTCTCCCTTGTCTACGTTTGGGTTGATAAGGAAGTGGGAAAGGTGTTTCATTTGTATATCATTTCATTCATCGTCAAATATGACATAACGTTGGAGGACGTAACTTAAAAAATAAAAACAAAATCTTTAGTGCTTAAAATTACATGTGAAAATGGGATTAAAAGTAATGTGACTTTGTGGATTCCTGAAATGAAAAGTACAATTGCACCACTCAAAAATGTTCTTTATTTTCACCGACTTACAGTTAAACTCTTGCCAATTACACAGAATTACGTAATGCACACAATTACGATTCACCAGTTCGTCCGTTACAATTCCACTTGCACTCGTAATTACGTACAATCCTCCGATGCACTCACACAGTCTTCTCGTCGTACACTAGCACTGCATTCTTACACCAAGAACTGACTAACTGACGGACTGACTTACTGCCCGGCGTGCTGCTTATATAGGGTCAGCTGGGGGATCGAGAATGTTCTAGATTAGATGAAATATCCCGTAAGTTCGAGAACACGGGTGGAACAGAAAGAGACGGCGCAGTGATGTTTTTTGTCCCAGCCACCCCTTGTCACCACTATAAGACAAACGAGGGGGGGCGTGGCTAACGCCGACCTCCCCTGCTTGCCCGCTCTCAGCTGGTTCTATAGGGTGTTCCAACGTTCGGGTGACAGTAAAAGTTTGAAATTTTGTTTTATGCCGTACTGAACGCTTTAGTGTTAAGAGTTGTTTAAGAGACGTGTTGTCTTAACATTCTCTAGAACTTTACCGAGCGGGGTGGCTCAGATGGCCTGCATTCGGGAGGCCCGGGGTCGATTCCTGTGGCTGACCTACCTCACCTATGGTTTTTTCGGAGGTTTTCCCGGGTCGCTAGGCGAATACTGGATAGGTTAATTAATTTCCCCGAATTTCCTGTCCCTCCATTTCATCTCTCATCTGGTGGTCCCTTTCAGGGTGGAAGTGTCGGCGGGAGTCTCGGCGGTGCATGGCAGAATGTTAGTTATGTGCAGAGTTGCTACTCCCATTAGTCCTGGACCCGTAGGACCAAGGACCCGGGCCTCCTTCTGCCAGGGAGCGATGGATACTCCGGGGCTCTTTCCATAGGGCAATAGCTGAATTCTTAAAAAGCCCCCCCCCCCGCTGAGCACAACTTCAAAACGGCATGGAAGTGGATACGCCACTTATGCGCGTCAATCCCGCAGGGAAGATTACCGAAAACCTCGGTGGGGCCGCCTGGTGATCTAGCACACCTTCTACTAGCTCTGCAGGCTAGTACCCGGAACTTACTAGGCAACCCTCTACCCCCTCCGGGCGGCCGGAATGTGGCCGGAGGTATCCAATTCCTCGCGGGTGTCGGGAACACACTGCCCGCTCGAGTCCAACCCAATCCGAACAACTCCCCGACGGGAGGGGCTCGGCAGTTCGGCCCGAGGTTCCTCTAAAGTACGGCCGCTTTATCTCCGGCTCTGACATTTAGAGGCTGCAGGAGGTGGAGGGGGAAGGTTAATAGTACCAACATATTGTGACTTTGTGGGTTCGTGAAAATCAAAAGTCGAGGCTTCAAATACAAAAACTGCACTTTTTTCCCTAGGAAATGCATTCGTCAACTCACAATTTGCTAGCTAACCTAAAACTGTTTATTTTCTCTAAAAACTACGCTCAACTGTCTCACTTCCGGCAACGATCGGCTATTATTTTTCATCGGCTTCGCGAGCCTACCACCAGGGTGACAATATAATAACGAGTAATTGAAAACATATCGTCAGAATTATTTTTATAATGAGAGTATAGGACTGTATTAGCTTCAGAACATTGAAATACAACTTGTAATTTCATTATCATGCAAGATATTCTTTACAACATCACTCTATTCGAATACTTCGTTCACAGCTTTCACTCACACCAACTGCTTCTGTTGGTGGTACTGGGAGTCTGTACATCCGGTGTCGTGGTTAGGAAGTTAAAATTGTCTGCTAGCGCCAATCAGCATTGTCGCTGCTTGGCGTGGCTTGCAAATCCAGCACCGTGTTGCTGCTGCAATTTTGTGTGGACCACGTGGCTTTTAGTTGCTTTTGGATCCCGCGCTGGTGGTTTGTTTAATTTTTTGTGTGTGCGTGAATTCCGATTTGTAGCGTCTGTAAGTCTTATTACTATCGCTATTATAGTAATATGGCTACTGGTTCGTCAGAATTCAAGAAAAAATAGGTTCTTATAAGAGCCAAAGCCGTGAGTACTTCGAGAAGGAGCGGGACAGTTTTTGATCGCTACTACTTGTTACCAAGGTGCTGGACAGAGTTTGTGACGACTTGAAGGTGGGAAGAATGTGACCAAGGAAAAGTGTCAGCTGATTTAAGTTCACCGTCTGCAGTTCTGCGTACACCGGGAAAGCAAAGGCAACGAGGCAGCCTTAAAACTTCACTTGATGCTTTTCAAAAGGATCCTATAAGGCGACATGTATATCAATATTATATGAGAAAGGAATTTCCCACTCGTGCGAAGTAGCTTTTTGTTATTTCTTTTCCAGTAAATGGTATATTGTCTCCATATGCAAATATTCTGGGATCATGTACGAGGGCTATCCAGAAGTACATTACGTTTTCGTCTGTTTCCGCTAGGGGCGGGGCTAGCGCGGCCATCTTGGGGTCAGAGCGTTGCGCAGCTCAGTCGGCATCTAGCCGTGCTAGTGAGAGGTTCGTGCTGTACTCCGTTCAGATACTGTGGCGGTTTGAAATATCTGCGTTAATTGAAAATCCCGCGAGCTGCGAGGTGCGTGCAGTAATAAGGTTTCTGACTGCAAAAAACTGTAAACCGATAGAAATCTATCGGCAGCTTTGTGAAGTGTATGGGGACAACATTATCACTGAAGGTGGAGTGCGTCAGTGGGTCATCAGATTTAAAAATGGCCGAACCAATGTTCACGACGAAGATCGAAGTGGGTGACCCAGCATAGTGACTGCCGAACTTGTCGAAAAAGTCGATGCTAAAGTCCGTGAAAATCGAAGGTTCACAATAACGGAACTTTCTTTGAGTTTTCCACAAATTTCGCGAAGTTTGTTGCACGAAATCATCAGCGAAAAGCTTGGTTACCACAAGTTTTGTGCAAGATGGATTCCAAAAATCTTGACAGAGGACCACAAAAATCAGCGAATGGCTGCAGCGTTGAACTTTTTGGACGTTTACCATAAGGATGGTGACTCTTTACTCGATCGCATCGTTACTGGTGACGAAACATGGGTGAAACACGTGAACTGTGAAACGAAATTGCAATCAATGCAGTGGGGGCACACAAGTTCTCCCCAAAAACCCAAGAAATGCATGCAATCAATGTCGGCAAGGAAGATGATGGCGACTGTTTTTTGGGACAGAAAAGGTGTGATTTTGGTGGACTTCCTGGAAAGAGGCACTACAATAAACTCTCAAAGGTATTGCCAAACTCTCCAAAAACTCAGAAGAGTCATTCAAAACAAGCGCAGAGGAATGTTGAGCTCTATCTTGTTGATTCACGACAACGCCCGGCCCCACGCGGCAAATGTCACTCGTGAAGTTCTTGTCCACGTACATTTACGAAGTTACGATCTGCAAATGCGTGAGATGTTCCTCTGCTTGAAATTCCCGCTAAAGAACTGGCAACAAGCGCTTCCCCCTCTCGAGAACTGTCAGAGCCGGAGATAGAGCGGCCGGACAGTAGTAACGTCAGAGGTACTACGAGTGCTAAGGGTCCGCAGCGCCCGCACCTCGGCAGCCGAAAGGGTCGGATCCCCACCCCTAGGGTGCATGGCAGGATGATATGTTCTGAGGAAAACTACTTCCTCCTCCGGTAGGACGGTTGCCGGTCTCCGCTGCTCTACTGGGACAATTTCGGGACCGCTAGCCAGGGACCATTAGGGCCCGGTTTCTGGGCTCGTTGTCGTCTCACTGTAGGGAGCGAGTTCGTTGTCCTGGCCTGTCGAGGGAAGTCTCTATTCAGGTAAACTGTAGGGAACTTTGGGGCTCGGATCACCTGCCTGGTACCATTAGGGCTCGGCTGCTGGGCTCGTTGTCGTCCCGCTGTAGGGAGCGAGTTCCTTGTCCTGGCCTGTCGGGGGAAGTCTCTATCCAAGTAAACTGTAGGGAACTTTGGGGCTCGGATCGCCTGCCTTGGTACCATTAGGGCTCGGCTGCTGGGCTCGTTGCTGTCCCGCTGTAGGGAGCGAGTTCTTTGTCCTGGCCTGTCAGGGGAAGTCTCTATCCAAGTAAACTGCAGGGACCTTTGGGGCTCGGATCGCCTGCCTGGTACCATTAGGGCTCGGCTGCTGGGCTCGTTGCTGTCCCGCTGTAGGGAGCGAGTTCCTTGTCCTGGCCTATCGGGGGAAGTCTCTATCCATGTAAACTGCAGGGACCTTTGGGGCTCGGATCGCCTGCCTGGTACCATTAGGGCTCGGCTGCTGGGCTCGTTGCTGTCCCGCTGTAGGGGAGCGACTTCGTTGTCCTGGCCTGTTGGGGGAAGTCTCTATCCAAGTAAACTGTAGGGACCTTTGGGGCTCGGATCACCTGCCTTGGTACCATTAGGGCTCGGCTGCTAGGCTCGTTGTCGTCCCGCTGTAGGGGAGCGAGTTCCTTGTCCTGGC
The DNA here is from genome assembly GCA_030765055.1 of Mantis religiosa. Lineage (NCBI taxonomy): Eukaryota > Metazoa > Arthropoda > Insecta > Mantodea > Mantidae > Mantis > Mantis religiosa. The sequence goes on from CM060947.1 coordinate 32,923,339, forward strand.
CTGTTGGGGGAAGTCTCTATCCAAGTAAACTGTAGGGACCTTTGGGGCTCGGATCACCTGCCTTGGTACCATTAGGGCTCGGCTGCTAGGCTCGTTGTCGTCTCACTGTAGGGAGCGAGTTCGTTGTCCTGGCCTGTTGGGGGAAGTCTCTATCCAAGTAAACTGTAGGGACCTTTGGGGCTCGGATCGCCTGCCTGGTACCATTAGGGCTCGGCTGCTGGGCTCGTTGTCGTCCCGCTGTAGCGGAGCGAGTTCGTTGTCCTGGCCTGTCGGGGGAAGTCTCTATCCAAGTAAACTGTAGGGACCTTTGGGGCTCGGATCGCCTGCCTGGTACCATTAGGGCTCGGCTGCTGGGCTCGTTGCTGTCCCGCTGTAGGGGAGCGAGTTCGTTGTCCTGGCCTGTCGGGGGAAGTCTCTATTCAAGTAAACTGTAGGGATCTTTGGGGCTCGGATCGCCTGCCTGGTACCATTAGGGCTCGGCTGCTGGGCTCGTTGTCGTCCCGCTGTAGGGGAGCGAGTTCGTTGTCCTGGCCTGTCGGGGGAAGTCTCTATCCAAGTAAACTGTAGGGACCTTTGGGGCTCGGATCGCCTGCCTGGTACCATTAGGGCTCGGCTGCTGGGCTCGTTGCTGTCCCGCTGTAGGGGAGCGAGTTCGTTGTCCTGGTCTGTCGGGGGAAGTCTCTATCCAAGTAAACTGTAGGGACCTTTGGGGCTCGGATCGCCTGCCTGGTACCATTAGGGCTCGGCTGCTGGGCTCGTTGCTGTCCCGCTGTAGGGGAGCGAGTTCGTTGTCCTGGCCTGTCGGGGGAAGTCTCTATTCAAGTAAACTGTAGGGATCTTTGGGGCTCGGATCGCCTGCCTTGGTACCATTAGGGCTCGGCTGCTGGGCTCGTTGTCGTCTCACTGTAGGGAGCGAGTTCGTTGCCCTGGCCTGTCGGGGGAAGTCTCTATTCAAGTAAACTTAGGGACCCTACCCTCTGTGCTGTCGTGGCTCCTTGAGTCGGCCGCCCTCTGTCTCCTTCGCCTCATCCTTCCTCCCGGGGGTGCCTCATTTGGGGGCATAGGAACAATGGACTGATCATGGTGACCTACGTACCGAAACCCTTCGTAATGAAATCCCCAATCCCATGGTAACCGCTGCATGCTTGTCCCATTGCATTCCATGCTTGAACCTTGGAACAAAATGTCCGAATGTGCGGTGTAGAAAGAAGTTGGGTGATGATGGACTTCTTCGATGTTCTCGGAGTTCGATCTATACCTTGTTTCACGTAAGCTTGCCCGGTAATCTCTTAACGGTCACGTGACCTCATCTCCTCTCATTGGCTGCTGTTTGGTAGAGACTGTTTTGCGGTAAAAATTAGTTCGTTATTTAACATGGTGATATATCTTTATATGTTGAAAGAGAATTGTCAAATATTTACTTTCATAACTGTTTCAATTAAATATATTACGCAACAGAGTTAATTTATCTGAAATGCATGTTAATTCTTAAACAAAGTAAAGAGGAGGTTCCTTTGCATCTAGGCCTGCCTTTCTGATTACACAAGAGCACGTGCTTTAGCGGTAGTAAATTACATATATTTGTTTATATGAGTTTTATCACTGACCTTGTTCTGAACTGGATTAGTCATGTATTGTCATTAGAAGGTGTACTGTGCGCGTTCGAGAGATACGTTATTTTATCCATCGTTTATTGCGCATGCACTTATTATATGTATAATGGCAGAGTCTACCGCCAGTTTTTCGCTGAAGCATCGTAAGGGTGAAAAAAAGCTGTGAAAAAAGAATTGTGTTGCATGTGTTTAATGCACTCACAGAGAAGAATCCGTCTTTGTCAGTGAGGGAAGTCGAACAGTTGTGCTCCGAACTTACAGGTGTGAGTGTTAGATCCGTAGGAACATGGCGACATGAAATTGAGGAAACAGGAAAACTTACCACTCCAGGCAAAAGCAGGAATAAACAAAAGTGCGTGCTCGGAGAAAATACGTGAAAAGTGTTGTGCGTCGTCATGTGTGTAGTTTTTCTTTAGAAACGAACTCCCTAACATAAGTAACATTTCGTCTGCTGTAAATGAGGATGCAGATTTACCAAATTTCAGCAGATTGCTTATACAGCTGGGATTTGTGAATGAAGAAAGAGGCAAGAAAAATGTGCTAAAAGACAGAGGCGATATTGCTGTGTGGCGAAGACGCTATTTAAGGACAACCACACTGTACCGAGATACAAATCGCTAAATATACACGAAGAACACACGAAAAGTAAAGTATAGTGTGACACGACTTTTAAGACTGAAAGTCAAGCATTTTTGAAAGGTATGTGTGCTGGTTTAAAAATCTCAGTGGAAAAGGCCAAAGGCCTTTCATTATAAACTCTTTCAGTTTCATTGCTCAGTCATTGTGTTTCAATTTGCTCAGTTCATTATAAACTTGTATTTTTGCACGCCTTCATATCCTTATTTGTATGATTTTTGTATGATTTTATTTATCTACCCGGCAATTATTACGAAATGTGACGGGAAGGCACCGCCTATGGCCTATGACGCGAAAGCATTAGCCAATTAGGGCGAGGGGGAGGGTTGTTGAACGCGGAGTGATACATTTCAGCCGGGCAAGGTTATATGAAACAGATATTAGTCGTTCCTCGGCTGCTCTGTTATCTGCATGAACTCTTCTTTTCAGGGGTGGTCGCGGATATAAAAGGATAATGTTGTTTTAAATAAAATATTATTTAAAATTTCCCCAATGAATCTCCAAACTTTGAGATTTAATAAAAATGAAACTTTCTAACATAAATCAATCGATATCAATATTCTCTGGAGCAATCCTTTTGATTGTTCACCAATAACCACTTCTCTGTTGCACCAAGTAAAATATACTGATACATATATTCTTACACATAAAAATTGCCTTTGCACATGAGCGTATGTTTGCGGACTTCCTCACACGTCCTTTCACCATGGAAGTCAAATGAAGAAGGAGTCAGAGGTCCAGAGGTAGTCCTGGTCGGGCGGGGCAATTTTTCTTTCTCCCCGTCCGGGTGTCTTCTGCCGCAGTACCTAGCCGCTTTGCGGCTTAACCTGCGAAGTGAGTCAGGAATGTATTTTTATTGTTCTGCTGGGGGTAGGTTGTAGTTTTGTTTTAAAATGTTTGTTTGGATGCCCTTGAGTAATCTCAGAAGGCAGCAGCTTAGCGGTTTTATTGCACTCTCCCATGGGGGGGGGGGGGAATCGGTTTAGTGTTTTTGCCCAGTTTTGATTACGCTTGAGCCATGAGGCGTAGTGTGAATTTTGGAGTTAATGGGCTTTACCTTGGGTTAACCAAGGGGCCACAAGACGTCTCTGGGGAGTTTGTATGATGGCAAGCGTCTTTGCTCCCTCTGGTCATATCTGCCCAGGGAGTTCACCAAAGGGTTGCCATGGGTTTCGATTTTGTCGTACATTGATCGTGCCCTCTCTCGGATGACATCGACAATGTACAGAATTTTTAATGTTTATGAAGGATCTGGGCTGGGAATCTCCAGTCTGTATCGTATATCACTCTGAGCGCCCTGTTCTGCAGCGTCTGGAGTCTGACGAAAGTGGTATTTGCCACTGTTCCCCAGATCTCACAGCCGTACAAAATCATGGGCGGGATGATCGCCCGATACAGCTGGAGTTTGAGACGGTGGGGCATGGTTGAACGGAATATTGGGTATAGGTTCCTGAGAGCGGCGTGTCCAAGCTGGACCTTGCCTTTGACGTGCGGAGCGTAAGTTAATTTGCGGTCCAGCGTCACTCCGAGATACTTCGCCGTTTGCACCCATGAGATTCAACGGCACCGTAAAGCGAAGTTCTGCTGCAACCGGTTGGCTCTGGTTTTCACCAGGATAATTGCAGAGCTCTTCTCCGGGTTAATTGCCATCGTCATTTTGCGCTCCATTCGCTAATTGCCCGGAGCTGGTTTTGGATCTGCCGAAAGCTATACCTCGGGTTTCTGTTTACCGCGAAGATCATGAGATCATCCGCATACTGACAGGTGTGGGTGTTGTGGTGTGTGGGTATGTCGGCCATGTATGCTGCAAAGAGTGCGGGTGACAGCACGCTGCCTTCCGGTACTCCAGCGCCAATGGGCCGCTCTGTTGACAGCTTTCCCTCCACCTTTACTCGGAAGCTTCAGTTTCCGAGGAAACCGGCCCCCAAGGAAATGTATGGACGGGGAACTTCATGCTCTAGCAGTTTGTAAATAATCCCCTCGTGCCAGGTAGTGGCGAATACCTTCTCCACGTCTAACAATACTGCTACCGTTTTAGACCTTTTCTGGAATCCCAGGGAGGCCTTCTCGGCAACCCGCAGTAGTTGCTCGGTCGTGGAGTGGCCAGAACGGAAGCCAAACTGGTGTTCCGGGATTAGGCCCCTTTCCTCTAGGTGAGGTAGGAGCCAGGTGAGGAGCAGTTTTTCGAAAACCTTCGACAAAACTGGTAGAAGGCTGATGGAACGGTAACTGGAAGGGAAGACCGGATTTTTCCCCGGTTTTAAAACGCACGCCACATTGCAAGAACAGTGTCATTTTAACAGTATCAAGAAAATTGAAAACAATGAAAACCACCTGGTACATTGCTTTCCTTACTTCTCTCATCTCTGTGCCATACCTTTTTCCATTCCATTTATTTTACCATTTTCTTTTCTTGTATCATCTGTTTCATCTCTTCTCCCTGCTTCCCTTCCTTCGGCTGCTCTTTCTTTTCAGAGCCTCCTTCACCTCTCTTCTTCTTTCCTCTGGCAGTCTTGTTTTGTTTGGGATACTCTTTTCTTCTATTCTGTTCATTCTCTTGACTTTCCTTTCTCTCTTCTTTCCTCTTTTTCGTAATTCAATGTTCGCTTCCGTCCCCTTTCTTAATTTCTTCATAGAATTCAAAGTCCAATTTGCAGAAATTCAAAATTCTCTTTATTTAGGTAGAAATACACTTTGGTCAACGCTTACAGTAGTAGAATTACGTAACATAGAGAACTGCAGCCCTCAAGTTCGTCTGCCACACCCATAAAAAAAGAGTTCACTCTCAAAACATAGCTGCACGATTATCAAGTTCCATTTCGACTCTCTCATTACGCTTCTTTTATACGGCCATTCATGATTCTATCAATCAAGATGTCACCAGAACTTTCTGTTATCTATGTTTATCTGTTTCGGCAAGCCTTGTATCTCCGCAGTGCTTTATCTGCCCCTTTGTGAGAGTCAGCCGCGCTTATCCAAACAACCGGTTCGCAATAAAACAGTTGAGTCACTTATACTGCACAGGTGCCAATCGAGCACCGCCGATCCAAGTCACACGCTTCCAAAGTAGAAAATTAAAACTCACTTGGTTACAATTTTGTAAAGAAAAGACACGTAAAGGTCTAATTATTACGTCAAATAATGCCACAACAACGTAGAATGTCTGGTAGCTCTAAGCTCTATGTACCCAGTACTCATTTGAACATCATTTCATTCATCGTCCGATATGATTTAACGTTGGAGGTTTTCTCTTATCCTGAAAGATGAATGTCTGGTAACTCTAAGCTCTATGTACCCTGTACTCATTTGAACATTATTTCATTCATCGTCAGATATGACTTAACGTTGGAGGTTTTCTCTTATCCTGAAAGATGAATGTCTGGTAACTCTAAGCTCTATGTACCCTGTACTCATTTGAACATCATTTCATTCATCGTCCGGTATGACTTAACGTTGGAGGTTTTCTCTTATCCTGAAAGATGAATGTCTGGTAACTCTAAGCTCTATGTACCCTGTACTCATTTGAACATCATTTCATTCATCGTCCGGTATGACTTAACGTTGGAGGTTTTCACTTATCCTGAAAGATGAATGTCTGGTAACTCTAAGCTCTATGTACCCTGTACTCATTTGAACATCATTTCATTCATCGTCAGATATGACTTAACGTTGGAGGTTTTCTCTTATCCTGAAAGATGAATGTCTGGTAACTCTAAGCTCTATGCACCCTGTACTCATTTGAACATTATTTCATTCATCGTCAGATATGACTTAACGTTGGAGGTTTTCTCTTATCCTGAAAGATGAATGTCTGGTAACTCTAAGCTCTATGTACCCTGTACTCATTTGAACATCATTTCATTCATCGTCCGGTATGACTTAACGTTGGAGGTTTTCGCTTATCCTGAAAGATGAATGTCTGGTAACTCTAAGCTCTATGTACCCTGTACTCATTTGAACATCATTTCATTCATCGTCAGATATGACTTAACGTTGGAGGTTTTCTCTTATCTTGAAAGATGAATGTCTGATAACTCTAAGCTCTATGTACCCTGTACTCATTTGTACATCATTTCATTCATCGTCCGGTATGACTTAACGTTGGAGGTTTTCTCTTATCCTGAAAGATGAATGTCTGGTAACTCTAAGCTCTATGTACCCTGTACTCATTTGAACATCATTTCATTCATCGTCAGATATGACTTAACGTTGGAGGTTTTCTCTTATCTTGAAAGATGAATGTCTGATAACTCTAAGCTCTATGTACCCTGTACTCATTTGAACATCATTTCATTCATCGTCCGATATGACTTAACGTTGGAGGTTTTCTCTTATCCTGAAAGATGAATGTCTGGTAACTCTAAGCTCTATGTACCCTGTACTCATTTGAACATCATTTCATTCATCGTCCGATATGACTTAACGTTGGAGGTTTTCTCTTATCCTGAAAGGTGAATGTCTGGTAAGTCTAAGCTCTATGTACCCTGTACTCATTTGAACATCATTTCATTCATCGTCCGATATGACTTAACGTTGGAGGTTTCCCTTATCCTGAAAGATGAATGTCTGGTAAGTCTAAGCTCTATGTACCCTGTATTCATTTGTACATCATTTCATTCATCGTCCGATATGACTTAACGTTGGAGGTTTTCTCTTATCCTGAAAGATGAATGTCTGATAACTCTAAGCTCTATGTACCCTGTACTCATTTGTACATCATTTCATTCATCGTCCGGTATGACTTAACGTTGGAGGTTTTCTCTTATCTTGAAAGATGAATGTCTGATAACTCTAAGCTCTATGTACCCTGTACTCATTTGAACATCATTTCATTCATCGTCCGATATGACTTAACGTTGGAGGTTTTCTCTTATCCTGAAAGATGAATGTCTGGTAACTCTAAGCTCTATGTACCCTGTACTCATTTGAACATCATTTCATTCATCGTCAGATATGACTTAACGTTGGAGGTTTTCTCTTATCTTGAAAGATGAATGTCTGATAACTCTAAGCTCTATGTACCCTGTACTCATTTGAACATCATTTCATTCATCGTCCGATATGACTTAACGTTGGAGGTTTTCTCTTATCCTGAAAGATGAATGTCTGGTAACTCTAAGCTCTATGTACCCTGTACTCATTTGAACATCATTTCATTCATCGTCCGATATGACTTAACGTTGGAGGTTTTCTCTTATCCTGAAAGGTGAATGTCTGGTAAGTCTAAGCTCTATGTACCCTGTACTCATTTGAACATCATTTCATTCATCGTCCGATATGACTTAACGTTGGAGGTTTCCCTTATCCTGAAAGATGAATGTCTGGTAAGTCTAAGCTCTATGTACCCTGTATTCATTTGTACATCATTTCATTCATCGTCCGATATGACTTAACGTTGGAGGTTTTCTCTTATCCTGAAAGATGAATGTCTGATAACTCTAAGCTCTATGTACCCTGTACTCATTTGTACATCATTTCATTCATCGTCCGGTATGACTTAACGTTGGAGGTTTTCTCTTATCTTGAAAGATGAATGTCTGATAACTCTAAGCTCTATGTACCCTGTACTCATTTGAACATCATTTCATTCATCGTCCGATATGACTTAACGTTGGAGGTTTTCTCTTATCCTGAAAGATGAATGTCTGATAACTCTAAGCTCTATGTACCCTGTACTCATTTGAACATCATTTCATTCATCGTCCGATATGACTTAACGTTGGAGGTTTTCTCTTATCCTGAAAGATGAATGTCTGATAACTCTAAGCTCTATGTACCCTGTACTCATTTGAACATCATTTCATTCATCGTC